>CM063308.1:4185971-4785971 GCA_032173965.1 Sitta carolinensis
AGCTCCCATTGCACTCCTCGATTCCTGGGGAAGGGGGAGGGGGGTGCCTGACTTGGGACCCCTCTCTGTGTCCACAGGCAACCTGGCAACACCAGCAGGGGAAACACGGCCAGGTGTCCCCTCTCTGCAGGCTGGGGGGTGTCACCGAGGGGTCCACCCCCCCCCCCAACCCCCCCAGCCCCTGGTGATTCCCAGCTCCCCAAATTTGTCCCCTAAGGAGCTGTGCTGGGCTTGTCTTTGACAGATGCCAACGCTCTGGTGAGCAGCGACAGCCACGGGGAGGGCGGTGGAGCCCATGTGAGTGTTCAGGGTCGGGGTGGGGGCCTGGGGGGATCCCTGTGCCAGGGCAGGGGGTGCCGGGGATGGATCCCTGTGCCGGAGCAGGGGGTGCCAGGGATGGATCCCTATGCTGGGATGGATCCCTGTGCCGGAGCAGGGTCAGGGGGCCGAGCTGGGGCTGTCCTGCAGTGACATTCCGCCCGGCCGTGTTGCAGCACGTCCATCCCGGGGCAGCCCAAGGTCCCCCAGCTGTCGCTGTCACTGATCCGTGCCGGTGGGCAGCTCTCCCTGGTGGCACTCACCAACACCCAGCCCGGCCACCAAAGCCCCGCTCAGCAGCGAGCCCGGAGCACAGCGCGGCTCCCTCCGCTCCCGACACCTCCACCCCGGCCTCAGGGGATGCTGCAGCCCCAGCCCGGCGCCGAGGGCTGCTCCGGGGGGCGTCCCAAGCACAGCCTGGGGGCCCCCACTCGCCAGCCCACCCGTGTGTGCCGAGGCTAACTCGTGGCTAAATCCAGCTTAAATAGCATAAGATACACTCCTGTTTTAAGGCTGTTGAGGTGAACACACGCTCCAGGCGCTGCAGGAGCCGGGTCGGTGCCTCTCCCTCGGGCAGCACCGGCTCAGCCCCCTGGTCCCCCAGAGCAGCGTGTCCCTGTCCCCCCGGCCACGCTCTGTGTCCTCCCCGCAGGGAATAGAGGAGGAAAGTCCCCGGCGCGGTGTCTCCGAGCAGCCCCCGGACAAGCCCGAGGCAGAGACAGGAGCCGGACATGCCAGAGCCAGCCCCGCTCGGCGGGGACAGGAAAGCGGCGGAGAAGAAGCGGGTGGAGAAGGTGGGAGCCAAGGGCAGCGCTGCCGGGCCTCCTCCAGGTGGGTGTGTGGGAAAGCCCGTCCCTGCCCCAGAATGGCCACCCCGGCCCCAGGTGGCCACAGAGGCACAATCCCGTGTCCCCGGCCAGCCCGGGAGGCGCTGTCTGGCCATGGAGCCGTGACAGGAGGAGCTGTGCTTCCACAGTCCCCGGGGAATCAGTGACACGGGGATGGAGATGGGGCTCCTCAGCCGCTTGCCAGATCCTCCACTTCCTCTCCCTGCTCTCCACCCTGTCCAGATTTGCTGCGGGAGGAGGAGCACTGGCAGAGCTTTTCCCAGCTTGATCCCCAGGATACTATAATGCCACCGTGGCCCAAACCCCTCGGTCTCAGCCCCCGGGACACTTCTGTCCCCACTCCTGCAGTGCAAACACGTGGCAGGAGCAGCTCCTGACCCTGTCCCTGACCCTGCCCTGAGTGGGTTATACAGGAGGATTTTAAGAGCTCTTCCCGCCCTCCAGCTCAGAGCCCTTTGCCTCTTCCCAGTTCCCTCCAGTAACATTTTTCCGTGGGGGCCCCAGTCCCCAGGACCCTCCCCGTGCAGAGCAAGGTGGAGCCGCCCAGCCTGGACCCTGCGGAGGAGCCGCTGCTCTGGGAAGGGCTCACCCTCAACAAGTGCATCCTGGTGGCCTCCGTCGTCGCCCTGCTCAGCGTCACCTTCCAGGTGCTCCAAGGTGAGCCGGGAGCCGGGCGGAGCGGGAAGGGGTGGCCAGACCGTGGCTGCCACCTCCTGGCTCCTGCCCTGTCCTCTCTTCCAGCGCCATGCTCCAAGGAGGGACTCGCCCGCGTTCGGTCGGAGCCTCCGCCCCCTCCCATTCCCGGTGGGTCCAACGCTCCGTCCCTCCCCGGACCCACGGATCCACCTGAGACAGGGCCACGCCCCAGGGTGGGAGCCCCTGTCTGCGATATCCCTCCCAAACAGCCTCCTCCTCGGCTGACAGTGCCTGTCCCTCTCCCCTCGTAGAGGTCGTGAGCCCCAAGGCGGAGGAGATCCCCGAGGCGGTGACTGCCCAGCCTGCGCCGCCACCCGAGAGCAGCGCGGTGGAGGATGACGGTGATGATGAAGACGGTGACGAGGACTATGACAGCGAAGCTGACAGCAACCTGGTACGGGTCAGGGTGGCACCTCCCGGGTCAGAGAGCATCTTGTCCCCAGGGGGAGGGACAGAGGGGTCCTGGTCCCCTGGGCTGCATCATCAGTTCCCCGTCCCTCTGTCCCCACAGGCAGAGCCCTGGATCTTCAAGAAGTGGTTTGGCCGTGCAACACCAGAGGATGAGGATAAGAACGGGGACAAGGATGGGGACAAGGATGAGGACAAGGATGAGGATGAGGACAAGGATGAAGAACCTGCAGATGTCCCCGAGGTGCCAATGGCTGTGATGGAGGGGAAGAAGAGCCAGGAGAAGCAGGAGAAGAAGGTGGAGAAGGAGAAGGAGGAAGAGGAAGAGGAGGAAGAAAAAGAGGAGAATGAGGAAGAAAAAGAGGAGAATGAGGAGGAGGAGGAAGAAGAGGAGGAGGAAAAGGAGGAGAAGAAGAAGAAGGAGGAGAAGAAGGAGAAAGCTCGGGTGGGCCGTGCTGTCCATGCAGAGCGGAGCAGCCGGAGGGAGGCACGAGCCAAGGACAGGACAGCGGGGGACAAACCTGGCAGAGCCCCCAGGGCCCCCAGGGAAGCGGAGCAGCAGCCCCAGAAGAAGCGGGACCGGGAGAGGAAGGAGAGGAAGGAGAGACGGCGGGAGAGGGACGAGTCCAGGAGGGAGGGGGGGAAGGGCCGCCCGGGCAGGGCTGACGGCGGCCGGGAGAGCCCGAGGCGGGACTGGAAGCAGCAGAAGGGCAGGAAGCCCTGGGAGCCGGCGCCGGGCAGGGACGGCCGGGCCAGGGAGGGCAAGAGGCGCGACTGAGGCCGGGGCGGGCGCGGGGCTCGATGACGCTGGATCCAGGGGGATCCAATCCCACCACTGCCCCCGGCAAGGGACCCCCGGCCCTGCCTGCCCTCCAGAGACACCTCCGGGCACGGGCAGCACCCCAGGACCCCCGAGCAGCAGCAGAGCAGCCCAGGAGCCTGGCACGAGCCTCCCCGGGGACTTTGGGCCTCCCTGGATCAAAGGCGACCTGAAAGGACTCATAGAATGAGCTTCTTTGGGCCTCGTTACTTCTCCATCCCCACCCAAAATCCCCCTGCAGTTCATCTCCACTCGTGGTTCCAGGGTGGCACGGGGATCCCAGTGAACAGAGTTGTGTCCAGACTGTGCAGCTCTTGGGTTAATGGTTTTATTGAAAGCAAATCAAGAGAGAAGAATATTCTGGGTTACAGAACCAGGCTGCAGCCTCCTCAGAGAGCCATCAGGGACAGAGCCCCGAGCTCACCGAGCCCAGTACCAGCGCTGCAGGGTGGCCCAGAACGTGCTGGTGACAGGGCAGGACAGAGCCCTTCCCCCAGGGATCCCTGCGGGCCTCGCCTTCTCCGAGTCGCTTTTAGGAAGGAAACACAAGAGCAATATTACACAGCCAGAGACATTCACAGCCCCGACCCATGGCAGGTTTCAGTATTTGCTAAATCAACAGTGGTTAAAATAAACTATTTTCATTTTTAATAAGGTATTCAACTGAATGTTTTTAAGAAATAGGAAAAAAAAGGAAAACAGGAGAAGCCCTTGTCCCTGGTTATGTGTTTTGTCCCTGGTGGTGTGCGTGTGTGTGTTTTCTGTGCCCCCTGAACCTGAGGGGCTCAGGGCTAATCCTGAGCAGAGCTGTGAGATGGGACTGGTGGGTCCCAACCTCTAGCCGTGCCTCCCCGTGGGGACACTGCAAAACCCTGGAGGTGTAGCCGGGACAAGGCCAGGAGCTGCTTCCCAAGGGTTTGGATCCCCGACTGAGGGCTGGGCTCAGCTGGAAGATGATCTGGGGGGGCGGCCCGTGCTGACGCCGGCGGGGACGCGGAGCAGGTGCTCTGGCAGCCGCTTGCTCCCGCTCCCATTAATGGTGCGAGCAGGCCGGGAGGTGTAACGGGATCGCTCCTCTCCTCCTCCCCTCGCCCCGGCAGCGGGGTCAGCGCGGGGTGACGCAGATGTGACCTGGCCGGGAGCCCCAAGCCACGGCCGGCAGCTCCGCACGGCCCCGGCTCGCTCAGAGACGCGTCCCCAGGGCAAGGCTGGTCTCTGCCGGGGGATTTGGCCTCTTGCTGTCACAGGTGGAGCCGTGTGGCCGGGGGTCCCGTGATGGGCCGTGGGCTGGGGAACGGCCAGAGGATGCTGCAAGGCTTGGAGGAAGCAGCAACCTGCCCTTCCCAGCCACTGCAGGAGCAGAGAGTGAGGGGTAAATAGGAATGGAGCCGCCTGGATGTGCCAAGCTTTGCTCTCCCCCCCACGGCCCTGCCCAAAGCGCCCCGCGGAGTCAGAGCCCGCGGGCACCTCGGGCATCCTCAGCAGCGGGAGTGGGGTCATCCCCCGTGGAACACGGAGCAGCCCCAGGGACAGGCGTGGATGAACCCAGAACCAGAGGACGCTAACGAGCCAAACCACCGGGAAAGGACACGCGGGAGGCGAGAAGCACCAGATCCCGAGCCAGGAGGGCAAACCGGGAGAGGGGCCGGGGCGAGGCGAGCGGGGAGGGCGGCGGGAGCCTCACCGGCAGCCGCACTCCTCCGCCACCATGTTGGGGAACTTGCGGATCTCCAGCCCGTCCGAGGAGAGGCTGATGATGAGCTGGTCCGAGTAGCGCACGGGCACGCAGCAGGGAGCCCTGCGCAGCGGCGAGCCCCGCTCCTGCACGCCCAGCAGCAGCACCGTGTGCGAGAAGTAGCTGGGGACGCGCGTGGACAGCGGCAGCCGGCAGGGCCCCTCGCAGTTGTTGGCCGCGTACGCCGTGGGCATGACGATGAAGTGGCGGTCGCGCAGGTCGATGGTGAGCTCCTGCAGCCGGCAGTGCGCCTGGTGCCGAGCGCTGCGGTTCTGCCGCTGCACCTTCCTGAGCTCCTGCCAGCGCGCCCGCACCGACTGCAGCGCCTTCAGCAGCAGCAGCGTCCGCAGCTTCCGAGAGCCCGGGCCCCGCTCGGCCGCCTCGGCCTGCCCCGGCTCCGCTGGGTAGTAGCACAAGGTCAGGAGGTGCTGGAAAAGCGCCGCGTTGGCTTGGAAAGCCGGGATGTCCCTGAGCTCCTGGATGAGCACCTGCAGTTTGCCCAGCAGCAGCTGCAGCACGGTGCCCTCCGGCTGCCAGTCCGCCAGATGCTGCTCCAGCACGGCCCCGCTGTCCTGGGGCAGCAGCAGCACCGAGGGCTCCTCCGACTGCACCAGCCGCTCCAGCGCCGCCTCCTCCGACAGGTTGAGCAGCTGGTGAGGGAGGGTCTCCATCATCTCGAAGTCCAGCCAGTGGTGGGCACTGGGCTGGGGCGGCGGCTCACTGGAGGAGTTCAGGAGCTGCCGGATGAACTGGGTCAGGATTGCCAGGAACTGGGCGCTGTCACCGGGCGCTGGCGACGAACTGTTGGCTTGGCTGGGGGCGGTGGGGGTCGGCAGCTCCTCCGTGCCCGCCTGGGGCGGGCTGCAAGGAGAACACAGGGAGAGTCACGGGGGCCCCCGTGCGCCTCGGGGGTCCCACCCGGCCATGCCCTACAGCCACCATGGTCCCACAGCTGGGGCTGCCCCTGTCCCGCTTCATCTCCCAGCCCCTGTTTTCCCGTGCCTGCAACGACGGCCACGGACCTGAGCTGTGGGTACGGAGCCGTGTCCAGCACACCCTCAGCAGACAGGTAGGAGGACTGGGCCAAAGCCTCCTCTTCCTCCTCCTGCTGGGGCGACTTGGCCAGCAGCAGCAGCACCGGGGTCATCCGAGTGAAACATTTGTCATCGGAGCCGAACAGGAGCTGCTGCACCTCCGTGCGGGGCAGGAGGGCACCTGCGGCAGTGACGAAAGGTCAGGACGCTGGTCTGGGGTCTCCAGACCCCAGAGGACCCCAGACGCCCAAGCGGGGACACGAGGGCGAGGATGCTGCTGTGTCCCCCCGTCCCTACCTCCCGTGCCGTGGATGGCCAGGGAAGCCGAGAAGCGGAGCCGCTCCGTGCCGCGGGTGACCGAGGCTGCGGCGGCTGCCAGGGCCAGGTACTGCGTGTCCCTGGAAAGGCAGAGCCTCTGCACGAAGGCACAAGACACAGAAGCCCCGAGGGCGTGGGTGAGACACCACGGGGGACACACTCAGGTGAGCCCCTGCCGTGGTCCCGGAGGGCTCCGGGTCACCCAGCCCGCGGTGGCCCAGGGAGCAGCGACAGGGAGGGTGGGGACCACTGGGCGCTTCGCCCCCAGCCCCAGAGCTGCTCCGGGGGCCGCGGGGTGCAGGGAACCCAGTGAACTCCCGAGGGGGCAGGCGGGGGATCAGGACCCCGGAGCGGGCTGGGTACGCCGGGCAGTGCCTCTGGAGCTGGGGACGGGCTGAGAGCTCCATCTTCAGGCCCGGCGGGAGCGGAGGCCGGGGCGGGGATGCTGGCAGAGGATGGCAAAGGGACTGGGATGGTTGGCGAAGGGGCTGGAGGGGTGACAAAGGGGCTGGGAGGAGATTGTGAATGGATTGGGAGGGGATTGTGAATGGACTGGGCGGGAATAGCAAAGCGACTGGGGAGAACGATGAATGAATGAATTGGGAGGGGATAGCAAAGGGAGCTGGAGAGGTTGTGGAATGGTCCAGGAAGGATGACAAAGGCACTGGACACCCCCTCCCTCCCCTCGCTCCCACCAAGGCCCGGACCCACCTGGTCCCGCGCCAGCCCCGGGCCGGTGGCCAGCAGCTCCTGCGGGTCCCCGGAGCCGCGGCCCTCCCGGCGGCCCAGGTAGAAGAGCATCACGGCCGCCTGCAGCTCCCCCAGCGCCCGGCCCACCTCCGCCTGGAAAACCAGCTGGAACCGCAGCTTCACCCGCGCTTCCCACTGCACTGGAACGGGGGAGACACGGCCGTGAAGCCCCTCCGGCTCCGGGGGTGAGAAGGGGGCTTCGGGCCGAGCCCTGTCCCCATGCAGGGACCAGAGCACCCGGGACAGGAGCCGACAGGGTGAAGGGACACAGCGAATCCCGACCCCGGCTCCAGGGAGATGGAGAGCAGGACACCCTGCACCCGGCCAGCAGGGAGCTGCTTTCCCCCATATCCCATGGAAATCTGCTCTCCAGTGGCTCGGGGACGCTGTGGGCACTGCCCGGGGAAGAGCCCCTTCCCCACTGCCTGGCTCTGGTGAGTTCAGCTGCAAATCCCAATCCCAGGAGAGGAGGAAGATTTCAGAATGAAAGAAACGATCACTCTCTTGTTACGGGTTCAATTGGAGGGTGCCACTCCCTCTCCAGCACCGGGATCACCCCCGGGATGGGACAGGGGAAGGTGTGTTGAGGTTTTCCCACCAGGCCAAAGCTACAGGAGCAGCCCAGGACCCCGGGCTGCTCCACAGCCCCAAGAGTGGGAGATCAGCCGGTGCCGGGCTCACAGCACTGCGGGAGCAGCTGGGTCTGACCCCTCCTTTCTCCCCAGAGCTGGGATGGGACCCAAACCCATCTGCTGTGTGAAGGCAGAAAGTGAGAAACACTCGTGAAAGGGGAGCAGAAGCCACCAAGGATCACAGAACGTCACAGAATGAGCTCGAAGAGACTCTCAAGAATCACCAGTGCCACCCCTGGCCCTGTATAGACACCCCAGAAATCCCACCCTGTGCACCCTGACAGCGTTGCCCCAACGCAGCTGGAATGTGGCACCTGGGTGTTGGTCAGAGGTGGGGACAGATGGCAGAGCCACGCTGCCATCCTCACTGCTAAACCCCCTTAAAAACGTGCCCAGAACATTTCACTCCATCGCTTCGCTGTTTTAAAAGGGAACCCAACCCCCAAATTGAATTGTATGTTTAAATCCCTGACTTGGGGCCAGCGAACAGCATCCCCACACCCGAGCCCTGCAGCCTTCTCCTCCCTGTTGCACCTCGGAGCCTGCAGGGCTCTCCCACCAACCTTCCTCCAGGTGCAGGACGAGGAATCTCTCCAGCCCCGGCTCCAGCACGTGCTCGTGGATCCTCTGCAGGGGATGGGGAGCAGCCCCTGCGCCCCCGTCCCGGCACAGCCCGAAGCTCCCCGGCAGGTTCCCGTCCCAGCTCCGGCGCCGTCTCAGCAGTTTGATGAAGCTGCTCTCGTAGTGGCTGAGCACACCCACCACCTCCAGGTGCCTCGGGGTGGCCCCGTCCTGCTCCACGCTCACCCTGCACACGGGCCCTTCCAGGCCCCCGAGGGGCCAGGGCTGCGGGCTGGAGCGGGACCAGCCCGGGCCCCCCTCCTCAGCCACTCCCTGCGGGCACTTGGCTCCCGGCTCAGGCGTGGAGAAGAGGCGAGTGGCAGCAGCCCTCCTGGACCTGGGTCTCTCCTGGAAACTCGCATTGCCCACCTTTCTCCCTCCTTCTTCCAGCAGGCTCGGCTCCAGCAGGGAATCCCTGTCCCCTTTCCTGGGCAGAGCTGCAGAGGGGAGCAACAGCAGCAGGCACAGCAGGAGCCCCCTGAGAGCGCTCATGGTCCCACCTCAGCTGCCCTGGAGCAGCTCACGCACCCCAAGCCCCGGGCTGGAAGAGGGAGGATGGAGTCTCCCTTTTAACCACGGGTGGCCTTGAGTGGCCGAGGCACAACAACCTCCCCGGAGCCGCCCCGGGCCTGTGGTGCTGCACAGGAGTGAGGGAGGTGGCAAAGAAACTTTTTTTGTTCTATTTTTGGGTCTGCAGCTCGTTTTGGAAAGTTGCAAAAATCGAAGCTGTTGCACTAGGGATGCACGGCCTTGACTCTGGATGTTTTCTAAAGGAGGATGAGTGTCTGGAATGGGATCCTCATGCGGACTGGCACGTACAGCCCCATCGGGAGGGGAGAGCGAGCCACAGCAGGAAGAGGGGGACAGGGGCAGACACGGGGCTGAAATAAGTAAATGTATGGAAAGCATTCTCTCTTCTGGCTGGAAAACCTTGCCCTCACACCCTGCAGCTCAACAGGCTGCCCCTGGAAAAGGGCTTCATCCTGGGAAAGAGAATCACTTGGGGGCAGCAGCAGCCTGAGGTCTTTGAACACTCAGGACCCCCGGTAGAAAGTCTCACACACCTATCGGAAGGACTTTTCCATCCTTGAAATTCCCAGACTCCCTGGAACAGCTGGCATTGCCAATGCCACCTGCCCTAAACCAGCCTGGAAACCTGTCCCCCCCCGCAAGAGATCTGATTTTGGTAAGGGGAAATGTCCGACAAAAAAGTTCTAGACCCTTCTCTGGAAGGGAAGACCCTTCTGTTTCCACGTCTTTGGAGCTCAGGATTGTCAGGAACGGACAGAGGAGCCAGCCTGGAGCAGGACTTGGACACCACAGCGAGGGCTGGAGGGCTCTGAGGTCACTTCTGCAGGAGCTGACAAAGGCCAAGGAGCTGCTCCAAGGGCTGGAGCCCCTCTGCTCTGGGCACAGGCTGGCAGAGCTGGGGGTGCTCAGCTGCAGAGGAGAAGGCTCCAGGGAGAGCTCAGAGCCCCTGGCAGGGCCTGAAGGGGCTCCAGGAGAGCTGGAGAGGCACTGGGGACAAGGCCTGGAGGGACAGGAGCCAGGGAATGGCTTGCACTGGCAGAGGGCAGGGCTGGCTGGGATCTTGGGCAGGAATTGTTGGCTGTGAGGGTGGGCAGGGGCTGGCCCAGGGTGCCCAGAGCAGCTGTGGCTGCCCCTGGATCCCTGGCAGTGCCCAAGGCCAGGCTGGATATTGGGGCTTGGAGCAGCCTGGGACAGTGGGAGTTGTCCCTGGGTGGGATTTAATGTCCCTCCCTATCAAACCAGTCTGGGATTCTGTGACTGACTGGGAGCATCTCAGCCCAGCAGCAGAGATAAAAGCTTTGATTCCCCATCAAGGGGGTGCAGCTGCAGGGCTCCCATGGCCCCACAACCAACCAGGAACCACAGCCCTGGCCATGCCCTCACCCACTGAGCCCCCCAGGATCCCCCACTGACCCCCCCAGGTGAGGGACAGGAACCTGGGAAAGGCCACAGAAACGGCAGAACTGCTGCTGCTCTTCTATGGGAACCAAGTCATGGCTGGAAGGAAACATCCAGGATAAATAAACCCACAGAGAACTAAAAACTTGCCTGAACAGAGCTGTCAGTGGGAGGAGGACACACAATAAAATCATGTGACAGCAGGTGCTACACCACAGTACTGACACTTAATGAATTATAAAAATAAACTAAGATTTAATATCAGCAACAGGAGCCTTTCCATGTCCCCCCTCGGTGAATGAACAGAGATGAGGGCTTTGGTTGAATCAAGAGTGATTAATGGGGGTAATTAACAGGACACTCATCAGGCAGCCTGAGGGGATATTTCGGGCCAAGACAGCTGATGAGATGTCCAGTCAGGAGGGGATGCCTTGAGATTCCAATCCTTTGCCTCCTCTTTGGAGAATTTCCACAATATAACCAGCCTGGGAATGCTTCCTGTATCTAAGGGGTAAGGACAGTGAACCCACAGCAGCACAGGAAACCAGAGGGAAAAGAAAATCAAAAACCTTTTAATGAACCTACGGAATTCAGTCAGGTTCCCAGACATACAAAAAGGAACTGTTCCCTGAATGGGGGGTGAGCTGCAGTTAAAAAGACACAAATCCCACGGGATGGAGCCCAGGAGGAGCTTCAGTTGGAGGAGGGGGAGGGGGATGGTGCCCGGCCCCTCCGTGGGCAGCGGCGGCCGCATCATGGGGGGCAGGGGAGCAGGGGGGGGCACCCCGGGCGCGGGGGGCAGCTGGGGGGGCACTGGAGGGGGTGGCACCGGCCCGGAGGGGGGCATGGGGGGCAGGGCCATGCCCCCAGGGGGAGGAGGGGGCATGGAGTCGGGCAGGGGGGCCGCGGGGGCAGCCCGTTCATCAGGGGAGGGGGCGGTGGCCGCTTGACGGTCGGGGGCCCCGGGGGGAGGTTCGGGGGCGCTGGGGGCTTCTCCATCTTGAAGTGGAATTGAAGGAAGAACTGGGAATGGGAGGGAAGCAGAGAAAAGGGAACAATTAATCAGAGATTCACAGAATCCTGGAGTATTCTGAGCTGGAAGGGACCCTCAGGGATCATCAGTGCAGCCCCTGTCCCTGCACAGCCCCCCCAACAATCCCCCCTGCCCATCCCTGGCAGCGCTGTCCAAAGGCTCCTGCAGCTCTGGCAGCCTCGGGGCCGGGCCCATTCCCTGGGCAGCCAGCCCAGCCAGCACACAGGAGCTGCCCTCTGCCCCAGAGCACACAGCTCAGGCCCCTGCTGTTACCCTCAGATGTCCCAGCCCTGGCAGCATCTGTGACTGGCACCAGTCTCGCCCCAGATTTCACCTCCTGAAATTCTGAGCACTGAAGGTCCTGTGAGGAGTGGGAACCCGCCCAGGCACGGTCCCCTGCTCTCACAGGATACAGGGGAGCACCCCCAGCCCCAGGCTCCCTCAGCCAGGTGTGTGCAGGGAAGACAGGGCACAGAGCCATGGAGAGGACACGGTGCTGCACATTTATCATGGAAACAATCAGGTGGGAAAAGCCAAACCTGACCCTAACCCTAAGATCAACAAGTCCAACCACCAGCCCAGCAACACCACCACATTCACCACTAAATCGTGTCCACAAATGCCATATCCACATGTTTTTGAACATTTCCAGGGATGGTGACTTCACCACAGCTCTGAGCAGTCTGTTCCAATGCTTGACATTGTCTTCAGTGAAGGAATTTTCCCAATATCCGACCTAAACCTTCCCTGGCACAGCTTGAGGCCATTCCCTCTGGTCTTCTCTCCTGTTCCCTGAGAGCAGAGCCTGACCCCCTGGCTGCACCCTCCTGTCAGGGAGTTCTAAGAGGTTCAACAAGGTCCCCCCTGAGCCTCCTCTTCTCTGGATATTTATGCCCCATCCTGCTGCTGCTGCCAGAGATTTAATCCTCTCCAAGATCCCACACAGGAGGATCTCTGTCAGGAGCTCTCAGTGCACAGGTGCATTGAGGGAATGGAGATTTGAACATCACAGGCAGCAGAACAGAACTGATGTCACTTTTTAAGTTGCTCTGCTCTCTTTAAGGATGGACATTACAAAACCTCAGTTACCTGTTTGGTTTCTCTATTCCAGTGAGTCCAAAACTTTCCCTCTGCTTTATCAATTTCTCTGCTTGGCACCTGCACCAAAAGAGAACACAGAGCTATTCTTAGCAGCACCAGATTAGCTCAAAGGCCCTTTTTAGCCCCAGAGCCTGTGAGATAAGCACAGTTATTCCAGGCCTTGCAGGGCTGTTATTAGACAGAGGTGGGGGCAGGAAAGAATTAAGTTACTTCCCTATCGGTCAAGGACAACCAGCAAAAATCCCTCCCTGAACATCTGCACAGAGGCTGAGGAGTCAAGCCCAGGAGGCTCCTGTCTGTGCCAGACACTGGAATTCACAGCTCCCCAGAGCTCAGCACAGTCTGGTTTTCATGCCAGAGTCCTCCAGCAAACCTCAGTGGGGTTCAATGACTTCCACCCACGTCTTCCTGAGCCCCCTTCCCACTCCCTGAGGGTTAGCACAGACATCTGAGGCTTCATTAGGAATTAATCCTAGAATATCTTGAGTTGGAAGGGACTCACAGGATCACTGATCCCAGCCCCTGTCCCTGCACAGCCCCCCCAACAATTCCCCCCCTGCCCATCCCTGTCCAAAGGCTCCTGCAGCTCTGGCAGCCTCGGGGCCGGGACCATTCCCTGGGCAGCCTGGGCAGTGCCAGCACCCTCGGGGGAAGAACCTTGCCCTGAGCTCCAGGCCAAGCCCTGACACAGCTCCAGCCCCTGCTGGGCTCCTGGCCCAGAGCAGAGCTCAGCCCCTGCCCCTGTGCCTGCCCTCGGGAGGAGCTGCAGCCCCCGAGGAGTCTCCCCTCAGTCTCCTGTGCCCCAGCTGAACGAGCCAAGTGCCCTGAGCCGCTCCTCAGAGCCTTCCCCAGCTCCCTGTCCCTCCTTTGCACACTCTCTAATGGCTCAACATCTTTCTCACATCGCAGTGAGCACTCACAACAGGGATGGTGTGGCCACCACAGTGCAGAGCAGAGTGGGACAATCCCCTCCCTTGACCTGGCAAAGGCAGGAAGGGAACTCTGCCAGGTTTCCCAGGTTTCCTCTGGCAGGGTCTCTCAGCCAGCTGTCTCCCAGGTCTCACCTTGAAGGCAATGGTCTCGTAGGGCTCTGCTGCCATCAGCAGGTACTGCCAGCGCCGGTCCGGGGGCTCGATGCGCTGCTCATAGGCCGACATGAAGCGGTGCCGGGGCATGATGCTCTCAGCTATCTCGGGGTAATCGATCTGGGGGGGCAGGGCAGCATTAACCACCCCCCCTCTGCACCCCCACCTCTGCTCCAAACACAGTGCTCAGTGTGGAGCACACCCAGAGCAATGCCCAACACAAAGGAAACAAACAGCAGAGGAAAGCACTGAGAATCAAAGAATGGTTTGGGGTGGGAGAGGCCTTAAAGACCCCAAACTGAAATAGGTGAAATTTAGGAGAGATATTGGGCAGGAATTGTTTCCTGTGAGGGTGGGGAGGGCCTGGCACAGGGTGTCCAGAGAAGCTGCGGCTGCTCCATCCCTTGAAGTGTCCAAGGCCAGGTTAGAGCAACCTGGTCTCATGGAAGGTGTCCCTGCCCATCACAGAGGGTTGGACACTGATAACTTTTAAAGTCCCTTCCAGCCCAAACTATCCTGTGATTCTGAGATCATCTGGTTCCATTTCACACTACACATTCCTCTCCCACTACACAGCCTGACAGATGAGCTCAGGGATTTACTCAACACAATCAGCTGCAGAAACCAGGAAGATAAGGCCTCTTCATTATTATTGATATCATGGATCCTGCAAAGAACTGCTCCCTCAGCAGCAGCCCTGACAAGGAGAGTTTTAACCCTGCCCTTACCTGGAAGAGAAGGCTCTGCTGGCCTGTTTCTGGGTCTCTCTGTTTGGTCACTGTAAAAAAAAAATAAAATAAGAAAGCTGAGAATATCCCCCAGCAGGGTGAGAGCTGCATTAATCTGCCCTGGGAAACACACAAAGTTTCCAACAATTAAAAATATTACAAGATTTTTCTCCTGTTTATCAAACAAAAGGTCACATTATCTTTAACCAAAGCTACTTCTGGGAGGGTGGGCAGGTCCTGGCAGAGGGTGCCCAGAGCAGCTGTGGCTGCCCCTGGATCCCTGGCAGTGCCCAAGGCCAGCCTGGATGGAGCCTGGAGCAGCCTGGGATGGTGGGAGGTGTCCCTGCCATGGCAGAGGTGGCACTGGATGGGCTGTGAGGGCCCTTCCCACCCAACCCACTCTGGGATTGTGTCACTGCCATGGCAGGTTTGGCACCCTCACCCCAAGGACACTGAGGGGCTGGAGTGAGTCTAGGGAAGGGAACAGAGCTGGGGAAGGGTCTGGAGCCCCAGGAGGGGCTCAGGGAGCTGGGCAGGGGCTCAGCCTGGAGCAAAGGAGGCTCAGGGGCCCTTGTGGCTCTGCACAGCTCCTGACAGGAGGGGCAGTGAGGGGGTCGGGCTCTGGGAACAGGGAACAGGGACAGGAGGAGAGGGAATGGCCTCAGGCTGGGCCAGATTTAGGTTGGATACTGGGAAAATTCCTTCCCTGAAAGGGCTGTAAAGCACTGGAATGGGCTGTCCAGGAATCACCATCCCTGGAAGTGTTCAAACACCTGTGGGTGTGGCACTTGGGGACATGGTTTAGTGGCAGCCTTGGCAGTGCTATGTTTACTGTTGGACTCGGTGATCCTAAAGGTTTTTTGCCAACCTAAATTATTCCATGATTCTCCTCTACTGATGTTCAGCTGCTGTGGGGCAAAGCACTGGTGAGATTAAGAAGCCAAGTTTTGTACTAAAGGCCAAAATTATGGGATTTCAGAAAAAAAACAAAACACCTGAGTTCTGCATGGAGTGAGTGATTTACAGAATTAATGAAAGATGCTGCAGCACAAGAGGAGAGATGAAATGCCATCATCTCCCTGGCAGCCTGAGACACACCCATCTATTATTAAAATGGTTCTCCCTGCCTGTCAAAGAGATGTTCCATAAGCAATTTAAACAATAAAAGGACTCCAGGAGAAAGCCCATATCTTATTCATGGGCAGAGCTGCTAAAAAGACTAATGAATAATTCACATTTCAGCAGGGCACTGCCCATCAGGGACCTCCTGGCCTCCCCTGACTCACCTTTGTAGCCTGGGCGCCCAATTTTCACAAATTTCTTCACTTCCACTTTGACCTTCTCTGGGGCAGGCTGGGCAGGGGCCTCCTTGGCTTCCTTGGCAGCTCGTCGGGCCCTGGGGATTAATGTCAGAATTTAAGGGTTCCCTGCCCTTGCTTCTAAAGGACACCCAGGAGCAGTCTGAATCCCTCAGCACAGCATTTCACAGGAATCATGCCAGGAAAACCAATTTCCCTTCCCCAGCTGTATCCATCCTCCCACTAGAAAAGGCTGTCACTCAATCATCTGATCCACCCTCGGGATGACCTTGAGGCCAGGCTCCACAGAGAGATTTCAGATTTTAATTCTTGACATCAGAACGGGAAAAAAGAAACAAAAAAAACCCCACAGATAAAGCAAAGCAAACTGGATTCCTTAAAATAAAACTTACGAACGTCTCCAAACCTGTATTGACAAATCCAGATCACAGAATCCCAGAATATCCTGAGTTGGAAGGACCCAGAGGGATCATCAAATCCAACCCCTGGTCCTGCACAGACACCCCAATAATCCCACCCTGGGCATCTCTGGGAGAGTTGTCCAAACACTCCTGGAGCTCTCTCTGGCAGGAAGAGGCTCTTCTAATGAGACTCGGACAATTTGCTTTTAAAACTCTTCCTCCCTCTTCCTTCAGAAATTTCACAGCTGGATTTGAACTTTAGCTTAAAATGGAGATTTTCAGCACCATTTTTCAAGCAGTTCCAGGCTGTGCCTCCTGGCTGCATGAGGAATCACAGCAAAGAACAATCAGGCAGAGTGCAGTGGAGGTAAAGGACTACAGATACCCAACACGGTAATATTAAAGTGCTTCAGTAATGGAAAATAAAGTTATGGCAGAGAATGACTTACAAATTGGTCTGATGCTTCTTCCCCTGGGTATGTGCTAAGTAACTCCCCTGAAATAAAAACCAAGGTAGAAGTTAAATGAAGCCATGACTGAAACATTGCTGTCACAGGGAGATGGTATCCCACCCTGACAAGGGTGTTTCAATCCTCAGCACGGAGGAATCTCACTCCAAAAGTGCAGATTGCTCTCAGCTGCTGAGCTGTCACACACTGTCAGGTTTGACCACCCCTCATGTCTCAGCAGTCACTGCCCAGGTGCTGAAGCTGCTGCTATTCCCAAATTACTGCTGCTGGGATCAGGACAGGCAGGTGTTCCCCTCACCTCATTGTTGTGGAGCGTCAGGCAAAGCTTGCACTCGTAGGAGCCCAGGTGATTTTTCATAAAATAGGGGTCCTGGGAAAAGAATGATTGACAAGTTAGGAGCAAAATCCATTGGCAAAGCAAGAGAACAACCAAAATACTACTGAGTACTGTACTGGAGGAAGTGGTTCTTCCCCTGAGAGTGCTGGCACTGCCCAGGCTGCCCAGGGAATGGGCCCGGCCCCGAGGCTGCCAGAGCTGCAGGAGCCTTTGGACAGCGCTGCCAGGGATGGGCAGGGGGGATTGGTGGGGGGGCTGTGCAGGGACAGGGGCTGCACTGATGATTCCTGAGGGTCCCTCCAGCTCAGGATATCCTAGGATCCCATAGCTGAGCTCAGATTTTAAATTAACAACACCAGAGAGCTTTAGGAGGAGGAAACAGAGAACCAACAGCAGCTGTGTGCATTGGTGACAGAATTCCCAACTGCAGCAGGAAACAGCACAACCCAAACCAGCCCTGAGGAGACTGGAAATAGATGGATACACAGGTGCTGGCACCTCCCTGTCCCCGTGCCCCAGATATTCCTTATTCAAACCCCACATGCCCAGAAATGGAAGTATTTGAACCAAATCCATACCTCAGCCTGGAGATGAGAAGGCTCTGGGGTGACCATAGAGCCTAAAGGGGCTCCAAGAGAGCTGGGAGTTTGGAAAAGGTGGGGACAGGGCAAGGGGAATGGCTTCAAATAGACCAAGAGTAGGTTTAGATACGATATTGGGCAGGAATTGTTCTCTGTGAGGGTGGTGAGGTCCTGGCATGGATTTCCCAGAGCAGCTGTGGCTGCCCCTGAATCCCTGGAAGTGTCCAAGGCCAGGATGGACAAGGCTTGGAGCAACCTGGGATAGTGACAGGTGTCCCTGGATGAGCTTTAACATCCCTGTCAGCCCAAACCATTGCAGGACCCCAGGGCTGTGACTCTCCCCTCTGCCCCAGGCTGTGGCAGGGCCGTGCCTGTCCCCACCTTGTTGATATCGATGGTTTCCAGGGCCAGCTGCCGCAGCCGCTCCCGCCGGTCCCGGTTGCTCTCGGAGGCCGAGGCCACGCCCCCGCTGCCCGTTTTACCCCCAGGGCGGTGCTGGAAATCCATGGTGGAGTCTTCTGGGCTTCAGCTCCTCCTGCAGAGAGTCTGGGAAAACGAGGGAAAGGCGTGTGAGTGCTAACTGAGGCAGAGTTCTGCTCAGCCCCGTCAGTGAGGATGGGGATTCACCCCAGACATGCCCTGGGATACAAGCCCACATGGAGCACACCTGGTACCACCAACTCAGGAAACCGGAGTAAAAGGATCCAGAAAATCCCCCCGGAGCCCTTCCCATCTCCTCAGCCATTCCCAAGCCAAGCTGGGCCCCATCGAGGCCAAGCAGCCCCACCAGAGGCTCCCCAAGACCCCCAGCAGGAGCCCCCCTCCCTCCCCTGAGGCACCAACAGCCCCAGGAGCTCCCCCCTCTCCAACAGCCAGGGCTGGTGCTTCCCCACCTCCCCCCAAAGCCCCAGGGCCATCCCTTGCCAGCCCCAACACCGTGGGAGGGTCAGAGCCCCCCCAGGTCCCCCAACAAGGTCAGGGGCTCTGAGCAGTGTCCCCAAGGCCCAGGTCCTGAAGCCCTCCCCCAGAACCCCCAGTTGTCCCAGTCCCCCTCTCCCACCTCTCCCAGTCCCCCTCCCCCAGCACCCCCAGCTCTCCCGGTCCCTCCTCTAACAGCACCCCCAGCTCTCCGGTCCCCCTCCCCCAGCACCCCCACCTCTCCCGGTCCCCCTCCCCCAGCACCCCCAGCTCTCCCGGTCCCTCCTCTAACAGCACCCCCACCTCTCCCGGTCCCCCTCCCCCAGCACCCCACCTCTCCGGGTCCCCCTCCCCCAGCACCCCCACCTCTCCGGTCCCCCTCCCCCAGCACCCCCACCTCTCCCGGTCCCCCTCTCCCAGCTCTCCCGGTCCCTCCTCTCCCAGCTCTCCCGGTCCCCCTCTCCCAGCTCTCCCGGTCCCTCCTCTCCCAGCTCTCCCGGTCCCTCCTCTCCCAGCTCTCCCGGTCCCTCCTCTCCCAGCTCTCCCGGTCCCCCTCTCCCGGTCCCTCCTCTCCACCTCTCCCGGTCCCCTCTCCCAGCTCTCCCGGTCCCTCCTCTCCCACCTCTCCCGGTCCCCCTCTCCCAGCTCTCCCGGTCCGTCCTCTCCCACCTCTCCCGGTCCCCCTCACGCCGTCCCCCAGCCCTGCCCGCTCCCCTCAGGCCCCGGTACCTGCGCGCGGCCCCGCTCCCGCTCCCCGCGCATGCGCGCTCCCGCCGCCCCGCCGGCGCTTCCGGGGCCGCTGAGGGCGCTTCCGGGCAGGGCGCTTCCGGCGGGCGGGCCGGGGGCCGGGGCGGGCCCGCCATGCGCTACAACGAGCGGGAGCTGCTGTCCCTGGCCCGCCAGCCCGCCGAGAAAGCGGCCGAGATCCGCATGAGCGTCCCCAAGAAGGGCAGCGGTGAGGGGGAGTCCGCGGAGGGGCCTGAGGGGAGAGTCAGGGCTGGGGTTGTTGGGGTAGCACCAGGGCAGGGCCGGGGGGCAGGACCGGGGTACCTGAGGGGCCCTGAGTGGGGAATCAGGGCTGCGGGTACTGGAGAATCCGGGCTGGGAAAGCGGGAGTAGTGGGCGAGGAGGCACTGGGAGAACTGGGGCGGTGGGACTGAGGGTACTGGAGAATCACGAGTGAGAAACTGCGGGTAGGAACAAGTCAGGGCTGGGCGAACTGGGACTGTTGAGGAAGGCAGGTGGAGGTGGGGCAGGACCGGGGCTACCTGGGCGGCCCCAACTGCGGAATCGGGACTGGGGATACGGGGGAAGGACTGGAAGAGAGAGGCTGGGCGTCCTGCGTGGTGGGACTGGGGGAACTGGAGAATCACAAGTGGGAAACCGGGAGTAGGACTAGGGAAGGACTGGGGGTACTTGAGGGGCCCCGACTGCAGACTCAGACCTGGAGTAACTGGGGGTCAAGGCTGGAGAAGGACTGGGGAGCTGGGTGGGAGGATTGAGGGTACTGGAGAGTCCAGGCCCCAGGGAGATCCCCCGTTTCCAGGGGATCTGGGGAAGAAGCTCTTCCCTGAAATCTCCCAGCAAATTCCTTTGCAAACCAGCACTGGCGTGTTGTACTCCCTCCGTTTCCTCCTCTGAGGGCCTGCTGGACTTTGTCCCTTGGAGGCGATGCCCATACTGACAGCTCCAGGCAGGGCTCCGGGATCTGGAGCTTTCCCTGGCGTGCCCGAGGCCCTGCTGGTGCTGCTGTTGTGAGCTCTGGCTGCCCGGGAGCTGCTGGAGAAACTGCTCAGGGGCTCTGTCACCCTGAGGCCACTCAGGCTGTTTGGGGGAGCAGCCTCGGGGGGTGCTTTGTGGGGTCAGTGCCATGCTGGGCCCTGGCAGGGGTTTCCCTGCTCCCCGTGCCCCCTGGCTCAGCCCTGCCTGCTCTTCCTGTCCCCGCAGTGCTGAAGAAGCGCCTGGTGAAGCTCGTGGTGAACTTTCTCTTCTACTTCCGCACCGATGAGGCCGAGGTGGGGATTGGGCCTCCTGGGTGGGGTTTGTTCCCCTCCTTCTTCCTTCTTGTTCTGGGCGTGAATTGTGTGGGCTGGGAAAATGGTGCAGGGATAGAGCTGGAACAGTGTCCACCTTTCCTCTCCCATCAGCTCAGCAGGGCTCCAGGAGAGCTGGAGAGGGACTGGGGACAAGGGATGGAGGGACAGGGCACAGGGAATGGCTTGCACTGGCAGAGGGCAGGGCTGGGTGGGAGATGGGGCAGGAATTGTTCTCTGGGAGGGTGGGGAGACCCTGGAATGGATTTCCCAGAGCAGCTGTGGCTGCCCCTGGATCCCTGGCAGTGTCCCAGGCCAGGCTGGACACTGGGGCTGGGAGCAGCCTGGGACAGTGGGAGGTGTCCCTGCCATGGCAGGGGTGGCACTGGATGAGCTTTGAGGTGTCTTCCAGCCCAAAGAGTTCTATGAAATACAAGATGAATCAGGTTTTTAAACCCTTCCTGCTGTCTGATTTGCTTCTGGCACTTGGACAAGAATTTCCTGTGGTTGCTCTTGTTCATGGCCAGTGGCACGCCCTGTCCCCACATCCCTGAGTAGTACCAGGTGGGTTTTTGTTCATCCTGAGCTGCTCCAGCTCCTCTCACACTCTTTAACCTCTTGCAAGGCTCCAGGACAGCCCTAACACAGCTCAGCCTTGGCTATTCTGGGTGTCACAGTAAACGTTTCATCTTTGATTTAAAAAGCAAAAAGTTCTTCTCTGCTATCACAGAGTGGTAAAGGCCAGGCTGAATCTGAAGCAATAGATGTGATTAATGCCTAATTAACAAATGCAAAGTGCTACAGGTGAGACTGGCATGAAAAGGTCGATTAAAGGAACACAAAACTTGGTGCAATCAGACTGAATTATTTCAAAGTAGCACCAGCTTGTGAAACTTGCTTGAAAGGCTGCAGGGAAGCACAGTGGTCTCAGCCCTTGTGGTGTTGGGGCACCCTGAGTTAAACCCTCTCTCCATGTGTTTTCCAGCCCATTGGAGCTCTGCTGCTGGAGCACTGCAAGATCACCAAAGAGGAGGAGAACGTCTTCTCCATCAGTGAGTGCTGCCTGTGCACCCCTTTGCATTCCCCTCGTGGCACGTGGGAAAGGAAATGTTCTCCTGCTCAGTTCCTGCATTTCCCTGATTCTCTGGTGACACTGGGGGCAGCTCAGCCCTTCCCCTCCTCAGTGGGGTCAGGGCCCTTGGGTGGGGGTCAGGCTCTGCTCCCAGGGAACAGGACAAGAGAAAATGACCTCAAGTTGTGCCCACGCCAGGTTTGGGTTGGATACTGGGGAAAATTTACTCACCAAAAAGTACTGGCACAGGCTGCCCAGGGCAGTGGTGGAGTAACAATCCCTGGGAGTGTACACAAACTGTGTGGGTGTGGCTCTCAGGGGTGAGTGCTGAACGTGGTGGTGCTGGGCTGATGGAATTGATCTTAAAGGCCTTTTCCAACTTTTAACAATTCCTCAGCCTTTCCCCTCCTCAGCTGCCAGCTGCTCCTCACTGTGGCCCATCCCGAGGAGATCTCAGGGATGTTCCATGGCACAGCTGCACGTGCAGAGCAGCAATAACAGCAGCCAGACCCCACTGGGTGCCTGTGGAATCCCTGGTTGGGGGGGAGCTTGGTTATTGACAGACCTGCTTTGTGCTGCTGCATTTTATCCAAAAAAAGCCCTGGAGAGGCTCAGATAAAGCTGCTCCAGCCCCGTCCTCCCTTCTGTTTGTCCTTGTGGCAGCTGCAGCTGGGCTGGCTCCCCTGGGAGCAGCCTTTCATCCCGCAGCTCTCCCCTGTGCCAGAGGTATGTGGCCACAATAACAGGATGTTTCTCCAAGGCCATCCCTGTATCTTTTGGCCTGGCTGCCAGGCACAGCTGTGGCTCTGCTCTGAGCTTCCAAAGGACCCTCAAACAGCCTGAACACACTGAGCCCGCAGCACCACGTGCTGGATTTTGGGGCTTTAGGGATGTTGGGAGCTCTGGTGGGTGAGGATCCCTGAGCAGGGTTAAAGCCAGCAGTACCTGGTGTTGGGATGTGTCCACAGCACATCCTGAGGTGCTGGTGCAGCCTGAGCCAGGTGTTTGGCAGCAGCAGCCCTGAGGGTCTGCTCAGCAGAGCTCTGGGGACAGGAGCTGGTGGCATGGCCTGGCTCTGTCCTGCTCAAGAACTGGAGTGGCACCAGGGCCTGCCCTCCATGGTGGGAGGACCATGTGAGTACCACATCCCCAAAAGCCTCCAGCAAAGGCAGCTCAGGGCCTTCTCCCAGTGCAGTGTAACTCCTCAGCTGGCTGCTCCCTGCAGGTGTCACAGTTCTCTCAGAGCTGTTTCCCACTTGGATTTAAATCCCTGGTGTCTTTGCAGGGGGCCTCAGGGATCCCTTGCAAAGACAGTCCTGAATCTGGCTGTGCTGGTCCAGGTCAGTTAACCCTCAGTTTGAGGAGTTGCTCTTCCCAAAGTCTTTGGCTGCTGTAAGCTGGGAAATGCTGTGGGCAGCTGCCCCAGGCACCCAGAGCCATCCAGGGAATGGGAGAGGGGCTGGAGGTTGGGGTTGCAGACTCGTTCCCAGTGATGCCTTGGGTTTTGGCTTTTACATTTTTCAGATCTGTGCTGGTTTAGTGTGTAGTTCTGAGTTTCATATTAAGTGTTGGTAAGCTCTCCTCATAGAGTTAGGAAACAAAACAATTCCTTTTCCAGCTTGGGACCAAGGGCAGCCAATACAAATTTCAAGCCCAAGAACAAAAGCAACGGTAAAGTGAAAAGAAAAAAATCAAGGAGGATGGAGCTTCATAACCTGAAGCTATAATTGGACAATTAACTCCAGTATGCTAATGGACAAGAACTTACAAAGATGTGAGACCTTGTGACTGGTTGTCCATTTTGTGACCATTTTGGGGTTCATCTTAGGTGTAGCTCAGCCAGGCTCTTGTGCTACCCAGGTGTGCCCATTGAGGCCTTTTAATAAATCCCTACTTTATTCTTTTGCTCCTTCTAGTCTCTGCTCCAGGTCAGCCTCCAGAAGACATCACCAGCTCATCTTAGTTAACAGAGCTGCTAATTGTGGCCTGGCAGAGTCTGGGGAGGGAGGCAGGAGAGCACCAGCAGCTCTCCCAGGACCTGCCTGAAGCCTTTTCCTTGTCCCTGGCAGGTTTCATCGAGGAGCCAGAGAGGAAATACTGCTTTGAGTGTGCCACGGAGGAGCAGTGCCAGGAGTGGGTCGAGGCACTCAAGAGAGCCAGGTGGGCTGAGCCCTGGGAGCCAGGGCAGGGCTGGGGGCTCTGGGATCAGGAACTGGGAGAGCAGTGCTTGCCTCCTCCCAGACAAGCTTCCCTCCAGCTCTAAATAGCATCTGAAACTTCCCCACATCCTTCTGTGCTCAGCCCTGCCCGTGCTCTGTTCCTGTCTTGCAGCTACGAGTTCCTGAGGAGGAGCCTGATTTTCTACCGGAACGAGATCCAGAAGATGACAGGGAAGGTGAGTGAGTCCCTCAGGACACTTCTCACGTGCTGACTGGTGGCTTTGGATGGCAGCAGGAGCTGTTGCTGCCAGTCCTGCCCAGGCTGAGTGTGGGAAGGAGATCCCAGATCCCATAGGGAGCCATGGTCTTCACAGCCAGACCTGAGCCCCTTCCCCTGGGTGCTCACTCCCACCCTGGTGCACACATTCCAGTGCTGGAGTGGCCTCCAAGGTTTGGAGCTGGACAGGTCCAGAGCTGGCCTGGCCTCCCAGGGGTTCTCTGGCACAAGTCACAGCAGCCCTGGGCAGATCCCATGGGTGGAGGTGCTGCTCACCCCCTGCCCAGTGCTGGGAGCATCCCTGCTCCAGGGGTGAGGTGGCTGGGGGTCCCCTGGGCCTTGCTGTGTCCTGTGTGTCCCAAGGGCTGCTGGGCTTTATCTGCATCTCACTGGTGCTTCCTGCTCCCCCACAGGACCCCCTGGAGCAGTATGGGATCTCGGAGGAAGCTCGTTTCCAGCTGGGAGCACACAGGCAGTAACCCCCTCAGCTGGCTGGAACTGGCTTCACAGCAGCCCCTGGGAAGGACAGCAGCTCCCCACAGTGACCACGTGACTTTTTTATTTATTACCCAAATAATTTTGTATTTTTTTTAAGGGAATTCGTTGCTCATTCCCAGTTCCCCAGCTAGGGAGGCTGAGCTGCTCCATGGATGCTGCAGTGGGAGCAGAGCCCTGGGATGAGCAGGGGCAGAGACTGACAGAGCTCCCAGCACCTGCTCTCCTCCAGGACGTGCTGGGGCCACCCGAGCCAGCTCAGCCCTTCTGCTGCCCCTGCCCTGAGGGGGCAGCTGGGCTTCCCTGGCTCAGGGCCCCTGCAGTCTCCTAGGAGCCATGGGGCTCATCCCTGGCTCTCAGAGGATGTTGTGACTGAGGTATTCTGGGCTCCAGGGTTAGCTCTCTCCTGCCCCTCCAGGGAGCTGGGAATTCCTCCAGCTCAGCCACAGTTCCAGCTGGTAGAGAGGGGCATCTGCTCCCCTGTGCCAAGGCAGCAGCCCTGTGCAGCCAGGACCTTTTGGGAGCTTCTTTTCCCTCCCCTGGGCAGGTGCTGTCATTCCTGGGGGCTGGATGAGCCCATCCAAAAGAACAAAGCTGCAGAACATGAGGGAACAAAGCAAGAGCTGCCTGTGAGCTCCTGCCTGTCTGCAGAGCTCTGCAGTGATCCAGCTTCCCAGGGAGGAGAGGCAGATGGAGAAGCTGGCAAAGGCAGGAGCTGCTCCCTTTGGCTGGAGGATGGAGCTGCAGGACGTGCACCAGCTCAGCCAGGCATTAACTCTTCATTTCCTGAGCCACTGCTGCAGCTTTTCTCCCCTCTATGTGTCACCTTTGTCCAAAGGGACAGACCAAAAAACTGTGCCAAGGTCACAGTGAGCTGCCAGGGAACCTGGGCTGCCTGTCCTGGAGCTCCTGCAGGGAAGAGATAAGGATTAGGAACAACATCCCCATAGGATCAGCCTTGGCTCTGGCTGCACTGAGGAAAACTGCCCAGAAATGAGGGATGGAGAACCCTCCCCATGCCCAGGGCTGCAGCAGCCCCAGATTCTTGACTGCCAGAGCAGCTTCCCTGGAACCAGGAAAACCCCCAGGGGAGGCCCCTGGGAAGGTCCCAGGTCCCACTGTCAGGTTGCTGGCAGCAGGAATGGGGCTGGAGCTTGGCCTGGGCTGTGGGAGCTGCAGCTCTGGGTGTTGTTCCCCTCCAGCTGCCCAGCCCAGGGAGGGGGGCTGGAATTGAAGGGAATTTTGGTGTCTTTTCCTCCTTGGCTTGGAATTAATGCCCAAACCAGAGCCCTCACTGCAGCCTTTGGTATCCTGGTGTTCTCTCTTTACCTCACACAGCTGAGTACCAGGAGTGATGCCTGTCACTGGTGCTTTAGTTTTAATCTCAAAGCTGAGATTTTTTCCTTTTTCCCTCCCCCGGTATTCCCTTTCCCTTGAACCATTCCAGGTGCTTGCTCCAGAAATTACCAAAATCAGCCGAGGAGCAGCTGCCCTGGGGGCTCAGCCGAGGGCAGCAGGGAGGGAGCAGAGTCCAGGGGGGGTTGCAGACAGATGGCAGCTCCAGGGGAAGCAGCAGCGAGGGATTGAAAGCAGGAACACACAGGACCTGTGCTTTAGGGGATCAGTGTCCTTGGATGACTCCAAAGTGCATTTTAATCCTGCCCAGCCTGCATTTTTACAAACCAGAGCTGAGTTCTCAGCTGGGCCTGCCACCACTGTAGCAAATGTGTCACCTGTGCCTTGCAGGACTCAGTGGCCTCCTCGCTGGACACCTTTCCCAGGTGGAGCTGCCACCCTCCAGTATCACTGTGCAGAAAATGGGTGTTTTATTTGCTGTTCCAGGGAACAGTTGGGTGAGCAAGAGCAAAGCCCAACACTGAGCTAAATGTTCCTCACCAATGACATTTCTTAACTGAATGTACAACAAAAACTGTGAAGAGTTGCCAGGACCAGGCCAGGCCCAGGGACTCAGATCTGTCGGGGTGGGATTTAGGGAGGGAGGATGGTACTTTGTAGACACTTTGAAATCTGCATCAACTGCTGGTGATTTACAGACAATTGCTCGTTCTTCACATGCTGATGACTTTGCTTGTGTTTCAGCTAGAGCTGGGTCCAGGCTCCCTGACAGCCAGCTGAAGCCATTTCTCTGTTGTACAGTGAACATTCCCAATAAATCCATTTTTAATCTTTGTGATGGTGAGAAGTGTTGTACAACCCCAAAACCTCCCTGGGAGGGCGGCTGGAGCCAGCTCAGGGGCACCAGGTGTGGTTCCAGCTCAGGAGCCAGCTGGGGGTGGCTCCACAAGGGGCTTTGGAGAGGCTTTTCCATACAATCAGAGAATGTTCTGGGTTAGAAGGGACTTTTAAAGGTCACTAATACAGCTGGTTTTGGTACTGGAGCCAGGGCAGGGGCCAAACCTGTGTAGGAAGAGGACCTGGGTCAGGCTGGGGCTGTGGCCCAGCAGGGGCTGGGGCTGGTTTTAAATCCTAAGGGAATTGGCTCAGGAAGTGTTTGTAAACCTCGGAGCTGGAGGCCAAACACATCCCTGGCTGCCTGTGGGTTTCTTGTGCTGGGGCACTGCTGGCTAAAAGGGAACAAAGCTTGGCTGGGTTAGGCATCCTGGAAGCAGTTAGGTTGGGAAAGACCTCTAAAAAATCATCAAGTCCAGGCATGACCCAGCCACGACCACCCCTGTCCCCAAGTTCCACCCACTGTGTTCCAGCACTCCCGGGGCTGGGGACTCCACCACTGCCCTGGCAGCTGTGCCAGAGCCTGACCACCCCTCCTGGGAGGAAACATTCCCAATATCCACCCTGGCCCAGCCTGAGGCCATTCCCTCTCCTCCTGTCCCTGTTCCCAGAGCCCAACCCCCCTCACTGCCCCTCCTGTCAGGAGCTGTGCAGAGCCACAAGGGCCCCTGAGCCTCCTTTGCTCCAGGCTGAGCCCCTGCCCAGCTCCCTGAGCCCCTCCTGGGGCTCCAGCCCCTTCCCCAGCTCTGTTCCCTTCCCTGAACACGCTCCAGCCCCTCAGTGTCCCTTGATGGGCCCAGAGCTGTCCCCAGGCCCTGCTGTCCCTCCCCAGTGCTGAGAACAGAACTGATAACAGAACAGATCCCCAAACCCTCAGAGCTGAAGGTGCCACCTGGGTCAGGGATCCCCAAATCCCATTTCCCTCCCGATTCCAGGCCGTCCTGCTGAGGCAGTGAAAGTCCACACGAGCTCGGTGTATTAAAATACAGACACTTTAATATAAAGACAAAACTTCAAAGCATCATTTCAATTACAAATCAAGGGAGACACAAGAAATTAAGTGGAGGGAGGGGAGCAAAAACTAACTCTTACATTGTGGAGAATTAGAAAGGCCGGGTGGAAATATATATATTATACATACATATATACACACCAGAATTCACACTACTGCTAGGCAGGAATGAAAGGAATGACAGGACAACTTACCAGTATAAAAAAACCCAAAACAACAAAAAAAAAAGAAAACAAAAAAACAATTAAAAAAAAAAAAAAAAAAAAAAAAAAAAAAAGATAAATTAGGGGAAGTTTGAATTTTAAATAATTCTGTTTCATAGGCTAAACTATATAAACTAATTCCTATTCACTAGGAAACATCCCATAGGAAACATCCCATATCACTGTCCTAAGAAAATGGGTTTTTCTAAAAATCCATTGAAAAATGGATTTTTATTAGTAGTTAAAAGTTTACTAATCAATTCCTGAGCAACAGCAACCTCATCATCTACTGCTTTCCCCATCCAAGTCCCACTCAGCGAGGGCAGGCTCTCACTCCTAAAAACTTTAAGTAGAACAGAGACCTAAAAAGTTGGGTTTTAATTGGAAGTCGATCACTTCAAAGATTAATAGATTAGAAAAGCCAAGCAGGATGGATCAAGCCATTCCACCTTTTCCTCAGTAACTCCAGAGACGAAACCTTTTTTAAAATTATTTGACTGCACCAGAAAAGCAACCAGATGTACCTTGAGAAAACCAAAGGATCACAAACCTGAGAACTTCAGGGTTCATCAATTCATCGTCAAACTTTGAATTTTTGGATGTGATTTTGTTTTTACACCATAAAGATCTCAAGGAGCCTCTTCAGGAAGAAGGTCCCAAAAAGTACTGGAGAATTATTTCCCAATTTTTTTGTCTTGGGTTTAAACCCTGAAGTTCCCAATAACAGCATCTTTCAATGCAATATTCAATCTAAATAGATATTTATATATTTATAATGTATAAGGATAAATAAAATATGGCACAACAACATTTTGAAACTGGAACTCCAGCTTTTAGTGAAAATCTGATCCGCAAATGGAGCGGAAAATGGAAATGGAGCAGAAAAAAATAAAACGGAAAAAACCCTTTAAAACCAGTAAGACTTCAAATATTCATACACTGACTGCACATCTGTGCTCCCCAAACTCCAATTCCTGTGATTTTTCCTCAGTGCTGCAAAGATAGTTCACAAAAACACTGTGTAGTTTCTGCTTCCCAAAAGAATTTTGGGTTCACAGCCCTGTCCAAGGCCCTCCACTGCTCCCAATCCTTAATCCTCTGTGCTTTTGGCTCAGACAAAACAAGAAAAGCAGAATTTTCCACCGCCCCTGGGAGCTGGGATAACTCCTGGGTGGAGTCACCCAGGACAAAACACAGGGAGAGCACTCAGGTTTCCACACCCTGCGTCAGAGGGTGAATTCCAACACCCCAAATTCCAGCCAATGGATCACCTAGGCTGTGAGCAACCAAAGCCACCAACGACAGAGAGCAGGGAATGCTCGGGAATGGCTGCTCCAGGAGCGCCCCCGGGGACAGAGCCCCAGCCCGGGCAGGGCCCCCAGGGCCCGGGGACCGAGCAGCGAGAGCGCTGAATCCCTGGGAGTCTCCTCTGGTAGCAATCAGCACCTGGGGAGGGCAGGGGAGCCGGAGCAGCCCGAGGGCACAGGTGGGCCCTGAAGGGACTGGGAGGAGCTGGAAGCACAACTGTCCCCTCCCTGAGCCAGGGGTGTCCCCAGCAGCTCTGCACTGCTGGGACTGTCCCTGCCACCGCTGCCTCGGCCTCTCCTCTGCCTGGACTCTCTCCAAGTGGAAAATTAACGGGTGGGGGTATCAGACACAACCCCAGCAAGAACCAAACCCCAGGCTGCTGGCCCGGCCATGGCCACAAGAAAAGACCTTCCCTTGGCAGGGGCAGCCCAGCAGAACAGGAAGATCCAGGCTCTTCCAAGGGAAGGCTGGGATGAGTTGGAAACAATGACCACAGGCAGTAAATTCACTGGGGTGGGGAGCACCGAGCTGCCAACTGTGGTACCCCACAGCCCCGGGGTGAAGGTGCAGGAGCCGCAGGTGAGGCAGGGCTGGCTCTCACCCACCTCCTCCCAGATGTGTCTGTACAGGGAATCAGAACAGTTTGGGAAGACTGGAAAGCACCTTTAAAGGTCATTTAGTCCAACCCCAAAGAAGTGACCCCAGCACATGTCTCAGGAGGAAACCTGTCCCCAGTGAAGTGAGGGCAGGGATGCAGCCCCAAGCAGCCCTGGAGCAATGCTCCAGCTGGAGATGTTTCCAGGTGGGATGGAAGAGCTGAGCAGGCTGGAAACCTCTCCACTCCCAGGCTGCAACTGCTCAAATGACTTCCTCAAGGATTAAGTTTGACTAAAGAAAGAAGAAAGTGACTCAGCCTGAACTGAGTGTGACCCAGGGCTGGGCAAGTTTCACACTAAGGAGTGTCAAGTCCTGGGGAATCTGGAATCTCTGGATTCAAACAGAGATGAGTAAATCCATTCATGACCAAGTGATGTCACCTTCCTGCCTGTGGGACTTCAGGGACTGTGGGTGTGATCCCAGACTCAGACCCAACCAGGGGAATCCCACAGGGTGCCAGGCTAAGCCCAGAGCCAAACCCCAGCCAGGACCAGGGGGAGCACCAGGCCTGCACTGGAAAATAAAAGTGCTGTGTCCCACAGGAAGGAAGGAAAAGAGATGGAAGCACTTCTGAAGAATTTCTGATGGGTCTGGTTGAGGAGACACAAACTCCTGCTGATACAAAGGAGCTGGAGATGATGCTGGTGCTGGAATGCCAGGGACAGTGAAGATGTGCTGCACTCCCTGCTGCTTCCCTAAAAAGCTGCTTCTCCTCCTCCTCTCCCCCACTGCACCCACAACTGAACTGAGATGTTCCCTGCTTGTCCAGAGTGATCCACCCCTTCCTGCAGGGATCAGCCTCGTTTGTACCAAGCTGAGGTGATGGAGGGACACCTCCACATCCCATTAACCCTCACACCAGCTCAGATCCTGTCTCTACATCCTCAGCAGTGTTTTCCTACTCTCTCCCTCAGCAATCCAGCTGCTGGGTGTCCCCACACCACTGGCTGATGGAAGAATTGCTGCTGAATGACTCATCTGCAGCAAATCCCAAATTTAGGTCCAGTGCCTTTGGAGCCCTCCCAGCGCCGTGGGTCCCAGGGGACTGAGCCTGGCGAGCCAGAGGTGGCAAATCCCCAAAAAAGGAAGAGTCCACACAAGCCTTGTTCCTCAAGGCTGACCTTTAGCAGCAGGGACAGGTTTTCCTCAGCACAGCACTCAGGCAGTTCCATTTTTTTGGCAGCAGACTTGCTCCAAGATGTTTTTGCTTCCTGGTGAGTCCTTCACTGGCAGCAGGGATGTGGAGGAGGGGGATTTGTGTGACAGCCCCAGAATGGACCCAGCTCCAGCAGAAAATTCTCTCTTTTGGAACTGTTTGGCTTTGATCGCTCCAGAGAATCTTCTATTATTGCAAACAGGTTTCAGCTTCTGGCTCAGTGTTCCAGCAGTGGGGTCACTGCTGTGGCCACATGGAACAGATCCCACCAGCTCCAAGGTCTGCCTTCAGCCAGGTGAAAGCTCTTCCCAATGTGCAGACAGAGCAGTAAGAGACTGGCCAGGAGTTGGACTCAATGAGCCTCCAGGTCCCTTCCAACTCAGGATGTTCTGTGATTCCACTAATTTAAACTGAGCTTGCCCCAGATCATGGCAAAGCAATAAAAGGTCAGAGAGAGGGAAGAAAACCCAGGAATCTCTTGGCAAAAACATCTCCCAAGGCACCAGTCCCCAAGTGTCCCCCCTTGGCTTCCCACCTCAGTGCTGAGCAGGCCCCTCTGGAAGCACAACCTGGGAATTGCTGCCAGGAGCAGTCCCAGTGCAGGGCCTGTGCTGGGGGAGCCACTGGCATGGCCACAGCAGCTCCAGCCTCCCCCAGTGTGGGAGGGCAGGGGGAACTGGAGGCACTGGGAGGCCAGCAGGCACTGGTGCACAGGCACGGGAAGGCTGACGCTCAGGCAGGCTGGATCCCTTTCCAGCAATCCCAAAGATTCATTCCTGGCTCTGGTTCCCTCACCCTTCCCAGATGATGTCCAGAGTCACAGACTCAAAATTCCTGTCAAAAATCAGCCCCAGGTGAGTGCTGAGCTCCAGGGGCTGTGCTGCCCATTCCCAAGGCTGCTCCTGAGCCAGCCCTGCCCGGGACACTGGCTGGCCACCAAAGCAGTGCCCCAAGGTGACACTGAGGGACAGACAGGCTTTGCTTTTCCACAACACCCACCAAGGAGCAGGTGACAAACTCCTCACCCAAGGCCTTTGCTCCAAAGGGTCCTGGAATCAGAGGTTCAGGTCGGAAAAGATCTTTCAAATCAGCAAGTCCAACTGTGAGGAGACAGTGCCCAGGCTTCTGTGAGCTCTCTAACAGCTCAGTCTGGCTCCCCAGAACTCCTGAACTGCTGGGTGCAGAGCATGTCACTCCCACAAGGATCTGTCCCTCCTCATCATCCAGGGAGTGTCAGGTGCCAGCAGGGTGGCACAGGTGACCCAGGCTGGAGCAGTGCTGGGAAGCACAGAGGGTTCCATGGAATCTGTGGGTTGGTTCCTCCTCCAGCACAAATCCTGTGAGTGCCCTGGGCACCAACCAAACCAGGATAAGGGATGGCAGCTGAGTTTTCTTCCTGGAACTCCATGGCTGGAGGCAAAGGGAGGCACAAGAGCTCCAAGGGGTTCCATATCATGGGCCCTCTGCAGGGAAGGATCTGATAAAATCAGGGGGATCAAAAGCTTCTACTTGTATTTCCTCCTCTCTCTCTCTCTCTCACTGGGGATATAAACGATGGGGAAGAGGTAATTAGGAAATTAATTAAGGCTGCTGCCCCTCCAGCAATCACTCATTTACAGTCTCCAGAGGCCCCAGCACTCTGCTGTGTGCTGGGGAAGAAGCTGGAGCTGCCCAGCTCCCAGCTGCAAAACATCTGGGTTACATTGTGCTCCTGGATTCCAGGACATACACTGTGTTGGCTCCTACGAGAAGCTACTGGATGTTCCTCTCATCCTCGGAGCATTCCTGCCCCTTTCCAGTTTTCCTCATGCTGCCAGTCCCTCAGCAGGACACAGCCTGTCCCACACACCAAACAGAAACCATTCCAAAACTCCAACTCCCAGGGTCAGCCCCTTCCCAGTGGGTAAGGAGGCAAAGCCAACCCCAGTCTGCACACTCAGGAGCCAACAGAACTGCCCAAGGTCCTAAACCTCTCCTAAGAGAGCCCAGGATGAGGCACAGAGAGCTGAACCCTGCAGAGGGGGGGAGCTGCTGCAGCCCCTCACCCTCTCCAAACACTTCCAACCCTGCTGGATCCAGGCAGCAGGAGGGCACAGGGCCCCCACTGCCTCCAAACCCAGAGGCAGGAGCTGAGCAGCCGCTCGGGACCCCGGGATGCTCCATGGAGCTCCTGCCAGTGCCTGATTGCTGCAGTGGGAGACTCACCAGGGAGCACTAGAAGGGATTTAAAGACACAGTGACCCTCTGAGCACCAGGGTCAGCAGGGAGGTGTTTTCCAAAGCCTGAGTGTGATTTTTTTTTTCCAGTCATTTTGCTGTTGCAATCCCCTTTCTACTGTAGTTTCCTTTATTGGTGCTTGGCCCGGCCTGAACTCAGACCAGCCCAATTTCTACCTACCTCTCTCCTCCTCACTTTGTGCACTTGAATAAATAAGTTTTCACGGGTTCATTGTGCATTGTACAACCTAAAAATAAAAGAAATAAAGCATAGGAAACTTAGAAGGTTTTATCACAGCTCTATGAAATTGGCCCTTCCTGCACACACGACACCCAGTCAAGACAAAAGTCCCTGCCCCAGGGGGGACAGTGGTAGCACAGGCAGCCAGGTCAGGGTGTTTTTGTGAACTACCATTCAAGAAGCTACTCAAAAGCAAAGGAACACAAAAGCAAAATGCACCTTGTCAATCCATGTACACGGCCAAGCCAGGTCGGAGTCAAGTATCAAAACCCTACCAACGAAACACATCGTGCTTGGAACAAAAAAACGAGCTGAGCAAACTCTGCCCCCTGCAGCAGGACAGAAGCACAAAATGTTCACTCTTCCCAAGGCTGGGGAAAGGGCTGCACCAGCACCACTGAGCACACACCCTGTTCACATGCCAAGGCCAGCCCCAAGAAGCGAGTTACAGACCAGCTACCAAAATTCACAGTGACCCGAGTGCCACCAGCAACTGCAAATGGCCCAGGGAAGCAGTTTGGGCGGGGCAGGACTTGGATTTCTCCTGTTCCAACTGTGCCTGCGTGGGCTGTGCCTGCCCAGGCTGCTCCAGAGGGGAGCACAGAGCCCTCGTTAGTCACAAACTCAATTAAAACCCACCCAGTTAAAAGCACCCGGCTCAGTCTGAACCAAACCCCAAGGGAGGAGAATTCCTGCCAGCCCTGGCTGCCAACCAAGGGATTTTGGGATATGAACAGTCAGGGGAATAAATAATCTGCAGACCTTTAAGAACTGGGTTTGGCATTGGTCAACCCCCCAAAATCAGCACCAAGGATTCAAACCAGAGGCACAGTTCTGACGGACAAAATAGCACCGAGGAGGCTCTTTTACATCTCTGCTGGTGTGCCAGTCCTTTAGTATTCAGAAAATTTAATAATAATAACTTGTATTTATGAGTCTAGGTGGAATAAAATAAGTCAAAATTGTTTTCATTTTAAAAAAAAGATATATCTTTATATCTAAACTATCAACAATACAAACTGGAGCTTTAAGCATTTCTTTTGCCTTTTTTTTTTTTTTTTTTTTTCTTTTTGCCTGTTTTTTAAATTCAGATTCACAGTAAATGTTTGCTCTGTTGTTTAGGTCTTTCTTATGGTTTTATATTTTGTCCAGTAGTAAGAGAGTAGAAACCCCTGCACAGGCCAGGTGAGCACCTTTCAGTGGAAGCCGAGTGAAGTTGGTCCACGTTGTCCTTGCATAGGTCACATTGGGTTGAGGTAGAAATCCTAGTTACCTGCACAACAGGAGGAGAGGAAGAGACTCATCTAAATAAAAGGCAAAAATCTCCTGTGTTGTTAGATGTGTCAATCATTCCCACATTGCTCCAAGACCTCCTCAGATGAAGCAAATCTTGAGCCAGTCCCAGTTAGAGGAAAGGATGGATGTTCCAAGGGACACATGGCCCCCTCCAAATGCTGCAGATTTTCAAGTTGTGCCTGTGTTGAACTCTGTCCTATGGGACTGACATCAAGTGAGGGGAAAAGAGTAAAAAAAGATACTTCCCCCTTCAGTACTTCACCTTTTTATAGTACAAGTTAATTTGCTTTGAGTTTCGTTATTATTGTGGGGAGAGACATGAATCATAGAAAGGTTTGGGTTGGAAGGGACCTCACAGCCCATCCAGTGCCACCCCTGCCATGGCAGGGACACCTCCCACTGTCCCAGGCTGCTCCAAGCTCCATCCAGCCTGGCCTTGGACACTGCCAGGGATCCAGGGGCAGCCACAGCTGCTCTGGGCACCCTGGGCCAGACCCTGCCCACCCTCACAGCCAACAATTCCTGCCCAAGATCCCACCCAGCCCTGCCCTCTGCCAGTGCAAGCCATTCCCTGGCTCCTGTCCCTCTATCCCTTGTCCCCAGTCCCTCTCCAGCTCTCCTGGAGCCCCTTCAGGCCTGCCAGGGGCTCTGAGCTCTCCCTGGAGCCTTCTCCTCTCCAGCCTGGCTCCACAGAAGAGAAGCAAAGCAGATTACTTTAGTCCCCAGTTCCTGGTTCCTCAAGGACTGAACACATCTGTCCTCACTGAAATCAAAGACACTGCTCAAGTACCTGGCTTGGGATCACAACCATCTCTGGTACCATCAGTTCTGCTCCTGAGCTCCACAGCCCAGCTTTGACACCCAGCTACTGTTCTCCAAGTCCCTTCTGAGCTTTGCCTCTCTTTTCAGCGTTTTTCAGTGACAGGGACTGTCACACCTGATGGATCCTAGTCCAGCATGGCCTCAGTTCCAGGTAATTCCAGCTAAGACTCACACTGCCCTTGTACACAGACCCCAGACTGACCCTCCTCACCATCCCCATCTTCCTTCAGCCCCATTGTTATGGTTTCAGTCAAACTAACACACCCATCCTCTCTGTTTGGGGTTTTCCAAGCCCACCTCTCAGCTGGCACACAAAGCCCTTCCTCAGCCTCCCTTTCCTGCAGGGAAGGACCTGGCAATACTTACGTGCCTCCCAAAAGCCTAACCAGGGTTTGTGGTGTCTGAGGAGGAATTTCATGAGGAAGACACTACACACAATGCACAGAGGCTCTCTCAGGTATGTTGTAATTGAGTTTTATAAGCAGCAAAGTGTGTTCAACCACGTTTGTAGCTTTGGTACCAGTGGACAGCAACAACATCACAGACCTACAAGGAAAGCACGGGGCCAGCTCTGGGGCTGGACACGCTGGATGCACTTGGCAAGCACGAGTTGGTACAGCAGGATTGCCACAGAGTGTTCGCATGAACCACAGTACCCAGCTCTGTGGTGGTACAGTTTATTCTGGAGTAGCTCTAGAGACAGTTCAATAAATACCTGCTTCAGGAGAAATGCACACAGCCTCCAGAACCCTCCTTTGTGGAGAGTGGAGCCCACTTCCCCCTGCACATTCCCTGTGCTCCTAGGGCTTGTGAGCAAAAATAAAACATCTACTGAGGCTGTTCCTGCCGGCCCTGGCAGCAAGTCCAGCACAGGAAAGTGCCAGGGGAGGCACAGCCCTTCTCTGCTCCCTGTGGTTGTGTTTCCAGTGATGCAGGGGACACTGACTGCACTGCAGGCCCAGGGAATTTGCTCTCCAAGCAAAGCTGAAGCTTAGAACCTAGAGATTTTTAACTTTATGACTATTTAGAGCAGCTGTTGTTGACTGGCAGTTTTTACTGACCACCACGTTGTCACACAGAGTCACAAAGAGGCACCTTTGGGCACCTCAACACTATGGACAAGGACTGGCTTGGGATAAACAGGCTGTGCAGGAGGGGAGGGGGTCAGATGGGCAACACCCACTTCTAATCACAGTATAAAACCACATGGAAAATAGACATTTCCTCCTGATACTACCTCCAGAAAGAATACTCTCTCTTTCTCTGAAGAGCTGTCAGCCTGAACATAACCCTAAGCCAGAGCAGAGTTACCCCTGTGAGCACTCCTTGTCGAGAAATCCTGACTCCCAGAACAGAGAGCACCAACACTTTCCATCCTCTGCCACCAGGTGATTCGCTCCCCACATTTTAAAGATTTCTCTCCCCATTTTAGAGGTTTCTCTCCCCCATTTTAGGGGCCATTTTCCCCGTTTCAGAAGTTTCCTGTTTGACAGAGCCCGGCCCCGACCTCTCTCTCTCTCTGCAAAGGAAGAAGCGTCAGTGAGCATCTCGCACGCAAACTCCTCTGGTTTTGTGTCTGGCCTTACCTTACAAAACAAGAACTGTTAGCTAAGCAAGCTCTTTATCGTGGCTTAACCCCCGAAAGGTGCGAAGCATAAGGAGGCTGCATGCCAAGGGTCACCCACATAGCGGCCGTGCCAGCGGCGTTGGGCTGCGGGAGCACGCGGGGCAGGGGCGGGTGGTGCACGGTAAAGGAGGGGCGGGAGGGTTTGTGCTGGAGAGAAGCCAGTTTAAGAGACAAAGAAGAGTTAGACTGGACAGGAGCAGAGGAGGAGGGCAGGAACGTCTCGCCAGGGGAGATGGAGGGCAGGTTCTGCAGGAGAGCAGGCTCGGAGTTAGAAGTGAGTAAAGGAGGAGGGGGAGGCAAGGACACGTTAGGAGGGGGCGGAGGGGGATGGAAGACAGATTGCACTGGCGCTCTGTTGAGGTGCTGAGCAGGTCTAGTCTCACTAGATGTTACTAAATTAGAGGAAGAGAGGGGAAGGATGAGGATGAGGTGCTGGCAGCAGCCTGCAGAGGGTTTAAGCTTAGCACGGTGCTGCTAGAGACAGCACTGCTGCTGAAACTGGCTCCAAATTGATGAGGAGAGGAGGCAGAAGGCACCGCATGGTTAAAAATACCTGCAAACAGGAGAGAAAAACTCAGCTTCAACAGATGGGCTTTGTACAGTCTCAAGTGACAAGAGAAAACAAAAAAGAAAAAAAAAAACAAGAAACAAACAAACAAACAAGAGCAAAATTATAATAGTTACAGCCCCATACAAAATATGCAGCGTGAGAAGGCAGCAAGCAATGAAGAGATAATGGTGCAGGCCAGGAAGTACAAAAGGTTCCACTTACCTTTCTTACTGCCAACCTCTAAATGCCACGAGGAAAAATGGTCAGACCCAAGAACTGTCAGTTCTATACCACACGGGCAGAGTTTTGATGAGATTAGAAGTGGTCTTTAGAGTTGGTTATCTGAAGACTCAAAGTGCTGCTCTTGCCTCCCCACCCTCCTGCTCCCCCACTTACAGGGCAGCAGAGGGGAGTTGTAATTCCAGCAAATCTACGTGCTGAGAGATGTGAGAGTTAGGATTTCCCGACATGGTGCCTGAATGATTATGGACAGGTAAGAAAAACTGCCCTGGACACTTAGAAATGGCAGGTTCAGCCTATCTTCTAGTCCTGCCAGCTTGTCCCCGGTGCGGGCCCCAGAAGCCAAGCCTGTGCAGAATCCCAGAAGTGCAAGGTGCATATGGCATTGCCCTTCCTGGCCAAGAAATGCTCTTCATGTCCATTCAAGGGCCAGAATGCTACAGAACTCCCAACACCAGCTCCTCTGATGTTCTGCTCCTCCTGGATCATGCTAAATCCATTCAAGGCCTAATCTCAACCTTTCCTCAAGTTGACAAGTTAGAGATCCTTAACATGGTACCAGGACAAGTCAAATCTGTTACCTGCAGGCACACCTAAATTGGTTCCAACACAGCAACATCTGAACAAGCAAACATTATCAATCACAAAGTCTGGGTGTATTGTTTCATTAAGGTGGTACAACAAGCTCATCTAGCAGACAAAGCTCATGAGATTTCACTGTAGGGAACTGAAATCATCCTAGCAATTCCAAGAGAGAGAAAAAGAGAGAGAGAGAGAGAGAGAGAGAGAGAGAGAGAGAGAACTGGTAATGTGGGACAGATCTGCTTCGCATCCTGTAGAAATGAAAGGGTTTCACCCCTGGAGAGGCAGTGTCAGACTTTCCTTTAGGCCCTGTCTTATACCAGAGAAAGAGTTCTGCCTACCTCCAACTGTTCCACCTGTAACCCCAGGAGAGAAGTTCCCCATAGTGTGAGAATTAGTCAGTCTGGTTGCAGCTGATGACACGTGGACCAGACTGGCAGCAGCTGGCATTGAATTAAATAAGGACTGCAATACTGAGGAATTTGTCACCGAGTTGAGGTTTGCTTGCAAGGCCATGGGGCCGAGGGGGAACTGCGATCCAGTGGTCAGAGTGTTGAGGAAAGGATGGTGCGTCGGGACAGACGGCGCTGGGTTCCCTGCTGAGGACACAGCAGTAGAAAGGCTTTTACCATTCAGAAGGCCACCAGACGAAACAGCAGCAGAAATGAAAAGGTTGTGGCCATTTTTAAACTCCACGTCTCGGTCCCTTCCCTTGCCGACCTTCCCGTTGTGCTGCACAGAGTTTTTCTCCGCAGACCCCCCCGCGCGGGCGCTCAGCTCGCTGAGCTCTTTGCCCTTCACCCCCGGCCGGCTCAGCTCTTCTCCCTTGGTGCCCAGACCTTCCAGCTGCCTCTTGTTGAGGAAAAGGTTCGTGTCTGACACCCCCAGGTCCTTGCCTCGCTGCGAGGGGAAGCCCAGGGAGCAGCTGGAAGCGGCGCCGTCCGGAGCTTTGTGCGGCAGAGCAGCGCTGTCGATGAAGCCGTGCAGGCCCAGCTCGGAGGACAGGCCCCCGTTGTAGGTGAAGCCATTGGGGGGGTTTGTGCCAGGGCTCAGCCCATCCGAGGGCACGGCCAGGCTCTTCCTGGGGTGTCCTGGCACCTTGGTGTCCATGGCCAGCCCGTCCTCGGGGGGTGGCCTGAAGGCAAACAGGGAGTTCTGGCTCAGAGCTGACACCGCCTGCAAGGGGCTGTCTGTGGTTTTGGTCAGGTTGATGTCAGATATCGGTGAAAAGGTCGATTTCCATTTGCTGCTGTTCATGTTCTCGTTGCTTTGTGCTTGTTTCCTCCCCGATAAGCTGCCACCTGGTTGGGGGGGAGGGGAAGGTTTACAAATGTCAATAAATAGCATTCACTAAATCTGCCCCTGGAGAGTGGGGTTTTATAGAATCAGAGAGTCCTTAAGGCTGGAAAAGACCTTTAAGATCAAGTCCAATCATCAACCAGCATCACCACCATGGTCACCACTAAACCATGTCCTCAAGTGCCACATCCATTGGTATACTGAACACTTCCAGGGATGGGGACTCCACTACTGCCCTGGGCAGCCCCTTCCAGTGCCTGACAATCCTTTGAGTGAAGAAATTCTCACAATATCCAAGCTAAACCTCCCCTGGCACTGCTTGAGGCTGTTACTTCCCCCTCCTGTCAGGGAGTTGTAGAGTGAGGACCCCCTTGAACCTCCTTTTCTCCAGGCTGAGCCCCTCCCAGATCCCTTAGCTGCTCCTGGAGCTCCAGACCCTTCTCTGGGCACCACCCATATTTTTTATCCTTCAACACCCTTTTATCAGTCTGCAATTTTATTTCTCAACCATAGGCAGAAATATTTGTCAAGTCACCAGAAAGTCCTTAAAATTATGTCTAACACTCTGGAAAAGTCTGAGAACACTAATCTGCTTTTTCCCCCCTGTCTTTGTACTACAGATTCCTCCTCAAACCCTGAGTCAGTGAAAAAACTGGTCAGATCTTTGGTGACCTGTGACTACAGAAAAAAGTGACCCAAAATCTGTAATTGGCAGCCACCTGGCTTAATGATAATTAAGAAATGCACTTTGTTCAGCAGCAGAGAGAAACCTCCCACTGACTGCCCCATCCCCAGGCCCAGCCATTGCCACAAACAATTCCCAATTCCTCACACGTACCATTTTCAACAGTCTTCTGCGGAGATTTGCTTTCCAATGATATTGTTGCAATTTTCCTCTCAATTCTAGTGGAAAAATAGAAAGGTTATAGCACCTATAGCAAACCTTCTGTTGCACATTTACCCTCACAATCTACACTGCTCATGATCAGCTCTCATCAGATGAGTAAGCATAAAAACCAATGCAGCCCAGGGGTTTCGTGTCACTAAAGGAATTTACAAGCATCAAAAAATCCACCACGAACTTTAGGCAGGAGCTGTTATAGAATTACTGTTCTTTCACAGGATTAGTGAACATTCAGAGAACTTTGTTGTTGTTTTTCTTTCAAAACAAGAAGTAGGACCACATTTCTATAGTGGTTATTTTTCACACAACCACGGGATGATTTGGGTTGTGAGGGACCTTAAAGCCCATTCAGTGCCGCCCCCTGCCATGGCAGGGACACCTCCCACCATCCCAGGCTGCTCCAAACCCTGCCCAACCTGACCTTGGGCACTGCCAGGGGTTCAGGGGCAGCCACAGCTGCTCTGGGCACCCTGGCCAGCCCCTGCCCACCCTCACAAGAAGAAAATTTTTCCCAATATCCCATCTGGTCCTGCCCTCAGACAGTTTTCCAGCATCTTAAACAAGAAATATGTTGCACCACACAGGCAGGCAAAGGGAGGTTAATAATCCACTGCCAGAGTAACAAATCTATAGTTTGGGGCAGGAACTGAAGAACTTTAAACAAAGTTTCAAACTGGGCGTGGGCAGGAGACAGATCATAGTTAGCGATCATACACCACCTCAGCTCCTACAAAGCAACACAGTAAGAAAATTACAGAATCCTGGAATATCCTAGGTTGGGAGGGACCCTCAGGGATCATCAGTGCAGCCCCTGTCCCTGCCCAGCCCCCCAACAACCCCTGCATCCCTGCCCATCCCTGTCCAAAGGCTCCTGCAGCTCTGGCAGCCTCGGGGCCGGGCCCATTCCCTGGGCAGCCTGGGCAGTGCCAGCACCCTCGGGGGGAAGAACCTTGCCCTGAGCTCCAGGCCAAGCCCTGACACAGCTCCAGCCCCTGCTGGGCTCCTGGCCCAGAGCAGAGCTCAGCCCCTGCCCCTGTGCCTGCCCTCGGGAGGAGCTGCAGCCCCCGAGGAGTCTCCCCTCAGTCTCCTTCATTTCTCAGCCATTTCTGCACCAGTTATCTCCAAGGCCAGACCCTGCCAGCCTTGCAGACACAGCAGCAGCAGGTTCCCACATTCTACTGCCTGAATACCTTCCCTGTGCACAGCTTCAGCCACATAAGAGGTTTGGGATAATGGGATGGGCCTTCAAGCTAGGGGAACAAAGAGGCTTAAACACACCCCTCCTGCTGAGAGCAGTGTTATCAGCCCTGAGAGAAAGCTCAGCCTGAAACTGTGCCTGTGCATTCACCTGCTGCTATTGTGCTCATCCTCAGAGCCCTGCTCGTCATCCGATGTCAGGGGGGAGTAATGGACACCGTTGCTCTGAACGAGGGGCTTCTCCTTTTTCAGCACTGGAGGCTGGTCATTGTCCTGGTAAGGAACAGGAGAGTTCTTCAGGGAGTTTTCAGGAGAGGAAATGGCTGTTATTTCTAAGGGCTGGTTAATGTTATTGACCTGGGTGAGAAGGAAAGAAAGCAGTTACAGATGAGAGTATCCCTAGAAAGGCATCTTGTTGAATGCAGGTTTAACTTGCTCTGGGACATCCAATAGCTGCTTGTTTAGCACTGCTGCTGCTGTATTCCACCTCCTGCATTAGAACCTGGGGTGGAAGCTTAAATGTAACTTGGAAAAATAGCGAATTTTCATTCTTTGATTTTAAGTTTGAAATCAGAAATGACGACCTGGGATAGACCTTTTCTTCTCAAATGACACTGCATGATCACATGCACACAACTCTTTAGCTGGCTTCATTAGCAAAAATGCCATATGCTTCTGGCACTCCTCTGCTGTTTAGTCAATCTTAGCTTAAACTATTTTCAAAATATTGAATCTACAGCCTCAAAAATCAACTTCACTGCAGAAACAAGCTCTTTGTCATGTGGGAAGAGATTATTTTTAATTTTTAATGCTCTGACAGCAAAGAGCTATTTGAAGATGTTCTGCTTATACACAAACTGTTCACCAACTTGGTGAAAACGTGAGGCAGAATTGCTGTGAGGAGCCTCCATGACAATCCCAGCTCCAGCCTAATTCCACGAGCTCTCCTGTCGCTGTGGCGAGTAACAAACGACACAATCCCTTGTTTAGAAAAATCTGACTCCAATCTCATATTCAAACAATTGACCCCCCTTTTTATACCTTTTTGAACAGGCCACTCTCATCAGTAGGAAGAGTGCCAGAACTCTTCACCCCATTGGCCAAAACCAAAAGACAGAGAGAAAGTCCATCCCAAGAAAAGAATCCAAACCATTACACTTGGTACAAAAACACTGGCTGTAGTCTGAGGCTCCTAGGCCTGAAGTTTCTGAGTTTCTAGACTAAGTTTCTTCACGATGGAAAGTCTAGAAACTCAGAAACTTCAGGCCTAGGAGCCTCAGACTACAACTGGCAATGTTTATGTCAAGCCTGTGAGAACCAGGCCTTCCCAAACCAAAACACCACGAAGAAACAGAACCTAGAAACAGAACGAGGCCTTCCCAAACCAAAACACCACGAAGAAACAGAACCAGAACACTTGGAAACAGGAATAAACCCAGACCACACTCTGCCACAGCCCAGCTCCTCCCACAGGCCCTTACCATGGAGTTGATATTGAGGGGTGAGCCCGAGGGCTGTGTGAAGAGCCCGGCCACCGAGGGCAGGGCTTTGCGCTTCGGGGAGACGGCGGCGCTCCCGCTGGCGCTCCCGGCGCACGCTCGCTTCCGCCGGCCGCGCTTCTTGCCGTCCTGCGCGTGGGCCGGGCCGCAGGCCGGCCGGGCGCCGGCGGGCACGGGGCTGTGCTTGCTGCAAGGGGATTGTTTTACATGTCCTGTAGTAGGAGAGATTGTAAAGATGATTCTCCTCTTGGCCTCGTTCTCAGGATCTGAAAACGCTGCGTCAGCCTGCGGGTCCCCCTTTGTTCCTTCGGCAAAGATCTTCTGAGCCTCCGCACTCTGCAGTCCCCCGCCAGGCTCTGGGCCGGGCCACCTAAGCGGGGGCTCGAGTGCTGCTGAGCAGGGGAGTTCTGCCCAGAGTTCCTCATCATTAGCAAAGGATGTTGTGGGGTGGAACTCCGAGACCCTACAGAGTTAAAGAGACTCCCAGAGTCGTCCAGAGCTGCCTGATCAACACTATGGTTAAGATGGGCTGGGCTGTTTGTAAGATTTCCATTGACTGCCACGGAGCCAGAAGAGTAAGAAAAACCTGTTGAGAGGGAAAGTATAGATCATTGCTGGGGCTGAGTGAGAGAGAGGTCACCGAGTACAGGGCTGGGAGGGCCGGGAGGGAATCCAGCTCTGCCTGGAGAACAGCCAGTGGCCCTGGGTTACACGGCAAACACACAGCTGCTTTTCCACGGGGCAGTGAGAACGTGGCTCTGAGTGCTGAGGTGCCAGCTGGGGGTCAGGGACTTCCCCACCTCTCTTGCCAGTTCAGGAAAATGCATGTGGTATATGGAGGTATCCCACAGAACATGTGCTCCTCCCAGTTCTACATGGAATTCAAGTTTAAGCTTTGTTTGAACTATTACCCCTTTTGAAATCAGGGCTCCTCTATTCTCAAGTCCTTCCTTTCATCAAAGAAATGAATAGCCAGACTCGGTCCTTCCTTTCCCCCAAAAAAGGAGGACTTTGCCATCCACACAGCCCACCTCCTCCAAATTCAACAAAAGTCTGTGACTTAGGGAGTGACAGGAGACCTTCAAAGACATAACATCAGAAAAATGCCACAGGGGAGAAATCTTGGGAAGGGAATTCAGTGTTTGTCATGGGGTATCATAAATGGGTTTAGGGCTCTAGGGTGGCCTGGGCTCTCTAAACGAAAAGGGCAGAAAGGAACAACATGGTAATAGTTAACAACAAGGTTTTCATAAGTACCTCATTGGCTTTATAGAAAAATGCAGCCAAGCCCTTTGCAAAACAGATACTGAAACCCAAGCACTGGGAACAAAAGCACTCTCTGGTGAGAGATCAGCTGTATAATCTACTTTTCCTGACCCACAACATTCCCAGAGTAGCTAAAGACCATGATTTCCACAGATGACTCAATCAGAAGCAATGTCTGCACCCATCCTCTCCCCTTGGAGCCTTTCCCACCCAGGTTCTTTTGCCTTTACAGCTGTTCATGAAGCACCTCCATAACCTGCCCCAAAAAATTCATCCTGCTATTTAAAGATCCTGTAAAATAAAACTTTCAGAGCCAGATCACCAGCTCAGGACACAGCTGTGCAACACTCTGAGTTTGCCACACTGTAAATCTGTGGGAACCTCTAGATCCCCACAGAATTTACAGAAGCAATTGTTTATTTACAAGTAAAGGCACATCAATCCAACCCTTTATGCCAGATGCACGCAAGCTGGAGGCACATCAGAGCAACCTCCAGGAGTTTGTGGTCTCACCCACGGTTACCCAGCACTCCAGTGCCTGCAGCACCTGGCAAGAAGTGCTTGGAGAGCTCAACCACATGTGTTTGGGTGCTGCCCTAACCCTGGACCAGCTGTGCCCTGTTACCTGAGGTAGCCAAAGCCAGAGGCTTGTTTCCAGCAGCATTGCTTATGCCATTATGAGAACTAGCACCAATCTGCTTTTCAAGTGTCGATGAGTCTCTGCTCTGGTGAACTGGGCTGGGTGTGCTTCTCTGGGGAGAGAGAGAGGCGTTTCAGGAAACAGCATCAGGAATCTACAGCTTAAACCAAATTCACATGCAGTAGTACACCTGCCTAGGAAAGAAGATCTACTTCCTATATGCCCTAGATTCAGCTTGTTTTGAGAAAAGCATGGATCAGCACATTATGGGCCAAAAATGTAGTGATTAATTACACTGCAGTAGTATCTCACACACAGCAGACAGCATGCAGAGGGAGGCTCAGCATCACAGGATATTCAGACTCAGGCCAGCTCTGCCAGGAGCACGAATGGCTCAGCCTACAGTTGCAGCAGGGAGGAGTTGTATCATGTCCCCAGGCCTGTGCTCACAAAGCTCCCCACAACAACCCCGAAGGGAGCATGAAGTGCATCAGGCCGTGTTCTCTGGGACATTCTCTGAGGATGTTCTCCTAAACATGGAAAACACCTGTGAAATGGCAGCCTGAACAAACAGGGAGGTGCCACCCAGGGTTGGCATTGCCCAGAGATGGGCAGACTCTGGTTCTGCTAAAGCCAGAAGCCTTCAGCTGGAAAAATGCAATGGATTCAATGTTGTGAACCAACTCCAGCTTTCCCAATATGGGACTGCAAGACAAGCCATGGGTGGATTCTAACTCACAGCTCTCAGGAAAAGCAGCAAATGTTTCTCAGTTCTCTGCTGCAGCACTTCTGTGACAAACTGCTGTGAGAAACTGGACCAGGCCTTTTTGAACTCCTCCTCTACTCAGAGAGACAAGGACTTGTCACAGCTCAAAAAGAGATGCCCAGAAGCTCTCTGCTACAGAGCAGTCACTCACTCACATGTCAGGTATCACAGCCCCAAGGGGCTGTCCAAGCCCACCCTGCACACGTGTGAGGACAACAGGCAGCTTTGAGGTGACTGAGACAGAAGAATTTTCTGCAGAAAGCAGGGCTAAGAACAAATTGACACGTGCAATTCTCTGCTTCCACTGCCACAAACTCTCAGGCTTTTCACCCAGACACACATGCCAGACCAGGCTCTCCTGAGACATTTACTTTACTCTCCTTCCTGGCTGAACCCCCCCTCCACCCCACAGAGAAAGGAGAGGAAAAATCTACAGGATCCAAGAGCCAAGAGGATGCAACCCCCAGCAGCCTCCCCCAAGGAGCAGACCTCCAGGACTGGCAGCCCATGGAGGTGGAGCCCCCCATTGCTGTCCACTGGGATTTTAGTTAGGGATGGAAAGTGTTGACAATCCCTTACTCACCACCTTCTCAACACGGCTAGGTAGGACTACGCTGGCCAGAGGGATACTAACAGGGAGTTTATTGGGCTGCACTGTGCTCAGAGGAATACTGATAGGGAGGCTGGTGATAGTTTCTCCATTACTCACAGAGGTTCTTTCTCTCAAAACCTGTAAAAAGAAAAGAGAAAGCAAAGTTCTTACACAGGATATTGAAGAGGGTTTTAAGGTCATGATAACCTGCTCGTTTCTATGTGTGTGTCATTCCCCCACTCCTGTTTTTTTTAAGGAATTACAGGACTAGGAGCAATCAGTGTGCATCAGACAGGGCAGGCGTGGAGCAGCTTGGTTACCAGCACCAGGCTCCTGGGACAGCAACATCCCACGGCACAGAAATGTGCAAATTAAAGCCACTGCTGGCCCCAAGCACCAGGAAAAGGAAGCCTTAGGCAAGCTCATTTCCCTGTGTTTTGGTTAGAGCTCTGTGAAAAGCACTCAGATGTTAGATTTTGTATCTTGAGGCCCTCTGCAGCAGCCAGATGCATTTCCATGGCAACCTGCTTCTGCAGGGCACCTGCTGCTCTGTGAGCCCCAATATGCTCCCTGGCTGCACCAATTATATGGACCACATTTTTTATTCTTTATTTTTATAACTATGAAAGAGCCTCCTTTCCCAGTTCAAGCAGGCACAAGCCAGATTAAACAGCAGTCCCACTGCATTACTGGTGCTCAGAGAGGAGCACACCTTCCTCTCTCTCTGACCAGCTCTGATTTATTGCATCACACTCACTGCATTTTGTGTCATCTCCCAGGCCAAGCTGGACACAGAATGAAACATGCCTGCATTCCCCAGTCTGGCCAGCCTGCCCTTTGCTGCCCCAGGGGCAGCACCTGAGCAGCAGCAGATCCTTTTACCTTCTCTCCTGTACTGGGTAAGGCCGCGGGGGAGGAGGGCCGAGTTTCCTGAGGACTCAGCTTTATGCCATTTGCAATTCCAGGGCTTGGATATGTAAGGCCATTCTCTTTGACATGCTCAGCTCTGGAAGAGAGATGTACAATTATCAGGATACAAAAGCCAATGACAAGGAATTCCTGTACCACACTCAAGGCACTGTCCCACCTTATTTACCCTGTTAGCTCTCACCGCTTGTTTTTGTGAAACAAAACTTTTTAAACCAGATAAACCTCCCCTTTGAAAAATATCTTTCCACCATCCAAATTACCAGTGTTACTAACACCAGCCACTCCCCTCCTTGCCCATCCCTCTCACCTCTGTATCTCATTAGCTGTTGCTTTCCCATTGACTCCATGGTCCTGATTCAAGTGTCTCCGCAGGGCGATTTTAGCAGGGGAAAACCTGGTGTAGTCAGGGAGGGCCAGGCTGCTGCCCTTGTCTGCCTTCTGCCTGCTGCTGTGGCTGGGGGTGCAGGGCACGATGTCTTGGTCCAGGTGGGAGCTGGGGTACTGGGGGGTGTTCTGCTTGGACGAGGGCCGGCTGAAGGCGTGCTGCAGCTCGTAGGGGGTGGCGTGGCCATTCATGGACAGCTCGGGGCTCATGCCATTGATGTGGGGCATGGGGAACTTGGAGCACTCCAGCTCCAGCTGGAAACGGCCGTGCTCAGCCTCAGGCTCACGGCCCAGGTGGCTTTTGCTGTGCAGCTGCACTGACAGAGGCTCCTCTGAGGGTGTGTAGGACTTGAGCTGCAGCAGCTCCTGCTGCCGCTGACTCTTCTCAAGTTCCACGATGCTGATCTTTAAATGCAAGAGAAAATTAAAATTAAAGACTATACGTAACAATTCTATCACATTACGGGGGATTGCTTCCAAATTCTTCCAAAAGTGTCCCTGCTTCTGGGAACAATGCAGAACGAGGGACCCAAAGTCTGAGAAAAAATCTTGGCTCTGAGCTTAAGACCAAAAGGCCCAGGTGAGGGAAATGGCTCAGAGACCATGAGAAAGAAAATTTCAGATCTTAAAGCCAAAAGGAAGATATCTCCAACTCACAGAGAGAGTGTGGAGTAACTCAGTACTGCACAGCCACTCCATGCCATGTCCAACAAAAGGCTGGAATACCTCTGGAGCCCATCTCACAGCTCTTCACACAAAGGAGTTTAATTTCTTGTCACTAAGAGGAATGTCACTCTGTGCAACACCCTGAAGGCTTGACACACTGTAAATCTCTGGGAATCTCTGGATTGCAGACTGGGGGAAAAGATTTCCACCCTATCCCTGGAAGTGTCCCAGGCCAGGCTGGACGGGGTTTGGAGCACCCTGGGATGGTGGAAGGTGTCCCTGCCCATGGCAGAGGTGGAATGAGATGAGCTTTAAAGTCTCTTCCAACCCAAACCAGTGTGGGACTCTGTGATTCCTGAACTGAGAACATCAGAGCACACACAAAAATCATCAGCTTGTGATTTTTAATTATTTGTAATGATAAACCATGATTCCTCCTTCCAAAGCATCAAGGAATCAGGTCATGGCATCTACTGCCTTTACAAGTTATCCACATCCTTATTTACTAAACTCCTCTAATACAAAACTCAGTATCTGGGGGAATAAAAAAAGAATGAACAAAAAAGCAGCACCTGGTTCATCCTTTCCCACCATATTTAGTGTAACACCCAACACTGGCCCATTGCCCAACAGCTATTCCAAACTGGTGCCTCTGCATTTGTTTCTTGCACTCTACCTGCAGTTCCAAACAGTGCTTTTGCTTCTCAGAAATCTGATTCTTCAAGGCCTGCTTCTCTTTCAGCAAGTTCTCCAGTGACAGTGTTGACCAATCCAGCTTCAGTTCTTCACACCGAGCCTTCAGCTGCAGGGACACACAGGGACAGCAGGTCAAAACACACCTCTGACCTCTGCACACCCCCTGGTCCCTGCTGAAAGCAGGAACTCTGCACTGAATGTGCAAAAACCCCTTAGCCCATTGAAAAGTCCTCCCAGCTTGGTGCTGGGGAGTGTGGCAGGCCTGGCTCTTTCTAAAATAGTGTTGTCACCCCCCCCCTCACTGCTTCCACATCCAGATATTCCACTCATCTACCCTCTGAAGGGGCTCAGCCTGGAGCAAAGGAGGCTCAGGGGGGCCCTTCTGGCTCTGCACAACTCCTGACAGGAGGGGACAGCCAGGGGGGTCGGGCTCTGCTCCCAGGGACATGAGGAAACAGGGACAGCTTCAGGCTGGGCCAGGGAAGGTTTAGGTTGGAGACAGGTAAAATTTCCTCACTGGAAGGGTTGTCAGGCATTGGCATGGGCTGCCAGAGTCCTCAGTCCTGGAAGTGTTCAAACAACAAGTGGGTGTGACACTTGAGCACCTGGTGTTTTGGTGACCATGGTGGTGGCACTGGTTGACGGCTGGACTCCATGATCCAGGTCTTCTCCCACATTAATTCCATGATTCTCCAAGTGTGAGTTACTAAGGTGAGCACTACAGGAGTTATGGCCAGAGCAAGCCCTGCACAAACTCCCTGTCCAGCCAGACCCAGTGACATCCAGAGCTGTCTGGGGGCACAGCTGAGGCCAGAGCCAACTGCCACCTCAACATTTGCTATGGGGTAAATGAAAGGTGAAAAAAGGACTCCCTGAAGGTTTCCCCCCATCATCCCTCTCTTTCAAAGGACCCTGAGCAGCTAGATGATGTTTCAGCCCCCAGCTCATGCCCTGTCCTCAGCCAAGGGGCAGCACCCCCTGTCCCAGCCCAGGGGCTGGACCCACCAGCTGCAAGCTCTGGTTCCTGAGTTCACTGTTGTCCTTCTCCAGCTGTTTTGTCTGTTCTTTCAGCTGCTGGTTGTGAGCAGAGATTTCCTTCTGAGCCTGGATCAGGTCATTGTACGTCAGAGCTTTAACTCCCAGCTAAAAGGTGATGGGTGAGATCAGTCAATGAAGCCCTGACACCCTCATTCCCAGTGATTGTGCCATTCCCAAGTGACACTGAGGAGATCTGCAGAACTCTGCAGCTCTCAGGACCTCCCCCAGCATTCTCCAAGGCACATTGTGACAATTGAGGGAAAACAAGGAAGGACACAAGGACCTTGGAGCTGCTGTTCCACCCCTTCAACTGTAAAAGGGGCATTTAGGCCTTGCCAGCCAACAGAACTGTCTGTGGAGAGCCCCCACATTTCCTGCCGTGCTCCTGAGCTTGGTTGGCAGCACAGAGTTTGTTCCAGCAGCAGAAAATGAATCCTTCACATGGCTGTGGTTTGTCCCCTTCCTTGGGCCAAGGGCACACAACAATTCCAACAACAAACACAAAACATAACCAGGCAGTGGCACACATTGCACCTTTCTGAGCCTGATCTGCTGCAAAGCAGAGGCTGAAGACCTGAGACTGCTCTGGTTGTACTGAGCTTGACCAGAAAGGTTTGCATGCAGCTGACTCAGAAGCATCCCCCCAGCACAGAGGTACCTCATCGAGCTTCTGCTGAAACAGGCGTTTGATTTCCTCTTTCTGGGCCTGGCAGTGGGTGAATAACTGCTGGGCTGTCCCCAGCAGCTGAGCATTCTTCTCCTGGACGAGGGAACAGTGACAAAACACACTTTTAGCACAAGCTGCAGCATGAGCCATCTCGAGGAGACATTTGTGGAGCACTTTAGGAGTGACCCTGGATGCAGGAGAGCACATCCAGCCCTGCCCCAGGCTCCCAAGAGCCTGGATTTGTTGGGATGTGATAATGGTAGAGTTAAGTCAGTTGAAAAGAGCTTTTAAGTAGGTTTTTCATCCTGTATGGTAAAATACAATCAAGACAGTTTTAAAAACTCATTTTTATCCTCCTAGTGCATCGTGAAGCAGCAGCAATAATCACATCCCACAGAGCAGAAATAGAACTGGAAAAGATTATCTGCATGAAATCTGTTCCCAAATGGGGAACTGGCTCTAAATCCCCAGAGCCCCAGCTCAGAGTTTCCCTGTCCAATACTCATGGAAGAGATGCAGTAAATGAAAATACACTGAGGGGGGAGGCAGGAAGAAAGTCCTAAATAAATCAAACCAGTTTTCCTACTTGTGCCACCATTATTTCAGCGGGTCACCCCAGCCACTCACAGCACGTTCCCTGCTCAGAACATTCCAGATCCCTGCTCCCTCAATCCATGGCCATGCACAGCAAAGGGCAGGATAGGACTGGCTGAAGAGCCTCTTTTACCCAGCCCCAAATGCAGATTAGTGCAGGACAGGGAGCTTTGGGATTATCCTGTTCTCCACCCTGTGCTGCTGAGCCAAGCAGGGATTGCACAGACTGAGCCACTGCTTCAGGAAAAGTGGGGAACGAGGGCAAAAAGCACCTTGATCCTTCCCAACCTTAATAATTCCAGGACTCCATGACTGATCTTCCAAGCTGGGAAGCAGCAGTGCTGGAACCACATGTGCAGGAACACACAGACCTGGCTTGGGAAAGCAGTCCCTGCAATGCTAAAGGGGCTGCTCTGGGGGATGCTGAAAAATCATTTTTGTTTTCAACACAAGGCATTTCATTCAGCCTTCCCATGCACTGCAGGGGCTGACAGCTCCATCTAAGGGCACTCTGGGAAGCAGCAGCTGATTTCAAAACCATTATTACAGTGAGATTTTTACTGTATGTGAAAACCTTCCTGTAAAGGAGAATTACTGAACAGTCCATACCCAGCCCTTCACCCAGCCAAGTTCTGCTTCTGTGAGGTTTAATTTGCCATGTAACATTCCATAGGAAATTATCTTCATACTGAATTCCTCATTTTAATGTTTAAAATGAGAAGTGTGGAGCAGCTGTTGGACACCACCACCAAGTGATGATTTTTTCCACACTCCTGATTCATTCTCTGTGCAGGGCACAACCCTTGCACACCATCATTTCATTTGGGCAGGAGACAAGTTCACTTCATGCTGACTTTCCTGACAAGTGCAGAACAAGCAGAAAAATCTGCTGCTCAAGGAAAAAGATGAAAGTTCTAAATGCTGATTGACTGTGAAAGCAAATGGAAATAACCACAGAAAAAGAGGTTTCCCTGAACACCAGACCAGCACCAACTACTTCTCAGTAAGGAATGGGGTGGCACAAGTTAATCCTTCTCCTCTGGAGAGTTCCCAATATGGAAAACATGATAAAAAAGCCCTCTGGCTTTTTTTCTGTAACTTTCACAAAGACTAGAGAGCAAAGGAAATCTTCCTCAGGGAATGCCAAAAGCTGGCTCTGGACAGAATTCCAGAGTGGTTTGGGTGGGAAGGGACCTCACAGCCCATCCAGTGCCACCCCTGCCATGACAGGGACACTCCCACTGTCCCAGGCTGCTCCAAGCCCCAGTGTCAGCCTGGCCTGGGCACTGCCAGGGATCCAGGGGCAGCCACAGCTGCTCTGGGCACCCTGGGCCAGCCCCTGCCCACCCTCACAGCCAACAATTCCTGCCCAAGATCCCAGCCAGCCCTGCCCTCTGCCAGTGCAAGCCATTCCCTGGCTCCTGTCCTTCCAGGTCTTGTCCCCAGTCCCTCTCCAGCTCTCCTGGAGTCCCTTCAGGCCCTGGAAGGTTTTTTAAGTGGAAGTTCAAGTTTATTGCTGAGCATTTTGGGGAAAGGCTCCTCCACAGAAGTAGCAGGAGCAGACTCTCATCAGGGCTAATTGATACAGCCATGAAATCATTCATAACAGACAAAGCAAGACAAGAAGGGGTTCAGATCTCCTCTCTCTGCTGGTGGCTCCTCAGCAGAGGAACATCCCACTGCACAGCTCCAGGACTCTCCTTGCCCTTCCATGTTCTCCAGTCCATGATTTGGAACATTTACACTTTGCTCATCAGTGCAAATCAACACATTCTCGTGTTCAATACCAAGGATGCTGCACTAAATCCCCATAACCAACGATGACAGTTTGGGTTCCTTAATCCCTGTGAACTATGGTTCATAGAATCCTGGAATTGAGTTGGGTTGGGAGGGAACCTGGATCCCTGGGAGTGTCCCAGGCCAGGCTGGACACTGGGGCTTGGAGCAGCCTGGGACAGTGGGAGGTGTCCCTGCCATGGCAGGGGTGGCACTGGATGGGATCTAAGGTCTCTTCCAAGCCAAACCATCCTGGGATTCTGTGATTCTAAGTCGGCATTGTTAGGTGGGGGCAGAGGAACAGGGGAGGTGAAGCTCTCTCTGTGCAGATTTAAGCACACAAAAAGTGAGTTTGCAACAAAATCTCCTGGCAGTTGTTCAGCCTAAGCAGGACTGGAGTAAATGCACACAATTCCCATCTCCAGCACTCTTCCCCACATCCAAGGAACTTCAGAGTCTGGAAATTTTCTTTAGAAATGTTAAAAAGTGAGACTCACCTTTTCCTGCTCCAGCAACTGTTGCAGACTTGCTTTGTACTGAGGAGTTTTCATGTATGCCATGAACTGCATGTACTGGATCTTAAATGAGTCTGCAAAATAAATCAGATGAGGAATTTCAGCAGGGCACAAATGCCATGCACGTGTTTACCTGTTTCCTCCCTGGCCACCTCTCCTCACTCGTCTCTCCCTTGCTTTTGATGTGGACTCTAAGTCAGACTAAGCCACTGAGGATGGATTTAAGAACCTGCTGAAAATCCCTCTCCTGGCACAAAAGGAACTCTTGGCTCCATCAGGTCCAAAGGAAGCCATGACAACACATCCAGAGAGGCAGAGGAAGGTGCTGGGGGCCGAGGGTGTGTTTGCATGAGCAAAGAGGAGCTGAGTGCTTTTAGTGCTCTGCAAGCAGAAATAATAAAAGAAATGAGCTGCAGGAGCCCAAACCAGGCCTGAGCTCAGAGCATCCCCAGCACCAATACAGGGCCTGCTCCTGCTCCTCCTCCTCCCTCCACACAGGAGCAGCTCTACACCCAGTTTACTCTCCCCTCCAAGGAGCACTTGGCTTCTCATTACCTTTCTTCCTCCCCAGCCCTTCCATCATTAAAGCAACCCCAGGATTAAGCCCAGTCTGCTGCACAGATCAGGTACTAGGTGCTGGGCAGAAACCTGCATGAGGCTCAGCCCAGACTAGGGTCACTGTCCCCATACACCCTCCCTCAAAAAATTCCCCAAAATCACACTTTTGCCACAAAACATCCTTCAAAAAATCACTCCTTTGACACAAAATATCCCTCAAAAATCTCTTTTTTCCACAAAATATCCCTTTAAATCACTCTTTTTTTTCTCTCTTTCTCTTCAATGAGGAATTAACCATAACTGACACAACAGCAGGAGAGCACAAGCTAAGGACAGCACTGATGCCCTTGGTCCCACACAGACAGGACCATTCTGCCCAGAGCATCTTGGACTGGCTCATGCCCAATGCCAAAAGCCACAAACAGCTGGCAGGGGACAAGCAGCAGAGGATCACAAAAACCCCTCCAGGCTTTCCTTTAAACCACCTCTTGCACATGAAGTGCACTGTCCAGCCACACTTTGGTGACCTCAGACTCTCAGACAGGTCCTCATTTATTGGCTCTGAGTTCAGCAGAGCAAATGGAGAGGTGTTCCCCACGACTGAGAGAATGTTTTCATTTCCAATAAAGCTATTTCTGACTATTCCTGCTAAATCCAGCCTTGCTGCCTGCTGTGCCAAAGGAGAGCTGAAACAACATCAGAGAACAAATGCAGAGTGAAACACCAACTTCAGCAGCAGGGGGGACCTTGTGGCGATGCCAAAGGATGTGGGGCAGGCAGGGGAAGGTGGGCAGGAGATAATGCCCCTCCTGCCCCATGCCAAAGCCCCAGGGGAGGTGGGCAGGCCAAGGGCAGACTTACCTAGCAGCTTCTGTAGTGCAGGGGGGGTGGGTGTCACCAGGAGCTGGTTGGATGAATGCCGTTGCACTTTAGGAGGTAGTTGGTAAAATGGGCTATGAGGTGACTTGTAGGCATCTGGAGAGACACAAACACAACCTCAGGTCAGCACTCAGGGTTTGGGGCAAGGACAGGAGCTTTAGCACTGAAAGCATGGTATCTGTAATGAGATCCAGCAGCTCAGTCCAGCAACACGTGGCTCCAAACACATCCACACGCTGCTCTAAAGTGTTTGGGGGGATATCTGTGATCCCTCCTCAGAGCAGCAGCTGAGGGAAGGCAGCAGCCCCAGCTCAGCCCCAGCTCCTGGCTGAGTACTCACAGACAGATCCCACCCCCAGCCCCATCAACACATTAATCACCATAAATCCCACCCCCGTATCATCAATACATTAATGGCATCACCATTAACACATTAAAACACATTAATCACCATCAATACATTAATGCCATCGACATTAACACATTGATCACCACCAATCCATTAATCCCACCCACATCACCATTAACACATCCATCACCACTAATCCCATCACCACCACCTCAAGGGCAGCTTTGCTCTGGTGGCAACAGGGAAGTTATGCCACAAAACCAAACTCAACGTGGTAATAAAGGAAAAACGAGCACGTCCAGAGCTTCAGAGCCTTATTCAGGCTCTTCCAGTGCCCCTGCACTCACCCTGAGGAGAGGATGAAGATGTCTGGGAGACAGTCTGAGCATGCAGAAGTTCTAGTGCAGTTTGATTCTTCTTGGTCTTGCGTTCAGTACTCGCCGTGTTCATTTTCTTGGGGCGCCCTCGTTTCCTCCCTGCCATTTTCCTGCCTTTCTTACTCAGCTTTTTCTTCCTGGCCTTGGAAGGAGATGGCTTTTTAACAGAATTTGCTGCAGCTTTTTCTTCTTCAGCACCAGAATCCTGAGAGATTTTGAAAAACTTTGGTCATTTCTAACTCCATATGCAGCATTCCTTTCCAGCAAACATTAATAATGGCGTTTAACTTTCTGAGAGGAAACTGATGCATTGTAGTTCAATAACCTGCCAGGGAAGTGGACTTGCTTGGGATAACAGTTGTTCCCAAAGGATTGTACTCATTCTCTTCTGGACTTAATAAAGAAAAGAAAATGCTGAGAGAGGGGAACTTCAGGCAGGATTAGGTGGGATATTGGGTAGAAATTGTTGTCTGGGAGGGTGGGCAGGGGCTGGCCCAGGGTGCCCAGAGCAGCTGTGGCTGCCCCTGGATCCCTGGCAGTGCCCCAGGCCAGGCTGGACACTGGGGCTTGGAGCAGCCTGGGAGGGTGGGAGGGGTCCCTGCCATGGCTGGGGTGGCACTGGATGGGATTTAAGAGCCCTTCCAGCCAGTCTGTTCTGTGATTCTGTTACATCTGTACCTGCTGCCTAACAAAAGCTGATTATTCATCCTTCCCTAACTACATTCTTCAACTGAATTTCACTCAGAACTCAAGAGTACAATCAATACTTTATATTTTTGGGCATGAACAGGCACTGCAGCTCTCACAGTGTTACCCAAGAAAGGAAATGAGTCTTTGCAGAAGAGACTCGCACACTCTGAACTCCATTCATGGGTTGTGACTCAGGGACAGCTCTGCAAGCTCCTGCTGGATGCAAGCGAGGGTGGACAGCATACTATTCATCTTGCAACACACTTTTTTTTTTTTTTTTTTTTTTTTTTTTTTTTTTTTTTTAAGAATTAGTGGTGCAACTCCCAAATGCAGCTTTTATTAACTCACTCCATCATATTTTTGGGCACAGCAACAGCAGTTTGTGTGCTCAGAGTAAAACCCAGCAGCCTTCCCACAGAGCCAGGCTTCCCCTGAGTCAGAGCAGAGCTCAGGCACAGTCACAGGGAACACATTCAGTGCACGGAAATGCAGGGTGGTCACCTTGTTTTCTTGGATCTTCGTTGGAGTCGTTGTGTTACTTTTGTTTTCTCTTTGTTGACGACGTCTAGCTGCCTCTTGTTCCTCCTGGGGAGAAGGGAGGAGAGATTTCACCATGTGCTCATCTATTTAGCACTTTTTAATACACATCACACCTTGTTCCCCAGTTTACTTTTCCACAAGAAAAGGGAACAAATGTCCCCTTGGCTCAGGCCACACTCAGGTGAAAACAAGTCCTTTTCCACCTCCAGAGGGGATTAAATCTCAGCCTCTTCCCATATGCTCCCCTCCCAGACCCATACTGCTTTATCAGATTTCATTTGGATTTTTTTATTATTATTATATATTTCAATAGCTCCCCCACATCCCCAACATTTCAACTTTAAAAATCTTCCACGACTGGAAATGGCAAAGCCATTAATCATCATCTCATTCAACTTCAGCCAAGTTTATCGAGGTGACTAATAAAAATCAAAAGCAGCAACTCTTATGGCTGATTTTCTCCCAGGCTGACAGGAAATTTCCTTGTTCAGAGAAAATCTCTCTTTCTTTCACAAAAAAATAACTTCTTTCAGTCAGGAAATTTCCAAGAGCTCTGTCAAAGCCTTTCCTGCACCTTCCAGGTGAGCTTTAATCTGCACAGGACTTCTGGCAATTCCAGCACTCCTTTGATTTAAGCACATTCTCAACCAAACCAGTGGCAGGTTTAAGTGAGAAAAGCAGGGAAGGCTAGAAGTACCCTGACCTTTTTTGGTTTTTTTCTCTAAGGAGTCTTTTTTGCCCCAAATTTAAGTGGAGCAATCTGAAATAATTCCCTTTCAGAGCCCCCATGAGTCTGCTCTTACAGAGTGTCAGCCTGAGGATGAACATTCACCTGAAGTTTTAAATTAAGTGGCCTCACTTAATTCTCTTCCTGGGAATCCATTGATTATTTCAGGTTAACACAGCCCTGCACAGTCCCAAAAATCCTCTGGCATTTTAATTCCATGTGTAACAGCCCAGACTGCAGCAAATGACAACTCACTCTGTGCCTCCACTGGCACGTCCCAAAAGGAACATTTCAGAGCATTGCTCAGCTTCATTTCAGGAGCTGAGCACTGGGACAGATTCAAACCATCATTCCCTTCTTTAATTCCAGTCCTTTAATGAAGAAATAGCTCATTACAGACCTCCAGTGCAAGGTAAATGCACCTTGGGGCTGCCCCATTAATTCTCTATTAGAAATCCCTTGGACATGATTGAATTAGTGCTTGATGGCATCTGAGACTTCCCTTCAATTAGCTCCATGTTCTCTGCCTACCAAGAAAATCTGATTTCCTATCAATTCTGTCCACCTGTGATTAAATTCCTCACAGTGGCTGCTCCCTTACTTTGAGTCTTCAACAGAAAATGATTGAAACTTACCCTGAGTTTTGGATTTTTGAGACTAGAAAAATAGTTTTCAAGCTGAAAATAGAAAGAGAAGAGAGTCATGACAGATGAACACAGAATAATAAAATATTAGCTTAAAACAAGTGCAGAACTGCAGAAATTCTGACTGCTTTGCTTCTGATAAGCTACATCAAGAAGCCATTTACATTCCCTCTTTTCAGCCACCCAGCCTGTTGTGTAACAGGGCATAATCCAACCTCTACAAGGTTTTATCATCCCCACCACTGCCTGGCCTTGTTTTAAAGCTTTGTGTCACATATCTCCCCTCAGCAGAGGCTGATTTTCAATGAAATTATTTTCACTGAAGCTGCTGCACCCTCGTACTCCACCATTTATCTGCACTCTTGCACATTCCTGAACAAAAGCTTTTTTAGACTGCAGCAGAGTAAGGAAAACAGCCTTACTATCCCCCTGCAAAAACCATGGGGTGGGATACACGATTTGTCCACAAAAGTTTTCATTTCCACAGGGTTTGTTGGGTTTTATGGAGGGCTTGGGGGGCTTTTTTTGTGGGGGGAGTTGGTGTTTTTTTGGTGGAGGGGCTGTTGTTTGGGGTTTTTATTGTTGTTGGTAGGCTGTTTTTTGGTTTTTTTTTTTTTGGTTTTTTTTTTTCTTTCTTTAATTAAAAAAACAGTGAACACATCATCATTGTTATGGAGCTTAGGCTGCTTCTACAGCAGCTGAGAATTTTACTAAAACTGAGATTTACTGGTTGAATCTGACTGAATGACATGGTCTGTGCACCACAGAGGAATCAAAGCCCCACTGACTCTTTCCTCTGTGAGCAAATTACAGCAGGAGATCCCAATTCTGAAGAGCTGCAAAAGCAATTTTATCAGTGAATATCTGCAGCTTCAGTAAATCAGCACTGCCCTTAATCCCAGGTGTGTGGAACCCTGGAGCAGCCAGAGCTGGTTTGCACACTCAGGTGTGTAAATCCACAAAGGGACACAAACACAAGTGCAAAGCTGGAGGATGTAGAGCTGGGATATGCTGCCTGGAGCAGCCAGGATCAGTTTGCACACTCAGGTGTGTAAATCCACAAAGGGACACAAAGACAAGTGCCAGGCAGGAGGATGTGGGGCTGGGAAACGCTGCCTGCAGCAGGGCAGAGTTGGTTTGCACACTCAAACTAAAATTAACAAAATTTACACTCAGGTGCGTAAATTCGCAAATGGACACAAATATGAGTGCAAAGCAGGAAGATGTGGAACTGGGAAATGCTGCCCTGGAGCAGCCAAGGTCAGTTTACGCACTCAGGTGTGTACATCCACAAAGGGACATGAACACAAGGGCAAAGAAAGAGGATGTGGGGCTGGGATATGCTGCCTGGAGCAGCCAGAGCTGGTTTGCACACTCAGGTGTGTAAATCCATAAAGGGACACAAACACAAGCCCCAGGCAGGAGGCTGTGGGGCTGGGCAGAGGCCCCTGGCCCCCCTGTACTCACTATGGTTCTGTCAATCGTGTGCAGGTAGTAGGAGACTGGTTTCCCCGTCCAGGACACGGAGCCCTTCAGTGGTGACAGCTCCACAACCCTCATGATAGTGCCAATATCTGTGGGAGGAGAGCTAGGTTAGGGGAAGCTCAGCTGAGACCAGCCGGGCACCAACACAGAAATCTGGTCTGCAGACCTGACAGGAAAACACTGCTGGGAGTTTGAAGGGGATTTCTTCTCTCTTGCTACGTGCAGCCCACAGGAAACAAACATGTGGGATACGTACCTTTCAGCCAGCCTCCCCAGAGGGAGTTACTCAGTTCTGGCCAACAGAACTGTGTCCCACACAACTTTTCCAAGGAGCAACACATGTGTGTGACAGGATGGAATTAACCAGGCCCAGAACGTCACCAGCCCAGCCCCTGTCAGCTGCAGCTGCCCCATATTTGGACTGGGCACAAACACATTTTGGGTTTGCTTTCTTGTCTATATTTGTTTTGTTCCCCGGAATTAATAGCTATGGGATGTGCCTTAAACATTCCCACAAACACTGAGCGAGTGGCAGGGTTGCAGAAGAAATTATAGCACATTTCTAATTAAACACAAATGACCCAGAAGAGGCCAAAACCAAGGTTTGGGATTCAGCAACCTCAACCACTATTTTAACCACATTTTAATGCTTGTTTTCATTTGTCCCAACTCTTTCCACATTTCCGCTTCTTCCTACAGATGGAACTACCACGGACAAAAGTGGGATTAAGGGAACTGGTGCCTCCTTCTTAAGGCTTGATCTTTTCCAGTGTTTTGTATAAATTATTTAAGGTTTCATACTCGAGATCAGAGTATTTGATAGACAGGTGAGATGTGACTCAAGTCATGTTCAGGCACCAAAAAAAGCCTTGATGAATAAAAGTATCGGGAAAAAAACCTGTGGGGCAGCACAAAGGCAGCAGAGCAGTGACATTCCCTGTCCCAGTGCAGGACACTGGCCATGCCTGGGGATGGCACCTCCCTGGAAGTGTCACTTGGAACACGCCCCAGGCCCAGCACATCCCACACCAGTTCATTTGATGATGGTATTTCCCAAACATAATATGGTCTCAGAAAGGAATTAAGCCCTAAAATTTATTCACACTATTCTCCCTGTTTGTAGCATGCAAAGGTAATATTTTTTCAGGGCCTTTTATCTGAATCCCTGGACTCAGGGAATCTACTGATGGAAGTTGTTGGCTCACCTTTTGCTAACCCATCCAAACCCCAATTAATCATCTCAATATAATTTTAACATCAGCATTTCCATTCAGCGTTAAACAACAGCTGAGGTCTGAAACTTCAGCATTCTAGAAAATATTCCCAATGAATCCATGCTGGGGTGAGAGCTGGAATGGGGTAAAGATCTGGCTCAACTGGCAGTGGTAGCCAGGGCTGCTCTGAGGTGAAAGAGCAGCACATGCTGGCCTCAGTCTCCCAAATGCGGCAGAGAGAGAAGAAAATGGGAAGAATCCAGGAAAGAAAAAGCTAGAGAGGCCAAAGCCCTGTATTTTTGTGGGCAGGTCTAATTGAAACCTCTCCAAGCACATTCTTGGATTTCCTCAGGCTCTGGTGGGCTCTGCAAGAGGGCCCAAGTTTCTCTCAGGCTCTCTCTGCCTCATTAGCAAACTGAGAACCTCATCCCAGCTCTGCTGAGGCTTAAGGAGTCCAGGGCACCATTCCACTGTTCTTTCCCTTTTATTTTCAAGTCCATGTCTCCAAAGAACTGTCAGTCCAGCACCCAAGGGTCAGTAGGGTTCCAAACCACCAGAGGCCCCAGAAGAGAATTTCAAACAGGGAAGAAAAGTGCAGGTTTGGGTGCCTGATGTGTGGGACACCCACTAGAATTCCGACTTAAAAATAACTCCCAACAGCACAATTTACTTCATGACAGTCCAAAAATTACTATTCTTCAAAAGCAGTTTAGGCCAAAATTAGACAGCACAGCTTGAGATTTGGAACTCGGTGAGCTGCTCCCAAAGTTTGCACAGGGAGGGAATGAGGGGGATTTCATTTAGGGGAAGTTTTGCACTGGACACAGTAATACATGTCAAGCCCAGCTTGGCTCTTTTGCTTGAGGAATTGCACAGAATAACCTGAACTGGAAGGGATCTACAAAGAATGCCAGTCCAACTTTGCACAGACACCCCAGATTCAACAATGAAAGTCTGAAAGAGGTCAAAAGAATAACCAACAACATGGAATGTCCCAAAACCTCCTTAAACTGCAGCTCATGGCCTTGCAAAGAACTATGCTGCCAAACATCAAGTCTGGCATATCCAGAGGAGAAGGAAAACAAGACCCTGTGTTGGCAATGAACCAGACCCAGGGCCTGGGTGTGTCAGGGAGAGGTTTGTTTGCTCAATGCACAGCACATGAGATGTTCAAAGTTGAACGTTTCACAGAATTCTGGAATGGTTTGAGTTGGGAGAGACCTTAGAGCCCATCCAGAGCCACCCCTGCCATGACAGGGACACCTCCCACCATCCCAGGCTGCTCCAAGCCCCAGTGTCCAGCCTGGCCTTGGGCACTGCCAGGGATCCAGGGGCAGCCACAGCTGCTCTGGGCACCCTGGGCCAGCCCCTGCCCACCCTCACAGCCAACAATTCCTGCCCAAGATCCCAGCCAGCCCTGCCCTCGCCAGTGAGCCATTCCCTGGCTCCTGTCCCTCCAGCCCTTGTCCCCAGTGCCTCTCCAGCTCTCCTGGAGCCCCTTCAGGCCCTGCCAGGGGCTCTGAGCTCTCCCTGGAGCCTTCTCCTCTCCAGCTGAGCACCCCCAGCCCTCCCAGCCTGGCTCCATAACCCCTAAGCCTTCAGAATCCTGCCTGGTGGGATTTACCTGCCTGACTGAGGGTGTGAGGAACTCCCCTGTGAGTCACAGCAGCTCTCCGTGGCTGAAGAAATCAATCACACCCCTGAACTCCTGATTTCTCTTCAGCTCTATATTTGCCCAGCCAGGGAGACATTAATGGAAACAACACCAAAACACAGCAGCACAAACCCCATAAAAAGTGACTGCTCCTCTCTTGGGTGGGGTTTTCTAGATTGATTTTAAGTACTTGTCACTTGATGTGCCCTAATAATCCAACAGCATTTTCTACTTAACTCTAAAAAGCAGTAACCACACCCCCCCAGATATTTTCAGATAATGAATATCCACAACTGTAATGAACAATAAAAAGTGCAATCATACCACTCAAGTTTCGACTGTTAATTCTAAAATTTAGAGGTGCAAAAGGTTTTGAGGACACAATTCTCCCACCTGGAAAAAGGAGAAAAAGAAAAAAAGAGAACAGTCAGCTCCATTATTTGTTCTAGAAGTAACTACTTATTAAATATAACCTAGTACAGAGCTCTAAAGAGCAGTCTTATAAAACTGCCCCTTGTATGGCATTAAAAAAGAAATAAATCCCTTAATTCCCATTCTGACAGCCCCAAGAAAGCCAGTCTATGATTTCTGACGGTGACACCTCAAGGATTGCTTTAAAATGACAGATTTGAAACAATTGGAAAAAAAAGAGCATGTTAATTCTCAGTGGCAATCTAAAGAAATTTCAATTATCTCCTTCCTACTTGGGATCTTTATACACAAGCCCCCAAAGCCCTTTTATTTAGAGGCCACTAATCTCCATTTCATGGGTATTTGGGGTCAGCCAACAGATCCTGAAGCACACTCTGGGAAGAGAAATCAGGTCTCATCATTGTGAAGGGTTCTTGAACTATCCCCACCTTCCCACTACTCTCAAGCCACCATTAAACAAGTTTGAAAACTAAAAAATAATCCAGTTAAATTAAAGACAACAGCTTAAGTCTGGAGGTTTTATGGTTTGCAGCAGAGCCCAAAAGTCACATTATTTATTTCAGCACAAAGCTGTGCCATGGGAAGCCACAGCTGCTTTGTTCACACCACACATTCTTCTTTTCAGAAATGGTTATTTCTGTCACAACCAAGTAAAATTGTTACTTATCCAAGTGGTTAAGAGCAAAGAAAAGACACCCAGGGCAATGGGGAGGCTGTGGGGGGTTAGTGGGGGTCCCCAGGCTACAGTGTGGATTCTCAGGAGCAGTGCCCCAGTTTTTATGAACTGTGGAACCATTAAGGTTGGAAAAGACCTTTACGGTCATCAAGACCAACCATCAACAAGCGCCACCACTAAACTCTGTCCCCAAGTGCCACATCCCCACAGGTTTTGAGCCTTTCCAGGCCTGGGGACTCCCAGTAGTCAGGAGTTAACATCCAGCACTAAATGTGACAACTCTGAACAGGAGAGCCCAGGAAGTGAAATCTGGATGGAATTACAGACTGGCCTTCCAAAGCTGTGCCTCTGCAGCCAAGAGTCATGGAATGGGTTGGGCTGGAAGGGACCTCAAAGCTCACCCAGTGCCACCTTCTGCCATGGCAGGGACACCTCCCACTATCCCAGGGTGCTCCAAGCCCTGTCCAGCCTGGCCTGGGACTCTCTAGGGTTCCAGGAAGTCTGGCCTTGGCTGTTGGGTGTTTTGTGGGCTCCCAAAAGAGGGAAAGATGGACCAGCAGCTCCTCCTACTCCAATCCTGCTCCTGAGTCTTCCCAGCAGAGGGGATGCTCCAAGGAGCCAGGCAGGTCTAGGCACACACAAAAGTGGGAAGTAGAAATCCCGCGGTGGTGCAGACACTTGCCCAAGGCACAGAACAAACCCCAAGGACTGCCTTTGACAGCTGGAGCTGAGCCCCCCTCCCACCCCAGCTCCCACAGGAATCAGGAAATCAAGGGCAAACATTTCCTGTTGGATTTACCTTCCTTCATGTTCGCAAAGCGCTCCTTCAGCTGGTGATCCACCTCAGGCCCGAAGGCAAAGTTATTCACAAAAATAACACTGCAAAACAATGATCCAGTTAAAGATCAGGGAGCCAGGAACACCCCACAAGGACCCCCAGTCACACCACAGCCACTTGGAGCCTTCCCAGCCACTCCTGCTGTGAACAAACCTGCTTCTCCACAACTCTACAGCTCCTGCCCCCAACACAACACTCAGCACTTCACCAGTTACTTCTCAGTGGGGACTTAAAATATTACAGCAAAATATCAAAATGTGGTTTTGAATCATAAAATTGTTTGGGTTGGAAGGGACTTTAAAGCTCATCCCATTCCACCCCTGCCATGGGTAGGGACACCTTCCACCATCCCAGGCTGCTCCAAGCCCTGTCCAGCCTGGCCTGGGACACTTCCAGGGATCCAGGGGCAGCCACAGCTGCTCTGGGCACCCTGTTTCTCTTCCAGTTCCAAATTCCCCATAATGCCAGAAGTCAGTAATATCTTAGAGCATTTTCCCTGTCCTAAACCCAGCATTTCAGCCCTACCCACAACAGAGGAGTTGCATCTTTCTTTCTGGGCTAGGAAATTCAATGAGGGGAGGGGGGTGTTCCTGGAAAAAAAAATCATATGGAAACAAAGAAATCTACATAGAGGTAGAATCCCACAAATGATAAAAGGGCTTGGGAAAGAAACAGAACATGCCACAGATTAAAAAGAGACAACCCTTTAGTTTTAAAGTCTAATTGTCCTTGGTGCCCATTTACTACCACGCTGCAACAAGAGTCCTCAACATCTCTTGGAAGTGGTTGAGCTCCCTGCTGAATGAACATGTCAGGAGAGGTTTGGCCTGGAGCTCAGGGCAAGGTTCTTCCCCCCGAGGGTGCTGGCACTGCCCAGGCTGCCCAGGGAATGGGCCCGGCCCCGAGGCTGCCAGAGCTGCAGGAGCCTTTGAACAGGGATGGGCAGGGGGGATTGCTGGGGGGGCTGTGCAGGGACAGGGGCTGCACTGAGGATCCTGGTGGGTTCCTTCCAACTCAGGATGTTCCAGGATTCTGTGAAGTGCAAAAGCCATCCTGGCCTATTGTTCCCACATGAAGAACTGATTTCTTTGCTGGAAAACTCCCTTCCCAGTGCCTCCACACATGAAACGTGTTCAACAAGGACACGGAGTTTAAGAGCAGCAGTCAAAGCTATTAAAAACCACGAATAAAAAAAAATGTTTATGCACCAAGGGAAAAAAAAGTTATTCTTGCTACGCCTTGCTCTTGGAAATTCGGGAAACCCTGCCTGGCAAGTAAAGCTAGCAGGGGTTTCTTCCTCCTCCTTCCCATGTGCCAAAAAAAAAAAAATGGCCTTGCAAAAGAGCCAAACATATTAATGGGACTAGAAAACATCCAGGAGAGGAAGGGAAAAAGCCAGAGCCTGCAGATGTGTGTTTTTATAGTGTTCACTCTGGCACAGAGCTCTGTGTGCACGTGCAGGGCACAGGAACCCCCTGGGCTCAGCTCTCCTTCCAGCAGGTTTAACAAGCCACTGGCACAGGGATCCCCTGGAATGCACAGGGATCCCCTGGAATGCACAGGGATCCATGTCCTGGTACCAGCCCATCCCTGGAAATGTCCACAGCGAGACTGAACAGGGCCTGAGCTGCAGGAAGTTGTCCCTGCCTATGGCAGGGGTAGCACTGGATGAAATTTAAGGTCCCTTCCAACCCAAACCATTCCAGAATTTCCTGATCCTGCACCAGAGCGAGGTGGAGCAGCACTGAGACACACAGGGAGTGCCATACCACACAAACCAAACATCTCCCAGCACTTCTGGGTGCAGTCAGAGCTCCTGCAGCCAAAAATTTCCCTAAAAATTTAAATTAATTCCGAAGAAAGTTGCCCGGGCAGCAGAGGATTTTAACTTGGAATAACAAGCAGCAAAGCCAAAGCCAAGTGTGCTGCAAGGCTGGGACAAGTCTGTCCACAAATTGAAAGGCACCTCCAGAAGAAAGTGAGGGACAGAATCCTGCAGGAGCCACCAGCCTGGCAGGCGCCTCCTCCAGGCTCCCAAAACCAGAGCTTTGGGAGTAATCCAGAAATTGCCACAACTCTGAAGGCTTTTAGAGCTCCCTTTGACAACTGCCTTCCATTCCCCCACATAACAGGGTAGCCCAGAAGGTCATATAAAAATAAAGAGGTTTTTTCTACCCATAAGGCTGAAAGAATGCAAAGCTTTAAAAATACAGACGACTTTTATTGCTTTTAACAAATTTACTCCCTTTCTACTCCTTCAGAAATGAGCCCAACCCTCTGCACAGTTCTCCACATAAATAAATCTTCAAGACAATTAGTTTAAATGAACTTTCAATTTAAGTTGAAACAAAGTCACTTGGGTCTTTTCCTTTTTATTAGAGGGAAAGTGAGCCTTGTGCCCCAATAGCCAAGTGTTTTGCCAGAATCCATGACATGAACTATAGGGAATATGCAAAACAAATGGAGGTTTGTGCTCCTCTTATAACCAGAATTTATCTTGGATATACCCTTGTATGGAATATCATGGGACGTGCACTCAAAGCCATTCTTCTAGTCAGAAAACAGGATCTGAAGAGGCCAGTGTAAGAGTTGGAAGATAGACTTTGGGTATTTGCTATGGAAATTCTATATAAAAAGCTGGCCAGCCTCCCAATTTCCATTATACAAACTCCCAAATATCCAGCTCAGAAAGCAGCATTCAATTGCTGTACTGTACCTTGTGTTTGCAATCCTCTCTCTCCATTCTTCTGAGAGGAAGTCACCTCTTTCCAGCTTAAAACAAGACAAAGAACACAGAAACACAGAGGGGTTAACAGGGTTCCCTCCTCTTCAGAGAGGGACAAACAGGCTGTAGCAGCTCCCTGATCCCACAACAAGCAGGGAAACCTTCTGGAAAGCCAGAGGTGAGGCAGGGGGAGCTGGCCCTGCTCACTCCTCAGCTCCCAGAGGTTTCTCCCTCCCTGCTCCCACCCTCGGCCACGCTCCCGCCTGGGAAGAACAGGGAAGGGTCTTGGGCTGCTCCATGGAGAAGCCACAAGTGCTGGCACTCATTGCAAAGCTGAGCAGCAAAGGGCTCCTGAAGGCCCCCAGAGCTGGTGATCCCCCCTCAGCAGAGGGAGCTGAGCATGGATTGGGAACAGCTCCTGCTGGGAGCCCTGGCTCCCAATTCAGGCTCTTGCTGCACTGCACAAACAAGAATCTGATTTTTGTGGGGCTAAATATAAACCCTGAGCACTTGTAACACTTTCAAGTTGGAAATGAAGTAGCATAAAGGCCTTGTTTGAAAATAAATACAGTTTTGACTTCAGTGGCTTGTGGAACACCTTTCTGATGACACCACATCAAGTCCCAGGTGAACACAGCTCTTGCACAGATTGATGTTTTCTCAGTCATGTTTTGGAAATGAGAGGAGCCCATGGGCCACACTCTTCTGCTGTGCCACAAGTCAGGCAGGAGGAGGGTTGGAGGAGGAAGATAAGAGGAGGAGAGAAAAAATAAGGTGCAACTCTATAATTAATGCTGATGACACACTTTGAAGATGATGGTTTGTGCGGAACCTCAGGAACATCAAAGCAACGGCAGCGACTGCAGAGGATCCTTTTTCTGCACTGATTTCTCTGTATGGGAAGGAGTGAGGATTTCACATGGCAGCACTAATTCTCATTGGGGACAACTCCCAGGTGCCAGCACTGCAGTGCAGACACTGGAAGAGCTTCCCTCCCTCAGGGCTGGCTCAGCCTGGGAACATTCAAAGGGAGCTCCAGGGCCTGGTGCCACTCAGGGACACAGAGCGGGGGACAAACCTGCCTGAGCCACTGGGAAGGACAAAGCCACAGGTGCCAACAGGAACAGGGCTGCTTCCAGGAGGAAAGGAAGGGGGAAACCACCAAAATGTCCTGCTGGCACACAAGAGGGCTGAGAAAAGTAGACATCCAGGGACCTCAGGCAAGAGATCAAGAACTTTGTCAAGAGCCTTAAGCATCAGAAACTGAACAGAGCAAGTAAGATCAGCTCAAGTTACTCAGAAATACCTGTTCCACCAGCTGAAATCAGAGTTAAGCCAGAATTACTACCTGTGATATCCCACCTGCTGGGAGGGGAAGCACCTTTGACATCCCTGCTGTAATAAAAACATAAAATAAGCTGGAAGTTGAACTCTATCTAACCCAAGGACATCTTGCTGGGTACTGTCAGAATCTAAACCAGAGACTCAACATCAAAAAAGTTCTAAGAAGAGTTTTTCACATCTCATACAAGGAGAGATTTTTTTCTGGATGGCTATATGTGGACACCATCTCCAGACTGATTTTAAGAGATAATTTTGTCTCAGCTTATCTGTTCTTGGAGTAAACAGTTCCACAGCTGAGTAACCAAGACAAAGTCAAAGAAACCCACATGACAGGCAACTGTGTTTATTTTATAACAATTTTTGCAAGTCAGCTTCTCTATGGCATCCTCCACACCACCAGCTTCTAAAGTCCCCACAGGGTTTTCCTACACTAACAGGGAAAGAAAAACATTGGGAAAACCAGGAACCACAAACACCAGTCTGCATGAGAACAGAGAACCAGCGTAACATGAAACTATTTTGAAATGCTAAACTTTATATAAAGGTCTTGAAATCCAACCTAAGTAGCTGTTAGGCCTCACTTGGGTCCAGTTTCACTGTGTGTTTGCCCTGTCTATGTGGTTAGAAGAGCACTTATAACCAAAATCTCCAGGTTTTAACCTGGTATTACCCATGGAGGATGAACACTTGGCAAGCCAGAGCCATTTAACAATTCAAATGAACCACAGCCCAGCTTAAACACATCTATTTTTGTGTGGCACTGCTTCCCCAGCTCATGCTTAGCCAAGAGTAAAGGGAAAAACATCACCAGGAAAAACACTGGAGTACAGAAATAATTAGCTGATCAGCTATGGCTGGGAGAAAATGGGTTATTTTTTCCCTCTGGAAGCAAGGCAGTGATTCTTGGATGCTCCCCTCTAACAGGGACAGAGCTGCCTGACCCCTGTAAGCAGCTCCTTACCCACTGTGCTGGGGCAGTCATCAATAAATGATGCCCTAAAAGAAGGAAAGGAGCTCTTACCATCAACTGACACAGAGAATCCAAAAAAATCCTCCCCCCACGAGATCCCACTCAGCTCAGTGATTTGCAATAATTTTGAGAGTGAAATAAGAACTGGGAAGGCAAGTCCAGCTGATCAATCCCTGCCCCAGGGCAGCAGCAGCTGAACCAGCAGAACGTGGTCCATGCTGGGCACTTAGGGAGAAGGGGACACATGCACACGGTGACAGCCACAGGGCCACACTCAAATCTCTTCCTCCACTGTCCCCTCCCTCATCCTGTTCCTCCTCTCTCTCAGAAACTTAATCTCCTTAGTGAATAATGAATGGAAGGGACCATCTGTAACACAGATATTTTCATCTGATTAGACAATGCAGGAGATGCTTTATCTAACAGGATAATTAGCTCAGCAAAATCGCCTCCAGAGCTGCTGCCTGCATTGCTTCTAAATTTAGAAGCCAGACCAGGTTTTTAGTCAGGTTTTTCAAACAGACACTGCAGGAATACACTCAGCAGCATCTGATTCCTGTATCTCTTCCTGCAACTGGATGGAAAGCAGCAGGTCCCAGCCCGGGGGAGGCAGCCAGAGGTACACAGAGGGTGTGAGTTCATCAAGGAGCAGAGCAGGAATTTGGGAAGGTCAGGCCCCCGTACTGTGGAGGAGGGCTGCGTTCTCACCCCAGTGCTGGACAGGGAGGCTCTCTGGTAAAGCTCCACAGAGCCATAAATTCACAGGCAGGATGCCTCATTCCAGCCGCCTCCGTGCAAACACTTGGCTCCCAAAAACCCAGCATTTCTGCCTGGAAAAGTACACATGGTTATTTTTAGGTCCCTGTTCTTTTCAAAAATAACCAGAGGCACGAATCCAAACCTCCAAAATGTGGCATCATTTCAAAGCCACAGGGGATGTTTGGAGGGCTTTTCAAATGCCAAAACAGCGAGCTTCCTGCTGAAATGGGAACACCAGGAGCAAACAGCAGGCTTATCCCTCCCTGCCAGCAGCTCCTGGCAGCAGCAGAGCTGAGGTACAGGTGATGCCAGTCACCACCACAAACCATCTCCTGGGCACTGGAACTCCCCCACACAACTCCCTGCTTCTGCTCAGAACAGGAAAAGCAGGCAGAAAAGCACCCCAAACCTAGGGAGAGACCTGCAAGCCAGGCTTGCACTGATCCATGCCCAAAACTCAGCCCTGATCCTCAGGGCTGAACCACCTCCAGCCACCAGAAGCTCCTGGGGTTTGCTGGGAGCAGACAGAGGCATCCACACAGCCCAAATCCCACCTTTAGGAATGCTGCCCTGCTTCCTGCTCTTGGTTTGATAGTCATTACCACCTCCTGCTAAAAGAAGCTTTTATGGAGAGTGAGGCAGGAATTCTGTTATAACAACCCTGAGTAAATAAACACAAAACTAATCCTGGTTCTCAGCAGAGTCCAACGTGGGACTGCACCAGCTGCCAACTGCCCTGAGTTCAGCCTGGGATCCTTCAAGTTATGCTTATTTTGTCTCCAGCATTTGGAATTTTGGGACCTCACAAAGCATTTTGCAGGGATAAAGTTTCCAGAAAGACAAAGATGCCAGGCTTTCCATTCCACATCTTCCTGTGTCCCCCAGGTACAACACGAGCCAGTCTGCTCTGTGTTTTCTTCTTTCAAGAAAAGGGAACAACAGATCACAGGCACTGAGAACTCAAAAACAAACAAACAAAAAACAAACAAACAAAAAAAAAAAAAAAAAAAAAAAAAAAAAAGACAAAAAACCCCACAAAAACCCAAAAACTTTCTCCAAGGGGAGCCCAGGAAGAGAAGGACTTTGTGCTATTCAGCAATCTCAGCCTCCTGCCCCAGATACCTGAGATGGCTCCAATTCGGAGGCCACATGAGGATATTTACAGTCAGAAGCCATGAAAACCCATCTGCCTCTTAATTGCCATGCCGGGTTTTAATTTGATGGCTGCACACATGCAGGAATTCCCCAAGAAAGTCTCTCTAATTAGCCAGGCCTAATGACCTTCCCAAAGTCTCCTGATTCCTTCAGACAAGTTCACTTGAAAAGAGTGGGATAAAGTTAATCTTGGAAACTTCTCAGTTCCATGGGAAGAGAAAGGAGAAGATAAAAGGAGCTGGAACAAAGGGACACGTGTTGGAAGTGGGACATTCTCCTCCAAAAAGCTGAAGCAGATGACAATGATGGTGAAAAGCTCTAAAGGAGGAGCATCCTTCCCCTGGAATGCAGGAGAGAAGAGCAGCAAAGAACCTGATTTTCCCTAAATGAGCAGGAATTGCACATTGCCAAGCAGAGCAGGGCATGTAAATATTCATTTAAGAGGATTCAGACTCAGTGACCAACAACAGCTGGAGATCAGGAGCCTCCCGAGGCAAGGTATGAGGAGCAAATTCCTCCCTCTCCTGTCATGCCCCACAGGGATCTTCCCCCTCTCCAGCTGCAGGGATGAGCCAGCTGTGGCTCTGCAGCCTTGGGCATCCAACACCCCCAGGACATTTTGCCACCTGCAGCTGGGGAAGTTTAATGTGTTTTTATCTCCAAGTGACTACTGAACAACTGAGGCTGCAGTTTTGTGTGGAACCATTGCTCCAGAGAATTTTTTTTATATAACTGTTGGCAAATAGGGTGGAAATACACCTGGGCAACTGGGGTTTATTTTAGATGTTGGCACTGGGCCTTGCTCTCCAGAATTCATGTCCAAGCTCAGAACTTCCAGTAGTAACAGGAACAATCCAATCGGGAAGGCCAGAAGGTGAATTTGAAGGCTGCAGAAGAATTTGGTGAGGGAAGAGTGACTGCCCTTCTCTCTAAGGGTTCTCAAACACAAGTTTATTCTTTGGAGAGTTTTGGGGGTCGTGAGGTTTTGTTTGTTTACATTCCTAGCAACTTTCTTTAAACAGTAATCTGAAAAAATCCTGTTGGGAGGATTTGGGGCAGGTTACAAAAACATCGTAAGGTTCTGAGTCTCTTGGACTGCTGCAAAAAGCAAAAAGGACAGAAAATATTTCTCAGGAAGATTGTACCAGGTGGGAAGCCTGGAGATAGTGAAAAGCTACAGAGGTAATAATTTCCCAATTAAGAAGGAACTGTTGAGATGCACAAACTCAAACAAGCATGAACACTCTGCTAAAGCCAACTTTTCAGCAGATCACTCTTCAGGGAGAACCCAAAATCCATTTGAAATTGAAATCTCTATCTGTGCTGGGATCTTGGCTGTTAAAATAACCCAAAACCCCAGCACGACCCTGCAGGCCCAGCTCTAGAATTTATTGCTGCCTTATGCACCACAGTCTTTACTTTTGCAGCAAGAGAGAACCACCATCCACAAAGTTCAGCCAGAGCTGCAGGTGGAATCCAAGATTCTTGCCACTGAACTCCTGCCAGGCCCTCCCCTCCTCCAGCACTTGATTCTTCTCAAAGCACTGATTTTTCAAACGACTGCCTGTAACACTGGAGCAAAATTCACGAGTTGAGCTCTGCTGATGACAGATTATTTCAATTTGTGCTTATTTTGTCTCCAGCATTTGGAATTTTGGGACCTCACAAAGCATTTTGCAGAACAAAGCTGTTTTCCAGAAAGACAAAGATGCCAGGCTTTCAATTCCACATCTTCCTGTGTCCTCCAGCTGCATCATGAGCAAGTCTGCTCTGTGTTTTAACAGTCACCTATAGCAGATGCTGCTAAGGAAAAGAAAAATTTCTTTTCCTACAGAAAATAAACTGCCTGACAAAAGTCTACTTGATGAATAAAAACCAAAATCTGTCCTGTGTGCCTACTGTAAAAGCCCAAAATCTGTGTTCAAGCATCACTCCAAGGTGACAGGAAACCAACTTTCCTTCAGACAAGAAGCGCTGCAAGTGCTTAACTCTTCCCAAAAAAAAAAAACCCAGCTTGCATATTCAGGGAAATTTTACTCTAAACACTGCAGAAAACAGAGTTATAAAAGCCAAAGAACCTGGCAAAAATAAATAGCTTTGTTTCAATATAGCACCAGACTCTGTCACTTGGAATGCTCAATATGGAAATGCTGCCTAAGGCAAGCAATATGCTTCCAATATTTTAGTCCAAGTTTCTCTCCTATTCCTTAAATTACCCAGCTCAGAAACAGAGCATCCTCAGGAATAATTCCTTTCATGTCATGCCAGCTGGGTGACACAATGGAAAAATGCCATATGGCCACTTCAGGAAAAGTAAAGCATTCCCAGTGCTTCCACAGCAGGAAGGAATTATCAAACCTGCTGCAGACCTGTCCCCCAGCAGGCCCAGCATCCCCCCAAAGGGAATCCCTCTATCCACAACAGGAATTCCAGGGAGAAGTGTTAGGGGCAGGTGGGACCATCACCTTCCCAGGCTGCTTCCCAAAAGGAGAGCTGGAGCAGCTTCACTACAAGTGAGAGCACCAAGGATCCCAGCAGACAGAAAACTGGGAAATAAAGGCTGGTCAGCTCCAACTTGTCATTGATCCCACAGAGCTGGGACACTGGGAAAGGGATGGGCAAGGGAAGGGCAAGGGAAGGGAAGCAGTTCCCCAATCCCTGCTCACACTGGATGCAGGACACATGGCCAGCTGCAATCCCTGAGCTGTGACCTAGCTTCCCCAGGATATCTGGGAATCTCCTTGCTCCAGCCTCTTCCCTGACCACAGGAAAGTGGCAGAAGCAGAAAGAGATGTGTTTTCAAAACTCCCAGTGGGCTCCTCTAGTACATCCATCTCCTGACTGGGAAGTGATTAAGCAGGGAGCAGATTTTCCTAAATGACAATTACAGAGGGGAAGAAAGGGAAAAGGGAAGGAATGCAACAGGACAGTGCATGGATTTGTACATGCCTCAAAGAGCTAAATGTCCTCAGAGATAAAGAAACATCGGGAGGAAGATTCCAACCCAACCCTTGCCACAGGCAGGAGGATCTCCCATGATGACCCATTTACTCCTCCTGCTCCAGCTCCACCTCAGAGCATCCCATTCCAAACCCTTCCAAACCACAACTAACCACCTCCCCTGAGAACCACCCAGCCTGCTAACTGTTCCTGGAGCTTCCTGCTCCAATCTCCATCCATCCAGAACCTCCCACCACTACCCCATGCCCTCCAGAACTGGGCCCAGGTGGCCACACCCTCCCCTGCCTGCAGAACCAAAGCTTCAGCTTCTATTTTGGGAGAGTTCAGGACCCCAAGGAGGAGTTGCCATACCTGGCAAAAACCCCAATGTATGGAGAGAGGGAGGGGAAAAGGAAAAGGGGATTTAACACAAACAGAAGACTCGTGGTAGCCCTAGTCAGAACAAGATTTTAAAAGAATAAATCTTCCAGGAGTTTCTGGAATGACCTGGAAGTGCTCCAAATAACACCAAGCCCCACATCTGGCAAGACAAAGAGAGGGGTCTGGGAGAATATATTGGAAACACCGTGCCCAGGATCAAGGTAAGAGCCAGGAAGCAGCTGTGGCTCAACTGCAGGAGGCTGAGGAAAGGCTGGAGGGGACTTTACAAACTCTGCCCGTGAGTGTGGATCCCAATCTGCAGCTGAGTTTCACTCACTGTGTATTCTGCATGTTTCTTCCCATACCATTTCATCCATTTTCTGAACTCTCTGTCCATCGTCTGCAAGAGGGAGGAAAACCAAAACCAGCTATTAGGACATCTCATATTTCCAATTCCATCAAAGCAATGGAGACACAGCTCTGAAGCACTCACTGACCCCCAGGAATTCTGTCTGGTTGGAGGTTTTTTTGCCATTAACATTCCAAGGACAGGCAGACACAGAGCTCCAGCTGTTCAGTCTCCTTAAAAAACCATACCCTCAGTTCCCAAGGGCCAAGGCAAAACTAGCATCTTCACTCCCCTTTTCCATGGAAGTTCCATGTTCTAAGAAAACCCCTTACACTGCCCAGCATTAAAAATAGCCCAGCCTTAAGTTGTGGTGCATAATCCCACAAGGAGGAGGAGGGTGCAGCCCAGCCTAAGCCCAGGGAGCAAAGGCACAACCAGGACAAAGCCAGGTCTGCTGGGGTCATGGAGGAGGCAGAAAGCAGCAGGCAAAGCATCCCAGCAGCAAAGAGAGGGAGAATCCTGCTTCCCACAGCAACTGGGAGTGCTTCAAACTGCCCCCAAACACAGCAGGGCTGCACAGGAGGGAGGGCTCAGCTGTTCTGTTGGCCAAAGAAGGGAGAAAGGGACAAAATGCCATATCCAGACAGCTCAGTGCCTCACACATCCCCATCAGCACCTTCCCAGCAGCCTGGCCCCAGCTGATCTTGAGGAATTGGCCCAAATTTGGAGGTGAGTCTCTCTCCCTGGAGACATCCCAAAGCCACCTGGACACATTCCTGCATCACCTGCTCCAGAGGTGACCCTGCCAGAGGTCCTTTCCAACACCAACTATTCTGTGATTCTGTGTGAGAAGCCCAGCAGAAATCCTGAGCCCACTGACAATTCATGATGATGATCAGCTACTCCATCAGCAGCTCAACAAAACTCTGTGTGTTAACTCGTGTTTTATGCTCAAAAGCACTCCCAAAGCTGAGCAGGATAACTCAAAAATCCTCAGTATTTTCATGTATGAACTTACATTTTAATTTATTAAGGCAACTTCACTAAACAAATCGGTAACAGTCGTCCTCTTTAGGTGAAGCTTTTCAAATTCTATTATCTGGATACTATTATCATGGTACCCAGAGATGTAGTGCCACAGCCAATTTAACTGGAAACTCAACCCAACTCCTTCCACAAATATTTGGAAGAAAACTGGGCCCTAACAGAGGCACAAGGCAGCTCCACACACTCTGACACTGCAGCAGCTCCTTTGGTTTTTAAAGCTGCCAGGATTTAACCAAGGAAATAACGCAGAACATTTTGTTCACTCAGTGATCTCACAGGAGACTTGTGACACTGAAGATACCCCAGCAGTGACCAGCCCTAGTACTCCATTTGTGGGTCATTCTCTTGTTTGCTGTTCTCACTAAAGCCTTGTGTTTGCACGGTGACAGGAAGGGGTATTAGTCAAAGTGAGAATTTCATTTTTCCTTATAAAGCTCATCTTGACATTTAATGGTAAACAGAGAGGGGATTCCTGGCCTTGTAAATACTCCAAAGCAAAACCAGGATGCTCTCACACAGAGGGACTGCAGAGCCCTCCAGCTAAAAACTTCCACTCAGTCCTGGCAGAGGAAACAAAGTGGATTTTTAGGTCCTTGACTGATAGTCCTCACCACTGTGTGTTGATGCATTTTAGCCCACATCAGTGAAAAGAAGGATCAAGGAATTTTATTTATTCCCTCCCTCCATGAGGGATAGTCTTCCAGCCTCTTCAGCCTGAATCTGTGTTTTGACATTCCAGAGGGATCAGTTTCTGTTCAGGCTACTGAAGAAACCAAACTTCTCATGGTAGGACATGACTGACCTCCCCTGGGTGCTTGTAGCCTCCCAGATTTGCCTTGAACTCATCATCTGTGTGGGTCCCATTGGCACAGAATTAGAAGAGTAAAGAAACCTGACTAAAGAAGCCTGATTAAACATTATCAAACAATCATGGAATGATTTGTGTTGGAAGGGACCTTAAATATCATTTAGTGCCACCCCTGCCATGGGACACCTCCCACCATCCCAGGCTGCTCCAAGCCCCCTCCAACCTGGCCTTGGGCACTGCCAGGGATCCAGGGGCAGCCACAGCTGCTCTGGGCACCCTGTGCCACTCTCATAGCCAAGAATTCCTTCCTAATTTCCCCTCCTTCAGCAATTTTTGGATTTCCTCACTAAGGTGCCTCCTAAGCAGTTACACACCAGGCACCCAGCAGAGGCCTCAGGAGGAACTTCTGGGGGTTTAATAACTGGAAAAGGGGCATCACCACCACAGGTAGACACATGGCCTAATAAATATTTAAGAATTAATTGTTTGGTGAATTTATTCCTGGATGTGCTGCATGCTGTGGCCTCTGGGAGCTGTTTTAGAGCCATTCCAGACAGGGAATGACTCCAGATATTTGGGTGAGGCTTATACTGCACTCGCCTTTGAACAGGCCCTGGCATTATTGTCAAAAGAGCTTTCAGGGTCTGAAATCACTCTAGAAAGATGCCAATGCTCCTTCTGAACACTCCAGACTGGACACACTTCTTTCCTCAAGCACATCCTTGCATTGCAGACTGATATTTCACTGCTCCAGGACTGGCTGATCTGAGAAGCAAAAATCCAGCAGGGCTGGAATTGTGCTTTCCTTGCAGCACAGCTCTTGTCAGCCTGCAGCAGAGAACCCCTGCACCCCCCAGGTCACTCACCTCAGCATACTTGGCTGGAATATCAGCTTTCTCCACTCCGTAGTGATGTTTGCAGTTTGTGGCTGCAGCCACTTGAAGCACCACCTGCCCCACACCTGCAGGGAACACAAAGCCCAGAGCTGAGAGCACTGCCAGGGACAGCCCTGCCAGGGGAGGGAAGCTTTCCGAGCCAAGTGCAGACACAAAAAGCAGGTGAAAGGTGGGACTGGCAGAGGGCGGTTGCCCTGCTGGGTGTGTGACATTCCCTGGAATGCACTCTGGGCATTCCCAAAGTCAGTCCCACTCCCCTGGTGCTGCTCAGCCTCAAGAGAGGGCTACAAACACCTGATTTATTTCTGGGCCAGCAGATGAAAGTGCCTGACATGGCCCTGTTCCCCAGCCTGCAGCACTCCAGAACCCCAGATATGATCTTCTTTAACCTTCCTGGGCAAACAATTGTGAGAATCTAGGGAGATTCTGTTTCCCTCCAGATGGAAAAGTGTTCCTCAGCTCTGATGTCTTTCTAAAGGTCTCATCTGAACATCAGTCCCCAACAGGAAATTTCAGCCAGTCTCACTGAGAGAGGAAGCAGGGGTAAGAAAATCACTGAAGAGCCTGTATATATGTTTATATAATACATTACTATATTTTAGATAATTAATATATTTTATATTTTTAATATATTCTTATTTTAATAGTATACCATTGAATATTTAATTATTCTAGGATTTATTATTTTCCTATGTGTAACATATAAATATTAAATATTTCTATACAACTGTTTAATATTTAAAATATATTTTCAAATTTTAAACATTAATTTTTTTTTAAACATTTTTTCCCCAGAAGTCCTGTATCACGCATACTTGTTTGGGTTTAACCATGTTAGAACTTCAGAACACATCAAGCAAGAGGGAAATTCTTATTACTCCTTTCCTGTTCTGAGCCAGATTTTACCAAGAAAAGGAACATCTTCTTACTCAGTACCTCTGTTACACATGTGCTTGAGTCATACCTGGTTTCCTCACCAACTAGACACCGATTTCCTTTTAAAACTCGACTCTGTTGCAGTTGTGGGTTGATTTTGTGGGGTTTCACAATGGTTCAAGTAAACTATAAAACCCTTCTTGACACACTGACAAGTCAGAGGCAAAAAAACCTTCATTTTCAGATTCCTCACCAAGTGTTTCACATGGGAAGGGTCAAGAAATCCCATTTTCAGATATGAAGGGTGTAAAGCAAACCCAGGGAAAACAGCTGAATCCTTAGGAATGCAACTTTATGGGTCAAACATCATTTTTAACATTGCTTCTTCTTCGTAAGTGTCTCCAACAACACCAACACAAACAAAGGGGTTTGTAACAAGGGTTTATTACATTGCAGGCTGACATTTCACAACCACCACAAAAGAGGTCTGGGCTGTTTGTTTGGTCCATTTAATCCTGGCATAAAAAGCAGAAGCATCTTTGGGGATTATCTAGAAAAGATGCTTATCCTGTAACACAATCCCTAGTTCGAGATTACTTCCCAAATATGAGGGCAAAGTAAAAGAGAAAAAGGAGTTACAGGTCACTTACCACTGCCCAAGTCCACGAACAAATCATCCTCTGTCATTTTAATCTCGTCGATCATTTGGGCCACCAAGTCAAAGGAAGTTTCTCCGTAGACCTCGGGCGAGAAGGGCTCGTAGTTGTTGAGTTTCTCGGGGTCTGTGACCGAGTGGTTGTAGACCTGCTGCAGGATGTGCCGCAGCAGCCCGTTGGAGGGACGCGTGTTCAGCTTCATGGGCTGCGTCGTCCCCTTCCACTGCAGGGACACAGGGAGGGGGTGACAACCACGTGGGGACAAGGGATGGCCCCAAACCCGGCTGGGGAATGAGGGACAGGCCCCTCCCAGCCCCCTCTCCCTCAGCTCGGGCTGCAGGGGCTCCTTAGAGATAAAAGCAGTGAATGGAGCTGGGCACAGGCTGGCAGAGCTGGGGGTGCTCAGCTGCAGAGGAGAAGGCTCCGGGGAGAGCTCAGAGCCCCTGGCAGGGCCTGAAGGGCTCCAGGAGAGCTGGAGAGGCACTGGGACAAGGGCTGGAGGGACAGGAGCCAGGGAATGGCTTGCACTGGCAGAGGGCAGGGCTGGGTGGGAGATTGGGCAGGAATTGTTGGCTGTGAGGGTGGTCAGGGTCTGGCCCAGGGTGCCCAGAGCAGCTGTGGCTGCCCCTGGATCCCTGGCAGTGCCCAAGGCCAGGCTGGACACTGGGGCTTGGAGCAGCCTGGGATGGTGGAAGGTGTCCCTGTCATGGCAGGGGTGGCACTGGATGGGCTTTGAAGTTCCAATAAAACCATTCTGTGCTACTACAGAAATTGCACACCAGCAGCTGCTCTGCACTTTGTCACACCTCAATTAACAGATAATTTCACAGGTGATAAAGGGGAATTTAAAGAGATGCAAAAAGCAATTGGCAATATAAAGCACAACACTGAATAGAGTTTGGATAGGCTTAAAGGTTTGTTCATTCTTTTTCTTTTTTTCTTTGCTATCCCCACTGAACTGATGTTGACTGTCAACACAGGAACAGGTTAATTCTGCTCCAGGAGCTGTCACATGGGAGGGATCAGATGCACTCAGACAGGGAGTGGCAGGAAAGAGATGGAAATCAAGCTTCCTTTCTTCTTCAGAAAAAACCCATCCTAAGCCTAAAAGTTGTTAAGTTTTAAAAATGTCTACCTCTCCCTTTGATAGAAACAAACAAAAAAAGGGCAATTCCTGGACCCCTCCTAAACATTCCTGTGAGTTTCAGATGGGAAGGAAAAAATGAAACCCATCAGGTTTGCCAGTTCAGATAGCAACTGTAAATGCTGAATAGCTGCTAATACTTAGCTATTAACCAACATAGACATGAAGGTGCCTGAATCCAAATAAGCACAAATTTTTAAGTCTCAAAAACTTAAGAAAATCCCAGAAAAAAAAAAGCTTGTTGCCATACTACTGCATATTTCAAATAATTCCCATAAGCACAGCAGAGGAAAAAATCCACCTATGCTTTCAAATTAAGCAGAAGAGTAACATTAATCATTATTCATGTTTTGCTTCTTCCAGTTCAACCTTTTTGGGGGGTAAGAGAACCAAAAAGCTCATTAAATTGGCCTGAAAAGAGATTACATTGTATTTTAGCCAGTGATCCCACAGGCCAGAGCAGCTGAACTGTGGCAAGGAAATTCCTAAGCCATGGATCACTTCCACAACACACAGGAGAGTTCATATGGATTATTTAAGTGCCCATAAGTCACAGATTTCTCTGAGCAAAAGTCAATCTATACGAGAAATCCCTGTATTAAATGCAGATAAACCTTTCTTCCCCCTAAAGGCAAGTCCACTGTCTCCAAGTTCCAAAATAACAGTGCCAGAAGTGCAAAACAAAGAGCAACAGCTCTGAATTTGGGAACAAAAGTGATGTTTAGTTCCCTTTCTTTCTGTAAGAATGTCCCTCCAATACTAACTCCTTGACTGCCCAGGTGTGATCAAGAAAATAAGTTTGATACCAAGTTCAAGCCCCCCAAAAACTGGAAGTGCTGGATATTGCTGATGCTGCAGGAACAGGTTTAATGCAGCACTGAGTCAGTCACAGCTTCCTGCTCCTCTTCACTGCCTGCACTCAAACGTGGCACACAAAACCATGGCAGGGCCCAAATTCAATTCTTACCAACTGGTGGATGCTGTCGATGGCTCGGTTGTACTTGTCACACAGTCTCTGCATGCTCTCAAAGCTGGGGGGAGAACACAGGGCAGCTCAAAACAGGCAGGTTTGAAGGTAAAACCTTGGGCTTTTCCATCCTCTTGCCTAGTAGGTATTTAGGGTTTGTTTCTCTCAGACTATGTAATTGCATACATAGGTTTAAGACTTTGTTTCCTTTAAATAAAATCCCCAGTAGTCCAGGAGTACCTGACAAATAACATTAGTTCCTTTATTATAAGTCATACTTTGAGGACAGCCCTTCTCCTGGTAAAGTTCTGTATTCTCAGAACCTCTTCTCCATATTTTCAGCTGCACAGAAATTTAAGAGGTCTGTACATTTTTCTCCTTTTTGCCATCATCTCTCCACGATGATCAGTCCTGAGACAACCAGATGCTTTTCCAGAAATTTGCTCTGGGACTGAAAATGCAGAGAGAGCCAGAACACAGCCTAAAACATCACCCAGCAGGAAAGCCAGGGGATTGCTCCATGGGCTGGCTGGGATTATGGTCAGCCCAGGCAGATGCCCTAATGACACAAGCTGAGAGGATTAAATCAATTCATCTCAGGCCAGGGAAGAAAGTATATTCCTGGGAACATTAATTGTTATGTAATCAGACTCACAAAGAGCAGCAAAAACAATTCAAGGAGTTCCAGGAGTGACATCCTTGTTAAATCATGGGCATTCCCAAAGCCGGGAAGGGGTGGGGGGCCAGGGGACATCAGAAGGGACACTTCAGTCTCCTGGGATCCTCAGGGTCATTCCAACAGCCAGGACACCTCTCCCATGAGCTCTGCCCATTCCATTCCAAGCTTCCAGCTGCCTGTGCTGGTTTCCATGCTGGGAAAAGCAAGAGGCTGCAACAGGGTGTGTCTGCATTTCCATAACCTGCTGCTTCTCCTTCACATCCTTGGCTCAGCCCATCTGCTGCCAGAGATTTTTCTGACAAATTTTTTCAAATGAAGAAAAAGGACTGAAATCATTACCAGAATTCCAGTTCATGACTTCCTTGAAAAGCTGCAGGAAGATAGTGGGGGGTGACTTCAGGGAACAGAGGGGTTCCACTTTTATTCAGCATTGCTGGAACCACACTGATGGTCCCCAGTGAAACACACCCAGTGAGGATGCCAGAACCACAAAATTACAGTAATGCAGTTGCTGTGAGTAACCCACAAATCCAAATTAATGGATCTTAATGACAAGGGATGCTTGATTTTGATTACTCCTTTTGAATTTTCCAGGAGGAAGACAGGGACTAACAAGTCTTCCAATGAAACAACTGAAAATTGAGAGAAAAGGAAGCAATACCTTAAGCAGATCATGACAGAAGGATCTAGTGCTGAGGAGGTTTAGGTTGGGAAATATTCTTCCCCTTGAGGGTGCTGGGGCACTGAACAAGGAATGGTCCCAGCCCTGAGGCTGCCAGGGATGGAAAGGGAGGGATTGGTGGGGGGTCTGTGCAGGGGCTGGACTGAGGATCCCTGAGGGATCCAACTCAGGATATCCTGGGATTCTCCTCACAGCAATGCAGTTTCATCTGTAAATTTTCTTGTAACAGTTTAGCCATTCTGTGGACTTGGATAAATTCAGTCTTTCTTCCCATGAAGTCAACCAAAGAAGTTTTTGTAAACTGCACCTTGAGCATCCTTCCTTTCCCCAGTCCCAGCAGAGCCAAGTCCATGCACAGAACCTCAGAACTCCCCCCAGACACACCACATGTCAGGATCTGCCTCTCCCAGCCAGGAGGGGAATATCCCATAAGAGACACTCATTCTGAACTGCTTGTGAGTACAAATTCCCGTGTAACTGAGGCACCTCAGAACCCCTCCAACTGCCCACAACGCTCCAGGGAATTTCACCTTTGAATTCAGCCCCCACCCAGCAGGAAGGGGAGGGAGGGCAAAGTGCAGCTCCCACTGACACCCAGCTCTGCCCTGCCCTGCTGTGAACAGGAATTCCGGGTTACTACACGAGTAGGGACCTCCCTGCCATTGAGATTCCCACCCTGGCTGCACTCCAAGGGCACAGATACCAATCATTGTTTCACAGTGAGTAACTCAACGTACAGCAGAGCTGCACTGGAGCTCTGTGGAGTTTCCAATTATGTCCTTAATCCGACTGCCTTTGCCAATGTTGCTGTTACACATTTCCTACCAAAATAACTCCGGCAGAGCCTGAAGCCAGTTCTGGGAGAAAACTTCAGTTGGTAGTGTCTAAGAATAACCAGTTACACACTGGTTCACTACACCTTGTGCTGGCCTGAACTCCTGCTGGGAACAAAAACATTCCTCTCACCTTTTTGTATCATAGTCAATTAAAACATAGTTCTCCATGGCAAGCTTGAGATCTGGGATTTCTTCACAGACCCACCTGGAAGGAGAGAAGAAATAATGAATAGAGGTATTGCCAATTAAGTGTAATAAGGTCGTTTGTCTCAATTCTGGACTGCTTTACATGAAGAGAGGATACTGCAGAAGCCCTGGGAGCTCTCAGTATTGTTAGGAATAAGGCAGACATCATGGGAAAGTGCAACAGTTCACGTTTGTACTGAATAAACAGCAAGATGCCTGTAGACACTGGCAGGAACATAAAGCTTCAAAACGAGGTGATAAATGTATTCCACGTGTCTAAAAATACTCAAAGTCATGGCTGATGTTAATCTAACATAAAATGCAGAAGTGCAGCATTTCCAAAGAATTCTGATGCTGCAGGAAGCTTTGACAAAGCTGAATGTGGAGAAGACATTTCCCACAGCAGCCCAAAAATCCTGTCACCAACCACCCAGTGCCAGGATATTCTCCTCTGGGGAGTGTCTAAATTCCTACACCTTATACACCCAACCAAATCAGATTTTTAGAAGTTATTTTGATAAAAGACCCCTTTGATACCCCAAATTAACACAGCCCTGCCCTGTGTGTTGTGGCCATCAGAAAGGGAAAGCATGTGCCCACTTGCAGTGCATCTGACAATGGCAGCTCACAGGAGAGAGCTTCACTTGTGGAATGGAGGAAGATTAATTCCTTTCAAAGGCAATTTAAAAGCCACAGAAGCTTTGCACACACTTTCCTCCACAAATATCAAATTGGAAAGCACTGTCAGCATCAAAAAGCCAACATCACAGGACAAATTCCAACAGGAATCGCAGAATTTCTTCCTTGTGAACTTTGCTCCATTTTTTACTATTAAAATAGTGAGAAAAAAAAATTACTAAAGATCCAACAGTTCTGTTCCTTCTGGCTGATTCACACGTGGTTAATAACTACACAAACCAGGGAAAACCAGAACTTAGTCATGTATGGTTGTCCCTCTTCTGCTATCTCCCATCTGCCCAAAAAGCACCAGGCCACTCCCTGCAAACTCCTTATTCTTAAATCACAGGAAGAGGCAGGCAACAGCTGCCTACCAGCAGCTTGATCCTTGTGTCCCTTCCAGCCTGGGATATTCCATGATTCCACTGCCTGATGAGATAAAGGCTTCCTTGCATTCTCTCACCCACCACTTTCACAACACCACTGTGGGCACTTTGCACAAAGCAAAGGCAGCACGAGAGCTTCTGGCACTGAGTTCACTCCAACCTTGCTCAAAACACAGTTTTGAAACATTAACTGCTTCCCAAGACAGCTTGGCTTTGCCTCCAGCACAGACAGCACCAACAACCCCAGACCAAGCTCCCTCTGAGCCCCTGGGGAAGGGCCTTCTCCACACCCCACCAATAAATGATGCCACCCACCCCAAGGCACAGATCTCATCCCCACCAGCCCAAGCAAACTGGCAGCACCAGTGGCAGTGTTTTGTAGATAGGAAAAGAAACTCCTTTAGGAGAAAAACTGTCAGCTCCTGCCTCATTCCACATCCTCTGCCACCCCAGACCATGGGAAATGCTCTGATTTCATGCATGTGAGTGATGTTATCAAGCACTTGGCTCTCCCACACTCACACCCGGAGAGCACAAAGCTCACTACTATGTTTTCCTTTGCCATATGGGGCCAAAGTTCGAGCTCAGAAACACCTCCTCCCTCACCTGTATCTGCACCACCCAAGCATTAAAAGCTGCTGCAGACACAGCCCTGAGCTGAGCCAAGGGCAGCCTGTAAGGATCTAAAACAGTTAACAAGCACAGCTTTGTAATGGGGATAACTCATTCTCATCCCTCAGGTGTTTGGGGAATTCGTGTAGCATTTATTAAAAGTTGTTCTTTGGCAAGTCCCCCCCTAATCCTGCTGAAATAACAGCAAGTCACGTCCTGAGAACCCGTGTTGGGAAATCCTCTGACTTCCTGCTCCTCACAGTTGTCTTTCACCTTTATCCTCCCATTTTCCCCATGCTGTTCCAACTCTATCAGCAGGATTAAGAGGAATGCTACAGGGAGATCATTGCCAAACAACCCAAATGCTGCAAGATCACAGCAACAAGGGAAACAGGGAGGCTGGGCAGAGGCAAGATCAGGACATAACACATCAAGCCAAGGATGTTTCCTTAACCTTGTCTGTCCACAGCTCAAACTGCCACAAACATTAAATCTGAACACCACCACTCATTTCTAACTCTGTTCAAAACGGAATATGGCAAGATAAAACAAAATCTATTTGGCAGGGAGCTCTATATTGCAGCAAATTCAGCTTAGAAAATAACTCAGAGCTGCTAAATGGTAACTCCTGCCCTCCTGCATGTCCTGACTCCAGACATCCCTTCCCAGGGCTGCAGGGAGGCACAGGAAGGGTCCCAGCCAGGCTGCACCAAGCACTTACCGAATTGTCTCGATAATTTCATGAGCAGCATCGTGGTGTTTGTCCTGAAATTAAATAAAAAAAAAAAGGACATGTCAGGTGCTGTTTGTCAGGAGTGTATAGGAATCAGTGTTTTTAAGGATACAGGTGCTAAGCATACTGTGAAAGGAGGCTTTGAATTCCACTCATTAGAGCCATCCAAATAAGCCCTCTAAGAAAAAATAAGGCTTAAGGAAATAAATTTTTCAAGTGTCTCTGACTGATATGAAGGAACTGTCATTCTACTTATTTCTTTGTCATTCCCTGCAGTCAGGGGCTGTGTGGCTGAGAATTATGTGACTGAAGCCTTTGGGGATTATTGGGATGCAGCAGGTATTTGACTGCAAGTTCCCAATGAACAGCTGATTCCCTTGGCCCAGCATCTGGCACAGGCTCCCAGCTCCAGATGGGCAGAGATTCTCACACAGGGAATGGCTTTCTAAAAGAAAGCATCCAATAAATAGTAGGAGTGTATGTCAGTGCAGGAAAAACATCCTCAGAGCACACAGTAAAAGGGTTGGATATGCAGCCCTGCTCATGAACTGAAACCCAAAACACATCAAACCTTGACCATAACACTTCCACACCAGGGTGAGACATGGAGCTTTGTGCATTTCATTTGGGGTTTATTCAGGAGCAACAGAAGCACAAGTGGGTTTAGCAAATTATTACCGATTCATGCTAAAAGGAGCCCTTGGAGCTGCATTTATATGCACCATTGTACAAAAAAGTCCTATTTTAGGGAAGCCACAGGAGTTCCTTACACACATTGATGTATCCAGCTTGTGAAGCCTTAGTTACCAGAGTCCATCTGCACAAAGCTTGGGTTATATTTAGACTTTTGTTTCTGCAAGTGGCTTTGACCTTTTAATTAGGAGTCTTGTATCTATCAGCCCTTCCAGAAATACAAGTGCAAAGGCTCCCTCAAATCATTTCCCTTGTCTTGTGCTGCAGAAATGTCATCTCTGTAGTTACAAGGGGAAATTCTGTAGCAAAGGGCAGAGACAGGTAACAAAGTAGAGGAGGGGCAGGGAAAGAAGGGAAGGGCAGAAGAAAGCCACTGATGGTTGATGACAGAAAATGGTTGGACTATCCCATTTTCAGGACATGGAAGGACATGAGCTGAGTCAAATGGAAGCGTTTTCCATCAGTATCTCAGCTTTCCTATTTTCAGGAGGAAACACATTTTCCCTTGTATAACCAGTCCATGCACTTGGGATCAGGACTGCAGAAGTTGTCATTCCAAGAAATTTGTACACAGCCTTTTGAAACCTGGTTGAACATCTCAAGACAGAGAGACAGGCAAGAACTTCTGAGGTCTGCCATCCTTCCACTGCCTTAAGGGGGCTCATAAACAGGAGGGAGAGGAAATTTTAATATGGGGAGTTAGTGACAGGACAAGGGGGAATGATTTCCACTGCCAGAGGGCAGGACTGGGGGGATATTGGGCAGGAATTGTTGGCTGGGAGAGTGTGCAGGCCCTGGCCCAGGGTGCCCAGAGCAGCTGTGGCTGCTCCTGGATCCCTGAAGTGTCCCAGGCCAGGCTGGATGGGGCTTGCAGCAATCTGGGATGGTGGAAGATGGAACTAAACATTTTTTAAGGTGCCTTCCAACACAAACCACTCTGGGATTCTGTACCAAAGCTATGAGAGAACACTACCAGAAAAAAGCTCTTCTTTTCAGATGACAAAAAGTTACCCCCAAATCTAGAAGTCACACAGAATACTCAGCCACGAAAACCAAATCATTCCAGTTATAACTTGGAGAAGGAAAAACAGCCACAACAGTAGCCAGGCCACTCGGGATGGAACACACAGAGCCTGGAGCTGAGCACTGCCCACATTTAACAACTTGCTGCTGCCACAGCAGCAGCCCAACCATCACAGAACAGATCTGGGGCTGTGTTTCCTCCAGTCTGCTGGGCAGGGACAGCTCAAAGTCTACAGAAAACAGCAGCATCCATAATCCAGTCTCCCAGGAATGTCAGGTAATTCTTTTGATAAATCTTGGCCTAGAAACCAGGGCAGCAACCGAACTAAAACCTGCTCCTGCCTCTCAGAGCACAAATAAAAGAGTGTGTTCTCTCCTCTTTTTTGTGTGCACTGAAAGGAAGGCACAAGGAGGGAGGAGAAGTTCTCTTTCTTCTCATTTATTATCTGCCAAGTGTAAGAATAACCCAGGACAGCATCTCATCCATAAACATCCCCCAGAAATGTTCACGTTTCACTCCATGCAGAATTATCCCAGCAGAGCCCCCCTGGGCTGATCCAGCTCTCCCAGTAAACTGTGTTCCTGCAGAGTCAGAATTTGCTTTATCAACATAAGCCCATTACACTGGAAAAGTGAATTCAGGCTTATTCTGGCATAACCATTTCCTGGGAGGAAGTTCCATTCCCCACTGCTGGGCTGGACACTTGCAGTGAGCAGAGCACACAAGAGACCCCCTGTCCTACAGGTCTTCATGAACACACCCTTATAAGTGACAAAAACTGTCTAATTAACAGACTCTTCTGTCTTGGGTTAAAAAGTTAAAAAAATCTAAAAAAAATAATAAATCACAATTCACATCTATAACTACAGATCAACCAATTTAAGTGACTTTGCACAACCTCACATGGAAGGGATCTTTGAGCTTAGTTTGTGACATTGTCTTGGAATAATGAAATCCAAAGCAGTTCCACATCTACTGCTGCTGAAATTCCCATGCTAAAGCACTTCCCAAGTTTACTTTGCTCTCTAACAGACTTTGGCTGAGCAGAGAATCTTCCAAGGTCTCAAGCATGTCTTGCAAAAAAAAAAAAAAAATCCAGTAGGATCTCCTCTTCTTCAAAGCAGAGCTGGCTGTTGAAAACTGAGGGAAAGAGTGAACCATATCTGAAGGGAATACAGAGCAGATTCCCTTTTCTTACAGAAGCTTCCAGCCCCATTTCATCATTATGATTGTATGATTTAATCAGAGAAGACATTCAACAGCAACAGACATCACATCTGTGTTCAGGCAACTGGTTATGGCACTGACAGGGAGTCTGAGACAACCAAAAGGCAAATGGAAGAGAAACCCCCCCAAATCCTGACCCTGCTCCAGTCCCTGCCATGGGCCTTCCAAACTCCCCAAATCCCTGCTCCAGCCCCTGCCATGGGACTTCCAAACTCCCCAAATCCCTGCTCCAGCCTCTGCCATCAGCACCCCAAGCAGATGCTCTGGTTCAGCTCAGACACACACCAGAGCTGGGAGCAGCAGCTTTAACCCTGATCCTTCAGAGCCCCAGGGGATGAACACTGAGCCCAGCAGCTTGGGAGGATGGATGGCGATTCCTGACAGCCCTGCTCTAGCACCAGCAGCCTGATCAACCTTACCCTGCTCAGCCAACAGCCAACCCTGCACCCCCAAAGGTGGTCTGAAGCTTCTCCACTTAGCCATGGTCTGAGTTTAGGGGTTTGGCCCAGTTCAGGTGTTTTTTATTATTTTTCCCAGCTGCAGTGCCCATGACTCAGATTGCAGGCAGGTTGTGCTCGTGTGTCGTGCTGGACTCTGACACCCACGGGGCTTTGGCAGTGGAACCTCCTGGGGAAAAGCCTCCCACAGACTCCATCAATCCTGGAATCCTGTGTGCTGAAGCCTTTTGGCCGAGGCTCAGGCAGCCTCTGTGCTCTGTTCCCAGTCACGAGATGAGATGATGCCACCACGGTGCTCCCTGTCACAAAGAGCAGCTCCATTCACCCTCCTCCTGCTCCAGGCTGCTCTCCCTCCCTCCCTCCTCCCTGCACACTACGTGCAGCTCCTGGCCTGGATGTACTTTCCAATGTTCCTGTATATATGTCTGAGAGGCCCTTGGAATCTTCTGAGCCACATAAATGGAAGCTTTTCACAATCACCCTTATCTCTTTAACGTGGAAAGTATTTAAAGTAAAGAGTTGCAGTTTGCAGTAATTATTGAGACTGCCCAAAGCTATTCACAACAAGTTTTAAACAAACCAAGCTTAAACACACATTGAATTGTTGCAGCCAACCCTCTCCAGCTGAACTTTTCACAGCGTTCTGGTCTTCAAACTAAACACTGAGTTTTAAATTGAAACGTGAGTTCCCAGAGAAAGTTCAATAGTTTTTGCCAAGACATTTCATTGGAAAAAATAACAGAAAGAAAGCAGGCACTTTCTCAAAAGTCACTTCAGAGAGCATCCAACATTCTATGGAAAACAGTGGAACACAGCTTCAGCCAACAAGACTGAACTGCTTCACACTTCTGAGTCTTACAACAGGTTTCTCCATCCACATGTTCCTACAACTCTGAGCACAGGAGTGCGGAGCCAGGAACATCCTCCCTGCTGTAACTGAGCACATCAGTGCCCCAGCACACAAAGCTCCTGTCCCACACAGAGAGCTCAGTCCTCCTACAGACACCAACTCCTGCTGCCCATGGAGGTCGGACCACAGAGCAATTTTTAAGAGTCCAATCTTTCCCTTCACCTCCTCATGAAAAAGACCTTTTATATCTCGCATATACGAGAAATCCCAATATGTGATTTGAAAGCCAAATAAGACAGCACCCAAAAGCTCTTCTCCAAATATGTATATTGAAGCAATTGTTACCCTTTTCTATAATCACATACTTTGTTAGTTAACTCAAATTTAAAAATCACCAATATGACCAGAACTCAGGGTGCTGGCACTGCCCAGGGATGGCCAGGGGGGACTGTTGGGGGTCTGTGCAGGGACAGGGGCTGGATCCATGATTCCTGAGGGTCCCTTCCAGCTCAGGATAATCCAGGACTCAGCAGCACTCACGGCTCTTCCTCTGCCACCAGGGTGAGAAAACTAAAGCAGCCCCAAAAATACATCTTATATACAGAGAGATCACAGTGTGCGTGAAGTGATCAGCACCAGCCACAGCTCAGTTATCTGTGCACAACTTTGTTCTACAAAGCACCAAATTCCTACTAAAAACAGCCAAATCAGACATTTCTACAGAACACTCTACAAGAGCAAGGTAAGGCATAAATTAGAGTTTGCAACTCTATGGCTGTTGGAGAGGTTTCTAATTCCCCCTGAACACAAAACCCTACACTCCTCCTCCAGGTGTGGCTGCTTTGGTTACATCAAATTTTCAAACTAACCTCCCTTAAAATACTTAAATGGCAAGATTTTAATTCTGTGTTCCAGTACCATATCCCAGACTCCTGCGTGTGTTTGTACAGAACAGTTAACCCCCAGCGCAACATTCCATAATCTAAAGCGAATCTACAACCTAAAGGAACAGTTTTAAATGTTCTGGTTTCCATCCTCAAACACAAAGAACTCGTTCAGCTAAGTTGAGCAGCCAGCACTGCCTGGAGCACCCCAGTGCCCTTCCAAATCTACATCTTTTTTTTTTTTTTTTAATTTCGGTTCTTCTTATAAAACTGTGCTTAGCCTTGAGGTAAGCCTAAATTGGGGCTTGAGGGTGAACACCATATTTTTCTGAATTTTATTTTATTTCCCCACATGCCAAGTTATGCCTCATCTGGGCTGGACAGGGTTTGGAGCACTCTGGGACAGTGGGAGATGTCCCTGCCCATGGGATGAGTTTAAGGTCCCTTCCAACCCAAATCTGGGATGCCATGATTCTCTGAAAGTGGGATCTTTGTGAGATCTGATCATATACACAACACAAGTAGTGAAAAGGTAGCCCAAAAAGCCTGCAGACCTGAGCAGCAAACGAATGGTTTGAAAATTTGGGTAAGCTCTTGCAAAAAAAAAAAAAAAAAAAAAAAAAAAAAAAAAAAAAAAAGAACAGAGTCAATACAGTTCATGCCCCTTCAATCATTCACTCTCCCAGCACCACACAGAGACTTTTATGGCCCCTTATCTCCTCTTCATAGGCAGGATCATTTCTGGGCATAGCTTGGGCTGCCTAGACTAAACTGTCCCACACCAAAGCAACCCTTTCAGAGACAGTTCTGACTCACCAGACCACACTTCCTCCCCTAAAAACAGGCCAGGTGACCAAAGCAGCTCTTCAGAACTGTGAAGAGCAGCTGTGGTCAAGCAGGGGCAGAGCAGGAGGGACAGATCTCCCACTGCTTTCCCATGTCCACCAGATGTGTGAAAACCAAAGCTGAAACAAGCCAGTTACAAATAAATCAATGGCAACACTTGTGCACCTTTTAATGACCCTGTCTGGATACACTTCCAGCTCTCCAAGGTGAAACCAGCTCCTCCCAAATCCTGAACACTGACCCCACTCATGGATTAACAGAAGTCATTCGGATTTGCCAAATTCTGATCTCCACACGACCCATTTAACAGGCAAAACAAAAGAGGTCAGTCCCACCAGCCCCTGGGTTTAAACAACAGCTTGGTTGCCTGCAGTGGCAGCTCTCTCTCCCCAGGCAGCAGTCCATAAATCCAAAGAAGAGGATGTTACAGCTGCAGACAAGATGGTTAGCAGAGATCAAAAAGATGGATTAGGAAAAGCCAATCAATCTTGCAGAAGGCTGGTGGGACAAGTGCCTCTTTCAAGCCCCTCGCTTCCCTCCATCTGGACGGGATGATAAGGGTTTCTCTGGACACCAGGAAAGGCAACATGAGCCACTGCAGCTGCAGCTTCCCTGGGAGCCAGGAAAGATCCAGTGCTCTGCTTGGCACACGGATGCCCTCACAAACCAGGGATTTCAGCCTGTCAGAAGTTTGTGTTCCTCCTCCCACAGGGTTTAATTCCACTTACCCCACCAGCACAGTCCCCCTGCCCAGCACAGGCCAACACACCTGAGCACAGGGGTCCCAAGAGGCTGAAAACCAAAGCACTTCCAGCCACTGCAGCAGCAGGAGCTGCTCAAGGAAGGGAGGATCTCAGGCTCCGTGTCCTGCCACCACATTTGCATTTGAAGGTGTTTGCTTTGTGTTCAAATGCCAGTTAAACCTTGAGTAAGAGAAAGGAAAGCCTGCTCCATGCAGTATTCCATATTGGATAGCAAAACTCAGTTTAATATCACCAGATTTTATCCCAAATCAAGATTGTGCCACTTTAGCTTCCATAGCAACAACCACAGCTCAATTTTTCTCACCAAGAGAGATGAGGACCAGAAGTCTTCTCTGAACCACCCAATTACTGTCACTCCCTTAATCAAGAGGCACAGGGACATTCACAAGAATACATTTTCATCAGAATGTACAAAAGAGATCTCCTGCAGAGAACACCTTGTATCCATGCTTTTCCTCCCAGGTTCAGGGATGAAAAGACAAGGGAAGGAAGAGCTCCCAAAACTGTATTTGGAAGCCCATCTCCCATACAGCAGGAGGCAGACAAGCCTGGGGTAGTTTCAGTAGTCTCTAAGTTACTGTCACACAAAACCAAATGGAAAACGTGGTGGTCACCATGGCCTCCTTAATGACTACATAAGGACATTGAAATAAAAAGAAAAGGTTGGCCCAAGATCCAAAATACACTAACAAAGGAAACAAGCATTGGGAAAGAAGATCCAAACTGCTCTGGATAATCATTTAGCACGGTTGCTACAGGGATTGCACTTTCACTGCTGCTACTCCAACCACAGCAGCACAGTTCTGCCTTTCCCAAAGCAATCCCAACTGTTGCTACGGACACTGCACAGATGCAGGAGGGAATGGTTCCCCTGGTACGTGCAGGAGGGGCTGTGTCAAGCCATTAACATGCAGTCAGCCTGCAGGAGTGATGGAGGCACACAGGACAATCACAGCAGGATGAGCTTCCCCAGCTCGAGCCAGACAAAAGAAGTAATTCCACTACGCAAAAAAAAAAAAAAAAAAACAGTTTAAAATAATGTTTATGTTAGAATGCATAGGGAATGTAATTATTTTGGTAAAACAGCAATTCACTGGTGTGTCCTACTGTCCTCCCAGGTGAGTTTTAGGCAGTGACACACCCTGCCCACACCAAGGCAGCTGAAGGCAGTGGGCAGGTGCTGCAGTGATCCCATGGGCACATGCACAAGAACTCAGCTCTGCTTGCTCTGGGACAGAGGGAACTGCTGGGCTTTCACTCCCTGGAACAGAGGAAGGCAGCCCTGCCACCATTTCACAGACAGTTTAACCCCACACAGCCACCTGCCCTGCCACCACTTCCCCAAAAGACACCTCTTGCTCTGGGCCAGCAGTGCCTGTGCTCACACACAGCAGAGGCAGGGGAGGCCTCAAGTAAAACTAAACCTTTGTGGGGTTTTGGCTCAGTTCCCTTGCAAACAGATCAGTTCACAAACACTGCTCCAAGGGTGAAATGAGAGCAGCTCAGGCACAAGGGAACAGAGATGGCAAGAGTCGTTTGTACCTGCAAGTGTCCAGAGCTGCAAAGGTGCACCTCCCCAGGAGCCACAGCTGCTGCTGGCAGGGAAATGCCCCAGCCAGGGAGCCCAGGACACCTCTGAGCATCCACACTGCCAGAAACAAACCTGCACACAGAGCCCAAGGGAAGACACCAACACACAGTCCCAAAACTGCTGGTGCTGAAAGCAGCCACCACCTCCTTCTCAAGCCCAGGGTCTCCCCAAACCCTGGGTGGGAGCTGGGAGGAAGCTCGTGGCCCAGCCTGAGCCCCACCTCCTGCAGGGAAAACTGGTGAGACAACTGCTTAAATAACCACTTTATATTCTGTAAAGATAACTCAGTCTTGGACAGCTCAGAAATTCTGCTCCTACTTAACACACATAAATATTCCACATAACAGAAATAAGCAGTAAAATCTTGTACTCTTTCTGAAGCCCACTAGGCGTGGAGTTTTGTTAGGTACAAAAAAAAAAATAATATATATGGGTTTTCCTTCATAAGCTTCAACTTGTGGAGCAGAGCAGTGACCCAGTGGAGGTTCTGAACAGCAGGCATCAACTTCCAGCCACTAACCATTTCCACAAGCTTTTACTTTCAAGACTTATAAGTGACTCTACAATATTACAATGCATTCTTCACAAATTTCAGAATTTAAATGACTGCCTGCTGTAATGAGCAGTGATGGAAGCCAAGGTAAGATCCACAAAGACTCCAAACCCAGCTCCAGAGGTCAGAGGCCACCCTGAACCAGCACCTCAACTCCCAAGTCTTGTTTCCAACAGATGTGGGAACCACCTGCAGCACAGTGGGAATCCAGCTGAGGAATGAAGAGAAACCCCAGAAGCTCACAGTTGTTAAAATTTTAAGTGTCAAATATTAATAATATTGCTGAGCTACAAGAAGTAAATGACACATTAATGCCAAAACCTCAAAAAACTGCCCTTCACAGTACTCAGAAAATAACAAATAAACACGATTAAAGCTCATTAATTTTTACTAAAAAACTTAATTCAGAACTTTCTGTAACATTTGGTTCAGAAAAGTTTTCCAATGCTTCATTTATCTGTCTTCAGTAGTTCCTTAGATTTTTCATCCAACACCACAAAGTTCTTTCAGAGTAAATTTTTAGAAAACTCTCATTCACTCGTGAAATGAAACAAACCAAAATACTCTGAACAGGAACTTTTTCGTTATTCACAGATCTGCTCCTATCTATGAAACCATCACTTCCTGCTGTAAAATATACTCACCCTCTTCCTATGCTCTAAAAATAGTCCCTACTTGATAGCTCTAGCAGCATGTGGCCAACTTTTCTATTCAGTTTTATTTCTTGTTCCTCTTCAGAGTTAGTTTTGTCTTTAATAATTACCATGAAAGTAAATATGTTCACAATTCCTAACATGAACTTTTCCTCCTTCTGTGGATCCTTCTGTTAGGAAGGAGAAAATAATTGAAGCAAAAATATGTTGAGACACTTTATGATAATCAATCTGTGATAAAAGACACTGCAAGGGACAAAAAAATTCACCTCAGCCCTGGTCCTTGTGTTGATCATAACAGTACAAAACTTTAATCAGACAGTTAAAGGTTAACTCAAAGCAGGAAGAAAAAAAACAAGTCAATGAGAAAGGGGGAAAAGAAAGAAGAGTACAAAAGTAGACATATGGATGTCTGGGGAGAAGGATGATTAAATCCCCCATAAATCTCACATACCAAGAGGTAAGATATTTTGCCTAAATTCCCAGAGGCAACACAATTCAGCCCCGTATCTGAGACTTGAGAGGATAATCATCTCCATATATAACAAGGCTGCCATGAAGGACAAGAGCTGGAGCTGCATGTGGGGGCATGGATTTCCCTTGGCACACTGAAAGCTTTCAGTGCTGTGTCCAACTGGAGCCGATGGGTGAATTTTTAGGTAGATAAATTTGAATTGCCTGAGCTGGAACTTTGGCTGGGACAGGAACATTAATCCTCACTCATCTGCTGATGAATCAAAGAGGGAAAACAAGCAATCTTGGACAGCTACGCTTTCAACAGTTGCCTTTCAGATAAATCAGTTATATAAAAAAAAAAATAAATACTAGTGTGGTCTTAAGATGCAAGACAAGAGACCAACTTTCACTTTTCAAACTGGGGAAAAAATGTCTGTTAACTGAACCCATGATTTATCTTGTATCCAACGGGTCAGAGCTTGGAACAAAAGGAGTTTGAGAACTGAACAAGCACCGATTGTCACTCAGGGCAAGTTCTACTTCAAAGGGTAAAGCCCAGAAGGGAACTGCTCTTCTGTGCTGCCCACGTGCTGCACAATTAACGCTGTAGGGCTCGTCTGCCCCCCAAGAGCACATCCCCGAGTCCCTCTGGCACTGGGGAAAAGGGCAGAAAAAATGATGTAACTGTGCCAACTCTGATCTGCTGAGCAGCAGAGAAAGCAAACAGCTTTTGAAATGACTGAGTCAATATTTCCCAGTTTCACGCTGCTCGCTCTCCCCACCCCAGGTGTTTTTACAACTGGGGAGGGCAGGCAGAGAGAGAGGTGCTGAGAAATCGGAACTGCTCGAGTGTTCAAACCTTCCCTTCACCAGACAAGCTCTTCTAAGTGATTAGTCATCGCCACAAGCATTTCCCAACAAGCTGCATCAACAGCAGCGGGGAAAACCCCCCGGACTCAGCCAGGGCTGCCGAATTTCTGGGCCATTACTCAGGGGGTGAGGAGGTTTTTGCCTGGCAAAGGCAGAGCAAGTTTCCTCCTCTGCCTCCTTTGTAGGGCCGGCTGCCCCGGGCAGGCCCTGACTCACATTTCACACAGCAGAGCGGGCGGGGGGGCCGCCTCTGAAAACACAGCAGCATTTTTTTTTTTTTTCCCATCCCAGATATTTCCAGCGATCCCGTTCCCAAGCCGCCCCACACACAGCTCGGCAGGCACCAACACTCCGAGCCGCAGGGAGGATCAGGGGGGCTGCACCTTCCCCCTCCAGCACGGGCTGATCCCAGGGAAACACCAGGAGCACGTGCAAAACGTGTTTTCCATCAGCTCACCCCGCAGGAGTGCGGCGGGTGTGGAGTAAGGACGGGCTGGATCTGTGGCAGAGGGCAGGGAGGGATGCACAGGACCACCCTCAGCAGCTCCAACTCCACGGAAACAACTCAGCTCCTCTTTAGGTCCTTCCCAAATTCAGCAGCAGCACCATTCCATGGCACTCCCACACCTGCCTCCCTGCCTGGGAAGTCAAAGCCCGGCATCACAGAAACTCTGCCCAGGAAAGCTGAGTGACACGCACAAAAAAGAGGATTAAATTCTCAGACAAGGTTTGTTATTCATCTCCACCGTTGATCTTTAATTTCAAAGGTGACAATCCCCACTGGGCTGTGATTTTCATTAACACTCCCTGCCCTTGAGGTCTCCCTGCACAGCACATTCCTTTGGTGACAGAATGGTATCAGCTGGATCACGACAGTAGAAAGGGAAAAAAAAAAAAAAAAACAAAACCCACACCCTGCATCCTCCCACCTGTATAAAATCTAGTAGTAAGAATCTTGTATCCCATTACTCCCAGTAGCAGCCACAAGCACACCTCCAGGTGCAGGCTGATGCTCTGACAACACTCAATTAGAAAAAGAGAAGTTTTTTTGTCGTCAGAGCTGAGTAGAAAGTCAGCAGTAACGACGAGGAACAAAGACAAATAAATTAATTATTCAAGCCAGACTTCTCATCACAGGTGCTAATTTGGAGGTTTAAGCTTCAGCAGCTCAGGGCAGAGGCACCTCACTTTGATAAGATGTGCACAGTGACACAATCAGGACCATCCCCTCCTGGGACAGAGTCAAAGGCTGGAAGAAGGGAATAAAATTGGTACACGAAAAAAAATGGTATTACCATATGGTAACTAGGGCAGAAGATAAATTCTTGGCTGTAAGGATGGTGAGGCCCTGGCACAGGTTACCCAGAGCAACCTCATCCGTGTGGCTGCCCCATCCCTGGCAGTGTCCAAGGCAGGGCTCGGAACAACCTGGGACAGCGGAAGGGGGTGGAAAAGATGGGCTTTAAGGTCCCTTCCAAGCCAAACCATTCCATGAATCTGTGACCCTATACCCAGAGCACAACCCTACCGAGATCCCCAGGGGCTGCAGGAGTTCCAAGGTGTTGCCACAACTCAACCCCCCAGCCCTTGCAAGTGAAACTGGGAGAGGGGAACGCAACCCACAACAACCTGATGCACCCAGGCTCTTGCAGCCATCGTCTGTGGGAATGCCACCCAGCAGGGAACAGAGCATAACAGGCACATGTCTCACTGTGAAACTGGAAAGGACTGGCACCCTGTTGGACATGGCAGGCAGCGAGTCACCTGCAGCCAGCCAAGGGCACGGTGCCACTGCAGCCCTGCAGGAGCAGCCCCTGGCTGTGCCTCCAGCCCCCCAGCACGGACACTGATCACTGCCAACCCCAGCAAATGAATGAAGCAGTGTCCTCTCTTTGACAGACTGCAAACAGGCTGTTCCACATTCACCAACTCTGTTGCAACAGGGTGCAGGCCAGCGAACATCGACTTTGGGGACAATTATCAGTTTCAGCAGCTCTGAACCTCCTGCTGGCTCAGCTCTCTGTGCAAGCAGTCCCTCTCTGGTGCCACAGATGTACCAGCAGAACCCTGCCAGACCAGACTGAGAGCTGATCCACCCCACAACACCCCCACCCCTTTCTCTCTCAGCCTGCGACTCTACACAGGAACTTGCCAGGAGTTCAAAGTACAGCCTGAGACACCTCACAGATCAGGCAGACTTTACTGTGGTATAAAATGAAAAATCTCCACACTTAAACCTAATCCATATTCAAACTTAACTGTAGTAAAAGTCAGAGACAAGAGAATGAACCATATTAAGAAAAAATCTCAGGGAAAAAACTGCAAGTCTTAAAAGTACACAAGGGGACTTCACTCCTTGTACCCTTCAGATCTAAGAAATGAGTACCAAGTTATGCTTAGCAATACTTGAAGTATGACTGAAAATGCCATCCTCCAACAGCAGTAACCTATTTAAGACCAGTTTGATCCATTTACTCAGTTCTCTCACCCAAATACTTCCTTTATCGAGGCCTGTATCTTTCCTAGTATCAAAATCAAAATTTCAACACCGTATCCCTGGTCTCTTGACAACTTGTCACGGGCAAAAAGTGGGGCAGACACAAGGGAGCTGAGGAGTTAACCAGGACACAAAAGAGTACGCTCACTTCAGCTCTGATTAAGCGGGGCAGTCACAAAAACAGAGGTCAACATCAGAAAATATTTTGTGAGTCATGAGGAGAGATTACTCACCATGCACTATTCAACTTACTCATCACAGTGTGGCACGGCCAGCACGGCTCACCACGGCTTCATTAGGGCACCGTGGCCTTTCCTTTGAGGTGGCGGAAGGCGGGGGAAGGAGCCGCACTTTCAGTTTTGTGTGGAAGCCAGTGGGAGGCTGGAGCTGCACCACCGCCGCCGCTCTCTCTCCTCCCACGGCCCTAATTAGACTCGGAGGGAAATACATGTTTCACATCAGCCTCCCCGGCTCTTTTAGCATCCCAACAAGCGCCGGGTTGTCAGCCGGGCTATTATCCGGACTCAGCAGTCTGGAGAGACCCCACTTTTCCTATTATACACGAAATAAGCAGCAGCCCAACAATAAAGAGACACGGTATTAATTCAGGCGTCCATTAATAGGAGAGACCAGCCTTCTACGCAGCAACACCGACGCCGCTAATTTAAGATGTAGTAAGAGCATAAAAATAGCCAAGTTACTCAAGGCAGGGTTACATCACAGCGCGGAGCCCGGGCACGCAGCAGGTTCACACTACAGAGCCTCGGATGTTGGGAAAGATGACTCCCTGCCACTGCTGCTGCTCTCCCCAAAAATAACCAGCCGGGACCGTGACTCTCCCGCTCCCTTTCCCTCCAGCTCTCCTCGGAAAACACATCTCACAGAGTACTACAGGAAGCAACCAGAAGGCTGCTAAATAAAACTCCTTGAAGCGTGGTGTGGGGTTTGGTTTTTTTTTTTCCCTCCCTTCAGCTATCCCACCTTGCTTCCTCGGAACCACGAGCGGTGAAACTAAGAAATGTTCTGCTTACGTCAAAGCGAGCCGAGCTCTGCCGGCAGCTCGGGGCCGCGCCAGCGCGGGGAAAGCGCGGCTGCAGTTCAGCAGAGCACGATGTCAGCAGGCCAAGCGCTGCCACGGACACAGGGATTTGTTTGCAGAGCCCCAGGGTTCAGCCGGAGCCGCGGCCAGCGCCGGCGGTGTGCGTGTGTGCGAGCACGCCTCGGCCGCGCCGCTGCGCTCCGCTCCCCCGAGCTGCGATGCTGCTCGGCTCCCGGGGAAACATCCCCCTGGGAATCGCGCCGGAAAGGCTGGCAGTGCCAAGCGGACCGACTTAATGGCAGGAGGTTTGGGGTTTGTGGTATTTCTCGGTACATGGGGGGAATCTCACATCACCCCCCACCACCCCTATCCTCTGCATTTCTAATTAACTGAGAAGAAATTATATTTATTCTACCATCCTCAAAAACTGCTGGTCAGGTTTTCCCAAGTCAACTAAACCCTCATTTCCCAAGCTGTAAAACACACGTTTCACCCTTAAAATAAAAGGACGGGGGGAGGGGGGGGGCGGTCGGTTTTTCGGTTTTTAAGCCTGTAGGAATCTCTGTGAACAGACATAAAACCGTGCCTCCATCCCAGAACAATCCCTATCCCGCGTAATCTTTAACCTCCACTTCTCACAAACCCGCTCGGGCAGGGGGGTGGAGGGGGGGACACGAGTTAATATTTGGCGAAGAAAACCGAACCCGGTCATCGCTTGTACTTTCAGTTTCTGACAATTTGAGCAGAGCGCGCGCCCGCCAACACTGACAGAGCTGCCCAAACAGGAAAGGCTGCGTTTAACCAGTGTGTGCTGGGAGACACGCCGGGAACAGCACGCCAGCCTGCATGGAGGATGTTTTGGAAAGGCACGGCTACAGCAGCAGCCCCGAAAGGCAGGCGGCAGATAGGAGCAGGCAGCCGTCTCCCCCTGCCACGAGCGATATATTGCTAATCGCTCACACACAAACGATTGCCAAAGCGAGCAACAACATCAGCAGTATCAGCTGCCCCAGCCTGTGCGTCCCAGCGTGTTCTCGCCGGGAAACGGCTCACGTACAACAGCACAGCCTGGAACGCAGGGATAATCAACAGTGCCTGCGCCAAGTAAACATATAGAGAGACGTTCTGCCTTTGCAAACTGTGCTCCGAGGGGCTACACGCAGTTAGGGAGAGAAATTGCTCAAGGGTTGATAGGAAGCCTACACACATCCAAAAATACCCTCCCCAGAGCCTTTCGCCTCTCTTGGGATTGTCACTAATTTGAACATGGACATTGTTATCAAGGTCACACATCGCTCGTCCGGGCTCGGGAGAAAGTCAGGCAAGTTAAGGAGAAACGCCGCTCGGTAGCTAAGCAAGGACAAGTGACATTTTATTTGGAAGCACGAGGATTGCGGCTGGCTCGAATTCTGCTCGGGATAAATAAAAGCGGAGCTCCAAGGGCACGGCTGGAGGGGAACTGGCGGCAGCCCCAGACACCAGCGCTGCCTCCAGACCCACAACCACCGCCGGCCACTGTTTATTCCCACTCTGCGGCTGGTCCTGGGGGTCCTCACGACCACCCGAGGCCATCCATAATTTAAGCGCTGTTCCCCCATCCAAAATCCCTGGATTCCACCCCGCTCGCAGCAGCACCGGTTATTAACCGGTTACACGAGCCCAGCGCGAGGAAAACACGAAAACTTTTCATTAACCAGTCCTCCTCCTCCCCGCCCTTCGGTTTAGTCAACCAATTATAAAATGAAATTGGGGATTTGACTTCCAGGCGAGCAGCGGCGGCACCCGGGGCCGGGGCTCCGGGGGGTTCCCGCACGGGGGGCGATCATCCCGATGGAGCCCGGGAAGGGCCGGCGCTGAGGGATCGCCCGGCGGGTGCCAGGGCCGGGGCAGGGCCGGGGGCGCTGACAGGGCGCGGGGCAGGTGCGGGGCCGGGCCATACTCACGTAGACGGGCAGCGGCCAGGGGTACACGGCGGGCTCGGCTCCCACGGGCGACTTCAGCCGCAGCTCCAGCCTCTCGCCCATGTCGGCAGCCGGAGGACGAGGCGGCGGCGGCCCCGCACCATGCTAGAGGGGCCGGCCGGGGCGGGGTGCGGCGGCCGGGCCGGGCCGGGCCGGGGGCGTGGGCGCGGTGCGGCGGGCGGGGGGCGGCGGGAGCGGCGGGGAGGGGCGGCCGGTGCCGGGGGGGCGGCGGGTCCCGTCCCTCCCTCTATTGTCGTTGGCGGCTCGCGGGGCTCTCGGGCGCCGCCGCCATCTTGGGCCGGCGTGAGGCGAAGCACAATGAGGCGCCGGGGCCGGGCCGGGCCGGGCCCGAGCGACGCGACAGACGCGGGGAGGGGGCGGGCGGGGAGAGGGGCGGGCGCGGCCCCGCGGTCCCTCCCCCGTTCCCTTCCCTCCCCTCCCTCCCCCCTGTCCTCAGCTGCCCCCGCACCGCGCGCGCTCCCGCCGCCCCCTCGCGCGCGCGCTCCCGTGGCCCCTCCCCCCCCACTCCGCGCGCGGGCACGGGGACCCCCGGGCAGGGCACGCGCGGTGACACCGGGGTGACACCCGGCACGGAGGGCACGATGGGCTGCGACACGGCCAGGGTGGCACACTGCACACGGGAGCAGCACGGGCTGCAGTGTCACACGCCTGTGATGGGACCGGCCACACTGTCACACCTGTGTGACAAGGTGAGGGTGGCACAGGGGAGCAGGAGGGGCTGAGGTGTGACAAGTGACAGGGCAAGGGTGGCACATGGGAGCAGAACAGGTTGTGGCATGACATGTGTGACAAGGCCAAGGTTGGCACATGGGCACAGGAGTGGGATGGACCACGTTGTCACATGTGTGATGGGGAGAGGGTGGCACAGGGGAGCAGGATGGGCTGTGGTGTGACACAGGTGGCAGAGCAAGGGTGACACATGGCACAGGGGAGCAGAATGGGTTGCACTGTGGCACGTGTGACAAGGCAAGGGTGGCACCTGGCACTTGGGAGCAGGATAAGCCACATTGTCACACATCAGACAGGGCAAGGGTGGCCATGGCGCTCAGGATCTGTGTAAGGGTGGAACACCCATGTGACAGCACCAGGCTGGGACCCTCCATGTGACAGCACCAGGCTAGGACACTCCATGTGACAGCGTGGGACTGGCACAAGGCACTTGGGGCTTGCCAGGCTGGAACCCCATCACAACACAGCAAGGGTGGCATATGGCACCTGGTGGCGCCACACACGCATGGCAAGGCAAGGGTAGCACCCTCTATGTGACAGCACCAGGCTGGCATGGGACATTCATGTGGCCTTGCAGGGCAGGGTCACTCGTGTGGTGGTGCAAGGCTGGCATACATTTGATGGCACAGGGCTGGCACACTCGTTTGATGGCACAGGGCTGGCACACTCGTGGTGGCACAGTGCTGGCACACTCGTTTGATGGCACAGGGCTGGGACACTCGTGGTGGCACAGTGCTGGCACACTCGTTTGATGGCACAGGGCTGGGACACTCGTGGTGGCACAGTGCTGGCACACTCGTTTGATGGCACAGGGCTGGGACACTCGTGGTAGCACAGGGCTGGCACACTCGTGTGAGGCCAGGCTGTGCTCATGGCTCCCCCGTGGCTCCTGGCACAAGGTCTGCTCACAAGTGATGGGCGAGCATTGCCCGGAGCCACACGGTCACGGTCGTGGGGGTGTCACTCGTGGGGGCACAGACGGGACATCCCCATTGCATACGGCTGTGTGTGCCAGGCTGTGCGAGGGGCTCTGCACAGCTCCAGGAGGAGCTTTACTGGCATGGGGGAGCAGAGCTGAGCCCTGTGTGCGGGAGTGTCCAGTGGGGACAAGGGGACAGCGGGACAGGGGGACACGGGGATGGAGGGACACGGGGTCCATCAGCCACAGACTCCAAGCGCTGGGTGCCGAGAGGAGCATCGGAGGGAGCTGCGTGGCGGCAGCTACAGCCTTACAACATGGTGTAACCTGGGAGAAGGATTGAGTGCACCGCAGCCGGGGAACGACAGAACCGGGAATTGTCCTGGGAGGGGGCTGGGAGCGGTGACACCGTCCTGCATGTCTATAGTGGCCGGTGATGGGCTCAGTGACAGAATTTTGCATGTCTATAGGTGCCTGCAGGGCAGGGTGACACCGTTTACATGTCTATAGGTGCCCAGCTGGGTGATAAAATCAGGCCAGAGCTTCCTCCTTCACAGTCTTTTGGGTGATAATTTCCCTTTTCTGAGGATATGCGCATGCCCTGGGGTGCAGGGACATCTGGGGGCCCTGCCACCCTGTCCTGAGGCATGGAGACATCTGAGTGCCCTGTGATCCTGCCCTGCCACCCTGCCCTGGATTACAGAGATATCTGGGGGGGCCCCTGCCACCGTGTCCTGGGACTTGAGGGTATCCGTGTGCCCTGTCCTGGGTTTTGGGGACATTTGGGGTCCTGCTGTCCTGCCCTGGGGTGCACAGACATCTGGGGACCCTGACACCCTGCCCTGCACTCCAGGGAAGAGCACCCAGCGCTACCACAGCACCCACCCCCATGGCATCTGCTCACCCCACATTGGGGCGGGGGGGGGGGGGGGGGGGGGGGGGCAGGGACAGTGACACCTTGCCAGGTGCCATGCTCCATCTGAGGGCTGGAAGAGCAGCTGGGAGCCAGTGTCTGCTGGGGGTGAGCATCCCTGCAGGACAGGAGCATCCCAAGGAGGTGCCCATAGCCCAGCTAGACATGGGGAAACAGCAGAGCCAGATGGCACCTGGAAGGAAAACCAGTCCTTCCCCATCAAAAGGGTGGTGGAAGTTGTGCTGGGAGCTGCTGCCCTGCGATGCCAGTGTGGGCTGGGAACTTTTCCCCCTTGCAGTTCCTCACTTTCTCAGCCAAAGACAAGTAAACATGGCTTGGGGCAGGATGCTTTTGCCATCTGGCTCTCCTGGCTGTTGTCCCCAGTTTATTAATCCCACCATTCTTTTCTCCTGCTGGAGAGGATAAGGCTCGGCCATGCTGGGGAGGTTGGGGGCCATGGAGCTCAGCTTTGGTGCCCCTGTGTCAGTGCCATCACATCCACCCTGCTCCTGCTCTAGGATGTGGCTCTAGGGCCAGGCAAAGCCTCCTGCACTCAGTGAACCTCTGCAGATCCTTTGGGATGGAGATGGGACGTGGAGATGTCCAGTGTTTGGGCTGAAAACTGGCGTGGTGCCATGGTTGGGGTCACTGCCTCTGGCCCTGTGCTCCACAGGAAGGCAGGGAATGCCTGAAATGCATCCAGAGCCAGCGAGTGCCAGAGCAGCATTCCCTGCAGAGGGATTTTGTACATTATTTAATACCTGTATTTCCTTCAGCAGAGACAGAAGCTGTTTGTTGGGGGCAGCTGCACAGTTCCGTGATGGAGGCTGAGATGTGCCCCTGCTCCTGTCCCCATGGCTGCTCCCTTCTCCAGAAACTGCTCCAAGGCTGGTTCCAATCTCATCCACTCCCCTCTTTGTATCCTTTTTCTCCCCCTTAAACGTCCGTACGTGCAGAAAGCTCCATAGCTAGGAACACTTTTCTAAGGAAAACACTAAAATCATCAAGTCAGCAGTGCTTAAACTGCTCTGACTGCCTCTTAAATAATCAATTCATTTTTAATTAGCTTACCACAAAAATTCCATTAAATTTAAATAAATAGACATGGCAGGAGTTCTCCAAGGCACAGCGGGCTCCATTTAAAGAATTCTCTTTGAGTTCGTTAGGTTGGTCTTTAATCAGTTTGTCGTCCAAGTCCTTGTGTGGCCCAAGCAGGCTCCTGGGCTGCTAATAAAGAGTAATGGAAGCTTCCAGGATTTCCCAGATGAATCCTGACCATCTGGCCACCATGCAGGGGTTCAGTGCTGGAGCTGATGTCTCCTGGCAGGTAGTGGGGAGTGGGTCATTTTTGAAGCACCTGCCTGAATCAGGACATCTTTCACTGATTTCTCTGGGTTTTACATCTGCTAGAAGAGAGGGAAGCAAGGAAGGGCAGTGTCCCATTTTCTGCTGGCTCGTTGAGCTGAAGTGGCCCCTGAGAGATGTGAGAATTCCCAAGAGCTGGGAGCCACTCTGTCCCCTTGGACAGCTCTGGATTTTTGCTTTCTTTGGTGTTCTGGGGATCTGTAAGAAACCTGAGGAGGGACTTCTGACCAGAGCATGTAGTGACAGGATGGGGAAATGGATTCCGAATGCCAGAGGGCAGGGTTAGAAGGGATTTTGGGAAGGAATTCCTCCCTCTGAGGATGGTGAGATTGTCCAGAGCAGAGCAGCTGTGGTTGCCCCATCCCTGGAAGTGTCCAAGGCCAGGCTGGACGGGGCTGGGAGCAGCCTGGGACAGGGAAAGGTGTCCCTGCCCATGGCAGGGGTGGCACTGGATGGACTTTAAGGTCCCTTCCAACCCAAACCATTTCCTGATTTCTGCCCACTCACCCTGTGCTCTCCTGCAGCTCCTCTCTACACTGCACCAGGACATGCCGGATGCTGCCAGGGTTCCAGAGGCTGATGATTTTCCAGGGACACCAGGCAGTGACCTGCAGCATTGGCCCTTCCAGAGAATCAAGAATCCACTTCCAAATTGCCAACAGTTGGGTTTTTCTGGTGTGGAAATTTATGGGGGGAGAGGTTCCCATCTCCTCCCTAGGTGTGCTGGTCCTGCTGCATCCCTCAGCTGCAGCTCCTGGCTCCAGGCTGACACAATTCAGAGCTGAATTCATTTGTGCCACCACTAGATGAACCAGTTTAGTTAGGAATGGGGAAGCTCTGCACAGCTCTGTGCACACAACTCCACTCTTGTAGCACTGGAAAAGAGATGTTTCCCTGGCAAGAGTGTACAGTGGGCAGCTGGTGCCCACAGGCAGCTGGCACAGCCCCTCCTGCCCTGCTGATCACACAGCCACCTCTGCTCCCACACAGCCCCAGCCAGGGATCCCCTGGAATGGGGTCCTGACTGGGCAGGCATGGGGGGACACAGGGAGGGCACTATTGCACCAAGGACACTTTGTACAAGCAGTGCTCTGACACTCTGTGCACAAACAATGTGCAAAGGCACCTCTGGAGTTCATCCCACACTGGGGTTACTCCCCTTGGGCTTGGGGTTGGCTTCTACTGTGTTCATGGGTTCATTGACCCTCAGGCAGGGCCAGTGCTTGGCACAGGGGCTAGAGCTGCACATCAGCTTCTCTGATGTGAACCTGCCTTCCAGCAACAGCTCCTCTTCAGTATTGACCCAGTTTAGCTGACAATAACAAGCTGCATCATGAGGCAGGTTAATGCAGGCAAGTTTGTTCCCATCAGATTAAATACCCCAGCCAGAGCCCCCCATAGTTGCAGAGAGGATGCTGGTGGTCCATAGCCCCAGGGATGGAGTCAGCTCCCTGCTCCAACACCCTGCTCCATGGCCCTGCACAGCTCCCCCTGCCCTCTTGCAAAATGCCCCATGTACAATTTTCCAAGCCCCACTTTAATTTCTTGGGGCCAATCCTGCATGGCACCAGGGAGTTCCTTTTCACATGATGGAGCAACATCTGTCCTTTCCATCTGTCCTGCCAACTCGCAGGGCCAAATCTCTCCAGGGATTCTCTGGCTGCAGTTGCCACAACAAAGTGATGCAACAGATTCCTCTGCCAACAGCACTGGCAGTCCTGTTGATATTGAGGACCTGGGGTGGGTGAGGTCCTGCGCTGGTGACAGTGGAGGTCCAGGCAGGATAAAGCCACTTGTGGTTGTCAGTGTCCCCTTTTTGGTCCTGGGGCTGGTCTCAAACTGGGTTTGACACCAGTTTGCGAGTTTCTTCTCCCTAGGGTGAAGTGGCTGCCACTGCTGGAGCTTCCTTCACACAGCGATGGGAGCACTGCACATGAGGAGCCAGAGCCCCAGATTCAGCAAGGAATGAGATGGACAAAGCCAGGGACACCACCTGTGCCAGCCACAGCTGATGGCAGAGAAGTCACCTGCTCAGCCCCTGGAGCAGCCCTGAACCCAGGGAAGTTACCAGGGAAGTTACTGGGACACAGTGGCTCCCTCCCACCCAGCCCTTGGAGTTTGCCGTCAGCTCTGCTTTACTGAGGTAAACAAACCCAATTTGGTCCTTTTAGGCTCTGCTGGAGCTTGAGTCGCCTGATGCTGCAGCCCTGGCTGTGTCTAACCCCACACTGCCAGAGCTTCTGGAGAGCACCTGGTGCTGTCCTGGGAGCCTCTGCCCTGCCCTGGCCCCCGCAGAGGGGAGAGAGAGGCCAAACCAGGTCCCGTGGGTGGGCTGGGGTGTCCCCGCTGCTGCCTCCCACCTCTCTCGCCCTTTTTTGCCCCCTTGTTTGGGGGCAGCCGGGGCTGGGGGCATCCTGGCTCCATTTCACAGGCAGAGGGAGCAAAGTGCCCAGGTCTTCCCTGGCTCCGGGCTCTGCCCAGCCTCCACCTTGCCGGGCGGGCCCGCTCCAATGTGGCATCGTTTGGGACCGATTCCAAGCATTTTATTAGATGTGGAATTTGTGAGCGCGAATGAGTCCGGTGTTTAACCCTCCGGCTCCATCCCCGATTCGTCCAACCCTTCTCCCCTATTTCAGCAGGGAATGTGAGGGGACAAAGGCTCTGGCTGGGTGGGGGCGAGGGGACCGTGCCGGCTGCACGTGCGGCGGTGCCAGACCCGAGTCACCCGCTCGGGACCCGGAGCGCTCGAAGGCAGCAGCGGCACACGGAGCCTCCTCTCCTGAATGGGTCCCTTGTCCCCGCAGAGCCGGCTGGCCACGTGTCCCGCCCCGTGCCTGGCCCGCGGGGACACCGGCAGCTCACCCACGGCCTGACGTGAGGGTGAGACCATATTCGGGTCACCCGTAATCCAAATGTGAGCACCCACCCTCTCCACCAAATGTGGCGCGCCCATCACCCCCAACCAGACACCGCTGATGCGGCACCACGCATGGGGTCACCCAAACTGGGTGCCCAACAGGGAACCCATCGCCCCCATCCAGCCGCAGTTCACCCATCACCCAAATACGGGGCACCCATCGCCTTGCCCCCCAAAGGCGGGGTGCTCCCTGCCCCCGGCACGTCCCCCTCGAGTGTCCCCCGCCAGGTCCCGCCAGGTCCCGCCGGGTCCCGCCGGTTCTCCCGGGCCGCAGGCGCCACCTCGCGGGGATGAGCAGGGACAGGCGGAGCGGGGCCAGTGCCGGGGCAGCGCGGACACCCCGACACCTGCACCCCAGGACACGGCACCCGCCATGGGGGACCCCAAAACACCCACCCCAAAACGGGCACCCCGGCGTAGGGCACCTGGATATGGGCACCGCAACAGGGGCAGCCCACCACGGGCATCTCGGCAAAGACATTCCAACACAGGTACCCCGATATGAGCACCCCGATATGGACACTGGGGCATGGGGCACCCCAATGTAAGCACCCTAAAATGGACATCCTGTCACGGACACCTTGGCATGGGGACTGCAACATAAGGCGGCCCAATATGTGCACTCCAAAATGGGCACCCCAAAATGAGCATCCTGTCACAGACACCTTGGCATGGGGACTGCAATATGGGGGCGCCCCAATATAGGCAGTCCACTATTGTCACCATGGGGCAGGACACCCCGGGACAGTCACCCCATCCTGAGCACCAAGGACAACCCAAAATGGGACACCCCAAAAAGGTCATTCTGACACAGGGATCCCAGCAAAGACACTCCAACACTAGTACCCCAATATGGGCACCCGGGCACCCCAATGTAAGCACCCCAAAATGGGCATCCCAAAATGGGCATCCTGTCACAGACACCTCAGTGTGGGGACTACAACATGGGGTGCCCCAATATGGGCACTCCAAAACAGGTACCCCAGTATTGTCACGTGGGGACAGGGCACCCTGGCACAGTCATCCTGAGTGTCCCATAAAGGACACCCCGACAGGGGACACCCCAAAAATGGCATCCTGGCACAGGATTCTCCAACACAGGCACCCCAATATAGGTACCCAGGCACCAGACACCCCAAAATGAGCACTCTAAAATGGACATCCTGTCATGGGAACCCTGGCTGGCCCCTTGGAGGCTGAACAGCCCCAATTTCAGTTTCTTTCTTTCAGATCAATTTACACAAAAATTGTGATTAGTGTAACCCTGTGCAACCTCTTTAAACCTCGTTGGGATGTGAAACCCACGGAGTGCTCTGAGCATCAGGAATAGGGAGAAAACTCTTGGAAGCACTGCCACTGGGGAAAACCAAAAAGCAGCTCAGACCCAGCTCCATCGGGGATGTGATGGCCGGGATTGTGTTTTCCCACTGACACCAGGACTCAGGAGCTCTTCACAGAGCTCTCCCGAGGTACAGCATTCCTTAGGGATGCTCGCTGTCAGCAGCTGGAGAGGGAAAATTCTTTCTCTGGGAATGCTGCCTGCCTAAGTGCAACAGGGAAAACAGGAGGTGGCGTAATTTATTAAAAAAAAAAAAAAAATTAAAAAAATCTGGGCTTCTAAAGCCAGGAAAGACAAAAACTGGGAATTTTAAGATTTAGGTATCACTGATTGCAGCAATTAGGTTTAAAGAAATGCTCTTAATTAAAGGCGATCACAAGGGGATTCCAAACCTTTCAGCATTCCCAGGAAGAAGAGTGAAAAAGTCAATCGTGTCCCAGATTCAATTTTTAAGGCTGAATTAAGTCAGGCTGCCTCAGGAGGAGAAATCCTTGGAAATCCAGTCGGAGGGATCAAGTGTTGGGTCCAAATCCATCTGTAGGAGATGTTCCCCACACCTCGGGTGCTGCATCTCGCAGCCTGGGCTTCCCTGCCTGGCGCTGTCCTGGGGGTGTGAAGGTGTGACAGTGTGACAATGTGACAGTGTGGCTGAGCTCCACTGCAAAGGGCTGGGTTAAAAAAAGGGATTTTCACAAGGTTTTTGGGTATCTCCTCAGAGAGCAGCCCAGTCAGGGTGACAGTGGAGGGGGCAGTGACAGCACAGGTGGGCACAGCCAGCCCTTCCCAACCACGGCCTCATCCTGGTAGCTGGGTGTTCTCCATACCATGAGGACTCCAGAAAACACAACTCTTCCCTTTGACTTCTTCCCTTAAAAAGGGAAACCTCCTGCATAGGAGATGATGTGTGCAACTGCTTCTAAATAAAAGCAGCACAACCCCTGGGCTCCTCTCTGTACCCCGGGGCCAGCACAAACAGGCTGCAAAGCCCAGGCTGAAGGCAGAGAACAAAGGGAAAAATATTGGGAGCAAGAGAAATCCTTTTCCTTCCCATTGTGCAGCAGCTCAGAATCCCAGGTGGATCTTGGCAAGGTCATGTCTCTTTTGTTTGCAAGCTCCTTTCTCTTTATTTCCCTCCTTTCCCCGATGATGCTGGAATCCTGCTCTGGAGACGAAGGAGGGGTGGAAAAGCAGCTCCTGCACATTTTGTTTTCCCTCTCCTGTTCCCTGTCACCATTCACCCACAGTGGGGACATGTCACCCATGGGTAGGGGCTCATCCAGGGGCACTGGGCACATGAATAGAGGACAAGCTGTGGTCACAGGGACACTGAACCACTGCCTGCTCTGTGCCCACTCGTGTGGGGACACCCACAAGGCTCTGTGTCTGCCTGGCCATCACCCATCACATCACCTGTCACAGCTCTCCCACACTGCCCCTGTTCCTGACACTGACACGGTTCCTGCCCCTTCCTCTGGAGCCATTGCTGGGCCCCACGCAGCAGAGCCCGGGCCCTGCTCGGAGCCCTCCCAGCACACACGGACACACGCGGCTGAGGGCCCCTCTCACCGGGGCCTCCTCTGGAGGCTGAACAGCCCCAGCTCCCAGCCCTTCCTCCTACGAGAGACGTTCCAGTCCCTTCATCACGTCCAGGACCTTCATGTCTCGCTGATCCTGAGGAGCCCAGAGCTGGACACAGCACTCCAGCTGAGCCCCCCCAGGGCTGAGGAAGGGGCAGGATCAGCTCCCGTGTCCTAACACCGATGCTCCCCCTAACACAGTCCGGGATCCCACCGGCCTCTTGGCCCCTAGCTCAGGTCCAGCAGCTCATTAAATGTTCAGTGTGTGCTCCAAGCGCTTGCAGGGCTGGGGTTTTCTCTCGTGCGTTTGCAGGTGTGTGTAGTTTCCACCCCACGGGATGAGGGGCAGACATCCCCTCCCGGCTCCATCCTGCGGAGGGGCCGAGTGGGCGGGGCCAGGGAGGGCGGGGCTGGGGATGACTGGGCGGAGCTTTCTGGGGAGTGGGCGTGGCCTGGCTGAAGGGGTGGGGCGGGCGGGCTCGGGGCGCGAGCAGAAGACTTGGGGGCGTGGTCTCGGCGGGGTGGGCGGGGCTGGAGCGAGGCAGAGGGGCAGGGGCGGGGTCAGAGGCGTGCCCAGAGAGGGAGGGGGCGTGTCTGGAGAGCAGGGAGGCTGACAGCAGGGCAGGGGCGGGGTCAGGGGGCGTGTCCAGACGGTTGAGGGCGTGTCCAAGGCGATAGGGGCGTGGCCGGAGAGCGGCGAGGAGGGCGGGAGCTCCAAGGCCGCTCTGGGGGCGTGGCCAGGCGGAGGCGCGGCCTGGGCGGGGCAGGAGAGCAGCCCGGCGGACGGAGTTGGCCCAGGGGCGTGGCCGGCTGGTCGGGGCGTGGCCAAACCGGGGGCGTGACCGAGCCCTCAGCTGACCGGCCGCCATTTTGTCGGTGCCGGATCCCCAGCGCCGCCCGGAGCTGTTCCCGCGGCCGGGCTCGCCCGTGCCCGTCCGTCCGCCAGGGCAGTTCCGCCCGTGCCCTCCCGCTCCCCTCGGCATGTGAGCGCCCCGGCACCGCTGCTCTCACCCGGCTCGAGCGGCAGCAGCTCCGCGGCGGCCCTCTCGGCCGGGCCCGGCCCCCCAGCCCGGCGCAGGCCCCCGCCGCCGCCGCCGCCGCCATGGCGCTGAAGATGGTGAAGGGCAGCATCGACCGTATGTTTGACAAGAACCTGCAGGACCTGGTGCGCGGTATCCGCAATCACAAGGAGGATGAGGTGAGGGCACCGTTACCCGCGCTCCGGCCCGGGGATGTCACCGCTGTCTGCTGGGGACGTGTCTGGGAAGGGAATGTTGGTTTGGGAAGGGGGAAGCGGGAGTCAGAACGAGGAAGGTGACGCTGGGGTGTGCGGCAGGAGGGACAGGCTGGGTGACAGCACGAGGGTTACTAAGGGAGGGTCGTGCTTGGTGCTCACCTTTCCCTTCAGTGTGTTGTTGTGGTGTTGAGATCCGTGGTATGCATACGAATATATATATATATATATACATATACATGCAAATGTGTACATGGTTATTATAGAGGGATTCCTTCCTCTCCAGCCCTATCGTCACGTGCTGTATTCAGCTATGTCTTCTTCACCCTGGGGCTGTTAATACAGGAGAACTAAGCTCCTAATTCAGCGTTCAGATCATTAATGGCTAGTATCTCCTGACTAAAATGTCCTTCTCGCAGAGCTTTTCTAGGCAGCAATCAGTTCTCCGTGTTGGCCTGTTATCCACTCTTGTGTGGGAAGCACGTGATCAGGAAATTAGTATAGGTGAAATAATTAGTCGTCAAGAACGTGTTATGTGAGACTCCACAGTGAAGTGTCACATGGTAATTGAGAAGTAGCGGGCCCCAATGTCATTTTTGTTCATCTTCAAGTAACTCATGAAGGCTGAGAAGCTTTCTTGGTCCAAGAGCTGGGCTTTGCTGGTGTGCCGGGGGGTTGCTGTCAAGTCAGTGTCAGCTATCAAAAGCATCTTGAAAAGTTATAAACGTGTAACTAAATGAAGAACTTTACTAGGAAAACTGATCTTCCTTGCTGGTGCTATTGAACTGAAACACAAAATGTAACTTCCAAAATCTCTGTGAAGACCCTCGTGCACAGGACAAGGGGTTACTTGGTAGTGAGCATATCTGGGAAACTTCTGGTTTTTCACAGAATGAGATAATATGCTGAGTTGGAAGGGACCCATCAGGATCACTGAATCCAATTTATTTCAGCATATGTTAAGTTAGTGATATTGGTTTGGTGGCAGAGGAGGGCAGGGCTGCTGTGCAGTGCAAAAATGTGGGAAACACCATGAAGTGGCAACAACAACTTGGTATGGAATTTATGAGCCTAATTTGTTCTGCCAGAGTGGGACCTGATGAGCAGTGTTCTTATGGATACTGTGTTGTGCTGCTTTTAGTAAATTTGCTGTATTCCTTTGTGCATAGGACAGAAGGTGTTTCATCAGCTGTCAAACCCCTAGGATCCTCCTGCTGAAGGTCCAGGCCTTTGTGGCACCATTGCTTTGAGAATAATTGGATGCACTTCCTAAAATAATTTTGTGACAAATGGCTTCATAAAGAGAATTGCAAGCCACACTGAGCTTGTTCTCAGTTTGTGACAAGAAATGGTTAAAATGTATTTGCTTTGGTGCCCTTTGGAGTTGGGGAAAAAAAACACCTTGGACAATTTTGTAGGGCTCTGTGTACCTGTAGGAAGCTGTTACTCAGGTATGTGCTCACTCTGGCATTCAGTGAGGTCAAAGCAATATGTTGTCTCTTACAACAGCTGGGCTGCAGCATGATTGGATTTTCAGCTCTTCAGTTTGGAATACAAATGATGAGACTTTGAAATAGATAACTATAGGGGTAATTCCTTTTTATCTCCTCCCAAGCACAGCAAAAATTAAAACCCAAACCAGGATGTGTTCAGCTGATTAAGACATTGCACTGGTAAAACCTGTGTATTTTAGAATCCTTCAAACATTTTTCTTAATTCCAGAGAGTGGCTGCAAACAGCGCAGAACTGTGCCTTTTCCTGGCTCAGCTGGAGAGAGCTGTAAACCTGCTGTTGAGCTTTTGGGTGTGGATTCGGTACTTCCCAGGCAGTGGCCAGGGACATTGGCTAATTTTCAGGTGATGTTACAAAATCAGAATGCTGTTTTAGAGGAAGTAGCTGCAGAAATTCTTCCTCTTTTCCCTACAGTGCTTCCATTGTTCATTGTATCTGTTAAATGTTGCTCCAGTGCTGTAGTTTAACTTAACTTTTTTGTGTCTCAAGATAAGTGTCTAAGCCTAAGACTCTATGCTGTTCAGAAAAGCAAATTTGTTTAAGATGAACAATGTCCTTTAATGGGGAGGATATTGGCTATTGGTCTTGGCTAAACAGGAGTTTCTCCAGGAAGAGTTGCCTCTGGAAAGGAGCTACTGTGGTTGTTGAACAGCTGTGAAGAGAAATGAAGGCAAGATTGTTGTTTTGACTTCGGATTTACTTGTGCTTTTCGCAGGAGGTTAGTTTATTTATGTGTCTTGGGGTTTGTGTTTTGGAATTTAATCACATGGAAAAATCTACCATCACTTATTCTCTCATCTCTCCCAGCAGTCTCTCCTGGTAGATCTGAAATGGAAAGGTTTATTCCTTTGCACTGCTTATGCAGCTTCCACATGAGCATATCTGGTATTTTACAGCCTATACGAGTGCCCAGCTCACAGTGGGTTTCTCAATGCAGTTCTTTGACAGCCCCATTGTGGTCTTGCTTGATGGGTTTGTGTTCTTCCTGTGTTGCTGTGACCCTAAATCTCACACCCCAAGGTGTGTCCAGAAGTCAGAGGAGGCCACGTCTCTTTATTGGTAAGTTTTGTGTGCTCCTCAGCTCGTTAGATGAGCTGAGAGTGCTGCAGGCTGCCTGGCCCTCACAGCCTCTCTGCAGCGTGTTAATTCCCTGGCAGAGGCATTTGCACTGTCACCCATTTATTTTGAGTTTAAAACACTGCAACCGAAGGGCTGGACTTCCCTGAGGGTGTGAGGCAGGAGAGGAGGTGGTTAACACAGTCACTGCCCTGTGCAGATTTACTCTGTGCATTTCCAGGGTTAGAGGGAGCCCTGGAGCTGCATTATCCTGGTGCAAGGACTGAGGTGGCAGAGCAGCATTAGCTCCTTCCCAGCTCTGACGTGTTGTGTTTACTTTCCAGCAGATGCTTTGGGCCCTGTGGTGTTTCCCAGTGCCAGTTCAAAGCCAAACTTGATCCTACTGCGTTTTCCTGACTTTTCACTTCCACTACCTCATTCTCTCCCTTTCATTTGCAAAACGAATGCTTTTGCTAATGGAAGTGGTGTTTTTCAGCAGTTATTAGGTGCGTTGGTATGCTATGGAGTAACTTCTCCCACTTTGTGCCTACTGCTTCGGGATCTGCTCCACAGCATGCTCAGGGGAGGAGTGCCTTGTACCATAGGCTGTTAAAATATGCTGGATTTTTGCCAAGATAGTCCAAACTGAAAAATTATATCTGTTCTCCTAAATGTGTAATAAGGGACAGGATAATTCTTTGATGCTCTTTGGCACTTGCACAGTGTTTTTCATTCACAGTTAAAAGTTTGCTTTTCCCAAAAAGGAAGCTCCTGTCAGATGCTAATGTTCCTTTATAAAACTGAAATTATAAAGTAACAGAAACAGATATTAATGAGTGTGCTTAGGCTCATTCAGACAGTAGCCCTCTGTTTTAAGTGTCTTTGATTTACTGCAGGACACTTAGAGAGAGAAGGGATTTTAAAAAGTCCCCTGCAAAATATCTGTGCGCTTCTCTTATAACATGAGAAAATTGTCTCCCTCTTTTCTCAGAGACTCTGTAGTGTGTGCCAGAATTAACCCCTCATGTTTTTGGTAATTGATACTTTCAGGAAAAATCATATTAAAACTTCACATTTTCCTCTCCGTGGTGTTGGGTGATAAGTATCTCATTGCTGATTTACACTTAAGCTGTTTTGGAAGAGTGAAAGGAGCAATCGGTGATGCTGGTTGGGAAAAAAATTCAGTTACTAATACAATGCTGAATGGGAGGAGCATTGTGTGTCATGCTGTGAAATGTGTTTAACTGTCAGCCCAGGCTTTCCAACCTGGCTGTGGCTTCTTGCTACTTACTGATGTTTACCTGAGGACAAGGCACTTGTATTGTTAAAAAAGCTTTTTCCCCCTAAATAAGGGCCACTGTGTTCCACTGCTGATTTCCAGCTTCTTCTCTGACACGTTTTCAGATGAAATGATGACGTGGGGAGTTTTAAGGGATCTTTTCACATCACAGAACTCTTCTGGGCTCAGCCTGTCCTCTGCGAGGCTGAAGGCTTCTCATGCTGGGCTGCTGAGGGCCTGGCCTCAGCCACTGGTGCAGTATTAGTATTTGATGGTAAAGGATGTGGGATGGAACATAACCAGGGAATTTTGAGGAATACTAAACAGCTTGTTGGTGCCTGAAAGAACAGACCAACTGCTGGGCAGTGCAGTTCATTGATGACAGGCAGCTCTTTCAGGCACTGCTGCTCGATCACTTACTGTGTGTCATATACGTGTTGGTATCTTTGAAGGCAGCTCATTATTCCACCCACTTCCAAGTGGATCTAGAGTTGCTATTGTTAATTCTTCGTGTGTGTGAATCACTGGAAAAGACAAAGTCAGAAATAGAAACAATACACAAAGAGGGTTGGAGAAGGACCTCACAGCACTTGGTGTGAAACCCATCTGGTTCTGGCCTGCACAGCCCAGTGTGCCAGTGTCCTGCCTTACCTGCTGTGTCACGGCCACAAAGGGCCTGGAGCATGGAACACGAGCCAAGATGTGGGCTTGTTCTCCTGTGATTACAGGCAGGAGCAGCTGAGGCTTTGCATTAGTGCTGCCTTTCATTAGCTTCTTGATTTCTCCTGTATTAAATATTACTTAATTGACTGTGGCATAAGAGGGATAATAGCTTTGTTCCCAGTCTGGATCATTTTATAGCTGCCTCAGCTGAGGGTTTGAAGTGCTCCAGACAGATCCACACTGGCACGTGTGGAAGTAAATATTGTGCTCAGGCAGGTCTGGGGGAGAGGAAGAGCTGTCTGGTACCTAAGAAATGGAATAACCATCCACTGTACCTTTAGTGAGGCCAGGGAAAAAACAGCCAGAGAAATCAAAGTAAAATATGGATACAAATTACATTTGTGCACTGTGATCAACTGCAGAGAGTTTATTTGGTGCTTTTTGATGCAGATCCTTGCCCCGGTGCTGAGTGCAGAAGATGGGTTTTTTTTTTTGGTTTCTTGCCATCAGTGTCTATGAAAGTGACTGGAAACCTCTTCCTCCACAGTGTGGGTTAGTGATTGCATTTGTGTACAGCCAGCACCTTTGGGTTTTTCACTTGGAAATGTTCTTGGGAGTAGGTCCTGTTCCTGGTGCCCTGTGAAGGGCAGCATTCCATGGCAGGCACCAGAGGGAGCCAGGTCATGGCACTGGTTACAGGGAAGCATTTGTGTTCATTGGATTATTAAAAACTGCTGATAGTTCACGCTGAGAAATCAAAATGCTTCCTCATCTTACTAAACTCCAGGTGTCAGGAAGCATAAAAACATTTGAATAGGGTAAAAGTTGCAGAAAATAACGTTGGTGTAGTGTTAGTAGCTCAGAGAGGTGAATGAGTGGGGTTTTTTAAATTAGAAGCAAATGTTCGAAGTAACTGATATAAGTGAGCCCTGTTGAATCCTGAGTGTAACTGGGTATTAGGAATGTTTGGTTCCTACCAGCTCCCCCTCAGTCACTGCCCAGCAGGCTGAGCAATGAGTTTGTTGAGTTCTGGTTTTTGTATTAGCTGTTTCTTTTTTATTCTTATTTCTGTGATGACCTAGATGTGCAAACCTGACATCTTCTGCTGAGAAATTCCCATGTTGGAAGGTGTGTAAATGGATGGAGGTGTCGATGTGGGAATGGTGAAACTTTCTTCTGGTTGGCTCAATCTTCATGGCAAAGCTGTATATTATATATAGTATATGATATAATATGTTGCCCCAAGTGGATCACTGTGTTAATCAGCTTCAGCCTTGAGAGTAGATGTTTGTTTATGTGTGAGTGGTGTGATTGTACAGCAGGGAGTAGGTGAAAAAACTTGCTTTCATTATACAAATATATGTGCTGAATTTAAGAAGTCAGGCATGGCCATAAATCATCTTTTTTTCTTCATTGTCCTCTTTACCTTTCCATAACTACAAAGTACTCACAGCTGTGCATGAATCAGTGTTAGAGCTTTGTAGTATTTTCAGTGTTACATTTTTATTTGGTATTAATATGTCATTAAGCATCTTTTTTTGGTTTCTCCCTGAACTACTTCAGTCATCTGAGTCTCAGCAGCAACAGCTACTTTAGTTCCTTAGGAGGAAGTGCCTGTTTCCTATGCAGCCAACAAAGCACGTACTTCAATGAAGCCTGCCTTTATCAGAGCCTAAAACTGCACAGAGATATCTGGAAAAAGCAAGTTGAAAAATCTACTGTTAAAAACACTTGCATAGCTTTTTGCACAGTAATGTAAAAATAAAACTTTGGGTACATCTTGTATTTGCAAGGATGAATGCTTTTATCTGACGCATCTCTCTAGGCTTAAAAGTTGTCTGCTCGGATATGGTTTAGACAGCACAGACCCCTGAGGATTGTTTAATTGCTGTGCAATTAAATTAACAAATACTCTGATCACACTGGAGATGTGCTTATATTAAGGGACTGATCAGACTGGAGATAATTAAGGGACATCTCTAGACCCTTGCTGTTGCTGCCTGCTTACTGATTTACCAGTGTGTGGGGCTTGCTGGTTGCCACTTTGCTGATTCCCGAGGTGCCAGCAGTGATCTTGGGAGGGGCCGGGATGGCTCATGCAGCTCCAGCTTCCTGCATCAGTGCCCTTCTTGTGGGCATTTTAGCGTGAGGGTCTGAATTGTCTTTGGGTAAACCACCAAAGAGGGGCTGGCCATGGGAGGATGCCAGAACACCCCAGTGCTTGGAGGGATTCTGCAGGGGCTTGGAGTCACTTTTGACAAGCTGCTGCAACTCTAGAGCTGTTTCTTTCCTGAACCCAAATCTTTGTGCTACAAACCTGTTCAGGAGATCCTGTGTGTTTTTCTGTGATTCCTTAAGGGGCTGTAGTGGTTGGTCTGGCGTTGGGTATCTGCCCTGAAATTGGTGCACAGTACTTGCATAGGTAACATTTATCTGAATTTTTTAAATAAGGTTCAAAGGTTTTAATTGGCTTATGAGTCACTTTAGGATAGATGTGTGTGTGCATCATGCCACATTTCAGCTGGTGCATGTAACTTCAGCAAACATTAACAAAAGAAAAACCTGTAAACCAACTTTTGCATTCCTTCCTCTGTGTTGTTTGGCCAAGGAGTCTTGTGATCTCACTGTGCTCGTACCAGACAAGGGAGCAGTGGGTAATGCATCGTGTTTCTAATAAATTATATAGAAGTCTGCTGCAAATGAACCAGCAGAACCTCGTGCCTCTGGTGTTGTCACTCAGAACAGTACATTGGGCTGGGATCTTAAGCCTACCTCAGGATGAGCCAGTAAATCCCTGGAAAGCTGGGTAGCAAGCACAAAACTAAGGCATGTTAAAACATGTACAGCAATGCTGTTTATCAGCCTCTGAGTGAAAGATAAGCTTGGCTTTATGAAAATGCCATTCAGTTTCCTGAGCTCTTTGTTGCAGCTGAGTGCTCTCTGTACTGCTGGACTCAGGCTGCTGCAAAGCCATCAGGATGAACATTGTGCAGCTTCTCACTCACTGCTGATCCTCTGTTCTGTGCTCAGCTGCTTTGCCGTGGTTTTGCTGAAGTTACTTGTGAGGAGCATGTGTGAGAGCACGTGCCTTGGAATTCTTTCTGTCCAGCCATGGAGTAGCCTTAACAAAAGATGCTGTTTTTTATCTCAAATAGCTTTTCCTGCAATAGATAGATAATATAGTATTTTAATGGAAATTATTGTATAATATTTTGATCTCTAATGCTGTGTCCAAGTCAGTAGAAAGCAGCATATTTTGCTCTTTAATGCCTTTGCTTTTGTCACTTCAGTTGATTCATTAGGTACTGTCATGGTACAATGTCCAGGTACTGCAAACACTGGAGGTGTTCTCTGACGGTTCAGTGGTGTTTGACATCAGGTGCTGCTTTGGGGGCTTTGAGAGAAGCCTGGCAGGTGATAAGTGTTTGTTACCAGCCTTCTTTCTGAGTCTGGAACTGGCAGCTGATCTCTGCTGTGCTGGGAATGGGATCTGCTGCCTGAAGCACGCACAGATCTTAAAGTTCCTTCACCTCCACAAGGTGTCTTGTGTGACTGCTTTGGTGTTTAACATCCTGGTCGTGTTACGAAGTTGCAGCAGTGGGCATCTTCCTCTCATGTGACACTGTCATGTGCTTATGCTCAGTGTGATGTCATGGAGCTCTTCTCAAAAGTTCTACCAAAAATTGATGAAGGAATACTACATTTTTTGCTTATACGTTTTTATGTTCTAAGTATTCCAAACATTTCTGTTTTACCATGGTGTAGCTTCAGACATATCAGAAAATATCTTGCTCCTTTTGGCATTCACTGTTAATAATGCTGGTATTCATGTTAATAATTTTTCCTTAAAACACTGTATTTAACCCTGGAAGTGCAAGAGAAATAGGAACTGATGTTCACTGACATTTTGTTCTTTCATTTGGATGGAAGCACTTGAATGTTGCAGTGACAGGTTTGACTCTCAAATCAAGTCCATTTGGTTTGCTGGGCTGCAACCCAAAGTGGTAGAAATGTGAGTTTGCCTTCTCTTAGGTTTAGAAGGTGGTTTGTGGCTGAGATGAAAATACAGCTTCTTAAAGACTACTGGAAATGAGTATTTTATGTGATTAAATTGAATGTAAAAGTTTTGCAGTGATCTCCATCTCAATCATTAGTGTGTTCCTGTCACGTAATTAAAGAAAGTACAGCATGGAGAATCACATTTCTTAGGACTGTAATTGTTGTACAGATTAGTGATTTTTTTTTTTTTTTAAACTTCACATACTGCTTGCTTGAGAAAGGCAAATCTTTTGTGAGCATCTCTGAAATTGTCAGCAAAACCCAAGTTCTGTCTTGGCTTGGAATAAAGCTTTAGTGTTTTTCAAAGTTAAGTAAAAAAACATGGCTGGGAAATGAAAAATCCTATAAAATTATATTTTTTGCTTATTACCATGACCCACGCTCCCTCCTTCCATTTTTAAGGGACTGTGTCTTTAATTCATGATGCCTTCTTTCAAAATTTAGCCACAAATATTCATTTAAATGCGCTTATTTTCTAGGTGAGATCTTGGAGTTCTTGAGGAACTTGGGCTTGTTTTAAAAAACAGCTTGTGTGTTTTGTTAATGGACATAAAATGTTGCAGCATCAAGTTGATGCCATACTTTGAGAAATGCAGTTGTGACTGCTGTTCTCAGAGCTTTGTTGAGTACTTGCTGCTCCCATCTGCAGGCTGCCCTTGGGTTTCAGCTGGGCTGCTCCAGGCATGTTCCTGGAACACTCCTTGGGAGTCAGAACAGTTACCAGAGTGGTTGTTAGAGCATTTCATTAGGAGCCTTTCCCACCGAGGCAGCGAAGGCTCCTTTCCCACTGTGCAGCCTAGCAGGAATCAAAGAGAGCCTCAGCTCCCTGCCTGCTGCTCTCAGAGCCTTCAGCTCTGCTGCTGTGGGCAGCTCTGCCTCTGCTTCCACCCTTGCTCCTGAGAGGGTTCCTGTGCCTCATGGCTCTGCCTGTCCTCCCCACACTGCCTGAGGGCTCCTGAGCATCCCTGGCTCCCTCAGAGCCACCTGGCTGGGCACTTCCCCAGCTCTGCAAAGGCTGGGGCTTAGAAATGCTCCTCAGTCAACTGGCCAGGGTGTGAGCCATCAACACAAAACTGTGAATTACACTGTCACAGAATTAGTAAGGAATTCATAGCTAAGAAATATATTGGTATTGTAATGAAAACTGGGAGCATAAATGAACTCTCAGCACTGCTGAGGTCCCATCTTGAATCCTGGGGTCAGGTTTGAGCCCTTCATGATAAGAAAAGACATTGAGGAGGCTGGAGCATGTGCAGAGCTGGGACTAGAGCATGAGTGTGATGAGGAGCACTGGGGGAGCTTGGTGAGCTCAGCCTGGAGCAAAGGAGGCTCAGGGGGGCCTTGTGGCTCTGCACAGCTCCTGACAGGAGGGGACAGCCAGGAGGGGGTCAGGCTCTGCTCCAGGAAACAGGGACAGGACAGGAGGAAATGGCCTCAAGCTGTGTCAGATGAGGTTTAGATTGGATACTGGGACAAAATCCTTAATAGGAAGGGTGGTCAGGCATTGAAAGGGGCTGCCCAGGGCAGTGGTGGAGCCACCATTGCTGGAAGTGTTCCAGAAAATGTGGACGTGGCACTTGGGGGTGTGTTTTAGTGAGGAACATGGTAGTGCTGGATAAACGACTGTTGAACTTGTTGATCCTAGAAGGCTCTTCAAACCTTAATGATGCTGTGATTCATGGAACCTCAAAAACATTTAAGAAAAAATGGAGCTAGTTATATCCAGGGAAATATTTGGTTTTAATTACCGTGCTAGGAAATTCCTATATTAGAAGGATTTATGCAAAAACATAATCGGTGCTGGGCAAGATACCCAGGGGTTTTTTGCTGTGTCAGTATGTAAACGTGAAGGGGTTTTTTCTTCCAAGTGTTTAGGCCTTGCTGAGCGACTACAATTTTTTTCATTGCATCAAGTGGTTGTTCTCTCTTTTGCTGTCTGCTGTGAGCCCCCTGAGCAGCTGGGGGGCTGCAGTGTGGGGGGCAGGAAGTGCTTTGGTGCGGATCCTGGCCGGTGCCGTGCCCTGGTCAGCGTTCGGGAGACGAAGCCTCGCTAAGGATCCGCGCCCGCCTCCGGGATCCCTCCCAGTTCTGTGGGTGTGAAATGTGACAGCAGATCCAGCCGGGTGTGGTGCTTGGCTTTCAGATTGAGGGGGAGACTGAATAGATCAGTTTTCCTCATATTGCTCATTCACGGCAGTGCTGCTTCACAGGATTAACAAAAAGTTAATACCTGCTGATCCTGTAAAGCTTTCTATATATAGTGCCTGTCATTCCTTGGGAGTGTTTTGGGATTTGAAGTAGAGCTGTTTTGGAAGGGCTTCTTTCTGTTCTCTCTAATCCTTTTTTCTCGGTTGCAGATCTGATTCTGAGTTCTGTAATATGCTTTTCCAGAAGCTGGACTAACTGGTGGGCAGGGATTTGCCTGTGGGATGTTGGGGCTGGTGACTCTGGAGCTTGTGTTCAGCTGTGCCAGGCTGGGCACTACTGAACTTCCCTGTACTCTATTTTTTCCCCCTCCTGCACACCGAGTGGGTTGTGATCAACTGTGAAGAGGCTGCCAGGAAGCTTAAGCTAAGGATTGAATTGTTCGGGGATAGGCGCAGTGGGAAATAAATGAGGCTTTTGATTATGGATGTAAAGACTGAGAATCTGTGTGTCAAGTGTTCTTCTGCCTTGAGACACCATTGGCCTTGCTGCCCAGAATGTGGCAACAAGATACACAGTGAAGGATTCTGTGACACTGTTCCAGCATGCTCTTCTGTGGGCATAAAATATTCAAGGCCAAGTACAATATATTTGTGGATCAATTGCGTGTTGTGTAAGTCACTCTTTCACCATCTTTGATGAAGTATTTATTTTCTACCCTGAGAAGATTTTTTAGTTTATACTCAAGTATAAACTCAAGAGTTTAAACTTCCCATGTGAGTTGTCAGGATCTGAATCACTCTCAGATGACGCGTTAGAATCCCAAATCTGCTTCTGGGTCAAGTCACCTGGTCACTACGTTGTTGAGTGTTTGGGGGTGATGCCATCTCCAGTCTTGGCAGCTGCCATCCACTCACCTGTATCCAGGAGAACAGAAGGGATCTGTGTGCAGGAAAGGGTTGTTTGGTGTTTACAGTGCCCTCCTCCTTAACGTGAGAATTCCCACTCTAAGGACAGTATTTCTATCCCAAACACAGGCATTTAGGAATATCTTAAATTCCTTCAAGTTCATTGATTTGTCTGCTGAGCACCCCCAGCTCTGCCAGCCTGTGCCCAGAGCAGAGGGGCTCCAGCCCTTGGAGCAGCTCCGTGGCCTCCTCTGCACTGGCTCCAGCAGCTCCACGTGCTGCTGCTGTTGTTGCCCAGGGCTGGGGCAGCTCTGCAGGTGGGGTCTCAGCTGAGCAGGGCAGAGGGGCAGAATCCCCCCCTCCCCTGCTGCCCAGGCTGGGGGCTCAGCCCAGCACAGGGGGGTTTCTGGGGTCAGTGCCCATGGCCAGGGCAGGTTGAGCCTCTCGCCCACCAGCACCCCCAAGTCCTTCCCCCGGGGCTGCTCTCCATCCATTCTCCACCCACTGTTTCTAGCAGCAAACTTTTGTGACTTGAATAATGTGTGTCATTCCAGGACATTTGTAAAAGACTAAAAAATGGTTGCATTAATACACAAAAATTAGTGTAAAGGGGAAAAAATGTTGCTTAAAGTCAGGCCAGTAGGACTTCTATGCTGAAAATATAATTTTGGAGGAGGATGATGGAATTCAGGCAGGGATTAGGTAATCAGGTTCTGCCCTGGTTCCTCTGGCAGTTAGGAATGTGAAATACCCTAGTGCACACATGGCTTTGAAAAGAGAGATTATTTCTTTGCATTTAAATTTTCATGATTCCTGTAGCAGATGCCTTCAGTACTTAAATAATAATTAATTGTGAACTGGCAGAATCTTTGGCTGAGCAAATTCTGATTATAAAGTAAAATCTGTACAGATAATTTTAAATCACATGTTTGCCACATCCTTCCCACAAGCACAGATGTGATTACTTGGAAAGATGTGAAGCACCAATATTTAAATGTAAACATTGTGACATTTGGCTCTTTGAATTGTTGAGAAATTGATACAAATAACTGTTATTTATCAAAATGTGTAAATGGCAAAAGGGCTCCTGTAAGCTGAGAACCAGAGAGGGGGTTCCTGACTTTGCATGGCTGGGGAATCCTGTGTCCCTCGAGGCACAGGGCGTGCGGTGGGTGCACCCCCCCAGTGTCACCATTGTCCAGCAGTGGGCTGGCTCAGCCTGTTTGCATCAGCACCCTTCACTTGTGGGCCGGGAGCTGTTTGACAGTTTCCTCTTGTCCCAGAATGAGTGGCTTTTCTCTGACGTCCCTCTGGGGGCAGCGAGCTTTTAGCAATGGTGAACTCTGCCTACTCACTCTCCATTGAACAACTTCATGTTTGCAGATTTTTGAATCTAGAGCTTTGGAGTGAGTGGTGTAACTGTGAGGGAGAGGCAGAAGAACCACCAAAGAAACATCTCATGCTTTTGGTTTTGTAATAGAATTCAAATTCTATTACAAAATAGAATTTCATAATAAGAAAAAAGAACCAATGTGGTGGTTCTTTCTAATAAGTAATTTTGTCAGAATTAATTGCCTACTAAATTGTGTGTGTGTGAGAGAGAGATTTGTGCTTGCCAATGCTGAGTTCTGCTGCTTTTCCCCACCAACATGCTGGAAACTTGAGAAACTGATAAAGGAGCTCAAATTTTTGTTTGTATTCCACAGGCAAAATACATCTCACAGTGCATTGATGAGATCAAGCAGGAGCTGAAGCAGGACAACATTGCAGTGAAGGCAAATGCAGTCTGCAAACTGACCTATGTAAGTGAATGCTGGGATCCCCTGGAATTGCAATCCCCTGGAATTGGATTTGGTTCTTTCCTGCTGATTTGGAGGCAGCCTTGGGTCGGGGTGCCTGCTCTCCCTAGACTGTTCCAAGTGCAGCCTGTGGGGACAACATTCCCCCAGCTCTGACATCGGATGTTGCATGTTCCTGCTGTTTGGTACAATTGCATTTTATTGTGATGGCTCAGGAAGTGAATCTCATTTAAAACAAGCAAGTTAAAAGAAATTGTTTTCAACTGGTTTGGTTCTTATAACACAGTGACATGAGCCCTTGATACTGGGTTTGTTTCTCTTTGCTCAGTTCTTTGTTGACAAGGAGAAGACAGAAATACTGGTAAAGAATTCTTTTCATGGTTCTGTCACTGTTTTTATTAAGAAAAAATCAGGAAGAAAACCTTTCACACCAAAGCTTGTATAACTGCATATCATAGAATGATTTGGATTTGATGAGACCTTAAAGCTCATCCAGTGCCACCTCCTACCATGGGCAGGGACACCTCCCACTATGCCAGGCTGCTCCAAGCCCTGTCCAGCCTGGCCTTGGACACTTCCAGGGATCCAGGGGTAGCCACAGCTGCTCTGGGTGACCTGGAACTCAAGCAAACTGTTAAAACTTCTGATGTCTTTCATTTACTGTGAGTGGTGCAGTGTAACATTGCTCATAAACCTGTGATGTCTTACAGTATCATTTTCAGACTCCTGTTGCATCTTCAATTTTGGGAGGTTTCTTGACCTATTTTCTTGAGTGTCTTATTTCAGAAGTTTATCTTGGCTTCTCTGCTCACAGTTACAGATGCTGGGCTATGACATCAGTTGGGCTGCTTTCAACATTATTGAAGTTATGAGTGCTTCCAAGTTTACATTCAAGGTGAGTTCTCTGTAAATGCAGCTGTCCTGGCCAAGCTTTCATATACCTTTTGTGAAAAGCCAGTGTATTTTTATGTGAAGACCACCTGAGATTCCTAGTACCAGGCATTTTTTTATTTTGTAATAGTTTTATAATATTTCTTGAAAGATTGGTGTCATGTTCTGTTGCAGACCTCTATCACCAAACAGGGTGGAATGTTACTTCCCAAGGAATGATTTCCAAATGGGGCTTTATACCTGAAACTCAGGAGTCAACACAGACAAAATTGATGTAGTAGGCAATCCTGCCTTATTCCTGCAGCTTTGTGGTCACCAAACTGTGTTGTAACAAAATAGAGATGATGGTGGTTTTATTTTCCCTACAACCGATCAATTATCAGTAGAACATTACTTCTTTGAATTTATTATTTCTTGATATAAACCCCCTTTTCTAGAGAATCCTCTTATGCCTCTTCTATAATACAAACCTACCCATTCATCTTTTTAATATTGCTTATAAAGGTACAATTTGTTTTCCACCTAACCATTGGCTGAATTGACTTCAGAAACAAACCTTGTTTTCCTCCTTGTTTTTTCCCAGCGCATTGGTTACCTGGCTGCCTCCCAGTGCTTTCATGAAGGGACTGATGTCATTATGCTGACAACTAATCAGATCAGAAAGGTAAATGTTCAGTTCTTCATTTCTTCTTGCACTCTCTCCCTACTTGTACTTTCACATCTGTATTGAGTATGTTCTCCATTAGGAATATAGAGGTGTTCAAGTAGAATTCTTGATTTGCAGCCTCCTGTCATTCCACAAACTGAGGGATTAATGTAACACTCAGGGGCTGTGCACAGTGCTGTCTCAGACCAGCTCTGTGTTTGTTCAGCACAGAGAATGGTGACAGAAATAACTTTGATGGCCTCTAGGCAGTGCTTATAAGAATGTAATAGGCAGGAAAAATGTCCCCATTCCTGAGGTAAAATGAGCAGAGGCTCAGGAGTGACATGGTTCCACAGCATTTATACTTCTCAGGGCTCTTTTTGTCAGTAATTCCAGATCAGACTTTGATTTCTCTGGTAGAACTGGGTGTAAAAATGGTGAGGCGCATATGGAAAGTTTTGTTCTGTATTCACATACCCACGTGTATTTCATTTTCATAGAGCTGGATCACTTACAGAGTTACTGGTTTGCAGCATAGTTTTCCCATTCTTGAAGTTACAGATTTCTTTTTTAAAGCTCTTAACTTTCATTTTTTAAATATCACTGCTTTAAAACTTGACTGATCCAGTACAAGATGTGCCTACGTTTTTACCATCTGAGGAACCAAAATGTGTTTTCCTTGCTTAAAAAAGAGCAGTGGGATGTTATCCAGTATATTCCCTAAAGAATTAGTGCCTTTCCCTTTCTTTTCAGCTATTCTGTGCTGAATGTGAATATCTGTTGTCTTTATTATGGACACTATTTGACTGAATTTCAGTCACTTACTGGCTACTTCCACTTTGTACCCAAGTTTTTACTTAAAAGCATCTTTCTTTATACCTTTTCATGTTTTCATGTTTCCTTGATCCAACAACATGAGATTTGAAGGATTTGTTAGTTCTCAAAATTAAAGCCAGGATGAATTGCAGTTTTTTGCTCCTTAAGGAGATTGCATTATTCTTAAAGTAGGCTCTAATTTTCCACTACCTGCAGCAGGTTTTTAAATGAGATGCAAATGGCACACAACCCCAAAGGCCTGACTATGTTTAGCTCTCCTGAAGCAGCTTCATGTGAATCTGGACTCTTAATTCAGCAGTCCATGTGGGAATGCTCTGTGCAGCTTCTTCATGTTGTGTTTCCTGATATACAATTTATACTTGAACGTACTCAGAAATTAATTTTACTGTGGTTAAGTGACTTAAGTTTAGAAAGACCCGAAAGACTACATAGGGCTGGGTAGGATACTGACTACAAATATATCCAAGGAAACTTGACCAATAAATGTGTTCCACACACAACTTGTGTCCTGTCTTTATGGACTGGAAGTTATGGTGTTGCCAGCAGCTTGGGAAAAGAATAATCTCATTTCTCTACTAGATTAAGGTGGCACACCACTCACTAAGAGTGCTTGTTCCCAGTGAAGTTGGTGGCACTTGGAATTTGACTTAGCGGGGTTAGTGTTTAATACCAGTTTTTTAGGACTTTAAATATGTTTGTGATCCTGTAATGAGTGTTGAAAAACTATTTCTGTTCCCAAAACACCATCAAGGTGCAATCTGATTGCTTTTATGTTGCAGTCATCCATCTCTTGTTTAATTGTGGTTCCTCGGGCCCATTATTAAACCCCAGGCTGGCTGTACTTCAGCAGGTGTTAGTTAGGGAATATCAATATTCCCATGAAGCAGAAGCTCTGAAGTTGTTTCTTGGCATACTGTGTGATTTTAAATTTTTGAGCGTGTTTCTCTTTTTTTAGGATCTGAGTAGCCCTAACCAGTATGATACTGGAGTTGCACTGACTGGCTTGTCCTGTTTTGTTACTCCAGATCTTGCCAGGGACTTGGCAAATGACATCATGACATTGGTGAGTTGATAAGGTTGAAATAGCTTTACTCTATAATTATAGAATGTCAAATTATTCAAATCTAGTAAATACCTTACATTTAGAACTGATACATGTGCAAACTCCTGCTTCATTCTCATGGGGTTCCGGGGAGCTTTTACAGACCTTAGTTAGATCTTTGAAATACATTCATTAGTTTTGGTGATAAACAACAGTAGTTTGCTCTTGCCTCCAAGCTGAGTTTTCAAAAAGCAGTTGAGTCTCCCAGGAAGAGCTTTGGCAGCAGGAGTGTGAGCATAGGAGCTCTGGAAACACAGATGTGCTCAGAGCCTGACGGCAGTTGTTTCATTAACAGATGTCTCACACAAAGCCTTACATCAGGAAGAAGGCAGTGTTAATCATGTACAAAGTTTTTTTGAAGTACCCAGAGTCCCTCCGTCCTGCATTTCCTCGCCTTAAAGAGAAACTTGAAGATCCAGATCCCGGTGAGTGGATTTCAGTGAATTCCTTCTGCTCCCACACATGGAGGTCCTTGTGCTTGTAGAGCTTGTGGAGAAAAGAATACATGAGAAATTCTGTAATCATCTTTTGGGCAGTGACTCACCTGTTTCAGGCTAGGTGAGCAGAGGAGAGTTTTGACAGGTGTTGCTATATTAAAAATACGTTCTTTAGAATGTCCATTTCTTCAAACCCAGAGCTACTGAAAATGTGTCAGTGGGTTAAACCTTAATAGACAAAGCAGCTTCAAGTTTCCTGATTTGTTGCTTACTGAACTTGGCTATTGAAAATATTTCAGTTGATTTCAGGTTTGGGGTTCTGTTTCTGTTACTTCTTGTGCTTTTAGCAAGCTGCAGCTATTGACTTGCAGTGGACACTCTTAAAATGATTTAACATCCCTTAGTGTCTTTTTTATTTATTTGAATCCAGGCTGCTCTTTGGGCCCTTCAATACTGTTAGTGCAGGTCAGCAACAGCACAGGAAATCTGCAATTGCTCTGCATCATATTCACATTTTTGCTCAGTCTTCAGGAGGTGCTGGTGTTCCCTCACTGCATCAAAACACTTGTTTTAGGAATTCTGTGTGTAATGTGTATCTGATCTCCACTTGATTTGTATCTGCAATTACAGAGAGAAATTTAATTGCATTTCCTGGACTGTTTTATTGTGGGCATGGAATATTCATCTTCCAGGGACAATGTTATTAAAGAAAACAAAATCCCTCACCTGCAGAGAGAGGAAGAAATTGCCTGTTATGCTTTGTGGAGAGAAGGATTGCTCTCTGCAAGGACACCCAGCCTGTCTAGTTTAGAACATTCCAACTGACAACAACCCATGTGAGAGGCTGAGCAATGAGAAGGGAGTGAAAGTGTCAAGTCAGATCATTTAAGGAATTGTTATTTTTGGTTTATATATATACATTTTTTAAATAATGCATATCATAAGTCAAGTGTGATTGGAAACTTTCTGGTGGGTGATTATTGATTCTGTTGTCTGTGTCCCACAACCTGCTCTCCACAGTCCAGGACAGGGATGTGGCAGTGTGCTGCTTTTTGTCATGCTGGACCCAAAGCAGATACCTGGCTTGCTGCTACATTAGAAAATAGCCAGAATTAAATGAAACCCTTTCTCAGTTTGCTTTTGCATCCCTGTATTTACTTTACTGCCTCAGGGTTGGGAATGAGGCCAAACCATTGGACACAGAGATCTGAAGCTTCAGCTGCTTTTGTTGTGGGGGTTCTGCACCAGAAACTTCAATTACAATGAAGGCATTGATGGGATTTGTGCTTCTCCCCCTTATTTTCCCCAGGTGTGCAGTCTGCTGCAGTCAATGTTATTTGTGAGCTGGCTCGACGCAATCCCAAAAATTACCTTTCCCTTGCTCCACTCTTCTTCAAGTTGATGACATCGTCAACCAATAATTGGGTTCTCATTAAAATTATAAAACTGGCAAGTATTCTGCTTTTTTTTTTTTTTTTTTTTTTTTTTTTTTTTTACAGGATTAGGGTTCTCATTAAATTACCTTGGGTGTGAAAATGGATTTCTTGCTGGGAGGTATAGTTACCATTCAATCTGAATAAAAAGAAACCAGGAATATCTTCTAATGTTTGTGAATGTAACCAAAGAGAAAAATATGTTAATATAGCTTGGTTTAAATACAGTGAGCTGTAATTTACATAATATTTCAAAGCTGTTGGAAAGCAGCTATTAACTTGCTTTTCTTCTCTTTGAATAGTTTGGTGCTCTTACTCCATTAGAACCAAGACTGGGAAAGAAACTGATAGAGCCCCTGACCAACCTCATCCACAGGTATGTGACAGATCCTGCCTTGTTCAGTCATGACTGGGGAAGGACCTGGTGGGTGGGTCAATGGCTGGGATGCATTGTATAACTTTCTCTTAACTTTTGGTATGGTGGCTTCAAGTATCAAAAGATAATCTTAGATGAGGGTTGTTCTGAAAAGCCTGAGTGGGGTAAAATACCTTAAAGGAAATTCTCTGGGCGTCTGACTGTCAGCATGAACTCCTCCAAAGGATGCATGAAAATTGGAGCAATTTTTCCTTTCTTTCCTTTCACTGCATTTTAAGCCAGAGACGACTGTGGAGGATGTATAAAAGCTCTGGTTTCAAAAAGGCTCAGCTGTGTATTTGCCTCTCCTGTTCTCCTCATGCATTTGATTCCCGACTTTTGCCTTACCCACCAAAGCAGCATGACAAGGAATATATTAAAGCCCTTTCTCATGCATTTGGCAGCTCAGATGTGTTTTGAAAGAGGTTGCTATAATATATATGATCTAAATGTAGGTTAAATCAAGTTGAGTTATTTCCTTGTCCCTTGTTAATGCTGTTTGTGAGGTGTAGTAGTTCTAATTCTGAACTGAAATCAGGAAATATATCCCTTGGAGGGAATACATGGATTCTCCCAGTTATGAAGAGGAAGTGTGATCTTAGGCAGGGTTTTTTGAGTGAAAAAGTTGGGGTTTTTTCGTGTGACAGAGCAAGGTTTTAAGCAGATATCTGTGTAGCCTTGAGAGTAGCTCTAGCTGGGTGATTTCTGTCCATCCTCATATTCCTTAAAGACAGGCTCAAAGCAGAACAGCATCCAGGCACCTCCAGGGAGTTGTCAGCAGTAACAAATAGATACAACCCACCAGAAAAAGCAGGAGGTTGGACACTCCTACCTCCTCTCCCCAACTCCCACATTAGTAATTCTGAGTTGTGAGGACTGAATCCTCTTTGGCTTGGTCTCCATTCACTCATTTTGGTTCTCATAAGGAGTCACAGCCCCCTGAGCTGTCCCACCAAGTGCCCAGGGAGCAGAAGTGTTGGTCTTGGTTCTCAGCATGCCAGGCTGCCCCTCAGGGCATGGCTGTGCCAGAGCTGTGCTACCTCCCTGTGTTCCCTGCACTGGGATCTTGTTCCTTTGGGCCTTGGCAGGTTCCTGTTTCCATCCTGTACAGATCAGGCTTTGTCAGGACGTCTGCAATCCTCAGAACTGCCCTGTGTGTTCAGCTGGCACAAGCAGCCCTGAATTTGAGTTTGGGGAGAAATCAGAGCCTGGAAATGGGTTGCTGACTTCCAGGCATTGGAAGTGTGTTCCTGCATCCCAAGCCTCTGCCACTGGGGTGTGACTCACTGCTTGGAGAGAGACTTGAGCTTCTCCATCTGCCTTGTCATGAATTTTTGACCTTATGTAGAGGATTTAATTTGATTCTTGGACAAGATTGCTTCAGTATTTTGTGACTAGTGCTGGAGTTTGAGTAACCCCTTCCTTCCATATTCCTTGTCACAGTGTTCTTGCTGCTTTTCCAGTAAGATTTTTTGTGGTTTAAAAATTTCTTCCCCCCAACAGTTTTTAAGGGAGAATCTTTTAATCTGTTTGAAGGGATATGAAGCAGAATCTTGGCAATGTCTTGTGAAGTTCAAGGTGCTAACTAACTCCAAGGTAGTGCTGACAATTCTTGAAAATGTGCTGGTTTATTCTTTATTTAATATACTTGGTTTCTGTTTCAGCACCTCAGCCATGTCTCTCTTATATGAATGTGTGAACACAGTAATAGCAGGTGAGAACTGAAACTTGGAGCCTAGAATAAAAACGTGATGAACTTTGTCATCAACTAACACCATCTGTAAACCTTTTTTCTTTAACTTAATGTAATTTATAAGGCAATAAGTCTCCTGGCAAACTTTGTGTTACTGTGGGGCTGAAATCCTTTGTTGTCAGTGGGTGAGGCACAGTCACTATGTTGTGTTTGCTGAAGGCTGAAACCAAATACAGACAATGAGATTATTTGTATGCCAGATCCTAAATGTTGCTACAACTACAAAGTATACCAGCAGCAATAGAATTAAAACAAGAGTGATTTCTCTTTGCCAAGTTTTCTTATGTGATGATGGATCAGGCTTTTTTTTTTTTTTTTTTTAATTTTGCAACTTTGCTGTTTAAAAATGGGGCGTAATTTCGTAGAGGAGGCAATTGGAGTTGCTGATTGGCAGTTTCAGTTTCTGGGGAAAGGATATGAACTCCACAACTGTGAGGGTGAGAGAAAACAAAGGCAAAAAGAGATAACACAGTATTGCAGCTCAGGCTTGGCACTTTTCCTATCAGAGTGTGGAGCAGAGAGTTATTGACATTCACAGTTGGTCTGTCTGTCTCCTGTGGGTACTTTGGATAATGGTGCAGAACTTGCTGTGCTGGGTCAGTTCAGAGAGGGAAGAGAGATCTGTCACTCACTGTGTATTCCTTCATTCCTTCAGGGAAATGAGGTGTCATGATGGGAGGGAAAATAACAGAGTAATTCCACTGAGGATGAGAGTGGCCTTCACTGAGATCTAGTGGGATCATCCTGTGGGTAGAGGGGGAATTCACCCCCCCAGACACCTGAGGGATGGTGATGTCAGACTCAGAGTCAGCAAATGAGCCCTGAAACCCCAGAGGAGCACCTGGCAGCTCTGCAGGTGACAGTGTCCAGCACAGCTGCCCTGCAGGGACAGAGGGCAGCACATGGCGCCTGCTCAGGCCCTGCTGGGCCTGGCTTGGCTGTGCTGTGCTGTGCCAGCAGTAGTGACCAGGGGGAGCCCACCTTTTCTGCAGTGGGGCTGTGTGCTGCCAGAGCTTTCAAATGTCCCATATAATCAACAGTGGCTGGCTTGATTAAAGCTCCAATCTAATCACATTAAGCTCCAGGATCTGTTGCTGCATCCCATTGCATTAGGAAAGTGCACAATTAAAACTTCAGCTGTACAGTAGCTACTGACATATTAACAGCCTTGACTGCTATGTGATGTCAGTGAAATAAACCTTAGTGGGAGCAAAGAAGAGCAGCTTTGACCTGGCTGTTGCAGCTGTTTCCACCTTTACGTGTTTTTTCCTGCCCTCTTATTACTACTGTTAAGGTATATGAAGCTATAAGTTCATGTCACAACCCTCTCTGCTCCCTCCCGACCCCCAAAAGTCCAGGCAAACAGACAAATGATAATCTAGCACCTTTCCCTGAGAGCTGAGCTAGGTGAGGGCTGTTGGGTGGTGTTGTTGCAGTCACTCCCAGCACAGAAATACTGACTGGAATTTGTGCTTGTGTTTCAGTTCTGATCTCTCTGTCCTCGGGGATGCCCAACCACAGCGCCAGCATCCAGGTGGGACCCTGTGTTTGGGGCTTGGTTGTTCTGCTCTGCTGTGGGGTCCCAAGGGCTGGGGGACAGAAGTTACAGCAGTAGCTCCCTGAAGTGCTCTCACTGTGCAGTCCTTGCAGACTGAAGCATTTCCTATAGAAAATTATCTTACTTAATTCACTCTAAAATTAAGAGTTTGAGAGTTTTCCCCACTCCTTATTCATCTCCTGCTATCAATACAGCCATACCGAGGTTCCTTTTGTTTGGAAGTCTGCTAATGCAACAAAACCCTCTCACCTGGAGACCCCAGGTTTTGGTCAAATATTTCCTTGTGTATTGGGTAAACTTCATGAAGACTTAAGACCTGTAATAAAGATGGTGTGGTCTTTTTTCCCAGCTTTGTGTGCAGAAGTTGAGGATATTGATAGAAGATTCTGACCAGAACTGTAAGTATGGTGCTTGTCTTCATGGAGCTGTTGGCCCCCAAGCACTGGGGAGATGCTGCAGCAGCCTCAGAGGGGTTGTAGTGCTTGGTGTGTTGTAAACAGTTGCTGGGGGGTTTAATATGGAAATAATTTTTGGTCATGGGCATTTCTTTATAATGATATTTTTAAAAACAAATGACAGCAATTATTACTGCTGTTTGTGGTCTTGTAAATGTAAAACAGTTCTTTGCATGCTGTGGGATTTCCCTTTTTATAGACTGGCTGCTTGGAAAACAGTGACAGCTATTTTCAGCAGAGTGAGCATAACAGTATAATACAAAAGTGTTGACTTACTTTAGTGACTGCAAAGAATACTGGGAAAGTTTTCTTTTGTACAGCTCTTTTTTCCTGCTATTTGAATTTTTCCCCTTGAGAATAGGACTGTTAGACACCAATCTTCAGTGCTTTTAAAGCTGTGTTCACCTCAGGTTGCCTGTTCTGAAACCCCAGCATTTCAATTTATTAAGTACGTATTTTTGAACCAGTGATAAAACTTGAGGTGCAGGAAGACCCCAGTGAGGGTTATATATGTAATTACTTGTCTGCCTATGGGATTATGAAATTAAAGACTCTGGTCTGTGATTCACTATTCTCAAAAATGCTTTTCTTCATCACAGATTTTTGTTCAAGAGTTTCAATACCAAGTGCTTCTGCTGAAACCAGCTTTAAGATTTCATGTTCAGCACAAAACAGTGTTTCTATATTTGGAAAGAAGTTTTATTTTGTCTTTCACAGTGAAGTACCTGGGACTGTTGGCTATGTCCAAAATCCTGAAAACACACCCCAAGTCAGTTCAGTCTCACAAGGATCTCATTCTCCAATGTTTGGATGACAAAGATGAGTCCATCCGACTCAGAGCTTTAGATCTCCTCTATGGCATGGTATGTTCCTACATTTATTTCCTCTGCAGCCCCCTGACTCTTTAGGAAGGTGATGGTTAAGGAAAACATACAACTTTCTCTGCCCATTCCACAGCAGGCTTTTGGTAACAATTCTCACATCTTTTCTGGCACTTAGCACAAGTAGAATATCTGGCTCAGCAGAAGGCTTTAAAAATTCTGATTCAGACTGGATGGAGTTTCTCAGTTCAGGCCCTGTTGGATATCACCTCTAGTCTGGTTTTCCTAGGCCTGTTGCTTCTGAGTCTCTAAGTCAGTTTCTTCATGATATTTTGGTGTAGGAAGGCTTTGTTCTCACAAGATTTGACATAAACAGTGTCAGTGTTTGTCACGAGTTTAATAATTTGGGTTCTTTTCTGTGGGACAGACTTTCTCTGTCTTTTGGTTTTGGCTAATGGGATGAAGAGTTCTGGCACTCTTCCTACCAATGGGAGTGGCCTGTTCAAAAAGGTATAAAAAGGGGGTCAATTGCATGAATAAATTCGCGTCAGAATCATTGTCAAAACGAGGAATTCCTGTTGTTTGTTACTTGCCACAGTGACAATCACACATTTTGGAATCTGTTCCCTTGGATGTTAATGATTCCTGAATTTGATTCCTTTGTAAGCAAAAATGCTTCAAACTCTGGAACTTTCTAATCTGGCAGTAGAAGATTCACTTTCTCTTGGATTTCTGTATTGCTCATAGTAATTGTGATCCTCAGCTCTCCTACAGCAAGGTCATCACAGAATCAGCTGGGTTGGAAAAAGCCTTGGAGATCACCAAATCCAACCTATGACCTAACACCACTTGTCAGCCAGGCCGTGGCACTAAATGCCACATCCAGTCTTTTCTTAAACACCTTGTAACTTGTGCTGGCTCTTTTTTAACAAAAACATTGAAAAGTATTAAACAGGTTCATTTTTGAATTGGGGTCCACAGAGGTGGTTCTGGTTTCTTGTTAACATGATATGGGTCCAGCAAAGAGCCAGCAGCTGCTTTACTGGAACTGGAAGGACTTGGCTGTGTAGGAAAGTGGTTGAACCCTTCACCACCTCTTTAACAGGTCTCCAAGAAGAACTTGATGGAGATTGTGAAGAAACTGATGATTCACGTGGATAAAGCTGAAGGGACGACGTACCGAGATGAGCTGCTGACCAAAATCATCGACATCTGCAGCCAGTCCAACTACCAGTACATCACCAACTTCGAATGGTCAGTGCTTTCAGCTGCCAGCTTGGAGCTCATCCCAGAGAGAACACAGGGCTAGCTCTGATGCCCAGCCATGCCCTCCCCTTTCCCTAGGTACATCAGCATCCTGGTGGAGCTGACCCGGCTGGAGGGCACGAGGCACGGGCACCTGATCGCAGCGCAGATGTTGGACGTGGCCATCAGGGTGAAAGCCATCCGCAAGTTCGCGGTGTCGCAGATGGCCATGCTGCTGGACAATGCCCACCTCATCGCCAGCAACACGCAGAGGAACGGCATCTGCGAGGTGCTCTATGCTGCTGCCTGGATCTGTGGGGAGTTCTCCGAGTAAGTGCAGAGCCTGCTGTGCTGTCAGGGGCAGCTTTTGGTCACTGGAACGTGTTTTTGAGAGAAGGGTTGTTCAGATATTTGCCCTAATGCCTCTGCAGGAATTGGTTTTCTCTTGTTCCCGCACACTGTCGAATCCTCAGCTCTTTCTAGCCAATACATTTTTAACTATTTGGTCATTTTTTCTGTCTCTCCAACCTTGCCCACTCATGCAGGAAGCCATAGTAGTGAATCATAGAATCCCAGAATATTCTGAGTCAGAAGGGGCCCTCAGAGTTCATTGAGTTTAACCCCTGTGCCTGCACAGCCCCCCCAGCAATCCCCCCTGCCCATCCCTGGCAGCGCTGTCCAAAGGCTCCTGCAGCTCTGGCAGCCTCGGGGCCAGGACCATTCCCTGGGCAGCCTGGGCAGTGCCAGCACCCTCGGGGGGAAGAACCTTGCCCTGAGCTCCAGGCCAAGCCCTGACACAGCTCCAGCCCCTGCTGGGCTCCTGGCCCAGAGCAGAGCTCAGCCCCTGCCCCTGTGCCTGCCCTCGGGAGGAGCTGCAGCCCCCGAGGAGTCTCCTCTCAGTCTCCTGTGCCCCAGCTGAACGAGCCAAGTGCCCTGAGCTGCTCCTCAGAGCCTTCCCCAGCTCCCTGTCCCTCCTTTGGGTGCTCTCCAACAGCTTGGATCCTTTTGGTATGGTAGGTATAAGCTGTTAGATCTTAAGACATTGAAGGAACTCCTTAATCAGTAAGGTTAATTTATGTTATAGAGAATATGTGCAATCACCATGTTTGAATTAGTTCTTTCTCTCCTCCCTGTTTTGCTTTTGGGAAAAGGTTTTTGTAGAGCCCCATGTTCCTGGAAATTAAAAGTTGTCATCTTTTTGCTCAGAATTTTTTGGTGCCCACAGTAGCACAATTTTAAGTGTTGTTGTTGTGCCAATACAGTTTTTGAGCTTCAACAGATGTTTTTGTCTCTTGCTTGTGCAGATGCAGCTGTTACCCAGCTTTTATTTTGGTAGATTGGACAGGTGTGTTACTGCAGTCTCCTCTTACCAGCTGTTTTGGTGTCTCCGAATTGCCACTCTGAACACTGGCTCCAGTTTGAATTCACACTGTAGGTGTGATATTGGTGGAATGCTGGTACAGCTCAGATCCTCATTTTCTTAAAAAAAGAAAATTATACAAAGAAAACTGCAGATGAAGTAGAGAATATGCTTTTCTTTTCCTGTGTTATCACATTTTTACTTAGAAACAGCTTCAGCTTTCAGTTTGAATAGTCCAGTAACTTTTTTGTGCATCTTCCATTTAGTTGTGAGCAGACGATTTTAAGAGCATGAGATCTGTTAAAACAAAGTACTGTGATCTATATTTGTGTATTAAGCACTGCCTGCTGGATTTTATTTTTCCTTGCCTTTCATCTGTGTACTCTGTCCTTACAGACACCTCGAGGAAGCAAACCAAACCCTGGAAGCAATGCTGAGGCCCAAAGTTACAACCCTGCCAGGCCACATCCAGGCTGTTTACGTGCAGAACATGGTGAAGCTCTATGCCTCCATCCTGCAGCAGAAGGAGCAGGCTGGGGAAAAGGAAGCAGCTCAGGAAATTACACAGCTGATGATCGAGCGCCTGCCTCAGTTTGTGCAGAGTGCAGATCTGGAGGTTCAGGAGAGGGTAAGAGAATGAAATGACTTCGGGGATTTATCATGGGAAGCCTTGGAGCAGGTCTGTGGTTCTCTGTGGCCGTGCACATTTTCTATAAGCTGTTATCAGTGACAAAGCCCCGATCTTATTGAAGTTTGATGTCGTCTCTGAAGGCTGCCAGCAAGATCTTCACTCAAAACAATTTAATTTAAAAATTATTCAGGCACATAACGGTGCAAAAAGGACCCAGCTAAAAGAGAATCTTTATGTGGGCTTTTTACATTTGCTCCAAACCTGCAGTTTATGCTGCTTCTCTTAATTCCCTTAATGGAGTAAAACACCTCTGTTGACTTCAGTTGATTTGTTTGGTTCAGTTTGTTAAATATTTCTCTGAAACCATTTCTGCATTTGTTTTTAGGCTTCTTGCATCTTGCAGCTAATAAAATACATTCAGAAGCTACAAGTAAAAGAAGTTCCTGTAGCTGAGGAAGTGATAGCCCTGTTTGCTGGTGAGCTGAACCCTGTGGCTCCTAAAGCACAGAAGAAAGTCCCTGTTCCAGAGGGGTAAAGTTCCTTCTCTCTCCCAAACCCTTATTTAAACTTCAATTAATAAAGCCAAGTATGTGCTGAGACACTGAAATACTCAAGGGTACTGAGTCAAGCTGTTTGTTTCCTGCAATTCTTCTCAGCCTGGACCTCGATGCCTGGATCAATGAGCCTCCATCAGACAGTGAGTCTGAAGATGAAAAGCCCAAAACAATATTTCATGAGGAGGAACAAAGGCATTCCAGACACAGACAGCCAGAAATAGATGAGGAGGAACTGGCCAGAGTGAGTGAATGTTAAAATGCTTTTCCCTATGTAATTCAGTAGTAATCTAAGTGGTGCTGAAGCGGTGAGGGCTCTTGTGGATTCTCCATGTAGTTATGGAGAGCCTTCTGCTCTCCACAGCTCAGGAAAGCTCAGCACTGATATGAGCTGATCTTATGGACTTCAGCAGTCTCTGAATGACTGTAACATGACTGTGCTCAGCAGTGATCCCACCTTTCCTGCCTCTGACCTCCTTGGTTTCACAGAGAGAACTTGTCCTTCTGTAAATCTTCACCACTTCTCCTTGCAGAAATGAAAACAGGAACATTCCGGTTGCTATCAAAAAGTGATGTTTGGGAAGTTATTATTTCTAGTCTATAATTAAAAAGCAAAGAAAGGTGTTGTAAGGAATATTAGTTATAGTGTCACATACAATGGCTTGGGTTGGAAGGGACCTTAAAGCTCATCTCATTCCACCCTCTGCCATGGGTAGGGACACCTTCCGCTATCCCAGGGTGCTCCATCCTAGCCTTGAACTCTACCAGGAGTGGGAATTAGTGATGGTGCGGCAGCTCTATCCTAGGACATCTGGTAACTCAGAACTGCTTTATCACACTCGAGCTGCTCTGCTCTGGTCTTTTCACAGTAGTTATGGATTGTTCCAAAAATGCAGGGTGCTTTTGTTTTGTACTTTGGTGTCTTTTATGTCTTTGCTTTCAAACAAACATAGTAACTGCAAATCCTCTTTTGCTTTCAGCGTCGAGAGGCCCGGAAACAAGAACAGGCAAACAACCCATTTTATATCAAAAGCTCTCCTTCCCCTCAGAAGGTGAGTCTGAGTTGCAATATCTCACTGGCCTCTGCTGTCACTGTGTGAAGGCTCCCTGATTATCAGAGCTGCAGCGTCCTCTGGGACATTCTGGTATTTCCCCTGCAGTTCTGACCACTGTGTGTCATAATGTGTGGATTGGAATGGCTGCCTACAACTGTTTATAAAAGCTCCTGTTTGTGTTGAGAACCTCCTGAGTGAGCTGTACCCCCAAAGCAGCCTGTGAAGGAGTCTGTGCAGTTTGTCCCAGCCCTGGGTGATGGCAACATCCACATCCCCAGGCACCTCACTCAGAGCCTGCAGAGGGTGACCCTGGAACTCACACTGTGTTTTGTGGATCAGAAAGTTGTTGTGGTCTCTGAACACCTTTATCAGGGCAAGAGCTTCCTTTATTCCCTCTGTATCCAAAGGACTGCCACATGTTCCTCAACTCTAATCTCCAAATTTATCTTCTGAAGTGGAAATTATTAGCAATAAAACACAAAGCAAACCTTCTTCAGAGAGCTGCAGTAATTCTTCAGGGCAGTAGTGGGGGTTAAAAAACTGTAGCTAAGAGTAGGCTCCTTTGTAATAGTTATCAACTGGCTTTAAAACACACTCTGCTACCACACAGCATTATTAACAAGCTGTTCCATTCCTATCCTTTAAAATGTTCACTTAAGGGTTTGAGCTGCTTGATGTTTTTTAATGTGCCTATTTACAGAAATTTGTGTTGGCAGTGTTGAGAACATAACAAATCTTTCTTTTCCCAGCGATACCAAGACACTCCAGGGGTGGAACATATTCCTGTGGTCCAGATCGACCTTTCTGTCCCATTAAAGGTTCCAGGTAAGCACAGCTAATCTTTAATTAAAGAAATTCAGTTTAGCAAAAGTCACAGTTCCTTCTTGGGACTTCCACCTGAGGTTTTGAAGGGCAAGGAACACACTTTTTTAGAGTCTTTAATGTATCTCCTTTATTTATATTTGAAAATAGTACTTTGCAGTATGAGTTCCTTTCAAGATAATACTAGAAATAGTTACGTGATTAGAAATACTCTGCAGGCAGGTCTGTAATGTGTAGAGGAACCAGTGTTCTATGTGGGTGCAGTTACCTTGAAAATATCTTAGAGGTCTGATGGAAGTGATCAGGAAACATGAAATAGACTCTAATGGTAGAGATACTGTTTGAATATCTTATTTCAGTTATCAAAAGCAGTTGTGTATCTAGGGAGTGGTTGGATACAGCACTGAAAAACTGTTGATAAAGTGCTTTGTACTGCAAGGGGTGAGTTCTAAGTGCAAATATTTAAGGTTTTTTCCAAAAGTTGTCAGTACAGCAGCAATGTCACCAATTCTCCTTAAAATCTCAGTGTTTGCATGTTCCTTGTAATGCAGCCAAGAATCAGGGAGCAGGACTGAGCTCTGTCCTGTTTCTTCTGGAGAGATGGAGTGGACAGCAAAGCTGATGCTTGGGGGGCTGTGTGAGGATGTGGGAGCACAGGGAGGGCTGGATCTGGCTCTGGGAAGCTGGAATCAGAAGCAGGGCACACTCCTGACATGGTGTTTCAGTGCTCAGTCCATGTGCTCTGTACCTGAAAGCAGCTTGGCTTTCCCCCAGGAATGCCCATGTCAGACCAGTACGTGAAACTGGAAGAAGAGCGAAGGCATAAACAGAAACTGGAGAAAGACAAGAAAAAGAAGAAACAGAAAAAGGAGAAGAGAGGGAAACACCATCGCCACAACTCACTGCACACAGAGAGTGAGGAGGACATTGCTCCAGCTCACCACGTTGACATCATCACAGAGGAGATGCCAGAGGTCAGTTCCTGTGCTTGGGGTCTGGGATTTATCTGTGTGCAGCTCCTGAGGGACTTTTGCCCCACAACTGCAGCCAGTAATGTGGCAGTTCCAGAGCTGTGCTGTATTGCAGAGCTGTTTCAGAAATGACTGAGGTGATCCCAGGCTGTTCTTTTCAGAAGAAATTACTGGTCGGTGTTTTGGTTTGGGTTTTTTTTTGGGGGGGAGGGGTTTCCCCACAAAAGGACAAAAATTGCCACTCAAAATCAAAACCAACAAAACTATGTTCATCCCAGCTCTAAAAGTAACACTGTCCAAATAGCATTTATTATGCTCTGCTGCTTCACTTTGACAGTCACTTGCTGTCTAGTCAGCAGCTTTGCAGCTGATGATAATTAATTGCAGATGCTAATGATGTCATCTGTATTTGTTTCTAAAATTTCCTTTAATCAAAACCGAACAGCAGCAATTCAAATCCTGCTGTTTATGAAGAAGGGGTTTCTGTTCTAAATTAGTCTTGAAACTGGATTCTGCATTGAAGTGCATTGTTCCTGTAACTTACTGTGTCTGACTGCAGCTGGCCTGGTGCAGGGTTCACAGGCTCAAAAAAAGTTTTATTTGGGCAATGTTAAGCTTGAGTTTGAAAATTGCCAGTGATTTGCTGCCTCAGTGGATGTCTCTATCTCTCCTGCAGAATGCTTTGCCCAGTGATGAAGATGACAAAGATCCCAATGATCCCTATAAGGCACTTGACATAGATCTGGATAAGTAAGTGGCAGTTTTGTGTGGGAGTTCACCGAGTTGCTAAGGGAATGCCTGAGGGCAGGGCTGGGACTGAGCAGGCAAAAGCACTACAGGCCACGAGGGGAAAAGGCTGAAGGCTCTCCCCATGGCTTTGATGAAGCCTCAGGTGCTCATCCAGCTTTGGCTCCCACTACAGTTTGGATGATAAAATCTCAATTCCTGAGTATGAGAGGTTTGGGAGGGGCAGGGGAGTCACTAAAGGTAGTGTGAGTGTGACTGAAGGAGTCTGGAAGCACAGTGTCACTGGATCAGCTGTGGGTTACTCTGAGCTTTGGGTGTCCCACTGAGTCTCTGCTATGACCTGTGTTGGCACTGAGTGTGACCTGTGTCCATCTGTCCCCCTCACAAGCTCTGTGTCCATGGCAAGCCTGTGTTGTGATCACTGCCCAGGAATACCCAGGCTGTCCCACCCCACTGCCCTGTGGCCCTTCACTGTTGTGAAGTGTTGTTCTGCTGTGACTGAGCTGCATGTCCCACTGTGACCAGGCTGGTCCCCACCCAGCTACAGGCTGTGCCAGCACAGGAGCACTGGGCTGTTCAGTACTGCACATGGACATTGGTTTGAAATTTCTTAAAGTTTTACAAAATCACTATGCTAAAAATAATTGCTGATTTATGGTCCAGGGATGCCTCCTGTAAAGTTTTAAGACTGTGCAGGCCAATGTGGGTGTGTGTAGGATCTCTCTCTTCCTCTGGTACTTGAGAGTTTGTGCCTTTCTTTGCAATTCCAGATTTATGGGGCTTTGGCCCCTCAGTACCTTGTGAAAAGATGTAGCATTTTTTAAAAGCGAATAAAACAGTTTCTGATAAACTTCCTTTTTTGGAAGGCCAGTCAAAGTCCGCAGGGATAAATGTATAAAAGGAAATTATTTTCCTGGTGATTCTCACCAGCCCTGGGCAGAGCAGGTCCTGCCTGCTGTGCCCCAGGAGGGACCCAGGGCTGCTGGATTGTTCCATACATTGCCTCCCCTTTGCCATGAGTGCTGTGCTCTCCTGCCCTGGTTTCTCATGTCTGTGTCCTCTCTCTCTCTTTCGGTGCTTGCACTGCTCTGTCTGTTACGCTCACACGCAGTCTGGTTTCAGGGAAGCCTTCCAGGTAAGAATATCTCCTGAGTGTTGACCTTTGTCAGGTTGGTTCATTTTGGGCAGTGCAAGTCCTTGAAGGGTGGTGGAAGTGTTAGATTAGAGACCCTTACATTTGTGAGTCTGTTTTGTCACTGGCTTTCAGCACCAGTGCTGTTCCTGTACAGGTGTATCTGAAATAGTAAAAGATGAGGCCTGTTTGCTGTTCAATCTTCCCTTAGTGTCTGAAAGTGAAAAATTAATTGGTTCTGTTTCTTAATGCAAAATAAGCAAAAAAGTGAGGCAGTTGAGGCCTTTTGAAATCTTCCTGAACTGATGTTTGCTGTGCAAATGTGAAAATTAACATTAAATAAAAGCTAAGAAATTGAAAAAGATGCAGTTGGTGAAATCATTGTTGATTTCTGGAAATGTTTGACAAGAATGAAAAAAATTTTGGTGGCGTTTTTTTTTTCCCAAGTAGTGGGTTTAGGATACAGTGTAAATATGAACTGCTATTGATGCTTTTTGGAAACAGGTGTCTGAAGTAAATTATAAAATCTGATAGTAGAGTAGAAATTCACAGTGCAAACTTCCAAAATAAAAATTACTTAGAATAATTCCCAATTGGACTGATCTGTTTATCAAGAACAACAAACCCCACACCCTTCAAGGGCTGCTGGAGCCATGCTGGCATTCCACTGCTCAAATTTCCACTCTGTTGGAAATGCTGTTCCACATCCTTGCTTTTCCTTGGAGAGGGATTCCATGGAAATGCAGTGTAGCACTGCATGGAGCTGTTCCTCTGTGGGTGTTCCTCAGCCTGCAGGCCTCTAGCTGGCACCTCTAAGGCTTAAACAGCAAAACCTTGGCTCTCAGTCACCTTCCAGTTGTTTCCTCAGACTCCTAACCCACAAGGGCAATATCTGCTGTTGCATAAATAAACTCCAGGTGTAGAAGTATGTGCTGATTTCAGGCTTGGGGGCCCAGCTCCCTAAAAACAAAGCACACCTTGTTTTGGACAGGTCATCTGGCTGAGGGAGGCTGTTTGCAGCAGGTAATGGGCTCTTTCTTTTCAAGACCCTTAGCAGACAGTGAGAAGCTGCCAGTGCAGAGACACAGGAATGTCGAGACCCTGAAGTCGCCAGACTCAGAAGTTCCCCTAGTAGAGAAGAAGAGCAAGAAACCTAAAAAGAAGGAAAAGAAACATAAAGATAAAGAAAGAGATAAAGGAAAGAAGAAAGAGAAAAAGGTGGTAGAGGAGGAGAAAGAAGAAGAAAAAAAGGTAATTCTCCAAGATTTGCTTTATTTTAGCTCCTGCTAAAATGATTTCTTTATTAATTGTGGAGTTCGGTTTGTTGCTTAGGAACAGTTGCATTTGACAGTTCAAACAGCTGAATGCATTGAGCCTCTATTTCCTTAAATTTTTACAACTGTAACAGCAGGTATTTAAAGATTTCTGTTAATAAAAATAACATCTACTTAGTCTCCTCAGTTAGCAGAATTCAGCTTACTGCAGCCTACACAAACAGATCTGCCAAAGCTCACGTGGAAGCTGAATTTGCTGATATTTTGTCTGTTCTCCAAGTGGGGAACTCCTTAGCAAAATATCTGGAACTGGTCTTGTGTTATTTGTTCTGCATCCTGTCTCCATGTACTCCAGCACCATTCAGTTATAAACCCTGCCGTTAGCTGCCAGTTGCTCTCAGGATTTGAAGTATGCTCCTGTTTAACCCCCTGCAGAGCTGCACTTTCCCTCTGCACTGCAGCCCTTGGAATGCTGGGGGTGCCCTGGTGTGGGGGTGCTGGGCAGGTGCTGTCAGCTGGGCCTGGCTTTGGGGGTGCTCAAAGATTCAAGTGAAGCTTCTTGGTGTGTTTGCTCCTGGATGTATCCCAGCATCTGTGCCTGAGGAGCACTCTGCAGTGCTGCATTTCCATGGGGACTTAAGGTTTTCATTTAATTGTTGGAGAGTCACAGAATCCCATACAGGTTTGGGTTCAAAGGAACCTCAAAGCTCATCCAGTCCCACCTCCCACTGTCCCAGGCTGCTCCCAGCCCCAGTGTCCAGCCTGGCCTTGGGCACTGCCAGGGATCCAGGGGCAGCCACAGCTGCTCTGGGCACCCTGGGCCAGCCCCTGCCCACCCTCACAGCCAACAATTCCTGCCCAAGATCCCAGCCAGCCCTGCCCTCTGCCAGTGCAAGCCATTCCCTGGCTCCTGTCCCTCCAGCCCTTGTCCCCAGTCCCTCTCCAGCTCTCCTGGAGCCCCTTCAGGCCCTGCCAGGGGCTCTGAGCTCTCCCTGGAGCCTTCTCCTCTCCAGCTGAGCACCCCCAGCTCTGCCAGCCCTTCCTCATAGGACAGATGTTCCAGCCCTGTGATCTTTTTGTTTTGGGGTTTGTTTTTTTTGTTGTTGTTGCTGTTGGGGGGGGGGGGTTGGATTTTTCATTTGATTTTTAAGAAATATCTAAAAACAATTATAATGGGTCTTTTTTTTTCACCTGAAATTCAGGGGGAAGACTTGGATTTCTGGCTCTCCACTGCTCCACCAGCTGCTCCCATGCCACAGGTAAGAATCTTCCCCCATCAGAGGAAATTTCTCTGGTTATTTCTTGCCTGTGAGCTGTGCAGGAGTGCTGTGTCATGCTGCAGTTGAGAGGGGAACATCAGCTTCATCTCCTCAACTTCCTGCTGGGGAGCAGAGATATTGTGTTGCCCTGTTCAGAAAAACTGTAATGGGAGACTTCAGGCTCCTTCTGTACAAATCAAGGAATAGAAATAGAAATACAGATGCTGCTCCAGGCTTGGTTGATTTTGTTATTGATGGGTATAACATTATACAGTTGTATGGTTTTATTTCCCAGTATGAGGTAGACTCTAGCAACATTAATAGACATGAGAGACAGAGTGTGAAAGAAAAATTCTCATGAATTTTGATGGGAAATTCTAGAGGAAGAGACAAGGAATATAAGGGGATGGATTCCTTGGAGGAAAACTTTAGAATCGTGTCCTCAGGTGATCATATTCGCTGGGTTTCAGAGGCATAAAATGAAAGCCATGGTACCATGTTAGCCTAATGTCATTTCTGAAATAACAGTTGTGAGGAGTTGTCACTGTTGAGTTTCTTTTGATGTGGGATTGGGTTGTTCCAGCTGCTTTCCATTTGTGTCAGAATCCTTCTGCTCATCTCCTCAGAGCGAGCCTGGAATGGGCATTGCTGTGGTGGCTGTATCTGAAGAGGTAAAAAAAGAAGCAAGGGAAGAGCAAGATGAGGAGGAGGAGGATGAAGGAAAGGTAAGTGGTTCAATTTAGAGGGAATTGCCTCAAGTTACACCAGGAGAGGCTTAGATGAGATATTATGAAAGATTTTTTAATCTTTTTTTTTAATGGAAGGGATTGTCAGGCATTGGAACAGTCTTCCCAGGGCAGTGGTGGAGTCCTTGTCCCTGGAAGTGTTCAGAAAACCTGTGGGTGTGGCACTTGTGGTCATGGTTTAGTGGTAGATTTGGTGGCACTGGGCTGGTGGTTGGACCTGATGGTCTTAAAGATCTTTTTCCAACCTTCACAATTCTCTGGTTCTATGAAGTTGCAGAGTTGGTTCTATGAAGTTCAGCCATATTCTCCTGCTGTCTCAAATTCCTTAAAAAGCAGCACACAGGATTTACCAACAGCCTCTGTTGAGTGCAGTGACCACCTGCAAGTGTTGCATCCTTGAGGAGCTGTGAGATCAGAGGTTTGGTTGTTCCCTGAGCCAAGGGACAGATCCCAGTTAAAGCTGAGCTTCCAGACAGTTGGAGAGATTAATCTTATACTGTTCCCAGGGTGCTTTGGGATAAGGTATGGGCAGCTGGGTGGGGAGCAGGGTTTACTGGGACTCCACATGCAATTACTTTTGGGGTTTAAGGAGTGGTAGCTCTGTTTTGGGTTCTGCAGTGAAAGGAAACTGCTCAATCTGGGAAGTGCAGAAAGCGAGAGTCTGGAGTTGGAAGTGTGATAAAGAGGTCATGACTAGAAATCAAGGGTTTCTTTAAGGGTTTGTTGTAGTTTCTTGTTCTTCTTGGTAGAAATCCTCCAAGCATAAGAAGAAAAAGCACAAGAAAGAGAAAGAAGAGAAATCCAAGGATAAAAAGAAATCCAAAAAGAAGAGTCATCACAGCGAGGAGGAGCCCCCGGAGTCAGTGCAGAACGGGACACTAGAGGACGAGCCACTACCAGTGAGTAGCTGTGCCCAGGCCTGGGGACAAGGAGAGCTCAGCTGGTGGGGAAGGAGGACAGTGACAATCCTTCCCAGAGTCATTAGTTCTGGTGTGACTGTGACTTCTCTTGTTTTTCAGCCCATGTCCAGTTACCGTCTCCTTGCTGAAAACCCGTACATTAAAATGGTGAGTTTGGGGTGTTCATTCCAAATGTTGTCTGTGTTCCCTGAGAAAGAGGGACCCTGGGGGTGGTGGAGTGACTTTATGTAGTCATCACATAAATGAACTGTTTCAATCCCAGAAGGCAGAACTAGAACTGAGCTCCATTGCCTTTCCTTTGGGTGTCCCACTTTAATTTCTAAGTTGGTATTTTCCCAGTCCTCAGCTGATCACCAGTGTGTTTCCATAATCCTCTAGCTATTCCAAATTACCTCCCTTTTGAACCTGGCTATATCCCCATGCTGTATTCTGTTCCTTGAAGGTTCTGACTCTTTCCTGTGACATTTTTCCCTTCATTTTCAGACCTATGATATTCAAGGAAACCTCCAGAATGACAGCCAAGTTACTGTGTCTGTTATCTTTGAGAACAAAAGCACTAGCTTCCTTAAGAGCATGGAACTGAATGTCCTGGACTCTCTCAACACTAAAATGTTCCGACCAGAAGGCTCATCAGTACACGATGGGATACCTGTGCCCTTCCAGCTCCCCCCTGGTATGCACAGCTTTGCACAGGGCTCTTGGAGTGTGGCTGGCCCTGCACTGCCCTCCTGTGGGAAGAGCTGCTTGAACTTCTTGCTGTTTTCCAGAAAAGCATCTCTGCCTGGGTGTTGCTGGGCTTTCCCACAGTTCCCTGGAGAGGATAAGCCTTCTCACAGTATGGCTGTAATGCAGGTGGTACTGCACAGCATGAGCAAAGCCTTAATCTAGGGCTGGGAGTCCAAATGTCCGAGTTCCTTTTCCTGTTGCCTGCAGGCCAGCACACCTTTGACTAGAGGAATCCAAAATTCCTGATGTGTTTGCTATGAGATTTAAAATGAAACAAGTTAGTGGGTTTGTGAAGCATTAGAATCCACTCTGGATTCTAATTCTGGAGCTCTTGTCCCACTGTTTGAGTGGCAGAGGCCTTTTACAGTGCAGGTTTGTGATAAGGATGTGCAGGGAGGGGAGCTGAGCCCTCCAGGAGTATTCAGCACAGCAGTGAAGGATAATGGTTTTGTACAGAGCACAGTAGTACAGGTAGATCAGTGAACTTCCCTGAGTTTCCCTTCCTTCACCAAGGAGTAAATTTGAATCCTGAAACAGCTCACAGAGGGCTGGAGTGGCCTCAGGATGCTTTTCAATCCCCCATGAAAAGCAATGGGGTATTTGGTTTGTTTTTAAATCCGTGTGAGGCAGTTTCTGACACAGACTTGTATATGAGAAGGAAAACAGATGTTTTAGAATTCAAAATAGCTCTGAAAGCTACTTTCAGATGTTTATAATGTAATTCCTGTTATGCAGATAGTTTAAGTGTGTGACACTGTGACACTTTGCTCAGGCTCAATACCCTCCACCAAATGCCAGCTCCCATTGCTACTTCTGAGAGACCCAAGTGCTGTGGCACTGTTGACTCACCACAGCAGTTGTGTGTACAACTCTCTTCTAACTCAAAGAATTTCCACCTTAGTTCAAAAATGGTTAGCACATAAGTCAGTTTATTCTAACCATTCCTTAGATCTGGAAACCATATTCTGACCTGACTTTTCCCTCTCCTCTCTTCACACTAGGAATCTCTAATGAAGCCCAGTTTGTGTTTACACTTCAGAGTATTGTTATGGCTCAGAAGTTAAAAGGAACACTGTCCTTTATAGTCAAAGTAAGTGCAGCTCTCAACTGCCTCTGCTTCCTTGGGAACTGCGTCAGGGAGCCGGACTCGGGTGGGAAGCTCTGCTCTCGAGCTTTTTTTAGGCATCATTTCATCCCTGCTGCACCAACCCATTCTGTGAGGAACATTTTCACATGACATCTTGTGCAAAGAGTGCCCCCAATCCTGCGTCAGCACGTCCTAGATTATCATTCCTGGCAGCCTGGAACATGTGCCACATTGTCAGCTAGAAAATCACACTGATCTGCTGCGGAGGGGAGAGAGAGAATGGGGTCTGCTCCTTCTGATCTCAGTTCACACTGCAGCCTGGTGCAAGGCTGGGAAAACAAAAATAAGAATGTGATGCAGCTATTAAGAGTGGAAACCCAGACCAAGAGTGAGGTCAGCAGAAGGCATTGTTTAATAGGTATTGAGCTGGATAAGACTGTGGGTCTCTGATATTATTTCAGTATAGTTATTAAGGAAAGAACTGCATGAGCAGCTCAAAGGAAATGAATGGAGACAGTTGTGGCTACTCCTGAGTAAGCCATTATCTCTATTTTAAGTGTTTCTTAAAAATAGCATGCTAGTCCTATTTTAGTACCTAAGAATCTGGGAACTTTTAATTTATTATTTTGCTCAGGAAATAATGAACTGTTAAACCACATCTCTAAGTGTTAATTTAAACTCAGTCTGCTGAGTTTATTTCAGTACAGTGCAGGCAGAACTGCAGCCCAGTGTGTCCCTTACCTGTTGTAGGTACATGATCAACCCAGCTGCCCAAATCTTTGAGTGGGCTGCTGTTGTGGTGGGATGGTTCTCAGACTGATCCTTCAGGCCCAGCCAGGCTATTTCAGAGAGAACTCAGCCCTCAGCTCCTCGCTGGTGCCTGTGGGGTGGATAGGAGTGGCTCCTCCTTGCTGCCTCAGGGCTCCCACTCACCTGCTCTCCTTTGCCCTATTGCAGAATGATGAAGGTTCAACCCATGAAAAACTAGATTTCAAATTGCATTTCAGTTGCGCTTCATACTTGATCACAACGCCTTGCTACAGGTGAGTGCTGTGCTGCCCCTGGAGCTGAGCCCTGCCTGCTCTCCAGGGCTTGGCAGGGGCTCTGGAGGGGGTGACTGTTCACATATGTCCAGTGACCTACTTCAAGTCGCTCTGCAGAGGGAGCTCTGTGCCCTGCGGGCTGGCAGAGGCAGCTCTGGCAGCAAGAGGGCCCAAGTTGCTCCAGTGGACTCTGGAGTGTGGTTTCTGTATTTGCTGTCAAGCCATTTTCCTAGAGCTTGGTAGTACTTAAGCTTCTGTATGCTGACATGTTTCGTGGGGCTGATGGGACACATTTCACTTGTATTTGTAATAAAACATTTACTTTCCTTCCTGTTCTGTAGTGATGCTTTTGCCAAGCTCCTAGAGTCTGGAGATCTGCACATGAGTTCTATTAAAGTAGATGGAATTAGCATTTCTTTCCAACATCTACTGGCAAAGATCTGTTTTCATCATCATTTTTCAGGTGAGTCTTCCTTGTTGCAGAACCTTCTGCCGAATTCCATATTCTAAAGTCTTTGCTGTGCTTGGTGAGCACAACACTCCATGGGCTCAGCAGTCACAGGAGCAGGTGGTGTCCAGATTAAATACATTTGGGAGAGTTTTCTCCTATTTTGCAACACTCAAAGCATGTAGTGTTCTTGAAAATGAATTCTCCTTGTGTCCCTGTGGAATTCCTGCAGCCCAGCGAGGCATATGACAGGTATCATGGGAGCAGCTGCTGTGGAGTTCATGCTGTAACTGTTGTCTGGAGGGTGGGTTTGATCTGCAGGGCTTCAGATCATTCCCCAGTGCTTTGTTTCAGTGAAGGAGAGCCCCAGCTATTCAGGTTTGGGTTTATTAATTAAAATACAAGCACTGGCCAAAGCAAAACAACTGGCTGTTTCATCATGCTCTGGTGTTTGCATTAGACATTGCCTCACTGGAAGTATTTCTGGGGAAGAAATATACGTTCTGAGCAGTGTTTTTACCACAGAACATTTGTGGCTTAGGAGACAAATGACTCACCTCGTTATTGTGAAATGTCCCAGAGAGAAGCCAGGAGGAGCCAGGCACATCTTAACCCTGACTTCCTCCTCCCCTCTGTAGAAGCCTCTGTTCCTCGAGGCCAGGCCAGAGCAGTGGTTGCTCTCCAGGGGGGGAGCAAGGCTTGAATTAAAATTGAACTGAATGAAATTGCTCTTTCTCTGCAGTTGTGGAACGCGTTGATTCGTGTGCATCCATGTACAGCCGTTCTATCCAAGGCCATCATGTCTGCCTACTGGTAAAAAAGGTGAGAGCATTGTAACCCCTGAGAGGAGCTAAACCTGGAGCCTTCCCTCCCTTCCTCTGCCTCTTTCCAGTCCCTGAATTTGGCTGGGAACACATTTATCCCCACTTGGAAGAGGAGCTAATGTCTTTTTTTTTCTTTTTATTTTTCCTTTCCAAGGGAGAGAACTCTGTATCCATAGATGGGAAATGTAATGATTCTACCCTGCTTAGCAACTTGTTGGATGAGATGAAAGAGACATTGTCCAAGTGCTGAATATCCCTTATAAAATATTCCAACGACAAGAAACACATCCAGCGTGTAAAGACGAGCAGACCCAAGTGTTAAGTTTCTCCCTCGTACGCATGTACTACCCTGGGGCACGTGCTTTCAGTTAACTCCACCACTGGTTGCAGTTTAGACATTTTAAGGCTGTATGTTACCTTTTTATTTTCAGAACTTTTTACCAACTGTGGTGTTAACCCTTTCTAGCCCAAAGAGATCCTGGTGACATGACTGGAGGAGGGAGGGAGGAGGGGAGGGAGGGAGGGGTGGGCAGTATTTATTCAGCAGCTCATGATGATCCCATGACCTTCATCTGTGTGGGACGGGGACTGAGCAGGACTTTATCAACAGTAGCACAGTTTGTTGCTTGTGCTTATGCCAGGGAAGGTTGACTTAATCCTTAGCCATGAAATATGTCTTCAGGGCTGCTGTTGTTGATGTATATTTTTAGCAGAGGCTGGTGCTGGACCAGAAGGCCTCTTTTTGGGTTTTTTTTATATATGTATGATTTATTATTATCTCAAGATCTATTGTGATCAGCATATAAACATCCTCCATCTCCTTGAGCTAATCCAAAGGAGCCCTGTGAGAACTGGGATGTTTGAGTTTCTGTTTATAGTAGTTGCCTTGAGCCTTAACCTTCTTTTAGTGACAGCTGGAAGAGTCGAGTGTGGAAGCATGAAATGGGCTGAAAGTGTTATTGTTTGGATCTGTGCTCCCCTCGACTGCCCCACACACGGATCTGTCAGGCCTCTCTCCTCTCAGCTGTCTCTGCTGATGTGTTCTATGAGTCCACTTCAATTTCACATTCCTGAGCAGTTAAGCTGTAGCAAGAAACTGGAAATCCAAAGGGGTCTGTTCCTGCTTTTTTATCCTTTTGCTCGCCAGCTGAGGTTGACCATTACCAGGTTAGAGAAACAGCCACGGCTGCAGCCCCTTGTGTGCAGGTCCATGTCCTCCCTCTGGGCTCTGAAACCAGCAGGGTCATTCTGTCTCTGTGTCCCTTCAGTGTCCCTCGCCCCTGCCCTTGCAGCAGTGAGACCAGATTTGGCAGCACAAGGGCCCCTGGGTGTCCCTGTGGCAGAGCCCTCCCTGCTGGGCTGCTGGAGAGGTGGCTGGACTGGAAGCCCCTCTCCTGCCAGGGTGCAGGAGGGGATGGAGTGAGGATCCCTTGTCTCTGCCAGGGTGCAGGAGGGAGAGGGGGCTGAGGAGCTGCAGCTTTGGGACTGTAGCAGTTGCTTTAGAGGGAAGAAGGGAGAGTCTGGGAAGTACCCATTCTGCACTATTGGAATCTTGTGGAGGCACTGACAGGAAAGGGATGTCACAGTGTCCTGCAGAGATGCTCAGTTGATGTTCCTCTCCAAACTCCCTTGCTTTCAACTGATTTTTTTATTCCCCCTGCTCGATTTCTTTCCTTGCTGTTCTGCACCCAGTGAGCAAACCCATGGAACAGTTTTGCTTCGAGGCACAGGTCAGGAGCATTTGATTGCTCCAAAAAGGTGCCCAGGGAGGAGCTGGCTGGGTCTGCACATCTCTAGCACCACCACCACTCCTAAACCACCAAACCCCTGACCAGGGAGCAGGATGAAGTTTTGTTCTTATCCCTTGGGTGATGTCCTGTACTTTACGCGTGTCTTGTGCTCTTTACACTCTTCCCACAGGAGGTATTTTGGCAAAGGCTCTGTCTGCTCTGGTGCTCTGGGTTCCTTGCCAGGCCCAGCTCCGTGTCCGACTGCACTGCCAGGACATGGAGGGTTTGGTTTTGGTCAGCCTCCCTTGGTTAGCCAGTTGTGTATTAGAAACTGAACATATTAAAATTGTCTTAAAGGATAATGTTCCTCAATTAGTGTTTGGGTTTTTTAATTCATGGATGAAAACTGTCACTTTAGCATGTAGAGTCTCTTACAGAATCCTGTGCAGTGATTCTAGAATTTTGAAACTGTATGATGTGTTACATTCACAAATTTATTTGCTATCAACATTCCCTGGGAAAAAAAAAAATAGAACAAGAAAACAACATACCACAAGCTGCTGTAATGATTTTGTGTCAAGATGATCCAATAAACTTTCAAAACAAAGTTAAATTTTTGGCTTTGTAAATGGTCCTTTTGTAAGTCTGTTTGGATGGACCCAAACCAAGGCATGGATTTACCCCAGTGCTGAACAATGTATCTTCCGTGGAGGTAAGAGGATTCTCCTTCTGACAGGAGGTAGGGAATTCCTAATGCCACCCCTTTGAAAGGCAGCTCTGCAACAGCAGCTGTCACTAACACTGAAATTACAGGAAAAAATAATTCGGACTATCTCAGTTAAATCTCCAGTAATTGTTTTATTTTTTGGATCATGATTGCAGCTAAAATCTAGCACTTGGAAAAGGGGAGTTCTGGTCTGAATGAGGCCAGCACAGCCCCTGCTATTGGTTCTTCTTGGCCTCCTGTTAAATTTGTGACAAACGTGGTGACATTGAGGTGAGGATTAAGGCCCTGTCCTGGCACAGCAGGAATGAAGCCTTGACTTGGCTGATTCCCCAGTGGTTTCCAGTCACACCAGAACCTGTGAGAATCATCTTGGGACAGAAAATCCCTGGGGCTGAGAGTCAGGAGCCACCAGTTCTGCACTGGGAATTGCCCACAAGCTTGCTGGCCCCCTTGCTGGTAGATGCTGCTCAGGAAGGATCCAGGTCCTCTGTTCCCAGTACTGCACTCCCATGTGGACGTGCCATGGGGTGGGACTGCAAAAACCTGATGGAATGGGAATGGAAACAAAAGCAAGTGCCAATGGGAGGTGCCTGGAGCAGACCTTGAGTTTTAAAAAACCCCAAGAGCTGAACTGTGGGGGGCCAGGAGCTGATCCTGCCCCTTCTTGGCCCTGGAGTGCTGGGTCCAGTTCTGGAGCTCCTGACATGGGGCCTGTGAAGGGATGGAGAGTGTGAGGAAGGGTTGTGGGGAAGAGCAGAGTTGGGATATAGATACAGACAGCATCTCTATATATTATATATATGGATATATACTTCTTTATAAAGTGCCTGGAGGTGTCAGAGGCCAGGGAAGTAATGGGAAGAAACTGGAACACAGGACCTCCCACCTGAGCAGGGGAAGAACTTTGCCCTGCACCTGCCTGAGTGCTGGCACAGGCTGCCCTGAGAGGTGGTGGAGGCACCTTCCCTGGAGAGCCTCAAAAGCCATCTGGACACACTCGTGCTGTGCTCAGGTGAGCGCCAGGGGCCCCTCCCAACCTCCAGTCTGTGCTTCTGTGCCTGGGAGTTGCCCACGAACCTGGCACAGAGGCTCCTGCCCTGGGGCAGAGCATCATCTGCTCCTCGGAGAGCCCAGCCAGCCAGGCTGCGGCTGCTGGAGCAGGGCCCGGCCGCTCCCGGGAGCGGCTGCGGCATCAGCTGCTCTGCAGAGCGCCAGGCTGGGCCCTGAGCCGGGAACGGCCCCGAGGAGCGGCGGCTCCGGCCCGGGGCCTGCGGCTCAGCTGCGCTGGGGAGGGAATGGGAGCAGCCGGGGTGAGGGGGCTGGGCTGGGGGCCGTGAGCCCCCGCGGGGCTGGGCTGGGGGCGTGAGCCCCCTCGGGGCTGGGCTGGGGGCGTGAGCCCCTCGGGGCTGGGCTGGGGGCGTGAGCCCCCTCGGGGTGGGCTGGGGGCCGTGAGCCCCCGCGGGGCTGGGCTGGGGGCCGTGAGCCCCCGCGGGGCTGGGCTGGGGGCCGTGACCCCAGGGGGCTGGGCTGGGGGCTTGTGAGCCCCCGCGGGGCGGGCTGGGCTGGGGGCTGTGAGCCCCCGCGGGCTGGGCTGGGGGCGTGAGCCCCCGCGGGGCGGCTGGGCTGGGGGCGTGAGCCCCCGCGGGGTGGGCTGGGGGCCTGTGAGCCCCGCGGGGCTGGCTGGGCTGGGGGCTGTGAGCCCCCGCGGGGCCGGGCTGGGCTGGGGGCTTGAGCCCCCGCGGGGCGGCTGGGCTGGGGGCTGTGAGCCCCCGCGGGGCTGGGCTGGGGGCTGTGAGCCCCCGCGGGGCTGGGGCTGGGGGCTGTGAGCCCCCGCGGGGCTGGCTGGGCGGGGCTGTGAGCCCCGCGGGGCTGGGCTGGGGCTTGTGAGCCCCCGGGGTGGGCGGGGCTTGTGAGCCCCGCGGGCGTGGCTCTGGGTGCTGGGCCCCCGTGGCTGCTGGGCTTGCAGAGGTCCGCGGACAGGCTGACTAGCCGGCGTTCAGCCCGCGGCAGAGCTTGGTCGTTTGACACCCTGGTTTCTGGGTGGCGCGACTTTTCTCCTGAGAGCTTGGGGTGCATCCTTACAAGCTGAGCTCTGGGCAGGACCCCGCAGCTGTGCCCGCTGCCAAGACAGAGCGGGGCTACCACCGCTCCGGAGCATCCCGAAAATACAGACACTGAATGGAGGGGAATAAAGGAAAACAAACGGATAAAACAGAATAAAATGGGAAAACAAATTAAAAAAAAAAAAAAACAAAAAAAAAAAAAAAAAAAAAAAAAAAACCAGAAGAAAATCAATACAACGCAAGAATAAAACGAAAAAATAAATGCATATGAAAATAAATAGAATTAAAGGAAACAAATAGTAAAACAGAAGAAAACATAAAACAAAAGAAAATTGAAAAAAGCGAATAGAAAATTAAAATAGAATAAAAATAAACCAGAAAAGAGAATAAAATAACAAAAAGGCAAGATAGAAAATAAAAGGCAAGATAGAAAATAAAAAGATAGAAAATAAAGTAAGGCAAGATAGAAAGCAAAATAAAGTAAAATAGAAAATTAATAATAAAATTAATTATAATTAAATGAAATAAAACTAATATAGAAAATTAAAGAAAATCGAATAAGAGAAAATAAAAGGAATTCATATAAGTAGAATAAAACATTGAAATAGAATAAAAAAATAGAATAAAATAAACTAGAATAAAATCTTTAAAACACGATAAACCAGGGACCGCTCGTCCCCAGCCGCGGGCCCTCTCCCCCTCCCCGGCCCGGCCCTCCCGTGGGCGGGGCCCGCGCGCGGGGGCGGCCCCTTTAAGAGGAAGTAGCGCCGGCGGCGCGCGGGAGCGGCGGGAGCGCGGCGGGCGCGCGGAGCGTGCTGCGGCCCGCGGGGAGGCAGTGCTGCGGCCCGGGGAGCTGTGCGCGTCCGCCGGCGAGGGAGCGCGGCCCGGCAGGTGCGGGGGCTCGGGGGCTGAGGGGCCCCGGGGCGGCGGGAGGGGACCCGGCAGAGTCCGTGAGGGAGGAGGGCCCTGCGGGGCGGGCTCGGCGGGGCCTCCGGGGAAAAGGGGCCTGGAGGGAGCCGCGCGTCCCCAGCTCTGCCCACGTGTCCCCCCAGCGCCGGGGGCCGCGTTCCTCCGGCCGGGCCGGGCCGGGCTCTGCGCGGCCTTAGCGGGACGGGACGGGACCTGTTGAGCCGCGGCCACCGCATCCCCGCTCGGGGCGTTGATTGTGTTCGCCTGGGCGGGGGCGATGGCGGCCGCGGCCCGGCCTGAGCCCCCTCAGGAGGGCCCGGAGCCCCCCGGGGTGGGCAGGGCGGGGATCAGGGCATGGATCAGCCTGTGCTGGCCCGGCCCGGAGGAGAAACGCCTTGCATGGGACATCCGCGAGCAGAGCCCTGGCTGCTGGGCACAGCCCCCTTCCTTCAGAGGGGTCGGGAAGGGGGCGGACCTGCTGCAGGATTCATAAGCAACCGAAAAATTCATGAGGGGAAAAAAAAGAAACATCGCAGAGAGTACGGGGGTTGGTGGCAACTGTGAAGTTACAGCTTGCAACTTCCCTATTTTATCCCACCTCTCCCACCCTACTTTCTCCAGCCCAGCTGCCATAGGTAAAGGCAGAGCCCTGAAGTTCAAACCTTTCACTCTCTAAAGTGGTCGGGGAATGGGGAATTTTCCATTTTTTTTTCAGGTCATGGTGAGCCATGGCTCAGCTGTCATGAGGGAGAACTTGTCAGGAGAACTTGAAAGCAAACCCTTGCTCTGCTTCTGTCTCTTGCTGTAGGCTCAGGAATCCTGATCTTACAGAGCTGCCTCCGCTCTGGTCTGTGGCACAGTGAGTTCAGCTCCTTCCAACAAAGCTGTGAGAAGGACAGGCAAAAGGAAAGGGCAGGAAGTCCTCTGGAGGGAAAGGACAGGGGATCTGGAGTTGTCCAGTGTCCAGCACAGATGTTTGAGAAAAGCATTTCTGTCAATGAAAGGCAGGATTCCCTTCTCCTAGAGCTTGGAGCTGCAGAGCGACCACACTTTCTGGATTTCCATCCCTTTGTTAAAAGCCCCTTTCTGGACTGGAAATCTTTTGCCAAGTTGCAGGGTAGGGAGGGATTTTGCTGGGAGATGTGAAACTTCCCCAGCCACCTGTTTAGAGGCCCCAGGGCTTCGTCCTTGCACTCTGCTTCCTTTCCCAACTTCAGGCTCACATCCAGCTGCCTGGCTGTCGCTGTTCTCTGGACTCCGTATCCCCTGTTTCACATTCGCTTTCTGTCTTAGTCACGTGCTGTGACCTGAACCTGAGGTGAGCTTGTGACTCTTCAGAATCCCCAGAAGGAGGGAGAGGAGCATTGGGAATTCTTGCCAGTGGTGGCAAAACCTGGAGCTGTTGGTTTATAGCAAGGAGCTGAGTGCAGGTGCTGAGCAGGGAGCTGGTTCCCTGTGCCTGGCTCACCTTGCAGCTCCTGGGATGCCTTGTTGACACGTGGGGATGCACTGTCACCTGTGCCTTCATCAGACATGGAAATGGGCTCTCCCACGTGTTGGCCAAGGCTTGGGGAGCTTGGAGTAGACTAAGCATCCTGAGCAAAGTTGTCCTGCTGCTCTTAAGCTGCCTCTGGAGCTGTTTGCCAGCTGCTTCCTTGTCCACATCCAACATGGCCCTTATACTGATTGGATGAAAAGTACCCCCTGTATTGGAATGGGGTGGTTTAGTCCCATTTTGGAGGTTGGACTGTCCAGATCTGTGCTTTGCTTGGTCACTCCTGCTCCTCTGTGAGAGCCAGGGATCTCCATGGCCACAGTAATGAAAGAGAAAATGTCCCTCGTGAGTAGTGAAAGTATCTGGGGTCAGAGCACAGAGATTGCAAAACCTTTCCAATCCTGCCCACAGATCTGGGTAGGGAATTGCTTTCAGTTGCTGAGTTTTAATTTCTAGTAAGACAGGAAAGTATTTTCTGGTTCTTGAGCCATAAATGCTGCTGTAAATGGATCCAGAACCAGCTTTGCTGGAGGTTTATCAGCTTATCTTTAGGAATATGTAATACCCAGCTAATGCCGTTAATAAAGAGTGCACCTTAGGCTGCACCTTTATCCTCCTTTTCCTAGATGCCCCTGGGAGGCAGAATTATTCCTGAGGCCTGGTTTGGTCTGCTGCCTGCTTCCTTCTGGAGCTGGTGGAGTGTTAGAGGTGCTGCTCTGCTCCTGGTGGAATTGGGTGGGTTGTTGCTCCAGCTACGTGAAGCAGAAGGGAGGGCAGAGGAAGGGATGGAGACAGCAAAGGCCAGGAAAAAATCCCAGCAAAACAACAACTTTTGCAAGTGGGCAAAGCCAGAGCAAAACAATCCATCAGACTCTGACAGCTTTGACTTCCTCCAGAAAACCTGGCTGAGGTCCCAAATTGCTGCTACTGGTGTTGGGTCAGTGTGAGTGAGATGAGGCCTCCATGGCAGTGCTGCCAGACACTCCCATGTGTGACCCTGTGTCGATTCCAGGGAATTCAGGGCACAGAAGATGGGCTGGAGCCACCCAGACTATGGCTGAGGTTACAGCAGGAGCTGAGCTGGCCCTGTGGCTGCACTGAAAGGCCCTGTATTTTCTGCAGGCCTCTCTTGGGGCTGTTGTCTGGCTGCCTTTGCTTCCTTCTCTCTTTGCTCTCGCTGTGTGATGTGGTTGGTGTTGAGGCGGTCTCCAGCTCCACATCCATGGGCCCGTTCTCTGTGCCTGGAGCCATGCTAAGGGGTTGAGTTACTCCCATATCTCCTGCCAGGGCAGGAGAGGCCTCGTGGGCCTGTGCTGTCAGCAAGAAACAATCCTGCCATTCATCCCAATGTGTGACATTACCATGGGGAAAAGGGATGTTTGTCCCTGGGATTATCCATGCTCTGGGAAAGGCTGGCCGTGTGGCCAGCTCGTGCTCCAGCTCAGCCCTGGGGTGTGATCCCACACTTCCTGGGATCCCAGCCCACTGTTAGAATGGTACCATAGTCATTTTATCATCCTTATGCAAATTTCATGCTCCAAACTGATGCTAGCTTTGACTTGGGTGGGGGCAGATCCCAAAGTTAGAGGAAATGGAACTGCTGTGGGCCCAGAAACATCCCTGTCCAGTGAGGACAGTACAGAGCCTGCACAAGCAGGGTGACCTGAGCAGCTCAGCTGGGACTTAGTAAACACCTCCCTGCCCTTCCAGCCCTGTAGTGGGGACAGTGAGAGGCTTTCCCAAGGACCAGGCTGCTCTGGGACCTGGAGAAGAGGGAGCTGCTCCTGCCATGCTGTCACTGGCCGTGCTGTGCCCTGGCAATACCTGTGTGTGCAGTTAACCTGTGTGCTGGAGTCGTGACCCAGCTTGTCAGCTTAGCACAGCCCTGCAGAGCCTGCAGCAGATTAGCTCTGCCTCCACACGCAGCCCATCCCGCTGGGCCCAGGGAACCCTTCCAGCACGGGCTCTGACATTGCAGTGCATGCACATGGCACGTAAGAGCAGCAGGGCTGGCCCTGAGTCAGTAACACCCGGGGCACCCTGGGGCTTCCTGCAGTCACTGCTGTTCCACGGATCAGTTGGAAATGGCAGCGCCTGCGGCCTGACCTTCCCCTCTGGGGAGGGAAGCAGGAGGGGCCTTTTACAGAACAGACTTTCTTGGGTGGCTTTTCGCCCTCTGTGGCTATGGGGACAAACCACACTGGAAATTTGTGTTGTTTGCCTTCCCTCTCCCTTGCCAGACTTGGTTTTCCAGCCTCCCCTGCCCTCCCTCAGCATCCCTGTGCAGTGTGAGCAGTGTCACCCATAATGTCCCTCTTGTCACTGTCCCCCATGGTCTGAATGTATATCCTGAGCTTGAAGCCAAGCAATAAGCTCCCTGTTCATCCATCTGCTCGGGATGGATGCTGCTGTTCCACTGCTGGCTGACCTGGCTCTCTGCTCCAAGCAGCAGCATTCCCACCTGCAGCTCTTGATGGGCTCTGCCAGAGCTCCCCTCATCTCTGGTGGGTCCTCTGCTGTCCCAGATACAGCTTCATCTAGCAGAGCTTTTTCCTTTATTCCATAAACTAACTCGACTTTAGGATTGTCTGGAATGTATGGCCTTGCAGGGGCAAAGGAGATGCCAGTTAAAGCAGAGGATAACTATTTTTGGTCTTTTATTATGTTTTTTCCTCTTCTCATGCATATGGCCTTGCAGATGGGCTCTCCCTCTCCATGGCTTGAAGATGTGTGAAGAGCCTGTCCTGCTCCTAAACCAAGCTCTTCCCTTCTCCTAAGCCACCCTCTTTCCAGGAAGGGCCTGGAGACGTGGGAAGTCCCAGGAGACGTGGGAAGTCCCAGAACTGTACCGTTTCTTACTTGGGAATTTCCAAATTGTGCAGCAGATTGGAATAGCGGGGCCTGGGGGTGGCTGGCAACAGGCAGGACCTTCTTAAAGCTGGCTCTGGTGAAAGACAAAAGGCTCTTTGTTTGCCCAAACCTTGTGAATTCAGCATTTCCAGCGTGCCCCTGTTCAGATTTGGTTGTGAAGGCTGCTGCTAAAGCACTTTCTAAAAGAAAAATGGGGATGTTGTCCTGCAGAGCAGCAGAATGAACTGGGGCTGGTGTGTGCCTGGGCTGGGGCTGGAGGTGCAGCTGGGCTGAGTCGAGCTGCTGCTTCTCCAGAAACTTCTGAGCAGCTTCAGCTGCCGGGACTGAGCCCGGGGGATAGACAGGGAAGGCAGTGCCGAAGGGAGCCGTGGCTCGGCTCTCCTGCAGCAGCACGGAGGGATCCTGCGGGAGCAAAGACAGAGCTTGCAGAGGGCAAGGATTAGCTTTTGGGAAAACATTGGCAGCTCCCTGGGCTGGAGTCGGTGCCAGACAGGAAGCGGCTGACGTGGAAGTGCCGGCTGGCTGGGATTATGAATGGCCAGAGGTGCCTTCCAGCCACTCTGAGACCTCCTCGTCCTGCCCTGCCCTACCCGAGGTAAGCACTGGGCAGACCTTTGCTCCTCATATCACAAATCGATTCAAAAGAGCAGCTGGAAGTCTCATCCCAGGAAGATAAGCCCTTGTTTGTTGCCAGACTGGCTCTGGCGGTGCAGAAACTGGCTGCCATTAGTGCAGTGCGGCTGCCAGGATTGTTCTGGTCCCTCCTCTCTGTAGTAAAATCTCTCCTTTGATCGGAGAAAACCAGGATCATCCTGTCCCGAGACACTGAGCTACTGCAGAGTGGCCATGGGAAGGGATTTGTGAAAGGAGGGGGGGTGGAATTATGGAAAAAATGTGCGTGTGCATCTGTCTTGGCTGTTTTGTGCAAAACTGCCTGTTGGAAGGTGCTTTTCTTCTCTTTCTCACCCTGTAAATTCAGGTTTTTGCTTGAAATGCTCAGTGTGTCCAAAATATCTTTATCAGGGCTGCTTTATCAGTCAAGGGGGTTCGTGTCCTGTGTTAGGAACTCTGGCCTGGCATTAAGGGCCCTGGGAATGGCTCAGGGGGAAGCTGGATTGTGGCTCCCAGGCTCTGGGGACACAGTGGCTGTCCCAGGCTCCCCACCCAAGGGTTACAAGCAGCTGGACTCGGTGGGATTGGAGAACAACAGCCTGGCTTCCCAGACAGCACACTGGCCAAGTCCCTGACTTGAGGAGCTGCGTTGCTCCCTGGGAGCAGCAGCTGAAGGGCTGTTTTACCAGAGGCAGCAGGATGTGGCCGGCCCAGCGCTGGGGTCACGGAGGAGGGAGGTGGCCTCGTGTCTGACCCCTCCCCAGCTGCGGAGCCTCTGGGTTGTGGCCGCCCACGAGAAACAAACGAGGAGGTTTTTTTCCCCTCTTTTGAAAAAGGAAGCTCGGCCTCAGCGCCTGCCAGCACTGACAGAGGGTGCAGAGAGCAGGGCTGAGCCCTCTGCAGGAATGACCTGCTGAGGCCAGGAACACAGGTAGGAGCTTGCTGACTGCTGCCTTGCTGGTTTTCCCCTGGCTGTTAAACCCCTGTGCAGTGTTGGCAGTGGAGTGGAGCATGGAGCGCTGCTGGGGCTGGCAATGATGGAGCATTCATGGGACTCCTGGAGTTCTTTCTGGGCTTTTCTGCCTCTATAAGGAGGGCAGGATCTGTCGGGAACTCTGCTGGCTCCTAGGAAACCTCGGGATGGCTGCAACAGGGCGCAAGGGGGGGCAGTTTCCTGGTATTTTGGAGGAGGTGACTCTTCCCTTTTCCAGACTGAGCTGCCTTTACAAGTACCCAAGAGCTGGGAAGCAGCTGCCTGGGTTTCCTCTGCCCAGAACCTGGGGTTAGAGCAAGGCAGCGCCTCATGATCTGCCATTCCTGGAGAGGGAAGAGAAATGGCAGGACAGTGCCAACAGCCCTGGCAGCGAAACCAGCACAGGAGCTGCACAAGCAGGGAGTCAGAGAAAAGGAGCTGATGGGAGGGGAGGGCCAGGCCTTGAGACCCCTGTGCAGGCAAGTCCAGCCTGGCAGGGAGCTGCTCCTCCCGTGTCCTTGGGATAAGCTGGAGGTGTGTCTGTGCTCCGGACAGCCCACGGGGTCATGGGCTCTGTGATCCCGAGCAAAGGCAAAGGTCCTCTCAGAGCACCGGTGACGTCTGCTGGGATCTTGGCTGGCTGAAAGGAGGAGGCAACAAAATGTACTGAGGGTTGTTTGGGGGGGGTGTGGTTTTTCCCCTCACCTTTAAAGCTTGCAGATACCATCCAGGTGCTTTGCATGTCCCATTTCCCAATTGTCTCTAACCTTTCCTTTCCCTTGTGTGCGGGGGCGGTGTCAGCTGTGACTCCTGCCTGTAGAAGTAGGTGTTGTACAGATGATATCATTTCCAAGCAATGTCAGGGATGCTTTGGTCTCTGTGCCTCTTTATTTTTATTTTTTTTTTCCTAGAGCTAAATGTTTCTTTTAGCTCATTGCAGTCAGAGACCATAATTAAATAGGCTGCATCTGCTTGATGTCTCAGCTACTCATTTTGCTAATGCTTCACCCAGATGCTGAATCGTCTGAGAGACAATTGCTGCTGTGTTGAGCTCCCCAGTTCTCAGGGATGATGTCTCCATAGGATCAGGAATTCGTTCATAGGATGAGTACTGCTTGTAACAACACCATGTAAACTCTGCCCTGCACAGGGACCCTGACAAATGTGAGGGCTGGGAAATCCCCAACTGTGTGACAAGTGAGAAGGGCAAGTGTTGGATCCTGCCCTGGGACGGGGCAGCCCTGGAGGCAGGCACAGACTGGGAATGAGAGGCTGGAGAGCAGCGCTGTGGGCAGGGACCTGGGGGTCCTGGTCGGTGCCAACTGGGGTCTGAGTCACTGCTGTGTCCTGGCAGCCCAAAGGGCCCCCGTGTGCTGGGGGCACCAGGCCCAGGGGGGGATTGTCCCACTCTGCTCTGCACTGGGGCAGCCTCACCCCCAGTGCTGGGGCACTGTGGGCACCACAAGATCAGGAGGATCCCAAGCTGCTGCAGAGTGTCCAAAGGAGGGACAGGGAGCTGGGGAAGGCTCTGAGGAGCGGCTCAGGACACTTGGCTCGTTCAGCTGGGGCACAGGAGACTGAGGGGAGACTCCTCGGGGGCTGCAGCTCCTCCCGAGGGCAGGCACAGGGGCAGGGGCTGAGCTCTGCTCTGGGCCAGGAGCCCAGCAGGGGCTGGAGCTGTGTCAGGGCTTGGCCTGGAGCTCAGGGCAAGGTTCTTCCCCCCGAGGGTGCTGGCACTGCCCAGGCTGCCCAGGGAATGGGCCCGGCCCCGAGGCTGCCAGAGCTGCAGGAGCCTTTGGACAGCGCTGCCAGGGATGGGCAGGGGGGATTGTTGGGGGGGCTGTGCCGGAATAGGGGCTGCACTGATGATCCCTGAGGGTCTCTCTGGCTCAGGACATTCTGGGATTTAGGAAGAGTCTCTCTATCCCACTCAGATGAGAAAAATGGTTGGTGTTTGTTTCTTGATATGTGGGGCTAAAGCCAGGAGATGTTTGGTTTTACCCTTGGGTTTTACTCCATCCACATCCATGCCAGGCCCTCCAGAAGAGAAGCAGGGATGGAGTGACTCTGCACCGGGGATGCTGTGGGTGCTCCAGGGAGCCACGTGGAAGGTGGTGGTGGTGGTGCTGCTGCTGCTGCTGCTGCTGCTGCTTTGTGGCTTCTTGTGTGAGAGGATGTGTTTTCCAGTGCAGGGAACTCATTGGAAGTGCTTCCCTGGACTTTCTGCTGGAAGTAGCAGCAGCCTCAGCACCTGCTGCCCACATTGCTGGGTCTGTGGGGGCCGTGCCTCAGTTCCGGGGTGGGCGCAGTCCCTGGAGCTTCCGGCTCTGCCACAGGATGTGGCCAGGCTGTGACACAGCTCCTGGTAACCAGTACTGCTCAGCTGTCTCTCCACACCCTTCACTTCTTCCTCTGCCACGTCTGGGGCGGGATCGTGCTCCAAAGGACACATCTGCCAGATGTTTGTGCTGGGTTTAGCTCCACCGAGGTGGCTCACGGGGTCACAGCTGATTTGGCAGCAGGGAGGCCCGGTTGGATAGGGCTTGGAGCAACCTGGTCTAGTGGAAGGTGTCCCTGCACACCAAAGGTGTCCCTGCCCATGGCAGGGAGTTGCATCTGGTTGTTCTTTAAGGTTCCTTCCAACCCAAACTGTTCCATGATGACATCTCTGCTCTAGATTCACCTCTCAGCCCATGGTGGATCTCACTGAACCACACTAAAATGCTTTTAGGGTTTCTCACAACACTTTGTAGCCCGTTTTGGGGTTTAGATCTCTCAGCTCCTCTATGGGAGAGGTTACCGAGCCCATTCCCGCAGGAAATGTTGAGCCTGTTCTTAGTGGGGTGAACTGGAATGGTTTGGGGTTTCTTCCTCACTGTAATTAAATAAGGAAACAAGAGGCCTTGGCTTTAAAGCTTTTTAATCTTTCTCCAGAGAAGAACTCCTGATTAGCGCTGCAGCATCTGTTAGAGACGGGCTCGATTGCAGCCGTGGTAGTCATGACCTTGAGTTTGGGATGTGCTTGCCAGCATTTGAGGACACTATTTACCTATTGGAACAACACCATGGCCTCATGGAAATCTAAGTAGATTCTGCTTGGGGAAAGGGGTTATTTTTGCTTGCTTGCTTGCTTATGAAATTATGAACACTTATTTAAGCTATTTAAGGCATCAGCTTAATTTCTATTACTTTATTCATTTCTCTGTCCAGCACATATAAAATAATATTTTTGGTACATAAAGCTTTCTGCCTTAAGCTTTCATCCAACAGCAGCCTGGCACAAATTCTGTGAGGGGCTGGATGTGGGAACAAAGGAGGTATAATTAGCTACAGATAAACAGAGCTGTGTTTCTTGTCAGCATCCCTTCAGATCTCAACTCATGTCTCACCCTTGGAGCTGATTCTTTTCTACAATCTGAAAGAGGAAGATGAGCTTTCCCTCATCTTCCAGTTTTCAACTTGTAAACGGAGCTAAACTGAAATGGGAAATATGTTTCTGGTCTGTGTGCACCTGCAGAAGAGGCTGTGGCTGCTCTCAGGGCTGGTGTTATTTCAGGATATTTGCTTTCCGGGTGCCTGAGCTGTAGCTTCTTCTTCATGTTGCCCTTCACCCCTTGGTTTCTGTCTCTCGCTTTCAGTGTCTGGCTTGGTGGGGGCTGTCTGGCAGCAGCACTGAGCTGTGTTGTGGGCTGGCATGACCTGGCCTGGCGTTGTTCCCAAAGGAGGGATGCAGAGGTGAAAATAGGATCTGGGTGAAACCCAGCTGGCTTTACCCTTCTTTGTCAGTGCATGTGATCCAAGCAGGGTTGGGGTCTCATGGTGTGACTGGCAGCCCCCTCCCATGGCTGTGGGGCCTGTTCCCTCATTCCCACATGGGACAGGTCAGCTGGTGACTCTATTCAGCCCAGGTCACCCCTCCAGCCTCTCCTCCCCTCTGCTCCAGCCGGGGAAGGGAAGGGAAGGGGGAGGAAGGAAAGCTGCTATGACCTCCCCCCCCTCTCAGATGTGGGGCAAGGGCCCAGATGGCATCCCAGATCTCTTCCTATGGGATTTAGATGAGGTTTCCTGTTGAGAGAGCTGCTCCTAATCGCTGCCCTTCTGTGCTGCGTTGCAGATCAGGACCAGATGAGCAGAGGGAGGTTTCTGTGAAGATCAGAGTCGCCTCAGCCCTGCCCCGGGAAGTGGCCGCGCCTCCGGCTGTCACCACTGTGGGCCTGGGAGAGACACAAGAGAAGGAAAATGTCCCACGCTTTAAAGCAAGTGTTCAATAAAGACAAAACCTTCCGGCCCAAGCGCAAGTTTGAGCCGGGCACGCAGCGGTTCGAGCTGCACAAGAAGGCCCAGGCCTCGCTCAATGCCGGCCTGGACTTGAAGGTGGCCGTGCAGCTGCCGCCGGGCGAGGAGCAGAACGACTGGGTGGCCGTGCACGTCGTGGACTTCTTCAACCGCATCAACCTCATCTACGGCACCATCAGTGACTATTGCACGGAGCAGTCCTGCCCCGTCATGTCGGGGGGCCCCAAGTACGAGTACCGGTGGCAGGACGAGCACAAGTACCGCAAACCCACGGCCCTGTCCGCGCCCCAGTACATGAACCTGCTCATGGACTGGATCGAGGTGCAGATCAACAACGAGGACATCTTCCCCACCAACGTCGGTGAGTTTGGGGCCCAGCTGGGGCTGGGGGGAGGGAGGTGGGTGTGGAGCCTCTTTTTCTGTTCCAGGAGATGCTGACCCCTGCTGACTCAGCACAGCTGACCCCTGTAGCAGAGCTGTTTCCCTCTGTGCTTCTCAGGTGGACAGTGCAGTGAGCTCTTCCCAGCTTTTCTGCTTTGCTGAAGTACCCAGAGCTGTAGCACATCCCACTGGGAGTCATGGATACCTCGAGGCAGTGAAACAGGAGGCTGCCCTTAGAGCAGTGGCTCTGGAGTGGCTCTGCTGGATGCAGGATGGCTCTCTGGGAGCTGATGGCCAGCCCAGGTCTGGGGCACAGCTCTGTGTCACCTGGTGATGGTGTCACATGCCATAATCACCCCCTCTGTTATTAGAGGCCACCCTGCCCCTCCTGAGGGGTGGGATGCTGGCACAGGCCTGGAGGGAAGGGCCATGTTTCATCTACTGCCAGGCCTATGGAAACAGGAGTTTGGCCTAAGACATCTCCATATCCAAACACAGCTTTGGGACAGAGATTGTTTGGTTTCATTTTGTGATGAAGATGGAAGAATTTAGTCTCTAAGTTATCAGGTAAATACAACTGAGCCTATGCAGAGCTTCCATCTCCTGGGGTGGGGGAGACAAGGCACAGCAGAGCTCCCTCCCTCCCTCCTGCCCCGGTGTTCATCCCTTTGGAGCTCTGATGGGATGCACTTGGTTCCTGTTCAGGGCACATCTGCCACTTGAGCATCCACAGGGATCCTTCACTATGCCAAAATGCTGCTTAAACCTGGTGTGGAGTGGGCAGAGAGGGGAGGGGGGCCATAAACAGCCACTTTTGAGACAGCTGAAGCACCAAACCCTCCCCAGCCATTCTTCTCACGCTGCATGGGCACTTCTGCAGCTCTCCAGAGACCACAACGGGAGGTGTTGGTTCTGTTCTGGGCTGCAGGATGAGCTACCGACAGCACGAGGGTTGTGGTTTGGGGTTTTTTACTTGTTATTGTCTTCAGCTCAGCTTTTACCAGGTCCTTTAACGCTGACTGAAATGCTGCAGCTCTAGCAAAACAAGGAAAGGGTTTAACTCATCCTTGTTCCTCCAGAAACAGTGTGAACTTTACACTCTGATATCCTACAGAGGTGGCTGCATGGCCAGACTGCTCTGCTGCAGGGGCCCAGCCAAACACACTCCTGGAGCCTTCAAAGAGGATCTTAACAGCTTTAATTTTTAACCAGAGATAAAGATGTACCAAAACAAGGGATAACTGTGGGGAGTTAACAGCACCAGCCCTTTCCTTTGGGAAGTTGCTTGGTTGTATCTGGTGCTTTGCACTGTTTATATTAATACATCAAACAGGAGTAGAAGAAAACTCTTGTCTGAAACAACTGCTGGGAATGTGGGCTCTGCTTTCAGTCACAGCAGTGCATTGCTCTGTCACTTAAAAAACCTGTGCTTTGAAAAATGTGATCCAAAGGAAAGGAAAAAAGAGAGGGGTGCTGGAAATTACCAGGGACAGAAACGCTTTTGCCTCAGTCCGTGCATTTCACCAATTTATTTTAGCCCTAAGCAACCAGTTTTAACTTGACCAAACCTTTTTCATGGCCACTCTTCCAGGTACTCCCTTCCCCAAGAACTTCCTCCCGGTGGTAAAGAAGATTCTCTCCAGGCTCTTCCGGGTGTTTGTCCACGTCTACATCCACCACTTTGACAGGATCACCCAGATGGGCTCGGAGGCCCACGTGAACACCTGCTACAAGCACTTTTACTACTTTGTGAAAGAGTTCAATCTCATAGACACCAAGGAGCTGGAGCCCCTGGTGAGTCTCAGTGGGCTCAGGTGGGGCTCTCAGGGTCTGTGGCCAGCACAGGGCTGGGGAAGTCACAGAGGGCTCTGGAACTTTCTCAGAAGGCCCCACCTCAAATCCTGGGGTCAGTTTTGGGTCCCTCACTCCAACAAAGACATTGAGGGGCTGGAGCATGTCCAGAGATGGGAACAGAGGGGGGGAAAGGGGCTCAGCCTGGAGGAAAGGAGGCTCAGGTGGGCCCTTGTGGCTCTGCACAACTCCTGACAGGAGGGGACAGCCAGGGAGTCTCAGTCTTGTCCCAGTTAACAAGTGACAGACAGGAGGAAACCATCTCAAGCTGTGCCAGTGGAAGTTAAGATTGAATATTGGGAAAAATTCTTCACTGAAGGGGTGGGACAGGCATTGCTTAGGGCAGTGTTGGAGTCACCATCCCTGGAAGTGCTCAGAAAATATGTGGATGTGACACCTGGGACATGGTTCAGTGGTGACACAGCAGTGGTGGGGTAATAGTTGGACTTGATGATCTTGGGAGTCTTTCCAGCCCTTAAGGATTCCATGATTTTCTTCTAAAGCTGGTTGCTCAAATTCAAGACAAGCTGGCCTTGCAGTGTAACCATCAGGAACCTGGGAGTCAGGACGTGACTGGGAAGTGCTGGGAATGGGAATGGTGGGGGGAACACAGCCCTGCCCAAACTGGAGCTGTGGGCAGCAATGTCAGCCTGTGCCTAGGAATGCTACTGACAGCTAAACACAGGGGGTTTCATCCACATCCTCACCTGGGAGCCTGGATCCTCCTTCACAGTCCCTTGTCTTGTCTGTCCCTTTGACAGAAGGAAATGACCTCCCGAATGTGCCACTGAGCTCAGACCTTCCTGCTCCCACCTCGGCCCCTCTTCCGAGGACTCCGAGCCCCAACCCCATATTGGAGACGTGATTCAAGGGGAGAACAGAGACGTTTCGTTTAAGAAATTATATATTTTTAATGCGTTTCAATGTAAAACTGTGATATTGCAGGAATATTTTTTTGAAGATGCTCTAGATTAACTAATTTTTATAGTAATTTCTATAAAAAAGAAAGAAAATATTTTGTGGGCCACTTGATGGGAATGTTGGCTCTCGGAGTGGGGAAGAGCTGCCTGAGCTGCCTCCTCCGTGTGCCCCGAGTGAGCTGAGCCAGACACTTCAGACAGAGCTGTGTTGTGGGGCTGGTGCTGCCATGGAAGCGGTACCTCCCTTGGGATACACATTTCCCACCCCTGAAGGCAGGGTCCAGGACTGGTGTACATGGATCTCCCAGGTGTGGATCTCCCAGCACCTCTTCCACTGGCTGTGAGTCCAGGTTTGGGGCAGAGCTGCTCCGTGCCTACCTGTCCCCAGGGCCTGGCTCTGTGCTCTCCCTCTGAGTGAGCTGGGACCGAGCTTCCTCCCATGGCCGCAGTTGGAGCCGCTGCTGTTGGAGTGGAAATCTGCCCAGCCCCGAGCTGAGCTCTGCACACACAGCCCGGGTCTGGCTCAGCACTGTCCCCATGGGGACACAGATCCATGCTGGCAGCTCCTCGTGGGAGCCACCAGAGGGAAGGTGCTGGGACAGGCACCAGGAATTCTCCGTCCTCTGCCTCCCTGTCCCTCGTGGTACGCTGACCCTGCCGGGATCACATCCTGCTTCCCGTTGGGGTACGGAGCCTTCTCCCTGTTCCCCAGCATCACCACCCCACCCAGCTGGGCACATCTGGGACCAAAATCTCTGGTGTGCAGCTAGAGCCCCCCTGGCCTCACCCACTGCTTGCACAAGGAGAGCTTGCAATGCCCCCAGGTAGGTAGTGGGTCTACCTAGGATGTGGGGACCAGTAAGTGACCAAACTGCACCACTAACCACTTCTTCCTTACAAAGCATTCCCGTGCCCTGGAATCTCTGTACATACGTGACTCTCTCATTTCTCGTCCTGCCGTTAGGACACTCGTTCAAATACCACTCGTGCTCTGAAATGGAACCAATAAATTATGTTGTATTTACACAGCACACGCCGCTGCCGAGCGTCTCGTGACTGCACGTTCGTCAGAACCTTCCCTTCAGCAAAACAAACACAGGGTGTTTGGGCTCCTTGGGGATTGTGCTGGAGAGCTGGGAACTTGTGGGTGTGTGCTCCTGGGGCAGCTCCTGGGAGGTTGGTTGGGTTCCTCCTTCTCTCCAGGTGCCAGGTCTGGGCTGCTCCAAGCCCTGTGTTGGGTCCCAAGATCACAGGGCCTGACCAGCAGCCCGGGGTTGTCCTGGCTTGTGTCTGCAGTGTCTCTGTACCCAAGGGTTGAGCTGTTTTCCCAGCTCTGAAGCTCGGGTGGAAATGGGCAGAGGAGGGGAATTCCAGCTCGCCAACTTGCCAAGAGGCTCCACTGCCATGTGAAGGAGCCAGGGGTGCAGTCAGAGGCTGGTGGACTAAATTGGGAAAAACTCTGCATGTGGGGGATGCACATTATTTTCCTGGCCAGGAGGGGAGTGAGTGGCTCCCCAGCTGTAGCACTGGCTCTTGCCTATTCCTCTGCCCACTGGAGGTGGTGTGACCACCCTCCAGCCTCGCTCCCAGTGTTTTGTGGGTGCAGCTCAGCTGGAGAACTTGCTGTTTCTTGGTGTGGAATATCTCTTTGGCCAGCCTGGGTCAGCTGTCCCAGCCCTGCTCCCCCCAGTTATCGTGCCCCTCCCTGCTGGCAGAGCTCGGGACACACAAAGTCCTTGGCTTAGGGTAAGCACTGCTCGGCAGCACCAAAACATCGGTGTGTTATCAGCATTATTCTCATCACAGATCCCAAACATGGCCCTGAACCAGCTGCTGGGGAGAGAGCTGGCTCTGTCCCAGCTGAAACCAGGACACCTGCAAGGCCCCAAGTGCTGAGCTGTGGTGGGGCTGCAGGTGGGTGGGGAGCGGTGCTGGGTCAGCCCTCGGAGCCAGGGCAGCTCCTGCTGCTGTTCCCTTTTCACACCCACCTGGAATGCTGTGGGTGCTGAGTCTGGGGATGTGTGACACCCAACCAGCTGTGACCCACAGGGCTGCAAGGACCTGCCTTCCTCAGCCCCCCCTTGCTTTTTGAGGGAAAGACCCTCCCATGCAAGACCAGCTCAGCCAAGGGAGGAGGAGGAAAAGCATCTTTGTGGGAGAAGATGTGGCAGGGCTGGAGGTGGCTGAGCCTGGCCCCCATGCCTGGCAGTGCAGGATGTTGCCCAGACAGGTCTGAGGAGCCACAGTTCAGCTTCACTCTGCCTCTGCCCCAGCGGCCCCAGCCCCACTTTCATCTCCTCGGGCTTTCATCTCGTGTTTACTCACTCCTGAGCTGCAGCTGTGAGTGCTTCAGGGAGCAGGCAGCTGTGAGCCCCTGGGGCTGAGCCCCCCAAACTGAGCCTCAGGGTTGAGCCCCCAGGAATTCTGAGCCCCCCCCCAAATGGAGTCCCTCTGAGCTGGGCCCAGCCTGGCCAGGGGGTTTAGCCTTGACCAAGACCTCTGGGTACTTTCATTTCTTGTCTCCCCAGCACTGGTAGGGTGCAGCAGCATCACAAAGGCTGTGCTGAGAACCCAGGGAACAGCTTTGCAGATCTGTCCTGCAGGGCCTGGGCTGAGCAGATACTGTGCCCAGGGCTCCAGCAGCCTCCCCTCTGTGGGACTGATCCCTTCCCAAAAAGCACAGATGGCATCTGCCCTGGAGCTGGAGCGGGCGCGGGCTGGCAGCACGGAGGGGGCTGCGGCTGCCATATGTTCCCAGGGAAATGCTCCTTTCCTGTGCTTCAGAGCAGGGTCTCCTGCTGCTCCCAGGAAGCCGTGGCTGGACCTGATCCTTCCCTGCTGGGTTTCTCCATCCCCTGAACCCTGAGGAGCTCAGGGGCTTCAGGGCCCCAGTTCTGCCATGAATCCGGATTTAGGATCCTGCCAACAACATCAGTTTGTCACAGATGAGTGATTTAGGGTCACTCAGAGTCACCATTAACACTGTTAGCAAAAGCTTAATTTTAATATGAATCTATGAAAGTGTCATTTAACAGAGTACAATGATAAGGTTTCCTCTGGTACTTCCTACATGGATGTGAAAGACTAAGGAAAATCAAGTTGGAATTGAGCTGGAATGATTTACACTGAGACTGAAGATGTAAAAGGGTAAGAAAGACCCTTCTGTTGAGTACAAGGTTCAGACAAGAGCCCCCTGCTTCCTAAACTCCTGATGGACCTTAGGTACAGCCCAGGTCCAGTCTTGGTCTCAGATTTGGACAGTGGTTCACATATGAAGGAATTAAATACATGGATTTCATTGGTGTTAGTTCAGGGTTTTGTCAGGAACCCCCCGAGGAGCTGTTGCAAGTTAGGGTCTCTCCACCTTGGCAGAGAGTGCCTGTGGGGTCTGTGCCAGAGCCATGTCCTGCTGGGTGAGCACAGGGATATCCCCACCTCCCACCACCCCCCTGGGCAGCAGATCCTGCTCAGAGCAGGGGCTGTGCTGTGACTCAAGGATGTCCTTATGCTGCCCTGCCCTGCCCCTGCAGTCTGGGCGCTGTCCCAGAGACAGCAGGGGCCATGGGGACCACGGGCTCATGGACTGTGTTCCCATCCCCAGGAGGTGCTGCCTCATTCTGTGCACCTTTAGAGTTGGGGAAACAGGAGCACAGGTGGCACTGGAAATGTCCCTGCGCAGCTCAGACCCTGGGAGTGCCTCTGTCCCTCATCCCTGCATGGGCAGTGGCTGCTTTCTAAGCTCTGAAATGTGCTTTTTGTTTGTTCTGTGTTCCCTGGACAGCTGATGCCTCTGGGGCCAGATTCCCCAGGGTTCCTGGCAGCCCCCCAGCCCTGATCCGTGCCCGCCTCCTCCCAGGCAGGGCCCTGGGTTTGCTCCGCTCCAGTTTTGGGCTCCATGGAGGAGGTGACAGCCGTTCCTGGGACAAGGGAACAGTCACCAGCATGGCACGTGCTCCCTCTCCCCTGTATGGCACAGGCCAGGCCAGGGGCCAGCAGCTCCAGGAACATGGGCAGGACCTGGAATGCTTCTGGGAAAACGCTGGAGCAGGGAGGACATGTCCCCTCCCTGCGGGTGACACCGATACCGAGGGCACCTGCTGCTCTGGCCCCGCGGGGACAGCAGGTCCCTCCTCACCCGCTGCTGTACCAGGAGAAGGGCCCCAGGATCGTTTTTGCTCCTGGTGAACAAATCCCTGCTAACCCCAGAGGCTGCTGGGACACGGCCACCGGCACCCGTGTCCTCCAGCGCAGGGTATACAGGCCCTGCTGTGGTTTCAGTGCCCTTTCCAAGGGAGCAGGGGGAATTTTTTGGTGGTTTGGGAGTTTTTCTGCTGCTTCTAAGAAAATGTGCAACATGCCAGCCTGCACCTCTTCTCGCCACATCCCTTGCACTCCTGGGGCTTCCCCAGTGCGACCCAGCTGCAGTGGGTCAGGGCTGCTGCTGCAGATTTCCCCTTTCCCCAGGAACTGGGAGGATGGAGGAGGGTGAAAAGAGCCTGGGGTGTTTAAAGTCCTCCTGGAAATGCTTTTCCCATTTGCTATCCGCTAAGACAGGACTCACACTGCAGCACAGCATGAGCCCTCTCCCTGCCCTTCTCCCAGAGACCCCAAAACCACAGCTCCTGCAGCTCCTGCCCCTTGTTTGGGGGGCTGCAGGGATTTCCCTCCTGAAGGAACTTGGATGCCAAGCCCCATCCCAGTCCCACCATCTCCATGTCCTTGTCCCCTGGTGTGGGGTGTCAGGGCCAGGACTGGGCAATGGGGGAGGGAGGATGCTCCCCATTGAACTGGCACCCATCTTGAAGAGCATTTTGGGGGTGAAACCACCCCAGGTGTGTTTGCACCCTCCCTCAGGATGCACGTCCCTGCAGCTTTGATGTCCCAGTAGTAGTTCCAGCTACTCTCTCACCTTATGGCACCTCTTCCAGCTGGGGAAACTGAGGCACGTCACCACCATCCCATGTGGCCCCTCACACCCCTGCCTGTCCCCCAGCTGTCCCTGAGACACACTGGGCAGCTCTGCTGGGGGTTCCCTGGGCAAGGGGACAGCCCTGAACTGGGGTAAAGCAGGGGCTGGGAAAGCCAAGCAGGGTTCCCCCCAGCCTCTTCCCTGCAGCAGATGGGGAGGGAGGGACCAGGGCCCTGCCCCTGGCAAAGCCCACGGTGGCAGGGTGGGGACTTGGGGTGCACTGGAGGCCAGGCAGGAGCTGCCAAAACTCTCCCAGTGGCTTCAAGGTGAGGAGGAAGATCGAGGACAGCACAGGAACCAGCTCGGCCGCGAGCCCGTGTGTGCCTCGGGCGTGGGGAACGGGGGGAGGGTGATGTCCCCTGTGTCCCTCTGTTCCCAGTCCCTCCCACCCCTCCTGTCACACCCCAGCGCCAGGAGTGTCAAACCTCCGGGTTTCTGCCCAGCAGGAAATTCCAGGTTTCTTGCAGGATTTTTTCATTTGACACAGAGCCAGGGTTCCAAATCCTCCTGCTTCCAGGGGCGGGAAGCTGGGCCCTCCTTGGGCCGGGGAAGTTACACACGGAAAAAGGAGGTTTATTTATTTTCCCTTCCAAAGCAGAGCAGTGGGTGGGAGGGAGAGAAAGCCCAGGACAGCCCCGAGCAGCCGCCTGCCCACACTGGGGCACATCCAGGGGCAGTGGGCAGCCGCCAGTGGCTCGGGGCACTGAGTGGCCACGATGCCTCCGGCCCCTCGCGCTCCCTCTGCTCCTGGCCAACAATAGCCGCTTTCCGGCACAGCCCCGCTCGCTTTCCTGTTTTCCCTCGGTCGGTCTTGGGGTGTGGGGCTCCAACAGCTACTGGAGACCCCACGAGGCTGTGGGTCCTGGTGGAAGGCAGAGGTGTGGGGACAGGTGACACCCTGGGGACACAGCGGGGGGCTCACCATTAGTGGACCCTGGAGGGAACTGGGACGTGAGGAATTTGCTGCTGCCAGCCCCATTTTTGTACTCCTGAGATGCTGGATGTGATCAGGAGAGGGAGGGGGCTGCGGGCTCAAATGCATCAAAATTCGTTTTCCCTGGAAAAAAAAACCCATTAGTTTTTTTCTGAGCCTGAGCTGTAGCCTGTGAGCAGCCAGCGATGCCTGGGGCCAGCGGGGCCCTTTCCACTGTCCACAGGTATGTGTGCCTCCCACAGCAGGAGCCACCAGGGCAGGGACCTGCTGTGGCCCCAGCTGGTCCCAAAGTGCCCAGCAGGGATTTTGGCTGGACCCTGTGCCCAGCAGGTGAGGGGGAGAGGGAGAGCCCTGGTCCTGGGAGGGAAACGGGTGTTGGGATGAACACATGTGCAGGCAAAACCAACACATGATCACGTGTATGTATGTGTGTGTGTGTGTGTTCGTGCAAACCCCCCGGGGCGATGCTCTGGCCTTGCACACACGTGTGTGGTTCTGTGCACATTCCCTGGCAGCCAATGCCACAGGGACGAGCACCAGGAAGGGAAGCCTAGGGAAGAGGAGCCTGTCCCACTGTCCCTGTGCCTGGCAGCTGAGGTGACAGGCAGCCAGCATGCAGCACACACGTCGCACACACTGCTGCTACTGCCCCAGCTTCCCACACGGTAACAGGGCCCCCCGTGGGCCGGGCGAGCCCCCAGCCCAGCCTTGGGCATCCCCACCACACCAGGCACCCTGGGTGGCCCCAGGGCGCTGCCCTGTCATTCCCGTGACCTACATGGTGGCGGGCACAATTTGGGAATGCGTGGCTCCTCAGGAGCCCCAGGAGGAGAAGGGACTGTCCCTGTCCCCCTGCAGACCCCCCAGTAGTGGAGGCACCACCACTCACTCCCCCAGTGCGGATTAACTGGAGAGCCCTCGTTTGCAGCACTAACAAACAAAGGCCCGGTTTGCCTGGGTTGCCCTGGCACGGGAGGCTGGAGAAGCCAATAGGGCCAGGAAAAGCAGGAATTTTGGCAGATTTTGGGAGGGGGATGGCCAGGACCCCACGCCGGTGACCCCACCCCAGGTTGGCACTGGGCTTTGGGGCGATGCAAATCCCCCCCAAACACCCCCACAGCGGCGGAGAAGAGGCGGGAGGGCAGAGCAGGGCCGATGGCAGCGAGGGGGATCCGGGGGTGCCGATGGCTGAGGGGGGCTGGGAGAGCCCTGGCAGCGATGGGGGTGTTCCAGGGATGCCGGTATCAGCGAGGGGGGGTCCAGGGTGCCGAGAGTGTTTGGGGGGCTCCGAGGGTGCCGGTGGCAGTGGAGGGAGGGTGACAGGGGATCCAGGGGGGCCCGATGGCTGTGACAGGGGGGTTCGGGGATGCTGGTGACGGTGACAGGGGGATCCGGGGGTACCGGTGGCCGTACCGGGGGGGGTCCGGGGATACGGGTGGCGGTGATGGGGGGGTCTGGAGTTGCCGGTGGCCGTGCCGGGGGTGGGGTTTGGGGTTGCCGGTGGCCATGCCGGGGGGGTCCGGGGGTACCGATGGCCATGCCGGGGGGGTGCGGGGGTGCCGTGGCGGCGGCGGGCGCAGCCAATGCGCGGGGCGGGCGGTGAAGTCACCGCGGTGCCGCAGCCGCCGGCCCCGGCGCAGCCGCTGCGCGCAACGAGCGCGTCTGTTGTGAGCCCCGCTGGCGTCACGGGGGCCGGGGGGGCACAGTCGCACACCCGCGTGGTGAGGGGCTCGCACGGGGTCACCGGGCCGGGCCGGGGGTCCTGCTCCCGCCCTGCTCCCCACAGCCAGCGGGGACAGCGGGACGTGACCCCCCTGCTCTGCCCCCGCCCGGTGCAGGCCGGGCTGAGCTCTGCCCCGCTCGGGACCTGTGTGGGCTGGGGGGCTCAGGGGACCCCCACTCCTCTGCCTCAGCGTCCTGAACATGGAGCCGCAGTGTCCTTGCCCAGGTGCAGGGGGGTCCTCAAGAGGTGTCCCTGTGCCCAAGTGTGTCTGAAAGGGGGAGGGGGGAATTGGGGTGCCTGGGGGGTGCCGTTGTCCTCTAAAATAGTGCAGGGGGGTCTGAGGGATGCGGGGGGGTGTCCTCCTTTGTGGGTGCAGTTTGGGGGGACTGGGGCTGTCCCTGTGCCTGGGGCAGCACTGGGGGCTGGCAGGGGGGGTCCTTGTCCCTGAGTGCAGCATTGGGGGAGGGCAGGGGGGTCCTTGTCCGTGGGTGCAGCATTGGGGGAGGGCAGGGGGGTCCTTGTCCGTGGGTGCAGCACAGGGAGGTGGCAAAGGGTTGCAGCACAGGGGGATGCCAGGTGTGGGGGTGCAGGGACCCTTCCGATGAGCGTCCCCAGCCTCCCCCACACCACGGGAGGGTGCCGGGGGCTGTCGCCGTCCCCGGAGCAGCACAGAGGATGCCCCGGTGCAGAGAGGGGGTGTGTGGTGTCCCCAGAGGGTGTCCGGGGGGGATGAGGTCCCGGGTGGGTGCCCAGGGAGGGGGTGTGGGTGTCCCTGGGGGGCGTTTAGGGTGTCCCCTACGGGAGGTTGTTTCCCCAGCGGGTGCCCGCGGCGTTATTTGTCTCTCCAGGAGGAACTGGGATGTGCGCGGGGGGGCTGTTTGCGTGTCCGGGGGTGTTGCTGTCCGGGGGTCGGGGGGTGTACTGGGGGTGGTGTTTCTGTCCCCGGTGTGTGCCCAGGGCTCTGGGGTGTCCCGGCGGGGGTTGTTTGCGTGCCCGGGGAGGTGGGCTCTGTGTCCGGGGGGGGTGTCCGAGGGGGTGTTTGTCACCCTCGGCGGGGGTGTTTGTGTGCACGGGGCGGCCGCCTGTGTCCCCGGCGGGGTGTCCCGGTCCCGGGGCGCGGCGGGGGGGTGTCGGCGGGGCCGGGGGCGGGCCGGGGCGGGGCCGTGCCCGTGCCTATAAAGGCGACGGGGGCGGGGGCGGCGCGTCCCCCCCGGCGGCGGCGGAGCGGCGCGGAGCGGAGCGGGCGGCGGTGCGGGCTGCGGTACCACCAGCAGCGGCGGCTCTGCGGGGCCGCGCCGGTGAGCGCCGGGCCGGGGGGCTCGGGGGCGGAACCGGGCCGGAGCCGGGGGGGGCCGCAACCGCCTGACCCCTTTCCCGCCCCCTCCTCTCCCCGCAGGTCTCGGCCACCCCCGGACTCCCCTCCGGCTCTGCCCGTCCCTCCGCCTCCCTCCCCCCCATCCCCTTTTTTTTTTTTATTTTGCCGCCCCCCCCCCCCCCCATTTCTCCCAGCAACGCCGCCTCCCGCTCCCCCCCGCAGCAAGATGGTGCAGAAGAAATCAGAGATCCCGGGATTCCACCGCTCCTTCAAGGTAAGGGGCTGCTCCCCGCCCCCACGGGGATGCTCGGGGGGCTCCGGGGCCGGGGTGCGCCCGAATCGCTGCATCCCCTGCCCGGGAGCGGAGGGGGCCCGGCCGCTTCCTGCCCACCCTCCCCGACACCCCCCCAAACTGAGCAGCTCTGCCCCAAAACTGAGCTCCCCACCCAAGCCGAGCAGTGGGACCCCCCTGTCCCCCCTCCCGTTGGTCGCGGTGCTCCCGGGGGTCGGGTCAGTGTGTCCCCCTCCCTCCCTCGGGTGGGCGCTGGGATGCTGCAGTTCCCCGGGGATTCCCCCGTGGGTGGGGTGGCTGCACTCCCCCCGCCCAGCTGCACCCCTCCGTCCTGGTCCGGCAGCGATGTGGGGGTGGGCTCAGGGCTCCCCGGGCCCGGCCCGCCGGGCCCGTGCGAGGGTCGATCCCGCAGCACCGCCCACCCTGGGATGCCCTGGGCACCCCCGGCCCGGGCCCGACCCCCCACCCCCGTCCCCCTGCCACTGTCACCGCGGGGGGTCCCTGTGGTCCTGCTCCATTCGGTCCCCCCCCCGAGCCGCTTCCTGGCTGTGGGTTGGGGGGGGGGGGGGTCCTTTGTTCGGTTTCGCTCCAGCTCCGAGGTGCGGGGGGGGTCCCCGCAGCCCGCCCCCTCACTGCAGTGACCCCCGCTTCTGCTCGGGTGGCCTCCGGGCGGGGTTTGTGTCCCCCCGCGGTGGCTGGGGATGGAGGCGGGGGGGACACCTCGGCTGTGCTGATGGAGCCGGTGCGCAGCCTCCCATCCCCCAGACCTTTGTGTGGCAGTGCTGCGGCAGCTGGCAGGGCCCCCTGCCCCCCTATTGCCCCCCCAGTGCCCCCCCGTATTTCCCCGGCCCCCCGCACACCCCGTACCTCTCCCGGAGGCCTCGTCCCCCCCATCCTGCCCGGGCTCCTCCCGGGGGGCAGCAGCTGCGGGGCGATGCTGTGCTCCCCAAATCCAGGTTTTGAGGGGGAGGAAAGCTGGCAGAATGCAGCACGGGCGAGTTTTGGCCCCGGAGATCCCAAGTGGTGCTTGGTGAGGGTTGCTCCCGGTGTGAACCCGTTCCGGCTGGGGACCCCCGGCCCCCCAGGGCTGCAATAAACAGGCCCTTCTGGGTGTTTCTGGCAGTGGCCGGGGTTGGCCGTGCTGGGGCTGGCAGCCGGCCCGGACACCGGGCGGGTTTGGGAACGCCGCTGGAGCTGCCACCTCCACCCAAACAGATTTCATAATCCTGGGGAGGACGGGGCCCTCTCGCCCCCAGCACTGCCCCATCCCCTGGGTGGCTCAGGGGAGCAGGAAGCAGAGGGTCCTCATGTCCCCTCGGGTGCCACCGGGGTTCAGCTTGGGGGAAAGCAGCAGGTCCCATGCCCTCCATGGATCCTGGGGTGCAGGAGGGTTTGGAGTGAGGCCTGATCCTGCCGGGTCGGGGTGTCCCACATCCTGGTGGACACGATGTCCACTGGAGCAGGGAAGAGCAGGCTCCAGCCACTGTGACCTTGCAGGGAGCTGGGAGGACATGGAGGGGTGACTCTGGAGCCAGTCTTGCCCTGTGGCTTCTCTTCGTCCCCCTCCTACCACACTGTGGTTCAGGTTTGGGTGGAGTTGGTGTGGGTGGCTGTGGTCCCTCTCATCATCCCTCGTGTGCTGGACTGGGGCTGGCTGGAGGAGTGACCCCACAGCATCGTCCCCACTGGGAGATGTGGTTAAAGCCTTCCTCCTCATCCTCTGGCTCTCCCTGGAGCTCTGCTGTGTCCCACCATGACCTGGTGTCCTGCACCATGGGGGGGGTGAGGAGAATGTATCCCGGAGCCAGAGCATTCTGGGCTGCGTGTCTGTGCTGGGCTCTGGGTGGCAGCCAGTGGTGGCTGATCCAGCAGCTGCCACCTCACTCCTGCTCTTGACTCCCACAGGGGCAAAACCCTTTCGACCTGGAGTTCGACCAGTCCAACCACCTGGAGCCTGTCTTCAACTTCGAGTGCCCGCCCCGTCCTGGTGAGTCCGGGCGCCTCCTGGCAGGGCTCCATCCCAGTGGGGCTCCTCCCATCCTGCCCCCTGGGATTTGGGCCCTGAAGGCTTTGGGAGCAGCCCTGGCAGTGCTGGGGGAGCTGTGGGTAGACAGGGATGGCTGACACCGGTGGCTTTGCTGTGGCACAGACATGCCTTCAAGTCAACCCATCGACATCCCTGACGCCAAGAAAAGGAACAAGAAGAAGAAGCGCTGCAGAGCCACCGACAGCTTCTCTGGCAGGTTCGAAGGTGAGCGGGGCTGCTCAGGGACCCCAGGGCTTCCCCCTGACCTGGTGCAGGGCTGGGCCCTCCTGGTGTCCCCAGGCTCTGTGCACTGTGGCCAGCAGCTCAGGTGACCTCTCCCCTGCCAGATGTTTACCAGCTGCAGGAGGAGGTGCTGGGAGAAGGGGCCCATGCCAGAGTCCAGTCCTGCGTGAACCTCATCACCAACAAGGAGTACGCGGTGAAGGTAAAGCTCCCCTGCTGGGGCTGCACACCTGCCCGCCTCAATTTCCATTTCTGCTCTCCAAGCTCCCAGGACCATCTGGTGCTGGTCCAGGACTGTGGCTTTATTGGCTGGAGGGAAGGGAGAGGGGCAGGGATGCGTCAGGGCTGGGTTGTGATGGTGGCACACCGGCCTCTGCCACCACCCAGCTCAGGGTGCTCGGAGACCCCCCCCTTAGCCATGCTCTTCTCTCTGTCAGTGAGGACATGCCAGAGACTGAATTAACACTTGGGATGCGTCTGGGGACTTGGGGCAGGCAGGGGCACGTGATGCTGGCAGGGTGGTCACCTGCTGCTCACTCAGGGTGGTCTCTCCTGTGGGTGCTGGAGAGGGTTGGGGTGAGCCAGCTGCTTTTGAAATCAGTGATGGTGGTCCCGTGGCCCTGCACCCCACAGATTCCGAGCCATGGCATGGGAGCTCTGGGATGGGCCCTGTCAAAATGCAGCCAAATGCTGGGGGAGCTTTGCTTCCCCCATCGCTCCACGGGGGCCTTTGGGTGCCACAGAGGGGAAGCTGAGGCAGCAGGGAGGGCTGTGCTGGTGGGGAGCTCTGTGTGCCCCAAAGGGCACAAAGCACCCATCTGCCCCCCAGTGTGGGGTGTCCCCCTGGCCACCCTGGGCACGGCCAGCAAGCCCCGCTGTGCCAGCGCCCAGTGGGGCATAGGGCCCTTTGCTGCGCCGGTGCTCCAGCGTCACGTGGAGCTCTTGGCCCCGGCCCCGGCGGGAGCGGCTTGGCACCGCCGCTGCTGCTGGCACCGGCGCCGGGAACAGCCTGTTCTGCTGCCTTAGCCCCGCCCGGGCCCGCGGTCCCCGCGCTGGCGGGGCAGGGGTGCCCCGGCCCCTCCCTGGCAGCGCTGCCCTGAGCCTCCCCCTCTTTGCCCTTCAGATCATAGAGAAGCGCCTGGGACATATCCGGAGCAGGGTTTTCCGGGAGGTGGAGATGCTCTATCAGTGCCAGGGACACAGGTACGGCGGGGCAGCCCCTGCATCCCTCTCTGTGGGCACGGGGAGTGGGCTGAGACCGGGCTGATGCTGGTGACACCTCCCGGGCCACAGCCAGGCCGCCCTCTGCCCCACGTTCCCTCCCCTTGGCCCCGCTGGCCGCGGTGGAGCATCCAGAGGGGACGTTCAGTGCTTTGCCATGACAACAGAGCCTCGGTGGCCAAGCTGGAGCAGAGCCGAGCCCCTGCTGCTGAGCGGGGCTGTGTGTGGGGCGGGCCAAGAGGGGCTGTGAGCAATTAGGGAGGAGCAGAGCTGGGCGCTGCAAGCCCCTCTCCCCCCTGGAATGCGGCCAGGGGGGCCCTGGCCGTGTGGTTTCAATCACTGCAAGCCCAGTTTTCCCGTCCTGCATCCCTCCCGGGGTCCTGTGCTGGATGGGGGTGTGGGGGGGACCCCAGGAGGTGTTCTGGGGGGCTGCTGGGCTCATGCCATGGTCCCTGCAGAAACGTCCTGGAGCTGATTGAGTTCTTCGAGGAGGAGGAGAGGTTTTACCTGGTGTTTGAGAAGATGAGGGGAGGTGAGTGTGGCCCCAAGGTGGGGGGAGCTGGGGTGCTGGGACCCCCACGAGCCCCAGCCCTGCTCTCACCTGGCCACAGGCTCCATCCTGACCCACATCCACCGGAGACGCCACTTCAACGAGCTGGAGGCCAGCGTGGTGGTGCAGGATATCGCCAGCGCCCTGCACTTTCTGCACAACAAAGGTGAGCTGGGGCGCCCCAGGTGCCACTGAGGACACCCTGGGGTGTGCTGGGCCCTCCCGGGGGTGTCACTGCCTCCCCCCATCCTCCTGCCCAGGGGACAGTGCCCATCCCAGCGTGCAGGGTCAGGCCCAGCTGCATCACAAGGCTTTTTGTGGTGCAAATCCTGTTCCTCCAGTTTGGTTGGGATTCGAGGCCAGCTAGGGTGCAGGCAGTGATTTGGGGTGGGGAGGGAGGGGTCCCTGTGCCACCGCCAGACTTTACGCTATAGCCCTCTTGTAGGAGGGGGATTTTTACCCTCATTGGCTCTTTTGCCCCCAGGGATTGCACACAGGGATCTGAAACCAGAAAATATCCTGTGTGAGAGCCCAGACCAGGTGAGCAGGGAGCAGCTGGTGTGGGTCAGGGTGTGCTGCCTGGGGGGTTGGGCATAGTGGGGTGATTCCTGAGGTGGGGGGGGGTGCAGGAGGGTCCTGCCAGGGACACACACACACCCCCCAGGTCCTGCCAGGGAAACACCCCACCACCCCCATATGCCACAGCACGGTGTGGTGTGAAGCATGACAACCTGGCATTGAGCAGCTGTGGCCTGAAAATAGGGCTGTGGTCCCCAGGGGGCTGCCTGCTGTGGTTCCTGGAGGATGCCAGGGGCGTCACTGACCACAACTTCCCCCTCTCCCCAGGTCTCCCCAGTGAAGATCTGTGACTTTGACCTGGGAAGTGGCATCAAACTGAACGGCGATTGTTCCCCCATCTCCACTCCGGAGCTGCTCACCCCGGTAAGCATGCGAGCCCCCCCCACGCTGTGTGTGTGTGGGGGGTCTATCCCCGGGGACCCCCCCCGCTGCCCTGCAGGCTCCAGGAGCGGGCATGGACCACGTTCACCCCCCTGCCCGTCGCTGCTGCTGCGTGTCCCGCGTCCCCCCCCCCCGCCGCGGCAGGCGAGCTGCGGTTACATAACGCGGGGGGGCCGGGGGCTGGCGCAGCGCCCGGGCTGCCGTGAGCCTTAGCAACAGCCGGGGCGGCTGCGCCGAGCCTGCCGGCCAGAACTGGGTCAGCGCCGGGCTGGGGGGCGAGGCACGGGGGCCGAGCCTCAGGGCCGCGGGCGCTCCCGGGGGTCCCCGTGCCGCCCCGACGGCAGCTCCTGCAGAAAGCCCCGCTCCCCTTATCGCCAGCCGCAGGTGCTCCCCGTGCAGGGTATCGCCCTGCAGCCCGTTTTTTTTTTTTTTTTTTTTTTTTTGGCGGTGCGAACGTGCCGGGGAGGGCAGAGCCGAGCCCGTGTGGGGTGCACAGCACGCCAGCCCCCTCCTTCCTCCACATCCGCCCTCCTGCCGGGCTCTGAGCTCCTGAGGTGTCCCGAATTTCCCCTTTCTCAGCGCGCGGGGGCCGCTCCGTTCCCACCGGGATCGGGGCTGGAGTTGTTTTCCTGCGGTGCCATCAGCTGCTGGGGCTGGAGAGGCCCCTCGTCAGGAGGCCTCTCTCGTTACGGGGCGATTATCTGCTGGCTGCAGCTCTTTTCTCCCTGGTCACGGGGCCTGTGTGGGCTGCGGGTCATGTGCTGGAAAGCCCCAGAGTCCCTGGAGCGATAGGGGAATGGGGCCGCTGGCTCTGCCTCTCCCTGCACCAGGGTTAACTCCTCCCGCCCCGGATCCTGCGCGGCCGCTCCGCCTGTGCCGGGCCGGGAGCAGGCGCGGTCAGGTGGAGGAACAGGCACGGCAGGCTCGTCCCAGCGTGTCCTGTGGCCGCTCCCGGGCGCTGGGGCTGCCCCGCTGAGCCGGTTGGGTGGCGGCGATGCTGTGGGTCCTGTGGGTCCGGATGTCTTGCGCCGTGGGGGTTGTGCTCTTTAGGCTTCATTTTTCCTTCAGGGTGTCAGCTGCTGTTGGGTGACCCCAGAGGGGTGGATCTGTGGCATCCTCTGTGGTGGGAAACCCAGCAGCAGGGTGATGTGACAGGAGCAAACCTGGGGAGCAGCCAGAGATCGGAGGTGCAGCCCCAGAGATCTGGCAGGACCCTCCCAGTCCCCCCTGCCCCGTGGGTCCCCGCCCTCTGGGGCTCACCCCGCCTCTCCCCTCAGTGTGGCTCGGCTGAGTACATGGCCCCAGAGGTGGTGGAAGCCTTCAACGAGGAAGCCTCCATCTATGACAAGCGCTGCGACCTGTGGAGCCTGGGGGTCATCCTGTACATCATGCTGAGCGGGTACCCCCCCTTTGTGGGCCACTGCGGCTCCGACTGCGGCTGGGACCGGGGCGAGGCGTGCCACACCTGCCAGGTGCATGGGAGACCCCGGCAGCGCCCAACCCACCCCCGGCTTGGCTGCAGCACTCCTGGCTGAGCCTGTGTTATTTTTCCCCCTGCTCAGAACATGCTCTTTGAGAGTATCCAGGAGGGGAAGTACGAGTTTCCTGACAAGGACTGGGCACACATCTCCTTTGGAGCCAAAGACCTCATTTCCAAGCTGCTGGTGAGAGATGCCAAGAAGCGGCTCAGCGCAGCCCAGGTCCTGGAGCACCCCTGGGTGCAGGGGGTGAGTGTTGATGTCCCCTGCCCGCTCTCTGCTCCCAAAAGCTGGGGTGGGGAACACCTGTCTGCACAATCCTTGCTCTGACTGGCTGCGTTTTGTTGCAGTGTGCCCCGGATAACACCCTGCCAACCCCCATCATCCTGCAGAGGTGAGTGTGCCCTGGGACCCTCCCCAGCCCCCTGAATCCTAACTCCACTCCTCAGTACTACCGTCCATTCCTGCTGCTTTTTGGGGGCTCTGCACAACTCTGTCTGGGCAGCCCTGCCACTTTGGGTTTAGGCCATGTTTTTGGTGTCTGACCAGTCTGGCATGGCCAGCATGTGAGGAGGGACACCCGGATATTTGACCCTGATCTCCCTCCAGCCCCCCACACCCACCCTGAGCCCCTGCCTCCCCTGCAGGAACAGCAGTGCCAAAGAGCTCACCTCCTTTGCTGCTGAGGCCATCGCTGTCAACCGCCAGCTGACACGGCACGACGAGGACGAGGAGGAAGAGGCGGAGGAGGAAGCACGACCCATCATCATCAAAGCTACCTCACGGGCCATGCAGCTCTCCCCCCCTCTGAGTCCAAGCTGGCCAAGCGTCGGCAGAAGAGCAGCCTGGCCAAGGCAGTGGCCTCTGGGCAGCACCTGGTGGCCCCGCTGGTCCTGGTGGCCGACCAAGCCTGAGCGGTGCCCCTCGCACCTGCTGTACCCCATGTCCCCCCTTCTCCTCCTTTCTTTCTTCCCCTTTCCCGCCCCCAGCCCCACCGTTTCTGGCTAGTGACAAGATCAGGACTCGTCCCTGTGGCTGGTTTCCAAGGTTTTGCTGATCTTGTAGGTCTGGGGGTGGGAGGGTTTGTTTAAGATCTTTTATTTTTTAAGGTATTAAATCAAGTGTGAGGTTGCTTCATCCAGGGCACACTCAAGGACATCTGACAGACACACGGACTTTTGTTTCCCGGCTCTTGGTTTCTCCTCTGACATTTTCCCCCCTCCCTGACACCAAAGGACTCTTTGTATCCGCGGCTGCTTTGACAATTTCAGCTTATTTCATACTGTGAACAAAAGACCCTCGGTCACGTTTTCAACAACGGGAGTTGCGTTTTAACCTCATCCCTCCCCTTGGAGCTGCAGGTTTCTCTCCGATGTTGGGGTAGATCCCACAAGAACCCCTTCCTGGGGGTCTGGGGGCACCTCCCGGGTGTGGGAGGTGTGGGGAGCCCCTCTGTCCTGTGCTCAGGCATGTCCCCAGCTCTGCTCCAGGGGGACACAGTGGGCGTTGTACAGGGAACCGCTCGGGCTGGGGAGAGACGGTGCCAGCAAGGGAGCAGCGCCCAACCTACCCTCTCTCCTCGGCATCCTGCTGCCAGAATAAGCTATTCACCCCTTTTTCTTTTTGCCCTTTCTTTTTTCTTTCCTTTTAATTACTGTTGGTTTAAAACTGCCAGCTGTGCTTCTCTACAGGGCATGGAGAAATGTCTTCCTTTCCTCCCACGCTCCAGCTGGCGGCTCCCCGGGGCATGCATGGGCATCCAGGGCTGTGCTCTTGTGCCAGGTCAGGTGTTGCACCTCGGGTTTTGGAAGGGCTGGTGGCTGTGCCCTTGGGGAGGTGCAAGGGGGATGAGGTGTTCAGGGTGGTTTGAGCAGCCAGAAACACTCTGGGAATTGGTGTGCTCTGTGGAAAGCAAGGACCCCCTTAAAGAGCATTGGGACCTGCCGTGGCTTTGGGCTGGCCCCGAGGCTGCCGTGGCAGGAGGGATGGGGGGCACAGAGGGTGCTCAATGCCCTGGGGGTGCCAGTGGGTGAGCAGCCAGGCTGGTGGCAGCACCCAAAGGGCAGGGCATGGGGGACAGCTCGGGATGTGAGGCTGGAAGGTTTGGGGTCGGGGCAGCAGGGTTCTCAGCAGTTGGAGAGTGCTGGTGTGCGTGGCCATGCCCACACATCCCTGCTCTCAAGTGGTCAGTCGTGCATGGCATTTCTTTGGGGTTTGCTTCAGGGTGGGAAGGATGTGGGATGTTGAGTTGGGGCGAGGCCCTTGGCTGGTTTCTGGGTCTTTCCAGGGGAGCAGTGCCCGTGTTTGGGGCCAGACTGGCCTCCAGCTGCCCCCAGTGCCTCCAGATCTCCCTGGCACCCCCTGCTCCCTGCCATGGGCACTGCTTTGGGCTGTGCCACCAAGCTGCGCTCACTGCCAGCCCCCATCCTGCTGGGAGGGCAGTGCCCCCTTCATTGCCACCTCCTGTCCCTTCTGACTCAGTGCTTTGAGCTTTATATTTTGCAAAAGCAGCCTTGGCCCATCATGGGCACAGGTGAGGGTTTGGGAGCTCTGAGCTGGGGAACAGACATCCCTGGGTCTTCAGCTGAAAACAGTCGCTGTCTCTGGAAAAAAAAAAAAAAAAGAAAGTTCTCCTTTTTATTTTAAGACTGCTGACAGCAATACTATGCAATATATGTTGTTTTTTGTTTCAGGGAGGTGTGTGTGAGTTATCTTGGGAGATGATGATCTCGGGTGTTGATGGAGTTTAGGGCAGGGGCCGTCTTCTCTCACCCTTCCCAGCCTTTCTGCTGACCCAGGGGGTTGGGGAGGGTGACTCCATCCCCATCCCACCCCCCAGAACTGCCTCGCACTTGTGATCTCCCTCTCCCCCGTGTCTCCAGTCCCACCTTGCCAGCTGGGGAGGAACAAGGCAGTGGTGAGGGGAAACCTCCCCTGCAGGCACTGGGACACCCTGGAGAGGCCTCCTTTAACAGAAAGAAAAAAAAAATCCATCTTGATTGTACATTGTTACTTTTTATAGCTTATTTTGTTTTATCAGTTGTAGATAATTCCTGTTGTCTTATATTAAGAAATACTTGAATGATGTACAGTACGCGATGCCTTGAGCTGGTATTGTGAAGCTATCGTTGATGCTGCACGCCGCAGCCTTTTTTAAAAAAATCATGGGAGGGGGATGGCAGGGGGATGACTCCAAAATTGATCTGTTCCCCATGCTGCTTTTGTTGGCAAACTGAGTTTCCCCTTTTTCCCCACACATAAGAGCGATCTCTTTTATATCTCTATATGTATAAGTACACCCCACACCCTGGGGAAGGCCTGGGTGACCTTGCCTGTGTCCCATGGGTGTCCTCGGCCAGGGATGTGCAGCCAGAAGATGCTGTGGGAGTTCGTGGGAGTTGGAGAATGTGCTGGGAGCATCCGAGCTCGGCCGGGGCTTGGCTTTGCATTTTGGGTGGGGTTTGGCTTGGACCCGGCGCTCCTGGCGCGGTACTCGGGGGTGCCCCGTGGCCGGCTCTGTGCATTGGTAGAGAATCTATAAATGCCTCTGGAGCCAGGGATGGGCTGGAAAAGCTCCAGCCTGGCTCTGGCAGCGCTGGGCACCCACAGGTGCCCCAGCGGGGCAGGGATGGCTGGGGACAGCCCTGTGCCAGGGCCAGCCGTCCCCTCCCTGCTGCCAGCACCTCTCCCGGGGCGGTTTCCAGACAGATGCTCCCGTGGTCCAGCACCAGCGACCCCCTCTCACCAAACCCTTCTTCTTCCTCTTCCTCTTTCCAAGCTTTTTCCCCCCATAGAGCATCTATCTTGGAAACCAATTTCAAAAATATTTTTTTTTAAGCTGGAAATGTTAAGTGTTTTTGCTTCCTCTCCTTCTTCCCCACCCTTCCTTCAGCCAACTAACTCGACTTAGAACTGGTTAGAAATGTTTACTGTGAAGCTAACTCTTTTTTATCAAACCAGGAGAAACTTTCTCCACTTTACAATTGATGAAGACTGCCAAAGCTGGTTCAACAAGAGTCATGTTAACGCACTGTTGGTTCGTGCAACAGCGGCCTCTGCTCAGGGGCTGGCTGGGAAATAAAAATGAAAATATTAAAAAAAAAAAAAAAAAAAAGACAAAAAAAACAAAAACAAAAAAGAAAAAAAAACCACACAAAAAGAAGCACTTTACTGTATGTACCAGGTGACCTGATACAGATGAATTGAAGTTTTCCTTTGTAACAATTGTTGATGCCAGAATTTTGTATTCTGTTTTGTAAGAATTTAATAAAAATGCATTGAGACCTACATGCTGGGCAGGTGGCTGTGGCAAATTAGGGGGGAGGTATTGGGCAAGTTGGGGAGGTGGGTGGCAGCCATCCAGGGGCTCCTCCCTCCATAATCCTTCCCAGCTTTCACTTGTCCCTTGCCAGCCTGCTGCTGGTCTGGGGGGGATGCCAGGACATGGGGCTGGCAGTGGCTCAGGCCCTGACTCACTTTTCCCAGCGGGCTGGTGTGATAACTCTCGATTCCAGTGGGAGCTGGAGGTCACGGGGCAGGGCTGTGCTCCCTGCCAGCTGCACCCAGTGGCCTTGGGACTGCCCTGCCACCCCCAGAGACACCCCTGGCACATCCCCCCCACCCTCCATGGACCCAGGGGTCAGAGGGGGACACTGAGGCAAGTGTGGTAGAATAGGGAAGGGAATGGGGACTGGAGTCTGAGGATCAGAGTGTGGGGAAAGGGCTGTAGAGGCCCTGCTGAGCTTTCTTATGTGGACAAGGCAAGACCTTGTGGAATTAAAAAAAAAAATAAATTAAAACTACTGACTTTTCCAGCCCTGCTGCTATGCTTGGGGTGGAGCTGGATCCCTCTGGCTGCTCTTGCCATGCTGCTACTGCCCTGGCAGAACCCCTGTCCATCTGTGGGCTCTGCCGTGGACCAGCTGCTGCTCCCAGCTCTGCACTGAGAGATCCCCACTGCAACACTGCTGAGAATCCAGGCTCACCGCCTGGTAAAAGCTTCAGCTGCTTTTTGCAGCATCTGGATCAGGACAGGATGGCTCCAGAAGTCTCCCTTCCCTGGCTGTTCCAAAATGGCATGTGGTGAGAACAGAGCTGGCATTCCCTGCATGCAGAGGATGAGAAGTGTAGTCTGGTTTTTCCACGCCTGCAGCTTCCGAGTTTCTAAGTTCTGTTTCTTCCTGATGTTTTGGGTTTCTGGAGCTTGTTCTCACAACTTGAACATAAACATCCGGTTTTTGTTTCTGTAACGAAATCTATTGTTTGCAATTCTTTCTGTGGGACAGACTTTCTTTAATGTCCCTCTGATTTGACCAATGTGGGTGAAAGAGTTGTCTTTCTTTTGCCAATCACAGTGGTCTCTGGCAAAATGTATAAAAGGGACTGATTGGTTTGAATAAACGGGAGCCAGATAATCTCTCCAAACTTTTTGGAAAAATTCATGTCGTGTTGTTAGTCACCACAACAACAGAGAAGCATGTCCCATCCCACAGTTCCTGCCTTTGGACAAAGCCATTGCTCCCTCCTGGGCCTGGGGCCGTCAGCTGGTGACCCTGGACATTTTAGGAGCGTTCAGCTCTTGGCTCTTCTTCCTCTCTTACATGTTGTTTCACCATCATTGAGCCCTCAGCTGTGTGCTCCAGAAAACTTTCCCCTCCTGCCTTTTACTCAAGGGCTATCCTGCAGACAATCCTCCTTCCAAGATTCCAGGTGGATCCCAGACAGGTGTATCAAAGGCAGCTTTACTGCAGATGCTGGTTTAACTTTAAATCTCTGAAATTCCTTTGCATGGTCTGTCTTCTCCCCTTCCCCAGTTTCCCCAACCCCAGAAAGCGCCTGGTAGTTGGAAACCATTCCTGAGCACATGCAGAGAAGGGCAGCTCTGAAAATAACCCAGCTCTGGGTTAAAATAACCTGTGCTGCTCTGGTGCCTGAGCATCAGCCCAAAATAGGCTCCGCCGGGATAAGGGCGCTATAAATACCCTGTGTGGATTTGCACTGGAGAAAGGCCCCGCAGCAGGAGCAGCCGATGCTGCCCAGGCTGGCACAGAGGGAAGGGGCCACTGCAGCACCACCAGGGTGGCCTGGCTGATGTGGGGGGTCAGGAGGCTTTGGGTGACGTGGTGGCTTGTGCCAGTCTGCCTGTCTCCAGGATTTAACAGAGCCATCAGGTCATGGGCAGATCTGAGTGGCTGCAGTGCTGGGGTCACAGCTGGCTTCAGCCCAGGGCACTGAGGCAGCTGGGCAGGAGCAAAGATGATGTGTCCTCAGTATTCTGGGTCTGAGTCTGGCTCTGCTGGTGACAGATGATGATCTGGGTGATTAGCCAACATTTTGATTCAATGTCTGCCCAAAAGACCACCCTGGAGTGAGTAACATGCATTCCCTCAGACCAGACTGCTCTCCTGAACCATCAGTGAACCCCAAACCTGCACTGGGCAATGCAGAGTGGAAGGCATGAAGTGTGTTTTGATGCAAAACAGCTGTTTTGGATAAAAAAAAAAAAAAAATTCCTTTTTGTGCTTTTAAAGTATTTTCTGGGATGGGGCAGAGAAGGAAAAAACTCCTGTGCATTTTGCAGAAAATCATGTTTCCTATCCAGGTAACCCAAACAAACCAGTCTGGGGTGTCTTTTTGGTAGGATGTGCCATTTTGGTGTGATTTTGACTGGTGTGTGCAGGTTCTCTCCCTGAAGTCATCTCAGAGAATGAGTGAATGAATGCATCCCAGCAGAGCCCAGCACATAGGTCTGGCCCTGCCTGTTTCCTGTGGCTGCTCCCTCTGCACCCAGAGCCTTGGTGGCACTGGCACAGCATGGCATGTCTGTTTCCTCCACTGTCTGGAAAAGGCCTTGGTCAGCCTTGTCTGTGGTTTTGGACGGTGAAGTGTGAATTTTGGAGGGCCATGGGGTGCAGGTCTGGCTTTCCCACAGGATTCCAGCACTGGGTGGAATTGCACGGGCAATGGGAGCTGTGGGTCAGTGAGAGCAGAGCAGGGTCAGGTTTTCCCAAAGCCCAGGACAGATGTGTCCATGGCTGGAGCAGGCCCTGGGCCTCAAGAGCCATCCTCTCACCTGGCTGCACGTTTAGATCAAGGCTTGGTGCTAAGGCACAGGGTTTGGCAGGTCCCACTTAGCTCTCCTCTGGCTCACACCTGGGATGTTTGTGTCTTTGCCATGCGGTCTTCCTCGGAGCTTCCTTACCTCCTAAAATGCCTCCTTTGAGGTGAGCTGCTCAGCCAGGGGAGAGCTGCCTCTGCCTGGCTTTTGCTTGGAAAGCACATTTCCAGCTTTTCCTTGGAGCACACATTCTAAATGTTTTTTCTGCCTCCACGAGGTGAAGGCCAGATGTTCTCTGCTATCCAACTCTGAGCACTCTGATCCCACTGGTTCCATTGCAGCTGCTCATAGCCTTGTGAGACCCTTCATATCCAGCCCTGGATGGGGTCAGCCTTCACCCCACCTGCTGAACCCCAGTGATTTCCCTGTCCAGCATTACTGCTGGGGTGAGGCTTCTGTTCACAGGGTGAATGGCCCAGCTAAAATAAAACAGCGCTGCCTTCGCCCAGTGCCTGATCTCTGAAGGAATCTCTTGGCTACCAGACCCAGAAATAATGACGCTGGGCCTTTTATAGGAGCATTTCTTCCCAGGTTTATTTTCGGGATGGTAAAGTCTCCTGCATGACACTCATCTCTTTCTTTCTCTGGTCTAACACACCACGGATCACCGTGGTGTCGGCGCTGGGTCGCTGCAGCAAACCCCTCACTCCATCCCACAGTGCCACGGTGAGTGTCCCACACAGATCTCTGGGCCACTATCCCTGATATCCACGGCTGTGTCTCCTTACACTGGTCCCAAGTTAAGCCTCTGGCTCCTGCCACAACACAAACCACCCTGATTTAGTTCACCACGGGCTGAACAGCCAGGATCTGCCTGCTGCAAGGTGGCAGGGCTGGCACGGTGAGCACAGCACAGAGCAGGCTGGTGCTGCTGGGAAGATCAGGATTGATCGGGTGCAGGATCCCCTCCCCACGCGACGGAGAAGCACCCGTCCTCCTTGGCAGGCACACTGACCCCTCGGAGGCACCACAGTTTGTCGAGGATGAATTTGCTGGGATTTTAGAGCAGGGAATGCTATGGTGAAGAAGTTTCAGCCTCCACCACCAGCATGGGCTGGATGATCCCGCACCTCCCGGGCAGGGCAGGAGCTCCTCAGTGGCACTCCTGCAGCACTCCTGGAGCCAGTGCCCCCCGGCGCTTGGGACGTGCCTCCAGGCCATTCCTGCCAACCGTCAGCCGTGTCCAACCATCCAGCCGGGCACAGCGAGTCTCCAGCTCCCTCTAATGTTTCTGGCCCGAAAAGAGCATCCGCAAGCAGGACCGGCCTGAGCAGGGAGCGGGCGGGCGGCCAGGCTGCACGGCCCCGAGAGAAAAGTGTGACGCTGAAATGCGTGGAAGCAGAAAGGGGGTAGTGATGTGCTGAGCAAATGGTGCTAAAGAGAAAAGGATGCAGCGTTTTAAGGGAGAATACGGCTGTACTGAATGCCGGGTTACTATTAATGAAAGATTTCACAGGAAAAAGGACTGTTCCTCTGAAAAATGCTATTTCTAATACTCTAAATAGATACTCTAAAATGTTGTAAGTGTTTCCAGCCCTGGAAGTGTTCAAAAAACATGTGGTGACATGGTTTTGTGGTGAACATGGGGTAGTGCTGGGGTAACAGTTGGACTTATCTTAAAAATGTTTTCCAGTATTAATGATTCTATAGTTCTGTGGTTCTCTGATTCTAAAGGCTCCTACTAATTCCTGCCTGCACTGGGACTGTTAGGACGAGAGCTCTGCATAGGAGTTTCCCAAACTTGTCCATGTGAAATGCAGCTTTAAAAATGCAGCAAGAAACCTGACAGCACAGAATGCAGCAGAAATAGGTACTGATAACACAATACAAAGCCAGGTTGGAAGATCTCAATCAAAATCGGTGGTGTAGCAGCAGTGCTGTGTCCGGCCATAGTGGTTCATGGGGAGATCCCAAAGCTGTGTGAGGGTCAGGAAGTGTTGAATCCACCCAAACAGCACACAATCCATACAAACAGCTCGTCTCTGTGTGCTACAGAAGCTGTAGCACCAAGGCACAGGAAGCAGAAGGGGCAGCCAGGGCAGCTCCTCTCTGACACATCAACTCACAGACCACACGCCTGCTCCTGACTGTGTGTGTGTGCAGCACAGATCAGGGGATGGATAACAGAGAGAGGGGGAATGTAATTACCCTGCGAAGAATAAATCACTTTAACGGTTCAGTTACTGAGATCACAGCGAGGCGGTGGCACAGCCTCTTAATTAATCTTCTGCTTTGCAGCCGGCTCCTGTCCCTGCGCCATCTCCACCTCGTGCTGCCTGGCGAGGAGATGCCATCGGTGGGGACAACACTGGCCGGTGGTTTCTGGCTGAGCAGGTCCAGCAGGAGCACCAGGGCACAACCAGGTGAGGTATCAGGGTGCTGTGGCTCCTGGGTTTGTGCAGGGTAACACTTGTGGTGGGCCTGGTAATGTGGTGTCCTGTGGTGCTCCAGGCTTCCGTCAGCAGCAGCAGCCAGTAATTCCGAGCTGATTATTGTGAGGAATTGCTGGGCATGCAGCAGAGGTCTGGGGATGCTGGAGGCCTGGGTCTGATGCAGAGGAATGGCTGGTGTGTGAGATCATGAAGGGAAAACCCCTACTTCACCTCCACACAGCACAAACCTCCCTGACTCTTCATCCCCAGCACTGACCCCCTTCAGCCCCTTAACTCCCAACCTCTTCTCTGTAAATTGCACCCCCATTTCTCATCCCTTCACAAACTGCTCTCTGTGCTCCCTAATCCTCCTCAGAATAAGCCCTTTCACAGGATCCTCCCCTTATCCCTCAAAATTGCCCCTCAGAGATTGCTCCCCTTTGTCCCCATCACGTTGCTCCTTGGGAGTCAGTGTTATCTCCCAAACTGCTTCTCAAGGATTGCTTCTGTCACTCCCCCACACTGTTCCTCAGGGAACCTTATCCTTCAAAACTGCTCCTCAGGGATTGCTTCCCTCACCCCCGCCCTCCTCATTGCTCCTCAGGGAGTCTCTCCCTTTTCCTTGCTCCTCAGAGATGGCCCCTTTCACCCCAGGGATGTGCTCTCATCCTCCTCAGGGATCGCCCTCTCATCCCCAAAACTGACCCTCAAGGATTGCTCCTCTTGCCGCCCCTCCACGGTGCTCCTCAGGGAAACGCTCCCTTATCCTCAAAAGTGTCCTTCAGGTTTGGCCTCTCATCATCTTCAGGGATTACTCCCTCATGGATCATCCCTTTACTCCCCCTCAGGGATCACCCTCTCGTTCCCAAAACCGTCCCTCAGGGACTGACCCTCATCTCCTCAGGGGTCGCGCCCTCATCCCCCAAACTGTCCCCAGAGACCGCCCACCAAAACTGCCTCTCACTGCTCCACACTAGTTCCTCAGGGTCTCATCCCCTCTGGCCCCAAAAATGCCCTTCAGGGATTGCTCCCCTATGTTGCTCGTCCGGGAAATGCCCGCTTACCTCAAGAGAGCCCCCTCAGGGGTCGTCCCCTCATCTCCAAAAGTGCTCCTCAGGGAGGGACCCTCATCCTCCTCAAGGATCGCCCCGTCAGGAATCGCCCCCTTAGGGATCACCCCCTCACTCCCCCTCGCATCGCCCTCCATCCGCCCCCTCCGTGCCGGCCCCGCCCGCCGCCCCACGCCCTCTCCCCGCCCCGCCACCGCCTCCGCCGCACCCCCCGTTGCCCGGCCGGCGGCAGCGCCCGCCCCATGCGCCGCTGCTGCCCGGCGCTCTGCATCCGCACCGCCATCGACGCCACCGCCATCGACGCCATCGACGCCACCGCCGACATCTCCGCCGCCCTCGCCCCCGTCCCCGTCCCGCCCGCCGCCGTGTCCCGCCCGCCGCTGCTGGTGCTGGTGCTGCTGCAGCGCCGCCCCGCGCCGCCCGCCCCCGCGGCCCCGCCGCACAAGATGGCGGCCGGAGGGAGCGGCGGCCCCGGCGGCCTCTCCTCCTCCTGTCCGCAGCCGCCGCCGCCCCCGCCGGGCAACGGGGCCGCGGCCGCCGCCTGCACCAACGGCGCGCCCGCCTCGCCGCCCGGCCTCACCTACAACCAGAGCGGCGCCGCCAACCCGCCGGCGGCCAGCGGAGGCGCGGGGGGCCCGGCGGCGGCGGCGGGGGCGGCGGGGGCGGCCGGCGGGACGGGCGGTCCCGGCGGGGCGCTGCAGCGGGAGCCGGTGTACAACTGGCAGGCCACGAAGCCGACGGTGCAGGAGCGGTTCGCGTTTCTCTTCAACAACGAGGTGCTCAGCGACGTGCACTTCCTGGTGGGGAAGGGCCGCGGCTCCCAGCGCATCCCGGCGCACAGGTGGGGCGGGGGGCGCGGGGATGCCACGCGTGGGGAGCGGGGAATGCGGGAGGGATGGGGGGTGTGGGGGGAACCAGCCCCACGGCCCTGCGGGGCGGCCGCGGGTCCCGGGCCTCGGGAGGGTCGTGGAGGCCGCCACGACGGCCCTGGGGGCGTCCCCTCACGCCCCCCGCACTGGGAAAGGGAATCGCCCGTGTATTTGATAAAAGTGCCCCTCAGGCATCGCTCCTTCTCCTCAGGGATCACTCCCTCATCCCCCAAATTGCCCTTCGAGGGTTGCTCGTCTTGCCCCGCACGTTATCCCCTGAGGGAATTGCTCGCATATTCCCTCGGGGAACTGCCTCCTTATCCCTCTCACTTCCCATCAGAGATTGCTCTCTTCACTCCTCTACATTGTTCCTCAGGTAATCACTCCCTTATCCTCCAAAACTGCCCCTCAGGGATTGCTCCTCAGGGAGTGTCTCCTTGTTCTCAGAACAGTTCCTCAGGGATGGCCCCTCATCCTCTTCAGGGATGATCCCTTTACTCTCCATCAGGTATTGCCCCTCATCCCCAAAACTGCCCCTCAGAGACGGCTCTGGGAGTGCCGTGGGCTCTCCTGCAGCCTCGGGTGGTCGAGTGCCGTCGGGTGGGGTACAGGGTTTGGGCTGCTACACCTGCCCTGTGGAGAGACAAAAGGGGGGCACGTAACTGCACCCCACATTTCCCCCTGAGCACAGGCCCCCATGGTGGTCAGTGTCACCCCAGAGCTTTCCCAGCCCCTGGGTCAGTGTCGTGCCTCTCCTCACGGTCACCAGCCCGGGATGGGGCCAGGGTTTGGGTGAGAGTGTTTTTCCCACAGGGATGGCGTGAGTGGGACAGGCGCAGCATGGAAAACCCCAAATCCCTGGATCTCCCTTGGAAGTAACCCTTGGTTTGGTGGGAAGCAGAGGAGAGGAGGAATAGTCTCCCTGGCTGCCTGATCCCTGCTGACAGGGATCACCGAAATCAGTGAGAGCATTGAGGATGGAAACGAAAGAACAATGATTTGAGACCCCACATTTCAGACACAACATTTTAATTTTAAAATGACCTTTATTGAATCTTTGCTGAAGCCCTGTGTTTTGGGGATTAATCCACTACTGTAAAGATTTGGAAAAGCTGTGTTGTGAATGACACCTGGGCCTGAGTAACTCCTGGAGGTTAATGCTTAAGGCTGAGCTGCCATTTAAGAATTTGCAGCTCAGAGGAGCTGGGAATTGCGGAGCTGGGAATCGCCTCCACCTGGATGATGCAGATCTGATGTGGCTGATTGACATTCAGCTGATTCCCTGGGAAAGCTCCAGTGAATCCATGTGTGCCATCCTCTTCTCCCCACCCTGGGAAGGGCCTCCCAAGGAAGAGCTCAGAGATGAAACCAACTTTAACTGGGTGAGGGAGGTTCCTTGGTGTACCTGGAAGTGGTGCTTGGCCAAGGGGGCCTGACTCCAAACAGTTTCAAACTACTGCTTTTTTCCTAAGTGCTCACATTCCTGCAAGTTTCCCTTTCAGATTTCCCCCTTTTTCTCTCACTTTTAGAACAAACCACACTTGTTCTAGGCTGTTTTGAGTGTTTAGAGTGTAAGCTTTGCTCTCTTATAATTTGAAATTTAATTAGGATTTGGGTAAGCTTGCTCCTGTCCTGAGAACTAGGCTCACTGGGTGGGGACAGGTGATGTTCAGCCCAGAAATAAATGGAAAATAAATGAAGCTTTGGAAAAAAAAAAAAAAAAAAAAACTCGTTCCCAAAGTGAGATGCTGCTTAATTGCTCTGAAATTCATCTGGTGCTCTGGATGGTAAAGATAGAAAGGAGTTTGTCATGGTGTGATATCCCACCTAAGGATTCTAGAGATTTTAGTAAAACTTGTCTGTGTGATGTTACAGTTGGGATAGCCTGGTGATTCATGAAGTACTGTGGTTATTTCAGAAATAAGAGAGCCTAAAATAAAACCACCCAGACCCCTTCTGTGCTCAGTTGTGTCACAGCAGCTCCACAGCAGAAGATACTTTGTGTTGGAATTGAGTTGCAAAGCAACCATGGGTTCAGTTGGAGAGGTGCTGTTTTGCTTCAGCGACAAGGGCAGGTATTGGTGCTTTGTCAGATGTCTGAAATCATAAACTCACAGAGTTACTAAGGTTGGAAAACACCTTTGAGATCATCAAATCCAATCATCAGCTCAGCACCATTACATTCACCACTAAACCATGTCCTCAACTGCCACATCCACAGGTTTTTTGAACACTTTCAGGGATGGTAACTCCACCACCACTCTGGGCAGCCCATTCCAGTGCTTTACCATTTCTTCTGTACAGAAAATTTCCCTACTATACAATCGACACCTCCCTGGCACAATAGTGCACAGCTCCCAGGTTAATATTTCTGCAGTCTGGTTTAATTGTGTTAATTTTCAGACCAGGCCATGTACCAAGCATGGCTGCAGGAGGAGCAACTTTTAAATCGGGTTCTTGGACAGCTCCTTGTGGTGCCTTGAGGAGTGGTCTGCAGCATCCTGCCTGTCATCCTCAATATGACTGCATGGTGTGCTGGGAATGGCTTTGACAGCAGATTGGGAAGCACAAGTAATCCCAGGGATGCAGTCCTGTGGGAGCTGGAAGTGATGGTGCAGGTGATTCCTGGTCAGTCTTCTCCTGGGTGGAGCCAGGCAATGTGGAGGGTTTGTAGGTTGAGGTAATGAGTGGTGTGTGCTCAGTGAGCACAGGTGATGTTGTCCACAGGAGCTGGTGCCAGGAGGAGGTTTCTGACAGAACTGTAGGTTCAGGTGTCTTTCTGAGTGCACCTGGCAAATTCAGTTAATGGCCTTAATCTGAAAGGAGAGGAGATTTAGATTAGATATCGGGAGGAATTCTTCCCTGTGAGGGAATGAATTGGCACAGGTTGCCCAGAGCAGCTGTGGCTGCCCCTGGATCCCTGGCAGTGTCCAAGGCCTGGTTGGACACTGGGGCTTGGAGCAGCCTGGGACAGTGGGAGGTGTCCCTGCTCATGGCAGGGGTGGCACTGGATGGGCTTCAAGGTCCCTTCCCACCCAAACCAGTCTGGGATTTTGTGGCTCAGCAGTCCGTATCAAGCCACAGAGACAGACAAAAGCAGCCTTACAACAGCAACTAAGAGCAAACATTCATTTTGTGTGTGAGAGCCCAGTTTGTAGATAAAAGATGTAAATGGGTTTGACTGAAGGGTTACCTGTACAAGTATCTGCAGCCCTGAGAAGATCAAGTGTTTCCCACCTGGAGGAGGCTTCAGACCCTGTGGAAGTTCCTTGCCTACCCTGAAGCAGGCCCTGCCTCTGGGCCTTCAGCTTGTTCCCTCTTGCTGCTGAATTAGCCATGAAGAAGATGGAATGGCCTTAATTTTTTTTTGATGTCAAGGCCAGGCCAAGCAGCTGCCTTGAAGCTTCACGGTGCCAGCATGGCCAAGGTCAACACATTGATTAGACCCATCAGTAAGAGGGAAGTGGGTTCTGTCTTTTTCCGTATCTGCTTCACTGAGCACAATATCAATAGGATTAGAAATGTCTAAACCTCATCAGCGAGGAGCTGCATAGGTGTCATAATTAAACTTGTTAATTGGCCAGAAATCGGGGCTGGAGAGTGAGCAGGGCAAGCCTGTGCAGATGCAACCCTGTGTGAGCTCCAGCCTGGGAGATCTACAGCTTGGGGCAGGCTGGGTAAGATTTTGGCTGTTGTTAACAGGAGTCTCTTCTGAGCCCATCCTGTCTTTTCTCAGGCATGTATTCACTCACAGTTCCTGCAGCATCATGTGCTGAAGTGTCCCATGGCTCCTGCTCCCTTGCAGGGCTGCTCCTGCCTCCTGCTCCTTTCACCTGGGCTCTGCAGCTTCTCATCACCTACGGTGTCACCAAGCTCCAGCATGTCACGTGTTGCTCTGTTCCTATGCCAGCTCTTCTGGAATAGATATTTTAAGGTTTCTCTGCAGTGGTGCAGATGGAGGAGGGAGCTGTGCAGCAGCAAGTGGGGTAGTTGTGGGTTTTGAGTGGTTTCTTTTGTTACTGGTGTTACTGTAGTGCCTGGAAAGGGAGCAGCACTGGTGGGTGTGCAGATGAAACCAGGTGATAAGTGGAGGTGCCAAGGTGAACACGAAGCAGTGAAAGTTGTGGTAGGAAGCAAAATACAGAAGGAAAGACATTTTCTTGCAGGCCTTCAACAGCCTGTAGAGTCAACTTTGGATCCTTTTGAAGACAAATGAAATTATTAACCTCAAGGAAGTTCCTGTGACTCCTGCTGCTGACAGTCAGTTTACTTTGGCTCTTCCTGGTGCAAAAGGAATGGGAGAAATCAAGTGTTGCTTTCTTGATTCTTTAGATCTGTTTCTGCTAATTTCTTCTCTGCCTCCTTTCAGTAGTCCACTCTCTTTAGGCCATGAAAGTGTTTAAAAATAACCCTCTGTTGGATTTTCCTATCTGAAGCCATCCCTGTCTCTTCTTCCTGCAGACCTGCATGGTTGGGGGAAGCTGGTGGATCGTGTAGGAGGAATGGTGTGCATCCCACTTTTCCTGGACTGTCTTTAGAGCAGCTTTAAATGTTCGTTTTAGGAAGAGTAAGAAAACACTGGAGAGAGAGGGATTTTCTTACGTTAATTATGTTCTCTTAATGTTTTAAGAGAGCTTCAAATGTGGAGTCCTGTGTTTCTCTGGCACCTCCCGGGATCCCATTAGGGCTCAGCAGTTTACAAAATCCGACTGATTTGTCCCCTGACTGAAATGGAAGCAAACATTTGAGTTTTTTTTAAATGAATGCCCTTTTCAAATAGCTTCTGAAAGCTCTTGCTCATTGAGGACCTATACTGTGCTGGCTGTGAGAATGAAAATTTGAGAGTGCAATTAATATATGTTAATTTTTAGTATCAGACAAAGCCAGCGATTGTTCTGCCACCATCGCTGCTCTTGGAGGAACAAGGATTTTTGTTTCATCTGGCAATTCTGGTATTGTGAGGAAGGTTTTTATTTGTTCTTGACATTTTTCTTGAGAATGGTTTGACAGAAGTATGCATGTGTGTACTTTTTTGTAACCACTGTGGTTTGTCCCGAGCTCCCTGAGCCCATGGGGAACAATAAGCCGGCTGGTCAGCCAAACTCCGTCACAGCAAATGAGCCTGGCACATCCTTGGAGCTTCACTCCATTGTATCCCTGGGAAGGCTCCTCTGGATAGGAGGGGAGAGAAAAGCAAGAAAATGAAAACATTGTTTAAATGGAAATTTCCTACTTTAAAAAGTAATTTCCTATTAAATCTGACTGAAATTCCCCGTTAGTGCTGGACTTTCCTTGGGCTGGAGGTTTCTGCCCCATGCCTGCTGCCTTGTATGGATTTGTGCCTCCAGTTTTTGCTGCTTCTCTGGAAATGTGCATCAAATCATTGCAGCAAGAGCCTGGAATATTCCAGCTTTTTCCTTTTCCTAGCTGGTAGAGAAGTGGTTTTAGTCATCTCCTGCAGCCTGGGCTGCTCTGCTTCCCCACACTGCTGAACTGTGACCTTCAGTTTAACTTCAGGGAGCTGCATGGTGGCAGACACAGGAATCCTTCATGCTCATCTCTGCATTTTTGAACAAGAAAGTTCTCAAAATGACCTTCTGAGTCCTGAGACAGGTACAGCAGCTTAAATATACACAGCCCCCTCAGCAGCCCAGGGGGCCTCTCCCTAAAACAGGAGATGATGTCTGTCAGGGGGGATCCTCTTGTTTGCATGGGAGTGCTGGGACAGGATTTTTGGACTCAAACCTGTTTTGTGCAAGTTTCTGCTTCCAGTCTCTTTTGAGCTGATAATGTCCTTCTGTGTGCCAGTAATTACCATGTGAGCTCCCAGCAGTGCTCAAGGGTTTGTGTGCACCTCACTGTGCTGGTTTGCTCTGGGAGGGGTTTGTTCTTCCCTCTGGGCTGAGCCCAGAGCAGTTATCCATGGAAGGACTCCGCAGCACGCCTGGGGAGGGCAGCTCCTGGGCCAGGGCTGGGGATCTGCAGCTCCTGGTGCTGCTGCTGGTGCAGTTTTGTGTTTTGGGAGCCTGCTCTGCCATCTCCAAAGACGTGTGCCTGGGCCTGCAGAAGAGGATGGGTAGTGTGCAGTGACAAGTTTTCCATAAGTGTTTCGTAGGTGACTGTGGGGAATTGCAGCAAGACTTGGGCTCTGTTTACTGGAAGAACTTGAACTCCTTAACTTTGCTGTTTCGTTGCTTCTCAAACCTCGGGATGATACATAGGCTCTTGCAGGGACTTTATAAAGCAGCCATATGTATTCTATTCCATAATTCCCAAAATCTGGCCTTTGGGGAACCACTACTGTGTTGATGCCAGACAGGGCTTAGAAGGAAGTTCCTTGCAGCTTTGGTGCTTTGCAGTTAAGGAGCAGCAAGCCTGACCCTCCCTGCTCTTGCAAAACACTTTTAACTCCACAAACGATTTGCCTTCCCTGAGGGTGGCTTTGGGGGATGAGCAACCAGGCTGGGACTTTTTTGGAATATAAAGATGATTTAACATAAGGTTTTATTTGCATGTTTGTTTTCTCCACCTTAGGTTTGTGCTGGCCGTGGGCAGTGCCGTGTTTGATGCAATGTTTAATGGTGGGATGGCCACAACCTCCACAGAGATTGAGCTGCCTGACGTGGAGCCTGCTGCCTTCCTAGCTCTGCTCAAGTAAGCTGCTTCTAAAGCACAGGATAACTGGGGTGCACAGATTTAGTGTGGAAAAAATGTTTTTAATGAAAGCAGGGAAGTATTTGTAGAGTGGAGATTGTGAGCTTCCAAAATGAAATGCCTCTTTGATCTCTTCAATAGTATTTAAATGCTGATGTTAAATCCCTGTTTTCTTGGGTAAAAGTCTACTGTAGCTACTGCATAAATACATACCTACATATATATATATATATATATATATAATGTTAGCCATTGTGTTATAGCGTCTTATTCGTTAATTGGTTTGATTTCATCCAAATGCTCTTTGAGAGAAGAGGGGAAAAGTGATCTTTTGAAAGTCCTGTAAGTTACAAATACTTGGAACTTGTTTAGGTAATGAGCAAGTTGTAACAGGTAAGCAGGGGTGTGTAATAAATGTCAGGCATTCCGTGTGGGGTTTATTCCTCTTGTGGAGAGCTGGGTTTGAATTTACATTTCCAGTGTGTGTTGCAAATCTGTGTGCTGGAGGAGGAGGAAGGGGCTGTAATGTCCTATTCACCAATTCCTTTAAGCTTGGCTGGTGCTGTACAACATCCAGCAGCAATCCTGAATGGGTGCTGGAAAGTCATTGTCCTGTTTCTATAGGATTTCTGTAACCTACTTCCAGGGCTTTCCAGTCCTGTGCTCTTGACATGTTCCCCACTCACTCCCTACTGGGAGCAGTCACTATATATAGCTCTGGCACACTTTCTGCTTTACCTTCAGAAAGTGCTTTGGTTGTGCCTATGCTATCTTGGAATATTTTAAAATTGATCTGGGCTAGAAGGAAAGGCCAGAAATAATTGGGAGCCCCACGCCCCTTCCCCTTTGACTCACTCTAAAGCAGACACCAGTATGTGGGGAATCCCTCTAATTGGTGTGTGCCTGTCAGCCCTGTGGATCTCTCTGGAGTGCAGAGCTTATAACTATCTTTAAGTCTTAGTGAGGCCCTAATATCCAGTGAATTAGAGGAAAAAATCCTGTTGTTTCCCTGCCAGTGCTGAGATTTCAGCCCTTGATTAAACAGAGGGATTTCAGAAGAGACCCATCATCTCAAAAGACAAAGTGATTACTTTAGGTGGATTTTAACAGAAATATTTGTATGTTTTTATGGAGAAGTCATTGATGGATTACCTCATTGCCTCTGAGCTTGCAGTTACGTTGCAGTAGCTGTGCCCACGGTCCAGTGGCATCTTGGGTGCTTAAATCTAGAACTGAACTTTTAAATTGCTTTTAAAATGCTCAAAGCTTAAATGTGCCAGAGGAAGTTTGGGTGCTGCTTTCCAGGAGAAAGCTGACCAAGTATGTGGTATGAGTTCCTGGAATAAAACCAGTCCCTCCAAACACTATCTGGAATGGCAGCTGATCCTTACATATGTCTCTGGACTTGGTCCAAGCCATGATCTAATGCTGTAGGAGCAGGAGCTTATCCAGGGACAAAATGTATGTTCCGTATGTTCTGCAGAAGGTCCCATCTGGATGCTGGATTGTGATGGGAGTTTGTGGGCTAGTGACCTTTAACAGGTCTGCTGCAATTGTGTAAGAGATCCTTTTTCATTATTATTATTACTATTACTATTATTATTATTATCATGTTAACCCAAAGATGAAAACACATCTGATTGTCCAGGGTTACAGTCTAAATGTTCTTTTAAATTGATACTGGGCTTTTTCACAGTTTAAACCTCTCTTGTTGTCCCTCTTAGCACACACTGGACTGTGGTAAACAGAAATAATGGCACAATCACTGCAGTAAACAAATAATTGGTTTTAGAGCCACTGTGTTCTTTTAATCTTGGAATAGAAAGGATTGCTCAGTGCAAATGGGGCAGGGAAGGGATGTGTGCAAAATACATTGATGAACCTGTGGCATGATGCTGCTGTTGACAAATGCCCTGGAGCAGCACAAAAGCCTGCTTTCAGCAGTGAGAGTGCTTCCCTGCCTGTGGATCACTCTGTTGATGCTTCCCTGAATGGCATCCTGGTCCTCTAACTGGAGGAGCAAGAGCTCCTCTTCTGCAGGTGGGAATGCTGCCTGGCATCCCCCTGGAAGAGCCCTGCTGCTGCATGAGGCTTCCAGGAGTAGCAGCCACACAACCTGCTGCTGTGTCCCCTTCAGAGAAATGCAGAGCAAGAAATTGCTGGAGTTTCCAAAATATCCCATGGAATAGGAATGCCAAGCACAGTTAACACAATATTACATCTCTGTGCTTTGTGCCTTGTAGATCCTGACTGGTAAATGCTCCACTGGTTTAAAGGAGATACAGTAAAAAAAAAACCAAAACATCTTCATGGGCTGTTCAATCTGGAGAAGGCTCCAGGGAAAGCTCAGAGCCCCTGGCAGGGCCTGAAGGGGCTCCAGGAGAGCTGGAGAGGGACTGGGGACAAGGGCTGGAGGGACAGGAGCCAGGGAATGGCTTGCACTGGCAGAAGGCAGGGCTGGGTGGGATCTTGGGCAGGAATTGTTGGCTGTGAGGGTGGGCAGGGGCTGGCCCAGGGTGCCCAGAGCAGCTGTGGCTGCCCCTGGATCCCTGGCAGTGCCCAAGGTCAGGCTGGACACTGGGGTTTGGAGTAACCTGTGGAAGGTGTCACTGCTCATGGCAGGGGCTGGAACAAGGCAGTCTTTAAGGTCCCTTCCAAGCCAAACCATTCTGGGATTCTGTGAGAAGGATTTTGTCACTGGTTTTACTGAGCTCAGCCTCTCAGTTCCTGCTGTCTCTGGTGAGTTCAGGTACAAGGGGGTTCAGTTGGCTTTCCTTTGTTTTTCAGATCATGAATGTCCTTTCTTGTTTTGGCCTAACATTGAGGGCTGGTGCTTTGCTGCACCATGGCAATCCATGTTTCTCTCTGCAATAAACTCTTGCTTTATACTGAAGTTACATTGTGAGCTGTACTTAAACATCTGTGTCATGAAATCAAACAGTTGTCTATGAAGTGAAGATGTGCGAAAGGGGAGTGTGGGTAAAGCACCTCATGTGCAGTGGATGGAGATGTCTGAGTGCTTCTCAGCACTTTTGAATTAGTAGTGTAAAATGGAGTTTCTCTTCTGAGGGAGGCAGGCAAGGTTGAATCTTTGTACTTGTTTATTCTTATTGAACAGCCAAAAATATGAATTTTAAGGGGTGCACTTGGCCAGAGACTGTTTTAGCGTGGTATAAGTTAAGAGCTCACTGGTGATGGGATGCAAGACAGTTTGAGCTGCTTCAGTGGAAATCCCAGCTGTTAAAAGTTATACTGTAAAATATCTGTTACAAAAAAAACAAACCCAAAACCCCCTTGGTGTAAACCAGAGTAAGTGGAAGGGATGTGAAAACCCTTCTCTCTCTCCAGGAGAGGAAATGGGCCAGGATGACAGGCAGAGGCACAAACATGTTTTCTGTGAATTGCAGGGTTTTACCCTGTTACCTTAGTTCACCACAGCAATGTTTGTTTGCTTGTTTTCAGATTTCTTTACTCAGACGAAGTTCAGATTGGACCAGAGACTGTTATGACAACACTTTACACAGCTAAGAAATATGCAGTTCCAGCCCTTGAAGCTCATTGTGTGGAGTTTCTTAAAAAAAACCTACGAGCAGACAATGCATTCATGCTGTTAACTCAGGTGAGTTTGTGATCATCTGCCTCCAGCAAGGTCCAGCACAATCAGGAAATGGGAGTTTTCTGGGTGTTACGGAGTTGATCATCCAAAGTGGAGCAGTTCTGGATTGTTTTGAATTCTTCCTCACAGGAGTTCAGCACTGCTGAGCAGGTTCTCACAAAGAACAGTAAATTACAGCAAACGTTGCTGCTGTTTCAGATCTTTCTGTTTCACTGTGGCAGGTGATTCCTTCCAGAGTGTGAGCTGGGGATGGAGTTAAGAGGGTGGAAAGATTTCATCTGCCAAGAAGAAAAGTGGAATGAGAGGATTTCCGTGTGTTACAGAATCAGGACTGGTAATGCTGAGCTTTCTCTCAGTGCTGTGTCTGCCTGCTCAGCCGTTCCTTGAAGGACTTTTGTGCAATACAGTCCCTGAAGTGGGAGGGAAAGAAAACTTTTTCATGAGTGCTTTGGTTTATTTTCCTGGGAGAGAAGCAAGGTGCTCTCTTCCTCAGCCTGTTCCAGCCCAGCCTCCTGCACTGAAGGCTCACACACCTGGAGTGTCAGAGCAGCTGTTCCTTGGCCCTGGGTCTGATCCAGTCTCTGAGGGTTGGGCTCCTCCACCTTCCATTTGACTCTTGAAGCAGCAAAAGGAGACAGTGTTTACAACTTCTGCTTAGTTTGGAAAAGATCAGACTTTGCAGTCAGGTTGATTAAATGAGCATCACTGTCATCCCTGATTCCCAGCCCTATCTTCTCTCTCTGGACCCTGTCACTCTCTCTTGGACAGCTGATGCCATATTGGTGACATCTATAGTGCTGTCACCTGTGTGGTGGAGTCTGGCCCTGCCAGGGACACCCTGTTCTGGGTGCTGTAGGAATAAGAAACACACAGGTATTGTGTGAGTTTCTTTCCTTTAGGGAATGAGCAGACTGGAGTGGCTCTGGAGGGTTGTTTCTCATCAGCCAACTCAGGAAAGCTGCTGTGATGTGTGATGTTAAATAGAGGAGTTTCCTAGCTGCACTGAGTTGGAAACCAGCACACTAAGGTGGTCTGGCTCTGTGGGATTGCCTGTCTTGCCCGGCATTTCTGTCTGCTGGATTTTTCCCCCTCAGCAGATGCACAGGTGTCTCTCAGGCTGTGGCTGCAGGTACCATGTGGGTGGCAGTGGCTACACCAGCAGTTGTGCAGATATTGAGGCACTGCTGGCCTAAAGTAGTCACTGCTGAGCTCTTTGCACAGGATCAGGGTGGGATTTTTTTTTTTTTTTTTTTTTTTTTTTTAGTTTAAATATTTGGATCAGTTCTCAAAGTAGTTCCACGTCACACTGCTGTTGTAGACACTGGTCACTGCTTGGGTTCAGCTACTGCTGCAACACTCCATGGCCATCTTTACACATCCTCTTCAACCTGGCTCTTTTCCATGTGCCATGAACAGATGAGGCAGCCCCTGAGACAGGGGGGGATCCACACTGCACTTCCCAGAGGCAGATTCAGAACCTGAAGGCTCTTGACTGGGCAATGGCAGCCAAACCTGTGCTCCTGTCCAATGCATGGTGTGACAGTTGCAGATCCTTGGCTGCAGCTCTCCTGCTCTTTGGGTTCAGCAGCTGCAATCTGAAAGATCAGAAGCTGTTAGCCAGGAGCTGGGAACAGATCTTTCCCATAGACTGAAGTTTTGGGGAGGCACTTTAGGCTAGCCATTGCCTCATGATGGGTTAGAAGCGTTGGCTTTTGGTAGTATTCCTTATGCAGAGATTTTTTTGTGGCTTCCTCTGTCTCTGCACTTGAGTTTATAGCTTTGGCAAGGTAATATTTAGGTTTATGGTGACTTCCTTACAGGTCACAAAGGTCCTTCTTTGGCAAAGGAGGGAGGTGTCCTTGTGTTTCAGGTACCAAAACCAAAATACTGCCTGGCACTCTTCTCAGTGGCACTGAGGCAGGTGAAATGCTAGATGAAAAAGGGCTTTCCTGATTCCTTTTGTCTGTGGCTTTTTCATTCTGTATAATGAACAGTGGTGATTCCCATCTAGTTTTATGTTCAGTGTTTCTCTGTATCAAGTCTGAGATGTTTGAGGCAGATCTTGCTTGAGAAATGTGCCTGATCTTGATGACTGGCTGCACCTCACTTCTCACAACCCTCTTGTTTCTGGTCCTGCAGTGTGAAAACCTGCCTGTTTTCTGCTTTCACTGCATCAAACCAACAACCTCTTCAGTAAATTACAGACCTGACATAAATCTTGTGCAAGGCATTGCCCAGTAGCCTTAAGATCATGGACCTAAGATCCCAGGTAGAGCCCCAGACCTCCTTTTGTGTGTGTCTGCCCAATCTGCTGGTCTAGCAGCTGTGTCACTGTCTGTCTCAAGCAACTGCTGATCAGTGGCAGAAATATCCAAGGCAAACAGCTTTTCTAATTGATTGTGCCTTGTAGTGAACTGTGTTCCTCTCTCATGCCAGATGTACATCCAAGTGTCACTTTGATCAGCAAGGAACCAAAGCTTGCCTGGAGCTGCTGTGGGGGAGAGCTCTGTGAGCATAATCGAAGTCCTCACGTGTCCAAAGAGCCACTAGAGTAGTAAAGTCTGAGTCAGTCACAGCTCTTGATGCCAAGAGTGTAAAGGCACTGGCAGCCCTCCAGCCCCTGGAGCAGGTGACAACTGCTTAAGTTTCCCTGGGCCCTGAGAAATTGTTTCAGCTTCCTGCACTTGAGATCTCAGTGCAAACGCTGGCCTTGCTGAGCTCTGTGTGCCGCAAGTAGGGGTGAAGCAGAAGATGCTTGAAGGCACCTCCTGCTGGAATTCCCAGCCCAAAACATGAGTTTTAAACCTTACCCATGGCAGTGAGTTCAAGTCTGATGTATTGTTGTTGGGTGTGCTGTCAAGGTAGTTCCTTCCTAAACAACAAAACCAAAGAACTGAAGTAAGAGGTTATTTAGTGGTTTTTGTGTGTTCCATCCATTTCTGCTTATGCTGGGCACAGGGCTGGCAACACGTGGCAGTCCAGGGTGATCTGAAGTGGCAGCAAAATTGTTACAAGACTTCACTTAAGTTGGGCAGAGAAATTCTGAGCAGCTCTCCAGGCTGTGTACAGGCTTTGCTTGGAATAGTAACCTATTTTGGGACAAATTCTTTAAGGTAACTGGATTAGAGTAGCTGTTTCTGTGCAAAACATGGAAATGCACTAAGCAGGCTGTGTACCCTGAGGGCTCCCCAGGACACTCAGGCACTGCTGCTACAGCTTTTTCTTGCTAATGCATAAGATCAGTGTGGCTGCTCTTACAGAATAAGCTGCCTCTGCATTATTCCTAGAGCAAGCAGGCCTGAAGTCAGTGGGCAAAGCTTTCTTGTAAATAGAAAAATGATGTAAAAATTGCCTGTGCTCAGCTGACAGGGTCAGTGTGATGCTGGAAAGCACAATCAGTGCCTGCACCCAGGCTGTGTTGAAACAAAGACGTGCCTGAAGACATGCACAGCTGAACCAGGGCTGCTGCCAAACACAGAATTTTCTAGTGTTTGCCTTGTCATGCTTAACTGCTTGTGAAAGGCCCAGTGGATTCCTGGTGCAGTCAGGCATGGTATTGCTAATGAAGATGGGCTGTGGCAGGGGAAGGGGAGTTCTTAGTGTAAACTTTAAAATACCTTTTCTGTTAATGATGCTCTTTCCTGCCTAGGCCCGGCTGTTTGATGAGCCCCAGCTGGCCAGCCTGTGCCTGGAGAACATAGACAAGAACACCTCAGATGCCATCAATGCAGAGGGGTTTACAGACATTGACCTGGGTAAGCTCTTTTCCACCCCTCCCTCTCTCTCTGTGCTTTCATAATCAGCTTGTCTCCAAAGTTGTTACAGGTTAATAAAGCTTGGCACTTGTGGCTTCGCTGTACTGGAGCAATCAGTTGAATAGTCTCTGGCACGAAGTGGCTGGAGACAGGGAATTTGCTAAAGAGTTTGCTGCCTTGCCTGCAGAAATACCCTGGAATCTGCTTACTTTGGTGCAACTTGTGTTTTCTGGGCATGACACAAAGCCCGCTTCCTGTGTTGATGTTGGCAGGTTTTGGGTGGGTGTAAACTTGCCTTTTTTTGTAGAGTTGGCTTTGTTCCCCAAGTCTTTGTCAGGTTTTGGAGTTAAAAAGGTGGTGTGCTTTTGGAAGCAAGGACTGGCTATTTTAATTACTGTGTGCAGTTTCCAGACTTGTTGGGCACAGTTAATGAACATTAAAATTCAGGCTTTAACCTTCCTCTAATGAGATGGGCTGTGGAGGTAAGGCACGGGTCACCTTCTGGCTTTCACGCTGCTTGTTTCATCCAAATTTGACGTCAAGCAAGTTGCAGTTCATCCTCCTGCACTTGCATTAACATGCCAATTAAATGGGCTCTGTTTGCTACTCCAGTGAGTTCCTTGCTGATGGAATATGCAGATAAATCTTCCTCAGAGGCTGCAGGCAGCACTTTTGGGAGATGCTGTTGGTTCAGCCGCTTCCTCTTAGCTTGCTGTGCGTGGTGTACTCCCGGCGAGGTGCAAGGGGCTGCTCTGGGGTTGGAGGCTGAAGCTGTGCCTGTTGTCCTGCCCTGCAGACACCCTGGTGGCAGTGCTGGAGAGGGACACCCTGGGGATCCGGGAGGTTCGCCTGTTCAATGCCGTGGTGCGCTGGTCGGAGGCCGAGTGTCAGCGGCAGCAGCTCCAGGTGATTCCAGAGAACAAGCGGAAGGTTCTGGGAAAAGCTCTCTCCCTTATCCGCTTCCCACTGATGACTATTGAGGAGTTTGCAGCAGGTAACTCGACAAAGGTGTTTCTGGCAATCCTGGTCTTTGCTTTTCCTCAGCTACAGAGAGTTTCACCCACATGAAAGAGGGTTTTCTCTGTGTATCCCGTAGTGATTTAAATATGAGATTCTCCCCACATTCCTTCTTGTTTTCCCTCATTCTCCCCCATTCTGCCCCTAAAATGGGTTTACAAGAAGGATGGAAAGGGACATTTCATAAGGGCCTGGCGTGACAGCACAAGGGGGAATGGCCTCCTGAAGGAGGGCAGGGTTAGACTGGATTTCAGAAGGAAATTCTGTAGCATAAGGGTGTGAGGCAGAGCAGCTGTGGCTGCCCCATCCATGGAAGTGTCCATGACCTGGCTGGACAGGGCTTGAAGTACTCTGGGATAGTAGAAGGTATCCCTGCCTATGGCAAGGGGTGGAAATTGATGAGCATTAAGGTCCCTTCCAACACTCTTCTGTGATTCTATAGTTACAAAATCTACTGTCTAAATGTCATTTTCATCCCTGTCATTCACTCATTTTAAAGCCTGTGGTGCTCCCCGGGAGGAGCAGGGGGATCACAGCTGTGTTTGCTCTCACAGCATGGTTGGATGGTTACTGTCCCATTCAGCTGAGAGCAAAGCTCTAAACTGGGGTTCACCTGCTCCCCTTCCCAGCCATCCTGAGCATTTAAACTACACAAAGCTAATGGAGTTGTGAATAATTGGTGTTGATCATATCCTGTTCCCAAAGAGAAATGGGGATGTTTCTCCCCATGCTCTGCCTGTGGTGGTGTTGGCCCTGCCTTGTCAATGCTGTTCAGAGCAGAGCCCCATATCCAAAAAGCTTTGAAAATGTTCTTTGAGCTGCAGGCTGGGTGTTGTTTAGTCTGTGTCTCAAAGCATTTTTCAAGTTTACATTAAGATCTTGATCCACAGAGATGTCTAACTCATTTCACAGCTTGGACTATAGATTGCCTTGTTTTGTTTTCATTGCTTGTTGTATTTCACTTCATCCTCTGGTGATTCCCCAGGGATTGGAAGCTGGCAATTGGGTTAAATAGTTTTCATGCTAAAAAGACACAGTGGAGCCATTTTCCAGACTGCAGCTTGTTTCAGGCTGCAGTGCTGTGTACACAGAAGCAAACAGGGGCACTGAACCCTTCCTTTGCAGGTCACTTCTCAGGGCAGTGCTGGCGTCGGCTGGTCAGGCCTTCATGTCCCTGTTCCCACGTGAGGAGGGCTGTTAGTAAGGAGAAAATCTGTGCTTCAGACTTGGTCCCCAGTCTCTGCTTGGCCTGTGACGTGGCCTTAAGGATGTGCATTTCTTCAGAAGGAACTTGCTCAGTGAAGCAGTTTTCTGTAGATTCCGTTTCTTTCAACCATTCCTTGTGACCTTGTATCATTCTCTCACTGGAAGGAAAGTGTTAATTTCGGCATGTTTGGGTTGAAGACTTTGAGCTGGGAATGCTGGTGCCCCTCCCCATATTGTCTGTCACAAATTACCTGTCCCACTTGGACCTTTGTGATTTAAGAGAAATTCTTAAGTTTTCTCCATCCCCTTTAACCTAAAAGATGAACAAAACCCCCAAACCTGTGGGGCTGCAATGATCAGCTGTTCCTTAAACAGGGAATTAACTTGGAATTCCTTCAGCTTTGTCCTTTTTCTGAGTTTCTAAGTGGCTCTGACTTCTGTGGTGATCACCTTTCCCCTCCACACCTTCCTTCCAAAAGCCAAAAAAGAAGGAATTTTACAGCAGTGGTTTCACCAGTTTATTGTATAACCTGCTATCAAACGTGGGGTTTTGCATGAAGGTGTTTTAACTGGCAAATGTGTCCCTCCCTCCCCTCAGAGTAGGAAACTTGAAACATTGCAGAAGTGAGTTGCAGCAACAGGGGATAAGTTCAGACACGATCAATGAGGCTGATTTTTTGCTGAACAAAGTATCCAAAAGCTCTTTTACCTTTTAGGAGTTGACTTGAATTCTGGAGTCTCTCACCATTGCATCATTGGGCCAGGTTATGTCTGGGTAACATCATGCTGAATTTAACCAGCTACAAGTAATTTTGGACCTGCTCACCAGCACATTAAAGAGTGTCTAACTGCTGTTGTTTCCAGTACTCAGTGGTCTTGTTTCTGTTCAAAGCCTTGTGCAAACAGCTGTAGAGAGGCTTTTGAGTGTTATGCTGACTGACTAATTTTTATCCAGTTTCACTTCTGAAAGTATTTGAAGTAGTTTGCAAAGATTGAGCTTGATATCACTGAATTGGTTGCCCAGAGAAGCTGTGGATACCCGTGGACGTATCCAAGGCCAGACTGGATGGGGCCTGGAGCAACCTGGGATAGTGGGAGGTGTCCCTGCTCAAGGCAGGGATTGGAACTGGATGAGCTTTAAGGCCCCTTCCAACCCAAACTGCTCTGTGATTCTGTGATCACTCAGGAAAAAAGGTCTTGTTACTGGAGAAAAGATGAGAACATGCTCCCACTCTTGCTAAAATCATTAGCATTTTTCCCAAGGTTCTACAATAAAGGTATTAAAATGAAAAATGTGGATTAAATGCCTGAAGGAATGAGCTGAACCACCTTTGTCTTGAGTAAAAATACTCTTCAGCTTTTTGAGTTGATGGTCCCTCCTCCTCATGGTCCTCCATCATGTCTGAACCTCCGGTGTGGATCTGTGGAAATCCTTGTCTCTTACTAATGTTAGAATTTCCAGAAAGACTGGGGTGAGGATAAGCTGCATGCTTTTGGGTTTTTTTGGTAGCCCAGTGCATTTGGGCTCCACAGAGCTGGACAGTTAATCACAGTTCCATGTTCCATGAAGGCTCTGCAGCCCATGACTGCCCTGTGGATAAAGGGCAGCACCTTTGTCTGGGATTTAATATCCTGATGCACACTGGGATCCCATCTGTGATGGGGTTTTAGGCTGCTCCCAGCTGCAAGTCAGATTTGTTTCCCCGTGAAAATCCCAGAGGGATTCCTTCTGCTTATGCAGTTCTAGGGCCCACAAGATCAGGAGGATCCCAAGCTGCTGCAGAGTGTCCAAAGGAGGGACAGGGAGCTGGGGAAGGCTCTGAGGAGCGCTCAGGGCACTTGGCTCGTTCAGCTGGGGCACAGGAGACTGAGGGGAGACTCCTCGGGGGCTGCAGCTCCTCCCGAGGGCAGGCACAGGGGCAGGGGCTGAGCTCTGCTCTGGGCCAGGAGCCCAGCAGGGGCTGGAGCTGTGTCAGGGCTTGGCCTGGAGCTCAGGGCAAGGTTCTTCCCCCCGAGGGTGCTGGCACTGCCCAGGCTGCCCAGGGAATGGCCCGGCCCCGAGGCTGCCAGAGCTGCAGGAGCCTTTGGACAGCGCTGCCAGGGATGGGCAGGGGGGATTGGTGGGGGGGCTGTGCAGGCACAGGGGCTGCACTGATGATCCCTGAGGGTCCCTCCTGACACAAGATATTCTAGGACTCTGTGGGTCCCTAAGGCTGACAGCATTGCCCCTTCCCTCCCCTCTGCAGGGCCTGCCCAGTCGGGGATCCTGACGGACCGGGAGGTGGTGAGCCTGTTCCTGCACTTCACGGTGAACCCGAAGCCGCGGGTGGAGTTCATCGATCGGCCCCGGTGCTGCCTGCGAGGCAAGGAGTGCAGCATCAGCCGCTTCCAGCAGGTGGAGAGCCGCTGGGGGTACAGTGGGACGAGTGACAGGATCAGGTCAGCTCTCGCGCCCATTCCCACCCTGGACTCGAGTTCCTGAGCTTTCCACTGCTTTAGCTCTAAACATGCAAGGTTCTGTGCTAGACCCCAACTTTCCACCGTGTGAACCCCAAAGAGAAGGTGTCTTGCTGGGCAGAACCATCCCCTGATGCACTGACCTGCGTGTTACTGCCACTTTGCATCTCTGTTGGCAAAGGTTTCCAGGATTTGTGGCTCGCAGCACAGGCCCCTGGAAAGGGAGGGAAATAACCCCCCCAAAGGCTTCCTGCAGCTTAGGGGCACATAAATAAGTTGTCACCAGTTACCCCCTGCCATGCCTAATGGGGGACAGGTAACCAGTGCTCCATCAGGTTGGTTCCCTGCTCCAGGTGTCAGTGGGGCTTGTTGAAGCCCTTTAACCTCTTCTGTTGCAAAGAGGGGGTGGGATAAAGAGACCCAGCTCAGACCTGAGCTTGTGGAGAACCAGCAGAGCCCAGTTACAGTGACAGAGACTGGCAGGTGTGGTGGAAAATGGTGCTTTGCAGGGCTTGTGTGGTCAGGGAATGAGACAAGACAGGAGGGAATAGGGAACCTTGGTTCTTTCCTGATTGGTGTTTATCTTGGGTGGAAGGGGACTCACAGCAATGAGGCTTTTCACAATTTTTAAGATGGTTCTGTTGCACTGGAGCTGTTGGTGGGATCTCTGGTCCATTCACCCCTGGCAGTGGGAGCCACTGCCAGCTCCAAACACTTCCTGCTCCCACAACTAATGCTCACAGACCTTTTGGAGCTTGGGTTTGACTTCAGGTTCAGCCTCTGCAGCTGACCCTAATGTCAGTTCCAACACTGAATATTCCATGTTGGCTGCAGAGCAGAGGCTTCTAGCCTGCCCCACGTGTTTGTTCTGGAAATAAAACAGGGCTAAAAGAATTGGTGGGTGGATGAAGAAATGCTGTTGACAGCTTGGCAGGCACTGAGGTTTCTGCTGCCTGAGAAGGTGGAGCTGTAGTGGGGTAAATACCCTCCTCTTCTTCCTGGGGCAGCAGGGATTCCTGCACTCAGGATAACTGAATCCTCCTTGTAAATTTGGAATGCAGCAAATACCCAGCAGCACATGAACAATTCCCCAGGGGTCAGCAGTGAAATACCCAGTGGTGTTTGCTGGACAGAGCACTGTGAGCTGGGCACTCTTCCACACTCCCAGGCTGCCCTGCCTGGGCCTGGCAGGTGTTTGGGGATGTTGATGTTTTGCCACAACTTGGAAACACCTCCTGAGCCTGGACCCTGAAATTTGGTGATGGCATTGTGCAGCTTTGAGTTTCACACAAAGCCCACTGGGCCAATCAGAGGTGTGAGTGTGCAGCTGATGGTTTCTGTGCAGGGTTTCACCTCTTAGTAAGGGCTGCACTTAAATCTGTCTAGGTTTGATTAAATCATACATGTAGAATCAGCACAAGTGGAGATATTTGTATATCAGCTTTGTACTGTACTTGCCACAGGAGTGGCAAGTTTGGACTGACTTTCCTGCTCTGTTCCTGCAGGTTCTCAGTAAACAAAAGGATATTTGTAGTTGGGTTTGGATTATACGGATCCATACACGGCCCAACGGATTACCAAGTAAATATACAGGTAATTCTCTCTGCTACCTTAAAAATCCTGGCTGTTTTGGGAGCTGACAAATGTATTTCAGTGATTCTATTACAAAACCTGAGGTTCAGAGGGACTGTGTGTGTCCCTGGGCAGGGGGGCTGCCAGATATAGCAAGGGCCAGATGGGGCACCGGGGATCAGAAGGATTATTGCTCTTGATTTTATTGCACACGTCACTGCAGCATCTCCCGAGGTCTGCTCCCAGCTTTGGGGCATTAGGGAGGCAGTTTGGGAAGCAGCTGTGCATGATTTCCCACCCAGGGCACACTGGGGGAAGCTCAGTTGTCTCAAGGCCGTCATGAGACCAGGTGGATCCCGTGGATGCTGTGTGCCTGTTCTGGGTGCAGTGTGGGTCACTGGAGAAGGGGTGTCCCCAGGAGAGTTACTCCAGCACACAGGCCAGGTGTGATGAGCGCAGGCTGTCAGCATTTCTTCCTTGATTGTCAGGGCTCCTCTTGCTGCCCTGAGCTCTTGGGGGAGAAGGGGCTAAGCACAGTGTGGGCTTGCAGTGCTCTGCCAGCCTGGGGGAGAGGGGGGTGTCCTGGGCTGTCTGGCACCTGAGCCCACAGCTCTGTGCTGAGCTCAGAGGGGCCCAGAGCAGCTGTGGCTGCCCCATCCCTGGAAGTTCAAGTCCAGGATGTGGCTTGAAGCAACCTGGGCTAGTGGGTGACATCCCTGCCCCTAGCCAGGGAAGTTGGAGATGGTTGATGCCTAAGGTCCCTTCCAGCCCAAATGTGGGATTCTGTGGTTCTGTGATCATAGCATTGATGAGGGACACGAGTATGGACAGTGCAGTCATCACAGGGCTGGTCAATGTGGGAGTGCCTGGGGCTCAGGGACACTCCTGTGGGCAGGGCTGGCAGTGTCCAGCCCTGCAGATGAAAGGCTGGCCCTGTGTTTCAGATCATCCACACAGACAGCAACACGGTCCTGGGGCAGAACGACACCGGCTTCAGCTGTGACGGATCCTCCAACACCTTCCGGGTCATGTTCAAGGAGCCTGTGGAGATTTTACCCAACGTCAACTACACGGCCTGTGCTACTCTAAAGGTACCACAGGGGTGGGTGAGGTGCAGGCAGGTGAGGCCACCTGCTGTAGGTCTTCAGTGCAACCTGGGCCTTGCTCTGTTTACTTCGAGGCCAGTGGTGCAATCTCCAGGGTCTCTGTGTGACCTGCTGCTGCCATGAGCTCGTTCACCACCAGCATTCAGAGCTGGTTTTGGACTTGTCTCACAGCACTGAGCAGGTGTTTTGCTGAGGAGGGGATGGGTGATGTTTTTGGTACGTACAGCTGAGCTGTCAGTCCTGCAGGTATGTAATCCAGAGCCTGCTGCAGGGACCTCAAAAAGTTCCTATTTAGTTAGCTGTTGAGACCGGGTTAAATTAATTTTAAGTTCTGATGGAGATGAGATTGAACTCAGAATAGCTGAGGTGCAAATTCAGAAGGAAAAGGGAGGAACTGAGATCTCCACAGCTCCAAACCCACCAGAGAGCCTGGGTAGCAGCAGGGTCCTGACTTGTTCTTGTTTTCTGTGACCCCAGGGTCCAGATTCCCACTATGGAACCAAAGGACTGCGCAAAGTAATCCATGAATCACCAACAACGGGAGCCAAAACCTGCTTTACGTTCTGTTACGCGGCTGGGAACAACAACGGCACCTCCGTGGAGGATGGACAAATCCCAGAGATCATCTTCTACACATAGTGCCACTGCCCAGCCCGCCCTGGACTCGACTCTTCCCCGTCACCTCCCAAACTAAATCTCTGGCTGAGTTTGACCACACCAATTGGAGCCACACTAGCCAAAGGTCTCAGTGAAATCATTTCAAAGCTCATGTTCTGCCTTGTGCTAGTGCTGCTGCTGCTCTCAGGTGCCAGGCCAGCTGGTGTCCCAGTGCAGGCCAGCTGGTGTCCCAGTGCAGCCCAGCTGGTGTCCCAGTACCATTTGTAGGTTGTCTGTGGCTTGTTGTTCTTCACCTCTTGATTAACCCTATCTAACAACGTGCGTTTTTTGGACTGTAATGAATGTAGATGCTTTTCCACCGGTCAGAAGCGAGGCAACGAGTGGCTCTGGTTGTGGTTTCACTTGCCATGAGGAGATGGTCCTGCAGACAGACTCGGTCAGGGCTGGGTGGCCCCTGCTCTGCTCCAGCTCAGCAGACCAGGCCATACTGCAGGGCTTGGCCAGCCCGTGTCTGGCACCTTCCCTCCCTCCCAGCAGCCTCAGCACACAGAGCCGCCTTCAAAAGTCGTGGAAAATGGCCTTTTCTGTGAGGCCTTGCTGTTCCAGCACTACACAGGAGCTCAAACCTGAGCTCCTCCAGAGGGACTGTGGCATTTTCCTGCTCTTCTCACTGACCTGTGACAATCTTCACCTTCGGGCAGTTGGTGGCAGCAAGGTGACCTCCCTGCAGAGTGGTAAGGGGCAAGCAGCCTGGCCGGGCAGGCCCTCCTGCATTCTGAGTCCCCGTGGTGCTGCTTCCATACCCCTGGCATGTACCAAGTGCTGGGTGATGCTCAGCTCACCCCTGAGCAGCCCTAGCTCTGTTGTTACTGGTCGTTGTCCTTTGCAGAGTGCCAGGGTTTGCCAGTTGAAGCAGAAGGGCGCCTGCCTCACCCGTTCCCAGGCATTCCTGCAGTTTCCATGCACGTTCCCATGCATTTCCCTCTGTTCCTGTGCATTGCTCCTGCCCCTGCTGCCCTGATGGAAGCAGGAAGAGAGGCTAGATGTACACCTGCCTGTTAATGCAGCAAATGGACAAGGATTTACCAAACGGTTCAGGAAAATGTGGAATATTCTCTGTGCTGGTGTGTGTGTGCTCTGCCTGTTGGCCAGGCACAGGAGGGAGATCAGAACCATCACCTGTTGAGCTGTGGAGTTCTGTCACCTTGAAGATGCCCCTCGTACTTGTTCAGGGCCAGCAGCTTTTCTCCATGGCTGTCACAGAGAGGGTGGCTGGTCCTGGGCTGCCTGACCAGCCCCACCTTCACTGCCTGTGAGTGAAGACCACGAGACTCTTCCTCCCCTCTGCAGAGGAAGCTGGAATTTAGCTCAGCCTGGTAGAGACCAGAGCTGCTGGAGTCTGCGTGGGACTGGCTGGTGCTGCTTCAGGGCCCCTTCTCTGACCTCCTGCTCCAGCACACGGAGCCATTGCCACTCTCTGGGCAGCTGCTGCCTTTGGATTTCAGTGCTGGAAGTGGAAATCTGGCTGGCCTTGGCTGGAGCACGGCTCCTCCTCCCACTGCCCCAGCCGGGATCCTGGGGCTGTGCTGGCGGGAGTCTCCTCCTCAGCCGAGCAGCAGCAGCCTGGGAATGCCCTGCACCTCCTCACCAGGAGCTGTTAGAGATGCCCAGAGTGTGTTCTGTGCTCCAGGGGAACGGTGTGAGCTGTGTATTGTCAGCCTGCTTCCATGTGGGATGGTTCTAATACGGCCAGTACTAAAAAAATAGAAAAAAAAACCCAACCCTGGGTCCATGACCTGGTGACTGAACCCGACTCTGCAATGCAGTGTGAGATGGATTCACAGCCCAGGCTCTGTGTCTGTGACTGTGCCTGCTCCTGACACCACCCCTCTCCCAAAGGTGGTGGGAAAGTCGCTGCTGTGCAGCCAGGGCCCGTGCTGGGGCCTGCACCTTCCCTGGGGGCTCTGATCTGGGGTCTGCACCTCCGGGTGTCGGGTACAGGTGGAAATAGTGGAATAATTGGGATTTGAGAGAAGCAGAGCTGTGCACTTGCCTCTGGGAGGAGCAGGGCTCGGGCTGGCCCTGCCCAGCTGCAGTGAGAGCCTCCCGCTGGCTGTTCCCTGGAAGTTCTGTTCTCATTATTATTTTGTTACTCAAATTCTCTTCCCAAATCCCACCTTCCTGCCCTCCCTGTGTGGGGCAGGTCTGGCAGCTTGTCCTGTCACGGAGGGAGAGGAGTCAAACTCTGAACTACACCTGAGCAACTTCTGTTCTTTATGGCTTTGCCGCAGTTTGATGCAATTCTGGCTTTTGTAGATAGATGAATGTAATTCCTTGTTGGACATGCCTGTTCCCAGAAGTATGAGCCATTCTGTTGTACCAGTCACCTTCCGAGCAGAGCGGGCCCGGCCCGGCTCCTGTGCTATTTGATGAATGTATCCGATGCTCTCGTCCCGTGTTCACACTCTGCTTTTTGGCCAGCTTTGTGATTTGTAAATAGGAAAACAATAAAGACATCGAGGTTGTCTTTATGACGTTTATTCGTGATTGGAGGAGAATGATGGCCACTGGAAAGGTGGAGGGGGAACCTGGGCCGAGTTGGCTCCTGGCCCATCTCCCCAGGCTGAGGGTATGGGGTCCTCAGCTTCCCTGCCCACGGCCCTGGCCCTGGCCAGGGGTGTGGGATGAGCCAGATCCTTAGGACTCGTGAAGCCTGGCAATTACTGTTGGGGAGTCCAGATCCTCAGGGGTGTGAGGTGGTGGTAGGAGGGCAGCAGGATGGCACAGGGTCGGCACACTCTGGGCTGGGTGCTGTCATTTTATGACTGAAGTCCTTGAATTGGAGGATTTTGACAATTCAAAGCACTCAAAGCTGCCTTAGCTTTTGCAGGGGCGGGTCCAGGCCTGGTGGGGAAAGGCGGATCCTCTGGCCTGTGACTCCCAGCACCGAGAGGCTGTGGGGGCTGGAGCAGGGATGAGGGCTGGGCTCTGCCCAGCACAGCTCCCTCGGTCACTCAGCACTGCGGGGCCAGCGGTGCCCTTAGCCCGGAGGGAGCAGTGGGGCCGTGGTGAGCGTGAGCCCCGGGGCCAGGGGCAGCTTCCCAGCGCTCCAGACCCTGCTGGGTCCTCGGGGCCCTGCAGAGCCAGGAGCAGGGGCAGTCCAGCCCAGCCCAGCCCGGCCCGGCTGCTCTCGCCTTGCCCACACCGTGCTCACCCAGGCACACGAGCCTGGGGCCTGGGTACAATGTCCTGACCTTCCTCCTCCTCCTCAGCCACGGTGCCAGGGACTCCCCCCAGCTCCTGCACCCGGCTCTGGGCCGTGGTTCCAGGCTGGACCCTCCTTCCAACCTCTGCCCCTGCCGGAGCACTGGGCTCAGCTGGGAGTCACCCCCCTGCACCATCACCTTCCTCACTCACGGGCTGTACAGGAGCATCTGCCAGAGCCTGGGGAGGGCTGCCCAGAGCCATCGGCTTTGCTGCTGTTCCCCTGACCTGTCTGCCGAGATCTTCCTCCTGCTGCTCCAGGAAAGGCTCCTCGGCAGGGAGCCCCTGGGCAGGGCTGGGGCTGCTCCCACCCTCTACTGAGGGAGCCTCCAACAAAAAGTGGCAACGCTGACCCTTGGGAACAACACAATGAAGCACAGAAGAATGTGTTGGGTTTTAAATTTTTTTTTAATTTTATTTTTTCGTTTGTTTTATTAAAAAAAAGCCCCTAAATTCTATGGCTTCCAGGAAGCATCAGAGAAATTGAAATGCCATTTCTGTACACTTGGTTTTAAAGCAGTAACTAAACTCGCAATGGAACAAACGCTCTCACGTACAATCGCAGTATTTGGACTCCTCGCTGGAAGGACAGAGAGTCCCGGGCTCGGGCCCGGCCCCGGCGGCCGAGGATGTGCGGACAGAGCCGGGCACACCCTCGGGGCCGCTTCCCCTTCCCCTCCGCGGCTCCTCTTCGGCCTCTGCCGGGGCTGCTCTGAGCCGACGCGCTGACAAAGGGACCACTTCCAGTGAAAATTTTAAGGCGATTTTTAAAAATTCGTTTGTTCGCCTCGCTGGGGACACGAGGTCAAACGTTGCACGAACCCCTCCCGCCGTGGCCAGGGACGCAGCAGCAGCTGGGGCTGCCCTGGCTGCCACAGCCCGGACAAGCCAAAGCCGGGGTCAGTCCCAAATTTAGGATGAAGAGGGGCCCTGGGGAGGGCACGGCCCCATGGGAGACCCCACGCACCCCCCAGCCCCTCCACAATCCGGGGTCTCCGTGCCCCCCCCCCCCCCCCGAGGATGGTCAGTTTAGACAAATGTTTCAAAGCAGCCACAGATGGTCCCATCCCTCCCCCGCCCCCCCAGCACAGCCTCAGCCCCTTCTCTTGGGGCAGAACAACAGGGTTTTGGTAAAGATAAGTGTGTGTCCCCCACAATGTGTCACGATCAATACACGACAGCGCATGGGGTCAGTCACGTGGGGAGCTGCAGTGCCCTGGGGGTGGCGAGGAACACGGGGGTGCGGGGGGTGTCTGTGTGTCAGTTCCAAATTCTCCGTTCCCCAGCCCCAGGAGCAGGCGGGAGGATCCCCCAGAGGGGGGATGCCACGGTGGGGGATTCCACGCTGGCAGAGCCACCCCACCCCGGCCCCCGGGAGCAGCCGCGGGGCGTCGGGGGGCTCGGGCTTTAAAACCGAGGCCGATCAAGCCCTGCCCACACCTACAGCTGTTGTGGAAACATCCAGCCCCAAGACATGGCAGCACCAGAGACGAGGCTGCTTTGCTTCCCTTCCCTGCTTTGCCACCGCCATTCATGGGTCCCTTTGGTCTCGGCCGTCCCTGTCCCTGTGTCCCCCAGCCCCTGGGAGTCTCGGACCTGCTCTCGGCGGGACCGGACGGCGCCTGTATTGCTCGCAAAAGTGCATCGTAAATGAACTGTAAACGCGTTTCCTCTGCCCGCCCCGCGCTCCCCCGGCTCTCCCCGCCCGGGCGGGGCCGGAGCGCAGCCCTGCGCTCGGCCGGACCGAGGGGGACCCGGCGGGGACGCGGGGCGGGGCCGGAAGGAAGAGCAGAATTCGGTAACACTGAAGATGACGGTCAAAGACTGACGACTCAGCATTCTGCACCGAGACTCACTTTAAATTAACTTAAGAGACAAAGAAGCAACAGAAAAAAAAAAAAAATTCCTCCTTAGCCCACTGCTCTTGAAATTGTCTTCGTCTTCTTCTGACAGCGACGGGTCAGAGTCTGTAGTTGATCCCCATTTCAGACCGGTTATAAACTCAAAGCACGTGACGCCGTGGGTTTTTCTCTTTTTTCTTTTTTTTTTTTTTTTTTTCTGTTTGACGGACGCAGGAACTTCAGCGAAGTTGGGCTTGGTTCGAGTAAACGGCCACGAGTGGCGGAGGAAAGGACAAGCAGTTTGGGGAGGCCCCGCTCCCCAGCTGCGCGTGGGGCGCTGGGGGAGCCCGTCCGGCCCGGCCCCCCCGTCCCCGTCCAGCCCGAGGGGCCGTTGGCTCCGCGGGTCAAGATCCAGCCACGGCCAGAGGGAGAGGAGCCATCGCCGCTCCGCCCGGCCCCGGCAGCTCACTTGCGACGCTTGGTGGTTTTCCTCTTCCTTCTCTTGAAGAAACAGCAGCACCTGGGGACAGAGGGGACCCGTCAGCACCGGGGCCACGGCACGGAGGGTGCGGCAGCCCTGGGATCAGGGAAGACAGAAAGCCCTCAGTGCCTTGGTGAGCCCCATGTGAGCTCCACCAAGTGCCCCTGGTACATGGCAGGGGCTGGACTGGGAGCACCACAATGGCCACCAAGAGTGACACCGGCCACAGCAAATGGCACCGACCAGGGGAGTGACACTGACCACGGCACACAAAGCCGGCCACGTGGCCAGTGCCAAGGCCGGGCAGGGGCTCCAGAGAAGGAGCAGTCCCAGATCCATCTGTGCCCCTCTCTGCCGGGGCCTTGGGCAGGGCAAGGCGGGAAGGGCTGGGTGGTGGTGGCCCTGCAGGGACCCCCTTCATGGGGTACCAGGGGACAGCTGGGCGGTTGCTCCCTAGAGGGCACGGGACAAGGCATCCCGGGGCAGCTGCTGACCCCTCCTCCAGCCCAGCACTGGCGAGGGGGCAGCGGGGCGGGGGACTTACTTTGTATCGTCTGTCACCTCCACCTCGGTGGGGGCTGTGATGGGGGCGTTCGAATGTCCTGCCGTCGGGTCATCTGTGTTCAGCTCTCCGTTGGTGGAGCTCATCACCTGGGGAGAGACGACTGTCAGCAGGGGCAGCCCGGGGGTCTGCAGCCCTTCCCCTCCCTGAGGGGCACAGGAGCCCCCCAGGAGACCATCCAGCTCTGCCCGGGAGCACCGAGGTGCCCTTGGTGGCAGGATGGTGCCCTCGCCTGCGGTGTTCCCCTCAGTGCTGAGCTCTCCCCAAGAGCCCCTCAGCACGGAGAGGTCTGAGCCCCTTAGAAAGCCCCTGGAAGGATCGCAGTTCCTGGGAGCCCCTGCACCAGGAGAGGGGCTTGCTGGCAGCCAGATCCAGTGTGGGTGGGAGACATGGCTTGCGAAAGCTGACAGCTCCAAGGAGCCCTTCCCAGAGCTGAGCACCTGGACATGACTTCTGCTTCCCAGCACCAAGACTCAGCCCAGTGCCCACCCTGCGGGCTCAGGCACCCTGAGCTCCTGCCCGCTCACCAGAGCAGCAGGGTCAGCCACAGTGCCAGGGCCAGGAGGACATCCAAGGTACCAAGGCAACTGGGAGGTGCCTGAACCGCCATCCTGTGCCTGCTGCCCGCAGGCAAAGCCAGGAGCTCCCTGGGGATGCACAGGCCAAACACTCCAAGCTGTTTGGCCCCAGCGAGGAGCCTCGGCCTTTCCCAGCCCCTCGGAGGAGCTGCCACCCGACAGCCAGTGTCCAGCCAGCTCCACGTCAGGCTCCAGCCCCTGACACCAGCACAGAGAGACCTGTGCATCACCCCCGCAGTGCCGGGCACAGGCGGAGCACGGCAGGAGGGTTTGCAGAGCAGGAGTGGGGAGGAGGAAGGGGATAAGGGACAGGAAGAGCGAGGCAGAGCATGAGCTGGGCCCTCGGAATGCCTGGCCCCAGCCTGCCTGGCACCACGGAGTGCCTGGCCCCGTGATGGCACCAGCAGGAGCTGTGCCCAAGCCTGGGGCTGAGCACCAGCAGAGTCCCCGCGGAGCAGCAGGAACGAGCAAGAGCGGCGGGGACGGAAGCAGAGACGGAGGAAGCAGCGCAGGCCCAGCCAGGGGGACCTGGCATGGATGTCCCACCATCCACGCAGGAGGGACCCCCAGGCCAAGGCAGCGGCAGCGGGCGGGAGGCGGCGAGGGCGGGGCTGACGGCGCCAGCACAGGACCAAGGCAGGACCACGGCGGGGGGACACGGCCAAGGAGTGCCCCGGAAGGGAGGAGAAGCAGGGCTTGGAGCCAGGGCTCCAGTCAAGGAGGCGCAGGGAAGTCCCTGCTCAGACGAGCGGCACTGGGGACAGAGTGATGCCCACTCAGCTGCTGTGCTGCAGTGTGGCATCCATCCATCCATCCATCCCATCCATCCATCCATCCATCCATCCATCCATCCATCCATCCATCCATCCATCCATCCATCCATTCCATCATCCATCCATCATCCATCCATCATCCATCCATCCATCCATCCATCCATCCATCCATCCATCCATCCATCCATCCATCCATCCATTCACATCCATCCATCCACACTCTAATTCCCCCTGGCAGCACCAAGGGAACCCAGCAGCCCCTGGGAAGCAGCACCAGCCTTGTCTGTGAGCCGTGAGCATCCCGTGTGGCACCACAGGGACAGGCAGCACGTGCTGCAGCCGGGGCAGGACCCCGGGATGTGTGGCCCCGGGGCGGGGGAGCGGGGCTGATCCCGGCTCCGCGGGCGGCCCAGGGTGGCTCCGCTCCCTCCCGCGCCCGCCCCTGCCCCAGAGCGTGGTTTCGTGTACCTGGACGGACCCCCCGAGCCTGCCGGCTGCCAGGTGAGCTCCCAAAGGCTCCTCGGCAGGCTGCCCACCGGCCTGAGGATCCCACAACTCCGTCCCCTCGGGCGGCTGCTCGCGACAGGCAGGAGGAACAGAATGAAAAGAAACAAAAGAAAAGAGGGAGAATGGGGAAGAGAAGGGAGAAGTGGAGGGAAGGGGTGGGAAAAGTGGCAAAGGGAGTCGAGAAAATAAGACATGCAAAAGCAAAAACATGACCGGAGCAGCTCAAGTTGGTGAATGCGGAGGGCACCCGTGCAGCACCGTCCTGGCGGCTCCCAGAGTGGTCCCTGCAGTGACATCGGGGGTCTGTGTCCCCCTGCCCACTCCACACACACCCCCACGGCCAGCCCCACGCAGGACCACCCCGCGGAGCAGGGCCAGCTCCAGCAGGGCTGGTGGCCGTGTTTGGGAGCGGGCTGGGGCAGCAGAGCTGGAGCTGCAGCCAGGCCCAGGTGATGCCGTAGCCCCAGGACGTCGCGGTGCTTGGTGGGGCCTGTGTGGCACCAGCTGGGCTGCTCCTCCAGGTTTGGCCCCACAGCCAAACCCTCTCCTAGTGAGCATGGCATGGCCCCACAGCTGCAGGGACACCCTGTGTCCCCAAGCTGGACACTGCTCCCACGCTCTGGGAGCTCTGTGCTCTGCTTTTCCCACTGCTCTGGAGAAGGGATGTTCAATATGGCATTTCGCTGGTGCTGGGGCAGAGAGCATACCTTACTGGGAGCGAGTTCCCAGAAATGAGCCAGAGATACTTTGAAGATGTTTCCCTCTCCCTATGGAAGAGCTGCTACTGAGAGCCAGGGCTGTGCCAGGCTCCCTGTGCTGGGCAGGAGCAGCCTGGTGAGGACAGGGCGCTGCAGTCCCAGCTCCAGCCCCTTTGCAGGTGCTCTGCCTCAAGGGAGGTTTGGGAGGACAAGGGTTTGTACAGTACTGCTGAGAAACACATGAGGTTTGCTCTTGGTGGCAGCAGTGCCAGAGACACGTGTCCTGCACCCAGGCAGGACAGGCCACAGCACTGGAGCAGCTCTGAGCAGCCTGGCCCCTTTCCCACACAGCTCTGCCCGATCCCTGCCCCTGGCTGGGCTCTCTGTGCTCTGCCCCTTCCCAAAACAAAGGCAGTTCCAGCATGGGGCAAAATGCTGCCAAGCTGCCCCACCAATCCTGCCCTCCCTTGTCCCATGTCACTGTCCCATCGATGGAAGGGCATCACAAGCACAGCAGTGAGTCACCTCATGGGGACATTGTCCTTAGCAGAGGTGGTTCAGCCAGCACCAAACCCTGCCCCACACCCCAGGCTGGACCCTGCCCCTCACCAGCACCTCCCAGTTATGCTACAGCCCCCACAGTGCTTCCTCCCTCTCCTGCCAGGCCACAGGGACATTGCCCTGGGCCCCTGTGGTCTGCGAGCCACAGACCTGGAGCTGTGGGAGGGAACTTTCCCCACAGACAGCACTGAGGGAAAATGAGGCTCCAGTCCCTGCCACCATCCCCACTGGGCTCCATGTCCCTGGAGCTGCAGCCCGAGCTGCCCATGCCTGTGGCCCCATGCCCCAGCCAGGCCATGCTATTGCTCACCTGGTGTTTGGTGTGTGGCTGTGCTTTGTCTCTGTTCGGGGGCTGCACCTGCACCTCGCTGTGCATCGTGCCAATGGGGGTAGGCTGGGGACACAAAGGACAATGTCAGTGCCCTCCCAGCACCCCGCAGCCAGATCCAACCTCTGGGCAAACATGAAAAGCCCTCCCAGAACTGGGGCCTGATCGTTGCACCTACCCTCACCCCAGCAGCGTCATGCTTGGTATCTGGCTGCAGCGAGCCCAAAAAATGCACCCATGGCAGAAAGTGAGGTGCCAGCTTGGCTGCTGGGGTCCCCTTGGCTGCAAGAGCCTCAAATTCCCATGTCACAGCCCTGGAGCTGGTGACTGGTTGAGAGGCTGGAGCTGATCCCCTGGACACAGTGTGTGGCAGGGAGGGCTGAGCACCACCTCCTCCCAGGCTGCTGCCACCAACCCCGCTGCCCCTGCTCCCTGGGCTGCCTCAGTCCTGTGCACTCACCAGAGGCTTCCCTGCCCAGTCGTATTCGTAGTCGAACACGTAACCGTTCCTCTCGAACAAGTCTGTGAAGAGCTTCCTCAGGTAGTCGTAGTCGGGCTTCTCGAAGAAATCCAGGCGCCGCACGTAGCGCAGGTACGTGGCCATCTCCTCTGCAGGGACACGGGCACTCAGGGCACAGGGCACAGGGGCTGGGGCTGGGGGCTGGGCTGGGCACTGCTCTCACCTGGGAAGTTCTCACAGAGCACCTCCACTGGCGTGGCTCTTTTGGTGTCACCGATCTTCTGGTACCTCTCCTTTAGTGTGTCAGCCTGGTGGGGACAAGGGGGGTCAGCACAGGGGCCAGGCACTGCCCCGGGCAGGGGAAGGCATTGGGTGCTGTCACACAGTGTCTCATTTCTTGGACTCCCTTTCCCAGGTAATTCTTTCCCAGAAAACTCCTCCCTGGGCAGGTCTGGAGGACAAACCCCAGGGTTTCCACAACAGACACTGTGAGAGCAGCTGGGGGGACACAGGGAGACCTGCAGATTCTCAGCACTGCAAGGGCCTGGCATGGAGCACAGAGCTGGTGGAGTGCCAACGCTGCAACCCCAGGGGCCAAACCTTGCTCCTCCCCATGCCAGGACAGAGCCACAGGCAGCCATGCCCAGGGGCAGCAGGAGCTGGCAGTTACCTTGAGGCCTTGCCAGGGAAGGCTCCCACGGAGGAAGTACATAAACATGTGCCCTAATGCTTCCAGGTCGTCCCTGCGGCTTTGTTCTGCATGGAGAGAAGAGACATAGGTCAGTTCCCACTAGAACCACTGTCCCTGTCTAACCCCGCCCCCCCCAAGATCCTGCAGCACCCCATGTGTCCTGCCAGCACCCTGAAGAGCAGGAGAGGCAGCTTGTCCCCAGCCCCACCTCTGGCACCCCTGCCCTGCAGTCCCTCCCTTCAGCCAGGAGGCAGGGCTGGCTGCCTGTGCCCACACACCTTTCCCCAGGTGGGTGTTGATGCTCATGTAACGCGCTGTCCCTGTCAGGCTCTTGTGCTCTCGGTAGGGGATGTGTTTTTTGGTCTCGGGGTCAATATACTCTTTGGCCAGGCCAAAATCAATGATGTGGATGGTGTGCTGCCTCTTGCTGCCCGGCCGCCCCACCAGGAAGTTCTCTGGCTTGACATCTCTGTAGATCAGGCTTTTGGTGTGAACATACTCCATCCGTGTGATCTGGGGCAGAAGGAGATGTCAGTGCCAGGGTAGAGACCCACCCTGTGTCCTGCACGCTCCTGCCCTGGGCCCTGCTCCAGCCACCTCGCCCCTGCTCCCCAAGGACAGGCACATCGGCTCCTTCCCACCATGGGAGACAGCCTCAGCTGCACCCTGGGCACACAGGGAGGTGCTCTGGGCACACAGGGAGGTGCTTGTCTGGGCTCAGAGAGAGGTGTGAAGGGGTGGAGAGCCCTCCCTCAGCAGGGAGGGGCTGAGGTACGGGTTAGCCAGGCTGGGATGTGCCAGTATCTTCCCCCCCATGCCCTGTGGGATGGCCATGCTGCCTGCCCACAGTGCCCACACCCCCCTGCTCCCCAGGGCAGCCATGCAGGGCTGCAGGGCAGGTGGAGGGGCTGCACTCACCAGCTGGATTGCGATCATCAGGACGGTCTTGAGCGTGAAGGTCCGATCACACAGATCAAAGAGATCTTCCAGGCTGGGTCCGAGCAGCTCCAACACCATGGCGTTGTACTTCCCACAGGGGCCAAAGTAGTAAACCTGAGGAATTCCTTCTGCAAGAGATGGAGCAGGGGCTGTGCAGGGCTGCAGCAGGGCCACACTGTCACAGCCAGGCCACTGCTGGACAGGGACAGGGGCTGCAGAGGGGGGATGTCCCTACACTGCCCTCCCTGCACAGCCAGCCTGGCTCTGCTCTTGCAGCAGGGGGAAGGAGGCAGCTCCATCTGTATCCCTGACTCTGCTGCGGGGGCGGTAGGGGAAAGAACTAAATCAAAAGAGATCAAAGATGAGACGAGGCGTCTGTGTAAAACCAGCCTCTCCCTGTGGAGCAGATGGGCAGGAGCTCAAGCTGGGAGTGAAGCTGAAGAGCTGCATTTAGGGAAAGCCTCTCTCGCAGCAGTGCCCCTAGCAGGCAGCTCCCCAGGGCAGCTCAGCCCAGCCCCATACCTGCATTGCCGAGCTGTTTGTAGAACCGATACTCCAGGTGCAGCTGGGGGGCCCGGGATTTTATGGGTTCCTTGGAGGAGAGAAAGAACAGTTAAGTAGGAAGCAGGATGTTCAGGGGGTCTGGGTGTCAAACACCTCCTTCACATGCTGACAGCAGCTGGACTGAGAGCATTTGGGGTTGGGAGAAACTGGTATAAAATGGAGAAGTCTCAGAGGATGATGAGAGAAAATGAGCCCATATGGGAGCCAGATCATCTCATCCAGAGAGGGGAAAACATTAATGGGATCAGGTACCAGTGGGACCACCCTCTCTGCTGCTGGCACTGGCTGAGCACAGCACAGGCCACGATGAGGGCTGGGAGAAGCAAGACTCAGCTCTTCCCTGCCCAGAGCCGGATCACCCCACCTGCAGTGACGTGTGTTCCCAGACTGCTCTCAATTCCGAGCGGGAACGGAGCTCCCCCGCAGCCACACAGCCATCACATCCCAACCCACTCCACCCACCCCAGCACCGGGGAAGGGGAGAAAACCTCCTTCCCAATGGCTGGAACATCCCCACCCCGACCATGGAGAACTCCCCGGTTCGTCAGCGACTCACCAATTTGATAGCTACATATTCGTTTGTGTAGAGATTCTTCCCTGCAGGGAGAGACACAAAAAAGTGATGAAAAGCAGTCCCTGCATCACCCCCACTGCACACCCGCTGCTGTCCTGAGGGCTTCTGGGCTCAAAAACATCCTGAACAGGTTCTGCCGCTCCCACAACACCTGAAGGGGCCTCAAGGCATGAGCGGGAGCAGAACCCACTGTGGGGAGTTGCAACATGCCGGCTAATTATCCCCAGGTGGGGATGTGGATTCCTCTGCGATGGGGAGGCTCCTGGGGGCAGCAGCAGGGACGTGACTGGGCAAGGCAAGGACAAGGCTGAGACTTTGTGCTTCTCCCAGCCCCAGCCCCACAGGGAGAGGGGTCTATGGAGTCAAGGGACACTGAGTTATGGCCGGTGGGACCCTGCAAAGGGTGGCAGGAGGAAGGAAACCCGGGAGCACTGGGGCAGCCAGCAGTGGTCTGAGGGCACCACAGGCAGGTGGAAATATCTCCCCCACGGCCAGGGTCACTCCTGGGAATGGCACACGCTTGTGTGTATGTGCATGTGAATCAACCTCATCCCTGGGGATGCTCCCGCCCACCCAAAGGCACAGGGGAAGCCAGGAGCAGATCCATGGCATGGCCCAGACTGTATGAGGAGCTGAAGGCTGCAGGGAGAGCCCAGGGGAGTGAAGGAGCAGCCGTGGCACCCTGCACACGACCCCTCAGAGGGCTCCACACCTGCATGGGGCTCTTCACACTGTAACCATGGGAAGGCTGACCTCAGGGTGCCTCCACATCCCTCCAAAACCAAGGAAACCAAGGAAAAGGGGACACACCTGGGAAGCATCAGCACAACCCCTGCCCAGGCCCATAAAGGCAAGGATTAAAGGTTTGCAGGAACAGGTCTGAGCATTCCCTGTGCCAGCAGCCCAGGCAGCGGGGGGTTAAGGGCAGCAGGCGCCCTCCAGAGCCAGCAGAGTCCAGATCCCAGCGATCCCACTGCCGGGCACGTGGGTATCTGATGGAGGTGCATCTGTCTCCTCGGATTTTCTCCAAGCAATTTGCTGAGGGAACAAGCTCCTCCTGGCATAAGATTTCATCTGCTCTGACTGCTGCTTTCCACCTGAAGCAGCAATAAATCCTGGCCTGGTGACATCAGAGCCAGCTGCTGAGCGCCACAGTCAGAGGCAGGATTACGGGAAGAGGGATGAATGGGAGATATTAATGGAGCAGCTCCTCCCAGGGATGGGCTCTGCAGCCAAGGAGGGGCTCAATCCTGCCGCCTCCCTGACCCTCTCCCATCCCAGGGGACCTCTGCCAAGCCACTCTGTCTGCTGCATCTGCATAAAGCAAATCCCTTCACAGCGATTAGGGAGGAGAGGATTTGGGAGGGAGGGAGGAACGTCTGGTGAACACAGTGTGTGCCAGATCCAGGGGGTTTGTCCCATCACACACTGACATTTCCTGGGGAGCAGGAGGGACGCCCCCAGACCAGTGCATGGCTCCGCAGGGCTGTACACTTCAGTCCAAAACAATTAATGCTGCCTTCAGGGCAGCAACATGCCATCAGAAAGCTCACAGCTGGATTTTCCCTGAGGTCAGGCAGGATCTGAAGGGGGAAAAATATAACATGGAAGGAAAACTGCCAGAGGGACACTGCAAAAGGGACTCAGCCCAGCAGGGAGGGAGCAGGGACGGAGGCAGGAGCATCCCCAGCAGGGCTGGGAGTGAGAAGGGATGGAAGCAGGAGAATCCCCAGCAGTGGCATCTGTCCTTTCCCCACCACACAGGACTCCTTGCTGGCACAGAAAGCTACCAGCAACAAGGCTCTGGAGCTGGCAGTATTCTCCCAGCCCAAAAATGAGTCCAAAACATTTGGTACTCCCCTGGTTCAGCCCTTTCTTGGGGGCTTGGACATAGCTTATGGACAAGATGGGGAGCAGAGAGAGAATGGACTGGCCGAATCACACCCTCCACTTCCCCTTTCCAAATTAAAAAAAGGTGCAAATAGCAGAACTGGCCTGTCATGACATTAATAAACCAACAGAAAAGAAAAAGCAAAAGAGCAAGTAGGGAGAATTCCTTCCACACCAGGGAACTCCCCACTGCAGCTCCTGGAGCCACCCACTCTGCCCCAGTGCTCACAAGAGGTCAACTTTGACACCCAGAATGTGCCCAAGCCCGGGAGGACTAGAGCAGGCAGGACTTGCAGCACAAAAGCTGCTTTGGAAAGGAAATAAAAGAGTAAAGTGGTGAGATGGGTGGCAGAAAGCAAATATTTGCCTTGCAGGGGCCTTTGCCCGGCTCAGTGCCGGAGGTGCCTCCAAATGCAGCTGCCAGCACCTGCAGGATGCAGAGTGAGGGAGCAGACAGGGCCAGAGCTGGAGCAGGCAGGCAGGCCTGGGGCCAGGGTGTGCCAAAGCTGGACTGGCTCTCCCTGCTGCCCCTCCCCAGGGATCTGGCAGCAGCACCCGGCACCTGCTCCTGCACGTCAGGGCAGCCCTGGAGGAGCCCAGCTCTGCACTGGGCTCCCAGCTGGGTCCCCATCCGAGCAGCTCAGAGCCATGGAATCACAAAATCATTAAGGTAGGAAAAGACCTTTCCAATCACCAATTCCACCACTCCGATCATCAACCAGCAGCACCACCATGTTCACATTAGCTCATGTCCTCAAGTGACACATTCACACATTTCTGGATGCTTCCAGGGGTGGTGACTCCATGCCTACCCTGGGCAGTCTGTTCCAAGGCTTCACAACCCTTTCAGTGACGAAATTTTCCCAATATCCAATCTAAACCTCCCCTGGAGGGAGCCCACCCTCAGGCTGTTCCCTCTCCTCCTTTCCCTGTTCCCTGGAGCAGAGCCCGACCACCCCCCCCAGCTGCCCCCTCCTGTCAGGAGTTGTGCAGGGTCCCCCTGAGCCTCCTTTGCTCCAGGCTGAGCTGCCTTCCAGTTCCCTCAGCCCCTCCTAGGGCTCCAGACCCGTCCCAGCTCTGTTCCTGTCTCTGGACATGCTCCAGCCCCTCACTGGAGGCAGCTGAGCACTGAGGCTGCCACTTGCCTGTGCTCACACTGGGAACCTTTGAGCAGCAGCAGCAGCCCAGAGCTGTGCCTGGGCACCAGTCTGGGCATTTGGCTTTCCAGACCTGGGAATGCAGTGAGGAACAGGGAATGAGGCAGCTGCACACAAAGGCAGCCAGGCCCAGCCCTGCCAGCACTGCAGCTCCATCAGAACACCATCAGAAGAAAAACGTTATTTTAGAGCTTGACCTTCTCTAGAGGCAGCTCTAAACAACCAGGAGGAAAGGCAAGTCTGAGCCTTCAACAAGGGAGGCAGGAGCAGCAGGAACTGTCTGGGTTCCTCTCTCCTAAAGCCTCCAAAAACACCTGTGTGCACCTCCTCGACCCCTGGGCAGTGGCCGAGCCCTTGGCCACACTGCAGGTGCTCACAGGGAGCTCTCTGCAGAGCCCAGGACAAGAAGGGAGTCACAAGCACTGCACTGAGCCCAGAGACATTTTCAGAAGGCATATTTTGTGGCCCTAAGTAACTCCCTGTGAGGCTGCAGGACAGGCCAGAGAGCCACAGCTCAGGAGAGCCTGGGAATGTCACCAGCACCTGCACAAGACCCTTCAGCTGGGGCATGGCCCTGGCCCAGCTGCAGTAGTGACCTGCTCCTGGCTCACACACTGCACCCAGACCCACCCCTCGTGTTCTTCCCACCAAAATCCCAAGTTTACTTTAAAAGATAATTTCCAGCTTTTAATTTTGAAGGAAAACAGCTGCTGTGGTTCCAAGCTGCCAGCAGGAATGCATGCAGCAGGATGGGGAGAGGGTAGGCACCGAGAAAAGCTGCAAAAAGCACATCTGCAGAAGTTTACTGTTAGAAGAACAGAAGCAGCAGCTGGTGCCAGGTCCCCCATCCTTCCCTGCTCGAGGCTGAGGCTGCCCTGGGGCAGCTCCATGGCACAGCCTGGCAGGCTCAGGAGGGGGCCCTCAGGGAGCATGCCAGGACTGAAGGCAATTCCTGGCTCTGAGGCATCCCTGCACGAGGGAAGGACCTGCACAGCACCCAGGTGCTTTGGGCTCAGTTTTGACCTTTCTGCTTAATGCCTGGGTTTTCCTCCTCTCCCCGTACCCCAGCCCATCCGAAGCAGTCCTGAGTAGCTGCTAAGGGGAACCTGCTCCAACAAACCCTCTCTGTGAGTGTCCTGGCCCTGTTCCCAGGGTGCAGAGAGCTGACAGGGCTGCAGTTCAGCCCAGTGCCAGGGCACACGAGCCACCAGCCACACTCCAGTCACCCACTGCCACCAGCGTCCTGCTGCCTCGTATTTCAGAGGGCATGGAGTGGGGCTGGATGTGGGCAGCACATGGGCAGGGGGAGCTCAGGGGGCTGCCCTGGGATGCTGTTGGAAAGCCCCAGGAGCTGGGCAGGCACTGGACCACAGCTGGAGGCTGGCAGGGGGAGGGATGAGCACTCAGGGTGAAGCTCCAGGACAAAAGAAGGCAACAGCACCCAGAACCTGCAGGGCATAAACCTGCCCCTCTGCCCTGGCACCCCACTCCAGCTCCCAGCCCAGCTCTCCAGTCACACTGGCCCAGTGTGGAACTGGCTGGCAGCACTGCCAGCCTGGGACTGGCACCACATCCCTGCATTGCCCAGGATGCCAAGGCCAGCAGGACAAGGGGAAGCAAGATCCAAATGCACAGCCCTGGCAGCCGCAACTCCTGCCCACGTCATTCCCCTTCTGGCTTCCCACAAATGCCTTATGCCAATTGTTTTTTATATTTCATCTTTAAACAGATCACTTGCTCCTACGTGGGTGGACATTTGTTTCTACCTGGGGCAGCTGAGCTGAAGCACCCTAAGGAAGGATCACCATGTGCCTCTTTGTGTGGTGGACAAATAGGGCAAAGTGGTACCGTTTTGAGGAATATGTCCCCTTCCTCCATCACCACCACTGGGAGCTGGAGAAGTCACCTTCAGGTACATTTTTTCAAGATATCATGGCCTTTGTTATGAGAGAAAAAAGGCCAAAGAACATCTGGGAGCTTTAAAACACTGAGCTACACTTTGGCCTCTAAAGCCTTGAGGACTGATTTCTCTATTCTCAGGGGAAAGCTGAGTGCCCAGCAAGAGCTGGGGAGCATCCCTGCTCATGCCACCACTTCACAGCAGGAGCCCTCTGGTCCCTTGCCATTCATCTGCAGTTGGAGGAATCCCTAAATCCTGAAAGCATTCCTGAGCCCTGATGCAGTTCGAAGGCACACCTAAGGAAGAGAGATGTGATTTTAGGAGAGAAGCCACATAGCTGTGGCTTCCACTGCTGTGATGAGATCTCGTGCTCAGGCCTGCATCATGTTATGGCCAGGCACTGCAGGGTGTGACAGAGTAAAAAAGCCACATGAAGGGACTGGAAGCTTCTCTTGCTGGTGGCAAGGACAAACCCTCACTGTGAGAATCGACCACTGTGGAGCCCTGGAGCGAGAGCTCACTGCTTCTCCCTGCAGCCACAAGCAAACCGAGCCCAACTGCTCCCAGGTCCCTGCAGCAACCTCACTGTCAGTTTGACAGACATTCCTCAGATCCATGTGAGACTCGTGTCCCCTTTGCTGCTGCCCCTGGAAAATGAGGGGGAGGCCAAGGCTGAGGAGTCACACTGAGACTCAGCACTGAGCACGGCAAAGCAACACAGCCCCAGCCTCCTGCCTAGAGCAGGATCCTGGGATCCAGCTCACCCAGAAACATGGATCCACTGCGGAATGCTCAGTGGTGAGCAAAGAAAAGCAGGTGAAAGGACATAGGTGGATCTTGCACAGCTCAGGGCTCTCTGTCCACTGGCCAAGCAGGGAGGCACTGGCAGCAGGAGTGTCCAGATCCACCCGGGGAACTGAAATGAGCAGCTGGTGTGGCAAAATCCCCCAGTATGTCTCCTTTCACAAGCCCTGGGTCTGGAGGCAGGCTCAGAGCTCTTCATGACACCGGGACAGACAGCTGAACATGGGAACAGCTCAGCTGGATTTTAACCAGAGCATTTCCCCCGCTCTGCAATTACATGGCGATCCCGCCAGGAAGTGCAGGGCCCGGGCGGGTGAGCCTGGCACCAGCCAGTCTGTCACACCGGGAAGAGCTGACATTAACTCCCCACATGTGGAGGTGGGAACTGACCCCACTCGAGCCAGGGCTGCTCCCCGGGCCCATGGTCAGGGCAGGTTTAGCTCAGAGCTCAGGGCAGGTTTAGTGCAGAGCTCAGTTTAAGAAGGTGCTGCTTAAAATACCACAGAGCAACAAGGCCTGTGGCTGTCACTGCTGTGATTGCCTCTTCCCTCTTCCCCGAGCACAAGCCCCTTCCCAAAGCACTCAGTCAAGGCCAGTGCTACAGCTGGCAGGGCCTCCACCCACACGTCCAAGGCGCATTCCTGGAGACATCCAGACTGCGCTGCTGGCAGAGAGGTGCTTGGCCCTGCCAGACCACTCCCAGCTGCCCGATGTCAAGCAAAGGGTTAAGAGCTTGCTGAAAATCTCCAGGGACATTCCCAGTCCTGGGAGAGCAGCAACCTCCCCACTCTCCAAACAGGAGTTTGCTTGAGGAGTTTCCTGATTAACTTGGTTCAAAATGGACAGTGACCACGGAAGATACTTGGGTTTTATTCCTCCCTTTCTCCATCCTGCGCAGAATTTCAGGAGAGTCTCTCAAACAACTAGTTTCAACAACTGAAGAATTTCCCCAGGATAAAACATGGATTCTCCTCCCTAGATTTTTTATCCCAGCAGAGTGAACATCCCTCAGACCCCCATGCTCCATCCCTGGTCACAAGGCACAGCGGGAAGGCAGCACCCAGAGCACAAGTGCAGTGAGATTTGGTGAGCAAATCCTCAGTCAGAGTTCCTGGACTGGGGGACACCCAGATCTCCATGGCCACCACCACTTATAACAGACAGACCCAGACTGCAGCATTCTCCCTGACAGACCCAGAGAGTGACAGGCATGGAGAGGAGATGGGAAACACCTCTGCAATCAGTCCTTTGGCCTTGGCAGATCAAGCACGGCGTGAAGGGATTAAGGGGATTAAGGAACTGGAACCTCTGTGACAGAACAAGGGCTACCTGCACGGGGCAATGCTTGGTGGGTCAGCACCCCAGTGCCCGTGGGCACAGCCTGTGCCAGCTCCTCCCACTGCAGGAGGAGGATGCCAGGGCAATCCTGGCACGAGTGGGTACAGCGAGGACAAAGAGGACCCTTCTCACCTAGACGGAGCTCCCCGAAATTGCCGCATCCAATCTTCTTGCCCACACGGAAGTTGGGACCCACCATTAAGACTCCCGAGTTGGTTCCAGCACCCCGGCCTCCATGACCACTCCTTCCTCCACCTGTCTTGGACATCCTTTTACCTTCCTCCAGCTCCCCTTTCCCTCCTCTCTTATCAAAATCCATAAGTTTGTGATACCCCGGCCTCTCCACGGTTACGCTGCTGCCATACAAATCCCAGAGCTGCCGAAAATGGAAGGGTGAGGAGGAGAGAAGCAGGGTTCCTCTTGGTTAATACACCATTCCGGAGAGCGGTGGGAGGGCGGGGTCTGGAGAAGGAGGGGTAAGAGGCCGTCCAGGGGTGCTGGGCTACTGAAATGTTAGTGCTTCCCAAGGTCCCGCCGGGACTGTCATCCTCGCCGGTCACAGGGAGTTCTTTGGTGGAGAGAACATCCTGCAGACAGGGTCCTCCCAGCGCAGCTCCTCGGTCTCCCAGCTGTGGAAAAGGAGAGGCAGAAAATCAGTAAGAGGAGGCAGAGGACAACGGAGGGTTGTGGGCTCAGGGTTCCTGCCCCCCAGCTCCCCACAGCCCCTCCAGCACCTTCCCTGCACACAGATAATTCCTACAGTAATGACAGTGTCGCAGCTGAAGGGTGGGAGAAGCTGGGATAAACATCAGGTCCCAGTGTGCCCCACGCCTGAGATGTTGGTTTAAATAAACAAACGAAATTTAGAAAAAGCTTGGTCTGCCGGAGGTGAAATGGTTGATGAATGTCTCCATGTTGGAGCCAGCTAAGAGTGATGTAGGGACAAAACTGTCCCCATGGGGAAGGGCTGCTGCTGGCAGCTTCTGGAAGCATTTGGAGGCATCAGCCAGGGATTCTGAGAGCCCCCAAGAGCAGAGAACACACGTGAACCCAGCATTATGGGCACACCATGCCAGGCTCGGGCTGCCCATGGAGTGAAAATGATTTGACCTTGCTGGGAGGGTCCCTGTGGATCCAGGGGCAGGGGCCAGTGGAGTTGGAGCACTTCCCACTCCAGCAGCAGCCTCTGCTGGGGGGGCCAGGATCTCGTGTCCTGCTCAGGACATGGCTCCTGGGGAACAGCCACACTCAGGGAACCCACCACAGCCCACCTGGGCTGGGGGAAAACACCCACCTGGCAAACAGAAACTTACTAACACCCCACTGCCTCTTCCTCTGCTCTTAGCAACCAACCTTGATTTTAATTGCAAAGCTGGGAGCGAGGTCCCTTGGCTGCAGCCTGGGCCAATGCTGTGACACTCGCCAGAGCAGATGATGCTCATGAGAGTTTGTTTGCTCAGGGGTGCAGCACCTTGCCTGCCTCTTGTGCTCCCAGTGAGGCTGCTGGAAAGCCCCACTGTTGGAGGGATTATCTGGGTTACCCTTGGCTCTCACAAACAGCTCAGCCCCCTGAACAAGGGAGCTCCTTCCTGTATGCATGGCTCTGTTCATGGCAGGGGATGGATGGGGTGACCTTCAAAGGTCCCTCCAACCCAAACTACTCCATGATTCCATGACAATGGCTCCACACACATCCCTGTGCAACTGCCTGTCCTCACATGGGGACAACAGCCCAACATCAAGGCCAAACCAACCCCTTGCTTCTTTCTGGACACAAGACTGGGATGAGAAGAACCTTCAACCTGCTCTGCGCTGAAGGAACCAAGAGGGAACTGTGCTCTCCCTCCCTTCAGCATTCCACCAGAGTGGGACTCCCCTGCACTGGGGGAAGTCAGGCTGGGGCCCTCCTCACAGGGATGCCTGTGAAGGCAGGAAGGACAGTCAGGAAGCTAAACATGGACAGAGGGGAGTCAAGCAGGATCTGGGCACACACTGGGAGGGCACACGAGAGACCCACACCTCCATTTCCCCCTTGTTCAGGTTTTGCTCCCAGCTTGACTCTTGCCAACCTCCCACCCCTCCTTTACCCTCCCCACCTCCCTCTGCTCCTCTCCAGGCCCCTGTGACACCACTAATGGCTTCCCAAGAGCCCCAGTGCCACAGACTCCTGCTGACCCCGTGGGTTATCCAAGCAAAGCCCCCCTCCAGCTCAGCTCCAGGAAATGAACACACTGCAAGCTCTGATGCTTGGCCAAACCCTGTAAAACTTTTTATTGGCTCTCAATAGCTATTAATAACAAAAAAAAAAAAGCTTCTCGTGCGCAACGGTGCACAGAGGGAAATGTGGGAGCTCTAAGAGTAACCCAGGGAAAAGGACACCAAAGCCAGAGCTCAGCAGGGGGAAGGTTTGTGTAAGGGTCCAGGGGCAGGACAGCCCCCGAGGCAGCCCCCTAGGGCTGTCCTGCTCCCAGCCCCCTCCTGACACCAAATCCTCACTCTCCACAGCATCCTGGCGCACTGCCACTGCTCTCCAGGAGGGACTAGAACTGCTCCAAAGGCACAGAGTGCTGGGCTCCCACTTGTGGGACCTGCCTATCCAAGCCCAGGAGAATAAGGCTTTCATACCTCATGGGAGCCCCCTCCTGCCCCTACAGGCACCAGCCTCCATCCACCACCCCTGGAGCACCCCTAGAGCACAGCAGCCTGGCCCTTGAGGCCACCCCCAGCATGCCAACGACCAGGGACCACCCTGCTGCACCTCAGCCGAGGGAAACTGAGGCACAGGGAGCCTTCCAGCCCTCCCAAAGGTGGGTGGCCACGGGCTGGCTCCTGGCCTGGTGCTCCCTTCCCCCAGCAGCGTGTCCGTGCCAGCAGGAAGCGGGCTGGGAGCGGCAGGAGCAGGGCTTCCCTGCGCTTTGTTCTGCCCCGGCCCGAGCGCGCACGGCCCACACGTGACATCCTGCTCATTCTTCGCTCCCCCAATAATTTCCGCTCCGAGTTCAGCACATGGTGCTGCCCTCCCGACCTCCTCATGCTTCTCCCACCTCCACAGGACACCGGGAGCATTCCCCCACGGGCTCCCAGCACCCAGAGCAGGCAGCTCTCACTGGCGTTTTGGGAGCTGCTTTCCCTGGACACGGCTCTAGCCCCACGCTGGGAAAGGGGAGCAGCCAGTGATGCACAGGCCCTGCTGCTCCATAACCTGTTTTCCTTCTGAATCAGACCTTTATGCTCAGTCCCAGAGGATTCCAGGCCCAGACTGTTTGCACAGAGTCAGGCGGCCGACAGCCAGAACCAAGGGAGCTCCAGCCCCAGCGCTTGGGATTATTTTCTTTGAAGAGTTATGGGCCAGCCTCTGCAAGGGAATTTCAGACAATGAAGTGAGACAGTAGGGAAAAATTAAATCCTGTTTCCTGTGAGCAATGGGAGACTGTGCTGCCTTCTCCCAGGCCAGACAAATGCAGGGAGCAGCGCAGCTCAACTCTGGTCCTGCCTGTGGAGCCTTGGGAGCAGCCTGAAGCTCCAAACCCCAGTTTCAGGCATCTGGGCCAGACTCACACTGAGCGAGGCCACAGCCCAGCCCCCCGTGCTGCAACTCCCCCTTTCCCAAGCCCAGGGGTCAGAGCAGGGAGTCCCTGAATCCATGCGAGTCAGGCCAGGGCAAGTGATGCTCCCTCGCACCCTGCCCACCAGCCTCCCCCGTGGATGAGCCAAGGGCTGGCAGGAATTGATTTTCTCATCCCAGGAGTGCCAAGGAGACACAGTGGATCCCTGGACCTCAGGACAAAAGCAGGGCCCACCTCTGTGCAGTGTCAGTGTCCACTCAGTTTTTCCACCCCGTGCCATAAAGGGATCACTGGCCTTTAAAATTGAGAACAACCTAATTAGAAACAGAAACTTTTGGTAAAATCCCAGCACTCCCACAGCTCTGGAGCAAAAAAAAAAAACCAAACCCTGTGTTTGTTAAATCACAGCAGCCTTTGGACAGGCTATAGGGACCCAGACCTGACCCATCCTCCCCAGGCAGCAGCACCATGGGGGAAGATTCCCTGGATAAAATTGGTATCACATTGTTCCGTTCTGCACAGGAATCCTCTCCCAAAAGGTCACAGCAAGAGAAGAAGCCTCAGGAAAGCACCTTCTGGGCTGAATTTGTTGGCCTGGAATCAAATCTGATGCAAGATGAGACTAAGAAAACTTGTTTCTCTCTTTGGGAGGGAGTGGGATAAATAAGGAAAAAAGAAAAAAAAATAATTGGCCTGAAGTTTGGCAGAAGAAATTCCAAAGCAAGCTGTGGTCTTTAAAGCAAATGAGCAGTGCCCTGTGGTGTCTGCAATGCCAGTGCTCCAAGCCAGGGATCCGGAGTGCAAGTGCCTCAGCACCCTCAAACCAGAACCTCAGAAGCACTGGAAGTGTCACAAAAACAGGGCAAGCCCACACACCCTCTGATTCCCAAAGAGGGAGTCTATAGTGCTTTTGTTGGAATATTTGGTCCTTTTTCTTTGCCATCTGGTTTTAAGCAGGTCAGAGCTGTTCCAGTCACATTTACAAGATTTTCCCCACAGACATAAGGGTGAGAAAAGGGGAATTGGGGTTGGGGGGAGTTGTTTTTTTTTTCCTTAAAAGAAGAAAAGCCGCAGTTCTAGTGCTACCCCTTGTCTCTGTGACTTGGACCAAAATATCATGGCTCGGAAGTTCCTGCCCACATTTGCAAGTATAAGATGTGAGGAGTTGTATTTTTAAGAATTTCTTTCCTGTAGAATGAAACCCCGTGGCTGCCGAGAAGGCACTTGTACAAACCATCTGGGGCACATTGTTCTCAGCCCTTTATATGAACACACACACCGTGTTCCTGCCCGAAAGAGGTTACAGCTAAACGGGCAAGACAAAAGAGGGAAGGAGAGGAAATAAATAGCGGCCTGGGGCAGGGAAGTGGCTGGTGAAGGTCAGGGGGCAGGTCCATGGTGCTGCTTGGAACAGGGCCCAGGTGTCCTGGAGCAGCCAGCATCCCTGGGTGCTGCTCCCTGAGCCCCACCAGCCTTTGGGGTGGTTCTTGGAGCTGGTTTCCCCATGTACTCTGTGCTCTGTGAGCAGAAGGGAAACACAGCTGCATCCAGATGAAAGAGAAAGGAAAGCTTCTTGAGAGCACAGAGAAAACCCTTGACACTCTCCAGCTCCAAGTACAGATCACTGCCAATTAAAGGCTAAAAATAATCACAAATACCCCGATGTCCCAAAGGATGACCCATCAGCTGGCTCCCAGCACAAAAATCCAGACCAAAAAGCAACCAGTGGCCTTACACAGCTGAAACCAAATCCCAATAAATTCTGAAAGTTGAAGAGGCTGAGCTTACAGGAAGATCAAAAGTCTTAAAACAAAGCAAAGTCTTAAAACATCTTTAAGAGTGAGCTACAGACGGTCCCAAATGCTGTCTGCAAGGGTTTGTTGTTAAACATGTTCCAGCCTGCAGAGCTGCAGCCTTCCCTGCTCGTGATGAAGCAGGGAAAGCTGTGCCACCACCACGCAGAGGTTTCCCAAAACAGGGGGCCATGGAAAGCCTCACCAGGCTTCCCATGGGAGCCCTGCAATAGCAGGCTGCCAGCTCACAGGGTTGGGTCACATCAAACAGAATTCTCAGCCATCAAAGTTCCCAAATCCCTCTCTCCAAGGCTGACCTCCATCCATTCTTTACCCAGCCTGTGTTTGCACTTGGGATTGTCCCAGTCCACGGCAGGACCTTGCACTAGGCCTTGTTGAACTTCATGAGTTTGGCACAAACCCACCTTTCCAGGTCCCTGTGGATGCCTCATCCCTTCCCTCCAGCGTGTGACTGCTCCACACAGCTCTTGTCACGAACCCTCAGTCCCACTGTCCATGTCACCAGCAGAGATGTAAAACAGCACTGGTCCCAGTACCAACCCCTGAGGACATCACTTGACACTGGTCTCCACTTAGAGTGTGACCATCCAGCCAATCATCCACCAAGTGACCATTCAACAGGCTCCAGAGAGATCTCCTGAGCTTCCTCCACCCTTGGACACCTCTCCTCCGAGCTGGGTAGAGCAGCTGAACAGGCTGGAACTCAGGTCCATGGGATGTGCTCTTTGGAGAAAACTCATCCTAACCCAAGGAAGTTTCCTCCATGGGCTTGAGAGGCAGAGGGGCTGTGCAGCCCCCGGAGCTCACTCTACCTTGGACCTCCACCAGCCACAGCTCCAGTCACGGGAGATTGAAGCAAAGCTATCAGGACAGTAGAACATTCCTTATGGCAAAGGAAGACTGCCTTGTTCTGGCCCCCTCAAAAAACAGGAGTTTCAGTGCTCTGACTGAGGAACTCCAGGACATGGTGGAGATAGGAGTTCTGGATGTGAGCATCTCACATCCAGAGCTGTGAGAGCTGTGCCCACTCTGTCAGGATGGAGGATGGGCTGCACCACTCTGGGAACAGCACCTGTGGAGGAGTTGGAGCAGCAAGGCAAGGGGTGTAGGGGCCTTTATCCATCCCAGAAACTCCCTTAAAAACTAAGCAGTCCTGGAAGCATACACTTTCCCAGCAGTTTCTGGGTGCAGCCACGAGAACACCATCCCTGGCCCAGCAGGCTGGGTTCAGAAGCGAAGGCACCCCGGCCTCCTCCCGATCTCCAGCCCTTTTTCCAGCCTCCAGCGAGGCAGGAGCCAGCACAGCTCTGTTTACTCCACTTGCTCCTTTGTACGTTGGTGTTGGTGTCAGCACAACAGGAAGCTCTTGTTAAATAGTTTGTTACTTAACTGCTGATGCAGAGCCACTGGGGAACCCGGGCGGAACGTGCAGCGCGTTCCGAGAGCCGCGGCAGCCCCGCAGCTCAGCCTCGGGGATTTCAGAGCTCTTGGCTCTGCCAGCCCTGCCCTGGTGATCTGGGTGTGTACTGAGGCCCTGGCCCTTCACATCCCACCTGTTTACACTGGGATAACTTCCCTGCATCTGCCTCCTCTGTTTGAGGTCCCTGAGAGATGTCTGGCTCTTTTCCAGCTTTTGGACAGTGCTGAGAGCTCAGCAAGCCCTCCTTGCTTGCTTCAAGGCATCTTCAGAGACAAGAACCCAGAACTGGAGGAACTGCCCCACCAGACAGGAACGGCATCCTGTGAAACCCACCCACTCCACCTGTGCTGCTGCTGCTGCCCATACACAGGCCAGGGAATATCCAATGGTCACAAATTCCGTTTGGGCCCCCACGCCAGACCCACAGGCAGCTGGTCCCACAGAGCAGCCCCCAGCCCACCTCTCTGAGAGGCTGGTCCCACAGAGCAGCCCCCAGCCCACCTCTCTGAGAGGCTGGTCCCACAGAGCAGCCCCCAGCCCACCTCCCTGAGCCCCCAAACACGGACCCACGGTGCCACCAGGCTGAGTCATCGATGGCATGGCAGACACAGCTCTGTCACCATGGCCACTGTACCAGGAGTGTCTGAAGCACTGACAGTGCTGGCTGGTTTCCCGCTCAGCAAAAAAAAAAAAACAGTGGGGTTTCACTCTGGCACCCCAATATTTACAATTAAGAAATCTACATGGGCAGTTTGTCCAAAACATATTTATTTCCATCCAAATTCTTTGCTGAAAAGAAGGCAAGAATAAAGTTTCTACCAGGATTTCTTCTAATGTTCAGAGGAAAAAAAAACCCAACAGAAACAACTAACCCACAAAAACGCTGAACTGTAGCAGCAAAGCTTTTAATCCAACATGATCCCAGCATCCTTGTTCCAAACCTCTCCTCCTTTCCTGGCTTCCCAGCTCTTTACTGAGAACACAACATGTCTGTGAGGAGAGAGGCTCACACCCAGCTCCCCGAGCAGTGGGCACAGGGCACAACTGGCACCTCCAGCTCAGCCAGGATCTGCCCTCCCCTTGCATGGCCCCAGGGATGGACACGGGCAACAAGGCTCCCAGCACTGGAAATAAAAACATAAATCCACTCTCAGAGCAACCAACCAGACACGCCATCACCTCCAGCCGCGCCGGTAACACAGAACAAACAGAAATGACTTCAGCAAACAAGACAGGAACGTGCCAAGCCTGTCAGACACTGGAGAAGTTACCACGGGCAGGTGCTGCCCTGCACAGGCCATCAGTCAGCCCCAACAAACACCTCAGGGTTGGTGGGTTTTTGTTTTGTTGTTGTGACTCGAGAGTTTTAAATATTTTTTTGTTCTCTTAGCTTGGTGTCAGAAGAGTCTGAGATCTGTCTGTTCTAGTTTTCAAGGTTGTTTATTTTCTGTTATCATTTATGCTCTGGCCTGTTGAAGTCTTTCTTGCAGGTCAGGTTGAGACAGACTCACCGCCCTTGGGGCGGCGTTTAACAACTTTTGTACCAAAAACTACATATATTTTATTTACAATAATTTTCTAATACCTATTAGTTATGTTGGACAGTGTGTCTCTACTCTAAACTTAGTAAAAGTGCCACCATCACAGCAGAAGATGGAGGGCAAAAGATGAAGAAGGGCAGGGACATGCCCTGATTCCTCCATCTTTGTCCCTGGAACCCCCATTATAAAACATCAAAATTTTACTTTTTCACCTTGTTAACTATCATTCTACTTAAATTCTTGTGACTTATAAATTTTCCAGGACAGTCAGAGGAATGTCCTGGGTTCTGACAAGTGTTTCACCCAGGTATCCATCCACAGCTCTCAGCCACGTCCATAAAAACATCCAAGGCACAAAACCACCAGGATGAACAAAAAATAATTAAAAAAAAAAAAAAGGCATTTGTTTTTTTCCCTAGAGTTAAGCTGTGCCATGAAGAAGATGGGATTTTTCTTTCTGGCTTCCTCTTCCAGCTCTCATGTCTATTAAACTTTTCTCTAAATTAGTAATGTTCTCTTGTTAATGGCTATTCCCTTCCCCAGGAGACTTTTATGACACTGTGAACTCTGGTCAGCTCTTAACCTAAAACAAATCAAGCTCCAAATTGTTTCGAAGTTATTTTCTCCCAGCCTCTGAACCCAAATATGGCTTTTTAATGGATTGCTATGAATTTTCTATTTTTTTTTTTTTTTAATGTTTGTGCCACACCATTCCCCCTGTAACAAGGAGGAGAGCAGACTTTCAACAAGGCAGCAGGGAAATAAATGCTTCTGCTGAAGATAGGTCCTGCTTCCCACATCAGAGTCTCACCCACAAATAGATTCTCACAACACACCCAGTAATGACTGTGGTTTCACAGAGATCGCTAAAGGACAACAGGTGACATGCAAACCCATCAGGCTGCCTTAAAAGCAAAACCTCAGCTGTTCCTCAAACTCCAGCCCTGCCTTGCCAGGCTCCTGCAGCCCATGAGCTGGGGTGCCCACGGAGCAGAGGGAGCACAGCATCCCCCTGTGCAAGGGCTCCTAAAGGGAGTGGAAGCAAAATTGGAACTGTTCAAACACAAGGGAATTAAATAAGAAGCAAAAGATGAAACCACCAGCAGCAGAGTTTTCAGTTTCCAACAGAACCACAAGGCACCACCCAAGAGCTGGTGTGAATTCCCTCTGCTGATGGGATCCTAACCCAAAAACTTTCCTCCTCTCGAGATGAGCACAGAAGGGTTGCACAAGCCTCGTGCCAGAACACCCCTGGAGCAGCAGCTGGAGAACTTCACCCCAACTCTCCCTGCTCACACCACAGCTCAGGGTGGCTGAGGAGAATTCCTGCCTGGCAATGGTATGCATGTGCACAGTGTCACCTTTCCAGCAGCAGGTCAGCAGGAGTCATTTTGCACCCAAAAATATCTGAGGAGGAACCAGGCCCCTCTTCAACCAACAGGGATGGGACTGTTTGATGGACATTTGCTCCCTGTACATATGAGCAGAAAGAAATCAATGTGCTTTGAACAGTCCAAATGCAGAATTCAGATCCTCAACATCCAAATTCAGAACAACTCAGATCTTCATGTTTTGAAACCAGCCTGCAGAGTAAGGACACTTCTAAATCGCTTAGCAGCCACAATAAAAACCCCTCGTGAAGCATCTCCACTCCTATGAGCTGCCAATTCACTCCCAGCCCAATGCACAATTTCACTCTTTTCCTTGGATCCTCATCCAAAGCTACACCTGGATGGAAAATATTAAGCTGTGCTCCACCAAGGAGCAGAAAATTTCCACGATGGAAATTTCAGCAGCAGCACAGGAACCAAGCAAAAACGCTGAAAATACTTCTCTAGGAAAAATATTAACAGTAAATACACACACGCTAAAATAAGACCAGACCTGAAAACTAATCTGGAAATAACAAACCCAGCCCAATTCAGACAAACTCATCCATGAACCAAGCACCCAAGAGAGTTGATTCACCTTTCTGGGTTTATCAGGCACACATTTAAACTTCCAGCTGCAGAATTCATAACCAGAAAACACACTGAAGCTCTGCGAGAAACAACTTGAAAGGAAAGAGCTTCTTGGTTTACTTTACAGACCCCCACAAAAGGGTCTGCATTTTGATTTACGCCTTTCCTGATGTGATTGTGCCCAACGAAGCCCAAGGGCAGGCCTTTCCCTGTTCTTGGCCATGCCCATCTTGGGACCCATTCCCATAGTCCCCATGCAGGACCCTCTGCATGGAAACAGGGAACACCAAAGCACTGTGGGTGGTGGGAGTGCAAAACCCTTGGCTGATTCCCACCTTCCCATCCAGTCCTGTGTGATGCCTCTGGGATGTTACCATCACCAGCATCCCTTCTCCGTGACCAGCAACAGCCATCCTCGGGGCTGCTGGGCCAGGAAAAGTTCTGGCACGGAGCTGGAAGATGGCAAGAGGAGCAAATGAGCCAGCTCCAGCCCACTGCTTGTGCCAGTGTCACTCTAGTGTCCCTGCTCACACGGGACAATTTCTGCCAGGGGAACTGCAACTTGCTTTGCTCTTACTGAAAGAGGAAGGGCACACATAGCAGGCAGGTAACCAGAGCAGGAAACCTCCTTCTGAACAACAAAGGCACAGGTTGGCTTTCTGCCTGTGCAGCAATTCTGCAGAATCTATCTCACCAGTTCAACGCAGAAAAAGCCAGTTAAGGATGTCAAACTGGTTTCAGTTTTACTAAGTCAGAGTTTGTAGCACCGGAAGAAAGGAAGTTCACTACGGACAAAGCCAGCTCTAGCTGGGAGACCTTAAAAGGGCAGCAGAGTGCAGCTCCCAGTGCTTCATCCCTTCCCATCTGCTCTGGTGTTTCTGTGGGACACAAGCAGACACCCTGGCCAAAATGTGACGTTTCTCTTGAGCCCCTGCTTGCCAGGGCAGGAGCTGGATCCACTCAGGCATTTCTCACACAACCACTGACTCAACCCAGTGGTCTCAGCCCTCAGCCCCTTGTGGTCTCCAGGTTTGGTGGTTCTGCCATGGGGTTTTCCATTTAAATGAGACAATACACCCCCAATGCAGCCAGCTCCAGGGAGACACTGGATACTAATTAAATCCATGCTGCTGCTGCTAAAGTGAGCTGCAGAGAGGAACCAGCTGCCTTCCAAAAGTCCACAGCAGTTGGCCAGCAAAAGGTGTTTACCAGTTCCATGGCTTCTGCTTCTCCTGCTCCCCCATCCAGACATTTACATTTTCCAACCAGTCCATCCTGCCCAGTTCTTGCACAGATCCATTATCACAAGCGTGCTCATCTTCAGAAGGAGCCTGCAAAGGTTTCCTTTCTAGTCAAGATCCAACACTGCTCTTAACCCACTCAGGCCCAGAGCGAAAAGCCCAAGACTCAGCTGCTCCACCAACACCAAATTTGAGAAGCTTCAGAGCAGAACAACTCAGGCAGATCTGACTGACACGCTGGGAAAGGGCAGGTCTCCAGTGCTCACCTCCTGCAAAACCTGAGCCTTGCTTTCATGCCTGGTAACTCTGCAAAACAGGCTTTGCCTGCAAGCAGGTGTCCAAAGCACTGCCTGTACCCCAAATCACTGAGTCACACCTCTGTGTGCTCACCCTGGAAAACAGAGAAGTCCAAGGAGAGCTGCTGCTCACACAGCTGCTGAGCACAGGCTACAGAGCCCACAGCACCTCCAGGACAGGCAGCCCTATCCCATACCTCAACCTCTGCCACTGGATGCTGTGGGAAAAATACTCAAAGTCTTGACAGCTCAGGTACCCTTTTACTTCCCTGAGAGGTCAAACAAGGACAGATCCAAGTGCCTGCCCGTCCTGCAGGGCCTCAAGGCTCCAGCCCAAGAGCAGCTGGTGATGAGGGATGGGAGCTGCATGAGCAAAGCTGGAACAGACATTGTCAAACCCTCATCATCCCCAGCTTCACAGAAGTTTCTAGAGCAGATTTAGCTTCAGATTCAGGTGGCAGCTCTAAGACTCCCCTGCAAAGACTTCCTGGGAAAGGTATGATCCTACCTGTGTCACAAACACAAATTCATCACCGCCATAACCCACACTGCCAGCCTGGCCATGACAGTCACTGTGCTGGGCCACAAGAACCAGGCAAGAAAGCTCTGCATTCAGATGGCAGGTTTCTGAGCTTCTACCTCCTCCCCTCCCCAGAGCTGCTTCACAGTCACCAGGCAGTGGGAAAAAACAGGCTTCTAGACAAAGAGATAATTTTCACCCAGCAGCTGGGAACAACAGCTTCCACTTCCATCTGAGGCTGGAACACCTCCTCTGTGCTGCTGCAGCCTGAAATAAGGTTAAGACCATCTCTACCAGCACACTACTTCCCCAGCCCTGTCCCTGAATACTCCCACATCCTCAAAAGCCAACACTTTTCATAAAAACAAGATGAAGTGCTGCTCGCCTTTCCCTTGATAAGGGATCTTAATGCACTTCCGGCAGCACGCCCGGGAATTGATAGGGAAGAAGAGCTGCCATCAGTTTCCCAGGGAGAACAGGGGAAGGCTCTCTCCCCACCTCCACTGCAGCCAGAGATGTGCTGCATCTTTCCTCTGCAGCCACGGCCACGCAGCTGAGAACTGCCCTGGCTCTGGAGAGCTGCAGGCACTGGCTGCAGGACGTGCCCAGCTGAAGGACGAGGCTTAGGGACAACCTGCTGCAAGAGGATTTGACAGCACGCCCAGAGGAACAGCAGGTACAAATGCAGGCAGCAGCAGGAGGAAACATCAGAGGAACATGCCTCTGGCTCAGAATGGCCCAGCAAAGCAGAGAGGGGAACACTGCAGCAGCTGTGAGGCCACAATGCGCCCAGCCAAGAGCTGATGCTGAGCCCACCTGCTCAGCATCTCCTGGAGCCAGTGGGCACAGGGAGCCACTGAGGAGGGCACAGAGCTGGCACTACTGACACACCTCACCAGAGCAGGAGGGGCAGCTGTCCTGGCAAGTGGCTGTCCACTTCCCAACACACTGGGATGGGCTTATTTCCCAGCCTGGTATCCAGGCCACTCTACACTGCTTCTTGTTAAACTTCAGGGTCTTCGCTCCCTCCATTGAATTTTCAGTAACACATGAGAGCACACACGTATGTACTTAATGTATTTAAACATTAGTGCCAAGTCAGATGGTTGAAACAGCGAACTACCAGAGATCTCTGAATCCCAGCCCAAGAAATTAGTTCTTCCCAGCAAAGCAGGGGGATGGGAAAGTGACCTGCTCTCCCTGACCTGGGACAGCCCAAACATCACCACAATGCCAGTCTGTCACAAAGCCTCATCACACACACAATACTGTGTATGGTGCCACTGCTCCTCTCCACTGCACTGAAAGCAGAGCAGGGTCCACACTCCCCACTATGACACACTGAGAAGGCCCAACAGCAAAAGCTTCCTCCTTTATGCAACCACAGGCCCTGAGGACAGAAACTGAGGCAGGACATGACAGCAGCCATTCTCACAGGAGAGCATGCCCCAGGAAGGGCTGCAGTGCCATTGTCACCCCTTGCCACAAGCTACAGAGTGAGTCCCCACCTGTGGCCGGCAGCCCTGGACCCTCAAGCCATCAATGCAGCCACTGCATGACACAGCAGCTCCCTGCTGACAGAGCTTTATCAACTCCTTTATCAACTCCCACGCATGGGAAAGCTGAGAGCAGCTCTCAGACAGCAAGGAAGGGACCCCCCTGCAGCCCTCAACACCCTGAGTTACAGCCTTCTCTGTGCCATGGGACACCCTGGAGAAGCACAGCTTTCCCCAGCCAGCCCTGCCTCCCACCCACCCCCTCTCTCCTGGGAGCCACCGCTGGTGTCACAGGCCTCTCTGGAGGGGACACTGCCCACGGGATGATCCAACCTCGTCACAGCAGGATGAGGCTCCAGAGGAGCCTCCAGAGGTGTCTTGGTGCGCATGAGTCACAGGGGCTGAGCACATGGAGGGGTGGGATGTGCCCCCACACGCCGTGGGAGGGCTCCTCGTGGGACAGCCCTGCTTCCAGAGTGGGCCAGGAGCAGCAGCAGGGAGGACTTGGGTTGATGGGGCCAGCCAAGCACTGTGTCTCAGGGAGTGCTGTCAACTGGTGGGAGATGTGTAAGAGCAGAGGAAGAACAAGACCCATTTGAGGATGTCCTCAGAGATCCCACAGCCTCAAATCCACACGTGCTCCTTCAGGCATTGTGAAGGATCAGTGGGAGGCAGGGTGATGGGATCAATATTTGTTCTCCAAAGGATAAGAGACATTTCCCAACCTCTCTCCCATAACAAAAGCAAATTTCTGGATGCATGAGTCTCCACTCCCTTCCTCCTCCAAGCCCAAGCTGGGTCTGAAAACCTTTCATCCACCTGGAAGAGGTTTCCTCCCCACAGAGGAACTGGACTGAAAAGCAGCACAGGCAAGCCTGGCACTCTCCTCCCCATGGAGTGGGACACTACAGTGACACACTCAGAGCTTGTTCCTCCCCCACAGCCTTTGGACCAGATCCTAAATAACTTCAGGAACAGGAGGCTGGGAACAGAATGCTGCCCCCACTCACACCACGGGCCTCTCAACAGCACAAATGGCTGAATATCACTGAACAACTCAGGGTATCCCAGCTCACTCCCAACTTCCAGGGAGTGGGAGATCAAAATTTAACAGAGAACTTGAAGTGGTTCCATTTCCCTTCCCTGCAGCCTCTAATGAGCACAGAATGAGCAAAACCACTCCCTCCACTCTGTCTGCATGGCCTCCTCATGTGCAAGGCACAGAGAGCAGGGGAATTCCAACAGGAGACCAGACAAGGAATCTGAGGGATACCATCAGCACATGGCACCAGCCTGACAATTTCTGTGCCAAGGACACAGGTGATGCTCACTCTTCTGGAAACCACCATCTCTAGAGGGCAGGACATCCCTGCTGCCCAAGCTGCTGCACGGCCACAGCAGACTGCCTTGTCTTATCTGAACCACAGCTTTCCAAGCAGCCATGCATGAGAAAACCCCCTCTGTTTCAGGAGAGTCCAGGCCACCAGGGAGAGCAGATGATATCAGGTGCGGATACTGCCATCACAAATTCTTCACATGACACACCAGGTGGGACACCCCAGAAGAGACCCCATCCACTCTCCTGCCTTGGCATTCACACCATATGGCTCCCGGGTTGGACACACACCTCCTTCTCTCCCAGCAGGCTGGGAAACAATCCAAGCAGCAGCATTAGCCATCTTTCTTCCCAGTGTCCCTCATCACAGGCTCCAGGGGCTTTCCAGACCAATGCCCCCGCAGCTCTTACACTGCTCCTTGCAGCAGCTGGTTCAGAGTAGGTCACCAAGGAAGTGTCATTACAGAAGAGGGAACTGGGGCACAACACTGCCACATGTCACATAGAAAGCAGTGGCAGAAGAGCCAGAAAAGCCCAGTCCCCAAAGGCTGCTGTGCCCTCTAAGGTCACCTGCAGGGATGGTGGCCCTGACCATAGGTGTCTTCTCCAGGTAGGTCAGTACCCTGGCACAGGGCAGTGACCCAGCACAGGCCCAGGAGAAGGTCAGAGGCCTGACCTGGAGATTGCCAGATTGGTTTCAGATTTGTTTCCTGGTTCACATTTCTAGGAGGTAGATGGAGCAGATGCATGCAGCCAGCAATTCCCTCCTCCTGACCTGTGCCACCCCAGGCAACCACCATCTCTTAAGAGTTGCTGCCCTCCTGCCAGAGGACAGACAGACACCACCCAGCAGCTTGGGAGGGTGAACTGCTCTGTACCACCAGAGAACCAAGTGCAGAGCCAGGGAGGCACTGGGAGCACTTGCAGGGTATCTGAAAGCTCAGCCAGAAGAAGGTGCCATCCATCAGTCCAGCAGCTCCAGTGAGGGGCTGGAATTCTGTGTGGCAAAACAACCAGCTCCTGACAGGAGAGCCAAAGCTCACTGGGTGGCTTTGAGAAACCAGAGAACCCGTCATCTTCATCAACACAGGAGGAATTTCTTCTTAAAAAAGGTTGTTAAACATTGCAAGGGGCTGTCAGGGAGATGGTGAAGGCACCACCCCTGAAGGTGTTTCAGGACAGACTGGACATGGCACTCTCCTCTGGGCTGAGTGACAACAAGGGGATTGGTCACCGGCTGGACTCGATCTTGGGAGTCTTTGCCAGCCTAAATGATTCTGGGATTCTGTGATCACTTCCCATGGGCAAGAGCTGTGACACAGATTTGCCCAGTACCTCAAGCAGCAGATCTCCTTTCCAGCCCTGCCTGGGACCAGGGGAGGAAGCAGTAGAGACAACATGCAGCACTGGAGGAATGAAAACCACAGTTTCATCTCCCACCTCCAACACGTGGGATAGCTACTCATCCCCCAGGGAACGGGGGCAAGGGCAAGCTGAGTACACTGGAGGCAGTTTTTAATGAGCCACGCACACACCAGCTACAGTTTAAAGGGGGAAACAGACCCACAAAGACTCCAACTCAGTGGATTCAGAACAATTCCAGCCTGGCTGCCAAAGGCCTGAGCACTGCGATGGCGAGAGCTGTGTGTGTGGCAGCAGGGTTCCCTGCTCCTCAGCCATCTGGGGACTGTCACTCTGCACAGATCTGCTTGGCCTCCTGTCATGTGTAGCGCTCCCAACCCCTTTTCTGTCAGCAGGATCTGGGTTGGCAGAAACACTTCTAATTGTAGGATTTTTTTTTCCCCCCTTAACCCATATCCTCTTGACAGAAACAGGTTAGGAAGCAGCTGCACTGGCAGATCTGGGGTAGCCTTTTGCAAGGCAAGGCAGGGGAAAAAAGGGGTGCCTGGATCCAGTTACCATCTCTTTAATCACCAAACCACAGTTATTCACAACTTCCCCACCTCTCCTAAGGTCACATGGAAAGGGGGAACACCACCAGCTCAGCTCTGTCCTAGCCCAGTCCCTTTGCTAGAGCAGGTCCTTTGTCCTGGAAAGTCCTGGAGCAGGGTGGGCAGAAGGGATGACATTCCCACCTGTGACAAGGGCTGTTTCCATTTCTGGGTGGCAGAGCTGCAGCTCTGTCAAGCTGAGCTGTCCCACATTTTCCCCTCTGCTTTCTCTCTGAGGCTGCTGCAAGCCCCACACATTTCCCCTCAAATGACTGCCACACTGTACAGATTTGGGGGCACAAGAGGAGCAGGGGAGGGTAAGCATCCAGCGGGGCTAACTGGGAAACCTCTCCCCAAAGAACTATCAAATTCTGTTGCTGAGATGCCAAAACCACTTCCCTGCTGCAGAGGCACACAGGAGCTAGCTGGCTGCTGCCCTGGCTCCCGGCTCTCCTCCCCAGCAGGGACAGCATTCCAGGATCACAGGCAGGACCCACAGCCCAGACCATGAGGAGGAAAGAGTAGCACTGTGCAATCAATCTTTCTTGCAGAATATCTGGGGCAGAGGGATGCTCTGTGGCATGACAACATCCATCAGCTTCCGTGCAGGAGCCAGCAGCTCCTTCAGGGAAGCAGCAAGTGATGCACAAGGCGTTCATCTTCCCACCTCCTCTATTACAGGACCATCAGCAGCTCAATCCATTACAGCTTTCCTTGCAACCTCTCAAAGGTATGGAAGCGACCTGCTTATTTCACAGATGGGCATTGAAGCATCTGTGATCTCAAAGAAAAAAGGAGAGAGAACAGCGATTCCCAACTAACTGGAGACTAACTGGGACAAATTCCTAAGGCCCAGCAAGCACCCCAGTCTGCTGGCTTTCAGGGAGGGATAAGTTTCAAAACAGAGGGACCAGAGACCTACATCCCATTCTTGGTCACACCACAAGCTGTGCAGGATCTTTTCATTCCTCCATCCCTCACACAGAGGATCAGCCTCACAACCCTTTGTTATGCACTGGGACAGCTTTGTGGATTAAGGATTTGGTCTGGTTTGCACCAACCTCCACGTCAGAAGAGCACATTTCAAAGGCTTTTTCCTCATCTTCCCTTGTCCCCACCTGTGTGTATTTTGCAGGGGATGAGAAGGCCAGGACTGAAACAGGAAGAGCACAAGACTGGCTACAGCTGAAGAGGTGGTGCTGTGCACTGGGAAAGGAATCTTTCAAGGGTTCATCCCAAAGACTCTCTCAAACAAGTACATCCAGTGCAACCTTGCTGGTTCCTCCCTTCCCCTTACCTGCTTCTTTCAACCCTACACACAGGGCTTAATTTATAATCAGAGGGATCTTTCCAATGAAGGAACATGTAGGATACACCCCCAGGAGGACCCATTTCATCTTGCTGCTATTAATACCTGGAACATTATTTGCATGAACAGACTGTCCCTTCTCCCTCATTTCTGGGCTCTCGCTTCTCTGGTTTGTCCCAGAAATCCCAGCCAACACACGTTCACCCTTCTCTAATACACACTTCCATCCAAAACCCCAACCTCTCCTTTTTTTTTTTTTTTTTTTTTTTTTTTTTTTTTTTATTTAATTACTCATGTTTCTAGTTCACATCACCTCTTTCAACCCCTGCAGACAGGATACAGCTCCCCTGGCCCCCTCATTCATTAGGCAGCCAATTTGTGGGCCTAAACCCATCAACTCTCATTATGGAAAGGGACCAAGACTTCCCACAGCTGCCCAGCATCCCACTATTCTCCAAGCCGGATGAGGCTCTCACTCCTCTTTGCTTCCCCCGCACCAAAGCTGTGACTGAGAGCCAGAGCCATGCTCTGGCTGGGCTTGGCTCTCCTTGGCACAGCTTCAGGCTGAGCCCAAGGGCTGCTTGCAAGCCCTTTGCCACATTGGCACGAAGAAGTTCTCAAACTTTCAGAGCTGTGCTGAGCTCTGCCCACAGGAGTCCAGGCAAAGCCTTTTCCTTGCAAACAGCCACGTGCCTTTGGTTTTGCTTCAAGAGGAAGCATGTTTTCTCTGTATCCAGGCATAAAACGGTCAAGCCCGGCCAAAACCATCCAATCAACAGCACAGAGCATGACAAGGCAGGGCAGAGAGTTACCATGGAGCTAAGGAAGCCCAGACTTCCCAGCCAGACCCAGAATTCCTGACCTGCCCTGTCTGCAGAGAGGGGCTGGAAGAGGATCAGGCCCCTCTCAATGGCCATGTCCTCAAACATCACAACCAGCCCACACAGACTGAGGTGCCACTAGACCCTGACCTGAATACACCAGCACAGCCCTTTCAGCTGCTCTCCCAGAAACGTGGGACAAGCTCAGCACTGAGACAGCAGCAAGCTTTACCAGGATCCTTCTCAACACCCTGTGAGAAGGATCACACAGGAAGGTGAAGGATCATGCTGAAAGGTGAGGAGAAGCCATGAGCACCTTATCAAGCCAGCCCAGAGAATGGGAAATCCTGCCATTAGCAGGATCTACTGCAGAGGATTTAACAGCTAATGAACCCTTGCCACCACAGACCACAGCAAAGCAAAAGCACCAGGGCATTTCTTTTCTGATAAGCTGCTTTTATCGGGAAGTTCAGCCTGGCTGCCCACACCAGCCCCAGCTGGAGAGCAGCTCCCAGCCTATGCCTTTAAATCCCCTTGGCAGCGCAGGACTGGGGCTGAGGGAGCAGACACACCCTGTGCTTCAGCGCTGGAGCACACAAACATTTCCTCCCAGCCATTCCCGCACCGCGGCTCAGCCGGAGCTGCCTCGTACCTGCCAGGGCCGTGCCAGAGGGAACACGGGCTGTGCCACACACACCTGGGCATGCACAGCCTTAAACTTATTTCCTGAATCCCTCCTGCTTCCCCACCAGCACTGGACATTCTTCCCTCAAACTTCTTCCTTAAGGCAAATATTTGGACTCTAACAGGCATTCCTCATGGAAGGCACAAGTTAAATATTGGCCCTAAAACAACAGCAAGTGCCTTTCAATGATTCTGGCTGGAAAAGCACCGCTCTGGACTTTGATTTCTGGCTCTGAACAAAAACAGGAGCAAGGCACTGAGTGTTACTCTTTTCCTGGGAGAAGTCAGATTTCAATCTCTGCAAGTCCCCTGCCAGGACCACAACCAGCAGTGGGAACTGTCCCTGCTGGTGCTTTCTCACACCTCGGGTGTCTGCTGTCACCCAGCCAAGGCTGCTGCAGTCCATCCTCTGCACAGGATCAGTCTGAGTCTCATTTCCAGGTCTGTGATTATATATCCTCAGAGAGACACTGGAGAATACCTGCTGGGAACTGTGGGTGCCATCCAGGGCATTTGCACACCTTGTCCTCCCTGCCTCTGACTGCACCACCAGCAATTCCAAAGGTGCCCACCTCTCCATTCAGCCATGCCCAGCTCTCCAGTGCAGAGGATGCTCCAGGCTGTTCCTGCTCTGCAGGCAGCCCAGCTCCCGATGGACATGCTAGCTCTTGAAAGAAAACATCCCAGCAAGGTAGGAGAGCAGCCAGAGAGATGGCAGCACAATAAAAGGGAGAGAGAAGGGTGAGGATGAGGTCACTGAGGTCAGTACACCTGAAGCCTGGCAGCACTCAGGTCCTGGGATGTCATGGGTGTTTTCCACATGGATCAGGGGAGCAGAGCTGCTGTCATGACTCTGCAGCCAGAGCCCTGCAGAGCCAGGTTTGTTGCACCCCAGAGCAGCTCTGTGATGTCCAGATGCTGCTGATCCAAGCCCGAGCAGAGGGGCTGCTCCATCATCCCCATAGCAGGCAGGTCCCAAAGAGCCACTGCCAAAACCACCCCAAACCAGTCTGCTCCAACACCAGTGGTCTGCCCGCTGCTTCTCCTGAAAACGCCTCAATAGTTACCCTGAGAGGTTACATGGCACAGATGTGCTACACACTAACTCACACTCACAGGATTTGTTCTACATCCTGCTAAACTCAGCAGGAGAGCAGCTTCCCTTTCACTCTTCTGTGGACTAAGCCCAGGAGCACCTTGCTCAGCTCTACCTGCTCTGAGCAGGCCTGGGAGGCAGGAGAGGGACTGAGCAGTGAAGAGCTGCTCCTTGACATTTCCCGTTGTTGTGTGAGATGGAGAGCTCTGAAGGTCGGCTATGCTGGAATTCCTCTCTAATTCCTTCCCAAGACACTCATGGTGGCTCTTCAAGCTGGGGAATCTGCCAGGGGCTCTGACAACCTCTCAGTGAGATCCCCTGATGAGGCAGACACCCCTCTGAAAACAGAGTGGGTTTAAAACCAGCTGCAAGTCACCCTGGAGGAAATGTTAAAGCTGTGAGCACTTCCTATTCCCTTCCCCAGCCACTGAAGCCCATGGAGTGACAAGCTCCAGCAAGTTTGAGCAGGAATTCCCAAGGCTCGAGGCAGAGACCAGCCTGTACCTGTCAGCACCAACACCTCCTCATGGCAGGGCACACTGACCCCACACTCCCAGAGCCGACTGCCGCTCTCCAGCTCGCGGCTCCAAGCAGCCCCTCCAGCACAGGGACCCCACCTCTGCACCCAGCCCTGAGTCTTCCTTAATATTCCCTGGACTTGGCATCAGCAAAGCCAGACTGACTCAAACCAGCATTGCCTTCGGGATGAGAGGAAATCAGCAGAGCCGGGGGCGAGGGGATTCCAGGAGAGTCTCAGCCTGCCCCTTGCCCACACACACGGCACAGAAGTTGCTGGAAAGCACCATCCTCTCCCCGCATCAAACCAGGGAAACCAAGCAGAGTATAAACTTCATCGCTGCCAACAGTCCCTGCTAAAAAAAGGACAAGAGAAAGGATTTTTTGCTTTGTTGTTTGTACCTCAGTGCCACCTCAAAAGCAGCAAGATTTTTTTACCTGAAAACATTGGGCAAGGACAGAGTCTGCAAGAATGGAGCTTTTGTAGCACAAACACAGCTCTGTTCGAGTTTAAATTATATTTCCACTGACCTTTTTGAGCCTATCGTTCAGCCACCCACACTCAAGCAGCCCCTCTTAGCAAGACTCTACAGCCCCCAGCCTTGGAAGACGATTAAACCCCCAGAGATTTGGCTGTGCTCCCAGGGAACCCCCACACCCCTCCCAGCACTGCTCCTGCTGCGCAGAACTGCTCAGCTGCAGGGCTGCAAAGCTCTTCCAAAGGAAAGCTGCACAAAATCCAAGTTCAAGCTCAACCTTAACCCCTGTTTATTAACTTAAGAACATCCCTCTTAGGGTGACAAAGCCTGTGCATCACCTGCCAACTGTCTCATTCACCACTGGGAAAGCAAAGGCCAGGCCTGCCTCATTAAAAAGCATTACATAACATTAAGTAACAAAGGGCTACAGGACATTCTTTGCTTGGTGGACATGCAAAAATGAATGACTCAAAAATTAATGCTCCTTTCCTCCAGATTCCCGTTGTCTCCAGCACCCTGGGAGGCGAATGAGCACCTTATTTCCAAGGCAACAGTGTCTTGGCTCATCCCAAATCCTGCTCTCACATCCAACTTATTGCCACCCATGCCCTGCAGACACTAAACAACACACAGCACTGCCCAGCTCTTTCAGAGCACGGTCCCCAGACCTCAGTCTCACAGCTCACACTGGGGGAAGCTGAGATCTCGGCCTGTGGCACAGGGACCCATCTCCAGCCTGGGTCAGCTCAGCTGGACCTCGCTGGACAGGACTTTGGGCTACCCCTGTGCCACCATCTCAGTGCAAGCCTTTCACAGCTGGGAGTGTGAGAGCACTTGCTTTCACTGGCACCACAAGGCCTCAAGACCTGTGTTTCCTATGAGTGAGGACGTTTCTGCTGTGACATTTCCAGCGTCGGGGGCCTGATGCAGTGGGGAAGGCCGGTGTCAGCAGGGCAGTGCTTGGAAAGGCCACTGCCACCAACCTCCCAGCAGAACACAGACTCCATAGGCACTACAAGATCTTCCTGGAGACATGGTGAACTTCTATCCACCATCTCACTGGAGCCAAAGAAGCCAATTTTATAGAACTATTTGAATTCCTCTACTGCAGGAGCAAACGCCTTACTGTGGGTGGTGGATGAAACCAGAGACTTCTTACTCCACGCAGCATTTTGAAATACCCTGCAAAGCCTTACCTAGAAGTTTCAGCTTACCTGAAGAGCCATTTCCTGCACTACACAGGGCTCATGGTGGGTGCTGATCTGCTGCTGCCACACACCGAACACAGCAAGTGGAAGGCAGAGAGACGTCCTGTGGTTTTACAGCCACTGCACCACCATCCCCCCTGCCCCCTCCGGGCTGGGGGCTCACAGCACCACAGGGGTCACCCAGGAACATGACAGGGTAGGACAGACAAGGCTGGAACACCTCAGAATGGAATCACAGAATGGAATCACCTTAGAGCTCATCCAGTTCCACCCCCTGCCATGGGCAGGGATGCTCTGCACTAGTCCAGGGTACTCCTTTGATCCAACCTAGTCTTGGAACTTCCAGGTACAGGGTAGCCACAGCTGCTCTGGGCAACATGTGCCAGGGCCTCACCACTGTCACAACCAGGAATTTCTTCCAATATCCATCTAACCCTGCCCTCTGTCAGAGAGAAGCCATTTCTCCTTGTCCCGTCACTCCAGTTCCTGATGCACAGGCTGCTTTTTCAAAGCCAGTTATTAGAAATAATACATCAACATAACACACGAGGGAGGGGCTGCCCACAGGAAGGGCTGCAGGGCAACAGCCTGGGCAGGAATTTAGAATTCTTCAGGAGGAGGAGGGCAGCTGGCATGAATCAGGGAGTCTGACAGAGGACCCTGATGGTCCACACTCAGCTGCCCCAGCAGGAAATCACCTTTTCAGCTCCCTCACAACCAAAGCTGCTGCTCCTCTACAGCGATGAATCTACCAGAGACAGCAACTGCCAGCAGGAAGTAGAAACAGCCTCTCATGAAACCCCAGAACTATTCACACAGCTTTTCTAACAGGAAGATGGCTTGTTCTCCAGCAGAACCCCAGAGCTGCTGGGACCTGCTCTCCCAGCTCACAGGGTATAAAGCTGGACTGAAGCAGACTCCAGGTCACGCCATGTCTGGGCCAAGGAAGGAGGCTCAGGTTCACAGCTTCTCACTGCACCCACAAGGAGCCACGTCTGCCCAGTCAGAGCCCAATTACAGGGCTGTGGGCAGAGTTGTTCCCACAGGCTCTTAGCAAAAAGCCGTGGCAAGCACACGAAGGAAGCTCCTGTGTTCGCACCCAAGTCTGTCTTTGCTCAGCAGCACTACAAGGGAAGAGGGTTTCACTCCTCAAACTGCAGCAGAAAGTCACAGGAGTGCAGGGCAAACAAGGCCACTGGCCCCTGGTACCACCCCCCACAGTGCCTGGCCCTGCCGAGCGAGGGGAGGGTGTCCCCCCAGCCCAGGGGCTGCAGCTCTCCTGCACACCCCACAACAGCACATCAGGGGTTGCTGCTCACCCGAGGCTTCCCTCACCCCTCCCACCGAGCCTTCAGTGCCTGTGGAGCTGCAGTTCCTGTCTGAAGGCAGAGATAAACAGCTTCCTACCCACCCTGGCTCGCACAGGGCCTGGGCCTCACAGGGCCAGGCAGCACCTGGAGGGACCAGCCAAGCACAGGAGTGCTGCTCCAGCACAGCTCACCCCAGCTCCTCCTAGCTAGAAAAACCACGGGGAGGGGGTGGGCAGAGGTAGACAGCTCCAGAACACAGCCAGGCCCAAGTCCAGCAAAGATGTTTATTGGCAGCTGCTCTCAGACGTTGTGTCTTCCAGCCCAGTGGGGCTGAAGGGGGGGTGGAAATACTGATTGTCCATGAGCACAGCCCTCATGTCATTCCCATTGATCCGCTGAGTCACTCCCGTATTAACAGTTTTGACAACACCCGGGCTGCACAGGAGCTCTGACACAGAATACAAAACAAGGGGCTCTGCGAAGCCGCTCCGGAGAGCAGCACCCAGGAACCTGCTGAGCTGCCAGGGCCCGCTTCCTCCTCTCGGGAGCTGCACCCAGAGCAAGCAGCACACAGCATGCTGCAAGGGCAGAGCACACAGCTCCATCCAGTGTGCCCGGGGAGGCTGCTGGACACAAGGTCTGCCTGCAAACCACCACCAGCTGCACCCTGTGGACACAGGGGCAAAGCAGAGCAGCTGCTGCTTTGGCAAAGGAACTGGACAAGTGATTTTTAAGTGATTTATATGGCTTTGCAGAGCTGTCACCTAACGAGGAGATCAAACCCTAAGGTACAAGAGGGCAGCAACCTCTTCTGACTGAGGAACAACCCCTAGAGGGCTGGGAGCTCCCCAGATCTCATGTTCCTACCGACCTGAGCATGCTGGTGTTGGACCAGTCAGCACCACAACCCTCCCAGCACCCCGAAGCTGCTCAGGAGTGATAAAACACTGACCAAACAAGGTCCCTATCTGCAACGTACCAAATTAAAACAAAACCAACAAATCTTTGGCAAGTCCCTCACAGCAGCCAAGCCTATCCCGCCACGGCAGAGGCTCCCTATGGAGGCCTCCTGCCCTAATTTGCAGCAATTCTTTGTCAGACCACTGGCAAACACCAAACGTTTGCTCCAATCTGTTACATAAGGCCCAATTTTTAAACTGGTGTGCTGGCTGTGGGAGATGGGGGCACACTGTGTGTGGCAGCCTGACAGGGCAGTCTGGCTGGCAGGTGAACTCACACACTCCTCAGAACACACCTCCACACATCCAACCACTTGTTGTGCAGAAGGAAAACTAATCAGTTAAGGAGGCGACTTCCAATGGTTTTACACACCTTTCAACCCGGGTCCAGGCTAACTCAAACTGTTTGGAACGGACTGATATCATGGCAACTCAAAAGGGGTTTGTGAAACTTTGCTTCTTAACTTTCAAAATACACCAAACACGGCAAGTCTTCCTGTTGCCCAGCGCACAGAAGAAAAGGCACCTTCCTGACCATCCCCACAACTTCCCGTTGTTTGCTCCCCGAGAGCCAGACCCAGCTCCCTGGCTCAGCTCCCTCCTGCCAGCCAGCGACAGGAGCCACGGGCCTCCCCGGCAGAGCTGCTCCTCATTTGCAAACCTCAGAACAGCTCAAGTCGGCTCCTGTCTGCTGGGGGCAGGAGGGGGAGGGCACTTTTCCCTTTTCTCACATTCATCCTCACCCGCTCCCACTGAAGAAAAAAAAGCCGTTTTAAATACCAGGTTCAGCACAGTCCTTTCCCCAGATAAACACTTCCCAACCCCTCTGGAGAGAGGAAAGCCACATACAAAGGAGCCAACATCCTGCGAGGCTCAGGCAGGCCGGGGCAGGGTGCGGGCCGAGGGGACACGCGGGGACGATCCGACCCCATCCCTGCTGCCCACCGGGCCTCGGGGGCACTGGGGGACTCGCACCCCTTCCCCGGGGCCACAGAACAGGCTCGGCCGGGAGGGGACGGGGCGAGGCGGCCCTGGGCCCTCAGACCCCGGCCCAGCCTGACCCCAACGCGACCCCAAAGCCTCTCCCACCGCCCGATCCCGACCGGACCCCCACAGCCCCGCATTCCCCCCGGGCCCAGACCGACCCCGCCTCAGCCCCACCACTCGGCGACCTCTCCAAGCCAAGCCGGGGCCTCCCCCGGCACCCCCGGGACCCTCACAGCTCCCTCCTCTCTCCCGGTCCCTCCCGGCGCTCAACCCCCCCCGCCACCGCCCCGGCCCCGCCGCCCCCGCCCGCGGCGCCGCCCGGCCCGGCCGCCTCTCCCCGGTGCCGGCCGTGCGGAGCCGAGGCCGGAGGGCCCACGCCGTCCCCCGGTGCTCCCCCGGTGTTACCTCGGCGGTCCCTCAGCGCCGGGCGGCGGCGCCGCTACCCCGCGGCCGCTCCCCCATGGCGGCGCCCCCGGCCCGGCCCCGCTCGCCTCCCCTCCGCCGCTGCGCCAACGGCGTACGGCCCGCGCTGCGCCAACGGCGTACGAGCCGCGCCGCGCCCTGCGCGCCCCGGCGCCGGCGGCGCACCCGCGCTCCGTGAATGCGGCCCGCGGGGCGGAGCGCGGCGCAAGCGCAGCGGGCTCGAGGGTGGCGGCGCGGCAGCGCTGGCGTAGGGCGCGTTCGGGAATAGCGGCCGGCGGGCGGCGGCTTGGCGGCTTTGCGGCAGCGCCGCTCGCTTTACGGCAGCTCCGGTTAACCCCGCGTTGCCCGGCGCCGCTGTCGCGACAGGGCCCGCGCCGCCTCAGCGCCCCGCGGGGCTGGAGGGCGCGGCTCTCACGCAGGGAACAGGCCGTGCTGTAGGGTGCTCTGTAGGGTCCGGCCCCACTGGTGGATGTGGCTCCGGTGTGGGTTGTCGCGCCGCTGTCGCGACTTGGATGCCGCCGTCCTCCGGAGGGTACGGGCCTGTTCCAGGAACAGCATGGGGCTGTCGGACAGTTTAGGGACAGGCCCTAATATGTGAGTGAGCCCGCACTGGAGTACAGCCCTATATTGGGGTACAGCCCTGCTCTGGGTACAGCCCTGCTCTGCAGTACAGCCCCTATATTGGGGTACAGCCCCTGCTCTGGGTACAGCCCTGCTCTGCAGTACAGCCCCTATATTGGGGTACAGCCCCTGCTCTGGGTACAGCCCTGCTCTGCAGTACAGCCCCTATATTGGGGTACAGCCCCTGCTCTGGGGTACAGCCCTGCTCTGCAGTACAGCCCCTATATTGGGGGTACAGCCCTGTTGCTCAGCCAGGGTACAGCCCCTATATATTGGGGTACAGCCCTGCTCTGGGGTACAGCCCCTGCTCTGGGGTACAGCCCCTATATTGGGGTACAGCTCTCCTCTGGGGTACAGCCCCTGTATTGGGGTACAGACCCTGTAATGGGGTACAGCCGCGCTCTGGGGTACAGCCCCTGCTTTGGGGTAGAACCCCTTTTTGGGGCACGGTTCCCTCATCCTACATCCACCTGCACTCCAGGCCCTCCAGGGCAACCTCGGGATGGGGACTGGGGGTCCCACAGAGGGGGCACAGCTGTGGCACCCCATCCAATGGGAACAGAGGGAAGTTGGGGCATTAACAGGCATTGTCACCTTTTTTGGGGTCATCAGCCCTGAGCAAAGCCTCTCTGAGGGAAACAGAGCCACTGCCATCCCACTGCCTTGCAGGGAACAGAGCTCCAGAATTGTGGGATCTACTGGGACAGGAACTGAGCAGGGACACAGACCCCACTGCCACCTCCTACAGCCTTCCATTTTCCTCTGATTGATCACGTGGGGACAAATTCTCCATCCCCGTACTCCCTCAGCAACGGAGGGCACAGCCAGAGGATAATTTCTTTCTCATCCCTTTTTTCTCAGCCCCCAAGTTTGAGGCTTTCTGGGTAAGGCTGGAGGGAGGGGACAGCCCTGATGACCCTGCTGTGCACATCTTCACCTCGGCATGGAGCAGATGTACCTCAAAAGTATTTTCAGGCAATGGGCAAATGAGTTTGTGTGGGTTTGGGGACAATCAGGTCTCCAGCCACCAGCATCACCCCACGTACCCATTTCAGTATTACCAACTCCTTGAGTTGGATCTTTCTCCCATTGCAGAAATGTTCCAGGGAAAAACTCTCCCCACAACATTTGGCTGGAGGACCTTTCCCTGTGGGTGTTTGCTCCTAGAAAAAAAAGCTGATTTTAGAGCATCAGGAAAATTCTGAATGCATGAATTCCAGCTGCGTCCATCCTGTTCCTGTGCTGCTACCTGGCTCGGAAGGGTGGTGAGGTGCTGTGACACATCCTGCCCCTGGAGAGGATAAAAATCACGCCTTGAGAGGGTAATATCACCCCTGAGGAAGATAAAATCACTCCTGGAGAGGATAAACTCACCCTGGAACTCTCCCTTTCCTATTTGCCCCATCCCTCCCACCCCCCTCCACCGTGTGATTTTCTGGCAATTTCACGCACTTCACTTCGAGAACTCACAAGTTGTTCAGACGTTTGGCTGGAGAACTGAACCACCCTCTGGAGCAGGAGAGGGGGGAAGAAAGGAGTTTTGATTTTATTTCAAGGCAAATCTCCAGTGGTGAGCGCACAGCCAAAGGCCTGCAGAGACACGAGCAGCTCATGCCATGGAACCTGCGTGGGGAGCAAGAAAAGCCAGGGAATTTCTGTTGGGAAAGCATCCAGCTAGGAACCCTGTTCCTCTCCTGTGGGCACGAGACAGTTCAGGCTCATTCACAAGCAGACAACATGAAGGGACCACTGTGGCTGCATGGGAGAATGGCAGAATGAGCTCCAGGGCAGGTGGGCAACACCTTCCTGGCTGGAACATCCCAGCCCAGGAAACTGCAGAGTGACAGAAACACAGCAAGAACCAGAGAAAAGGAAAAGCCAGGCCCTCACAATGTCCCTCACACCCTGATGCTGGCAATCCAGAGCTTTTTGGGAGCTCCTCAGGGTGGGGGGCTCGGCTTGGCTGCACAGCCACCCCCATTCCTGAGTCCAGGCACATTCCTGACAAACCCTGCCCAGTCCTCCTGCAGCAGAGGCAAAAAAACCCCCTCATTCCAACTGCCAAGGTCCTGCTCAAGCAGCAGTTGGAGCAGGAGCTTAAAATGTGCCATGTGCTCAGATTTTGAGGCCCCGAAGGAAAAATTTGAGGACAATCCAATTCATCCTCATGTTCAACGCATCAGAGCACAGCAGCAGCTAGAGGGAACCACTGTCAAAGAGAGAAGGATGGAGAGAGCCAGGCAGGGGCAACCTGGCACAGGGCCTTGGAGACAGGGAAGACACTGAGATCAGCAGATGTCACATCAACAGCTGTGAGGGAAGTGGCTCTTCTAGGATTAAATATCTGCCATGGAGTGGAACTGGGGTATGACACCACAATATGGTGATTTCCATATTCTATCCTGGAGTGTTGTGTCCAACTCTAGGGTGGTCACACAAGGAAGACATGGACCTGTGGGAATGGGTACAGAGGAGGCCACGGAGCTGCTCTAAGGGCTGGAGCCCCTCTGCTCTGGGCACAGGCTGGCAGAGCTGGGGGTGCTCAGCTGGAGAGGAGAAGGCTCCAGGGAGAGCTCAGAGCCCCTGGCAGGGCCTGAAGGGACTCCAGGAGAGCTGGAGAGGGACTGGGGACAAGGCCTGGAGGGACAGGAGCCAGGGAATGGTTTGCACTGGCAGAGGGCAGGGCTGGCTGGGATCTTGGGCAGGAATTGTTGGCTGTGAGGGTGGTCAGGGGCTGGCCCAGGGTGCCCAGAGCAGCTGTGGCTGCCCCTGGATCCCTGGCAGTGCCCAAGGCCAGGCTGGACACTGGGGCTTGGAGCAGCCTGGGATAGTGGAAGGTGTCCCTGCTTTGGCAGGGGGTGGAATTGGATGAGCTTTGAGGTCCCTTCCAATACAAACTATTCTGGGATTCTGTGACAGAGAATGGAAAAACATTTTGGGCAATAAATTCATCCACATGCTAAAGGGATTTGACTCACCCTCGCTGTCCAAGCCCATTTACTCCAGAGGTGACAGTGTCCTTCCAGGAAATAACTGGGGAAAGCAGACACCAGCACTGTCAGGGGTCTCTGCACTAGGGAAAGGCCACAAAAATTACCCCAGTGCTCGGCAGGTGGGACTTTCTCCACGCCTCTGCTCTCCAATCCCACTGTTAGAAGATGGGAACAATGGCAGCTCCTTTGGTCAAAGCTGATGTGACATCTCTAAGAGTACAAACCACAACAAGCCACTCACACCAGTGCCCAGCACAGAGGATGAGCCTCATCCATCAGCGTGCTGCTCTTTTACATCAAAAACAACATGCAGTGGGAGACTTTGGAGGAACAGAGAGATTTTGCTATTTCCCTCTGCCAGATACCTCCAGTTACCTAGGAACAGACACTTGTCCAATGCAGCCAGTTCTCCTCATCAAGCACAGGATGAGCATTTATTGTCTTGTGATCAGGAGAAAAACACAAACAAAACCCGGAGATCCACAGGTGACATGAAACATCACACACAGACATGCCACGTGACTCCCGACCACACCAGGAGCCAGGGCCGGGTTAATGGTGTTAAGAACTTTTAGAAATCTAATGTAAACATTTAAAAACATACAGAGGAGTCCAAAAAATAAAGAAAAAAGCCACGGTTGTTCAGGCAGCGTGTTGGGTCAACTTTCTGGAATTACGGTTTGTGGCATCGAAGAGGAGGGAGGGGGATGAGATGGCAGTTCCCACCTGGAGGTGCATTGATCTCCACAGGGATCTCAGGCAGTGCAGCCTAACGGGGGATTTTGGTGTCCAGCTCCAGCCATTCTGGTGGGCAGTCTCCCAGGCACCCCCTTCTCCTTGCATCAAGCATTTCCAGTGTGATTCAGGGTGGGTGCTTCAACACAGCCCCCACATTCTCCAAGGGGAAAATCCCAAGGAGAAGCAGGGTGTGAAGCCCCCAGCAATACTTCTCCTCTTGGTTCCTTCAAAACCTCCAACTTGACACACTGAAATGGGGCAGGTATCAAACGGTTTTGAAGAATTTTGGCAAGAGGCTGAGGATGGCAAGGGGCAGGACTGAGGGACACAAGTGCACCATGTCCTGGGCTCCCAAGTGTGGCCAATCCCACCCTCAGCCCCGTTGACCCTCACCCCGTGGTGCAGCCATTGTATTTCCAGGGAGTCAACGCCAGGCAGTTCTTTCATCACTCTGATGGCAAGCGACAAAGAACACTTAAAATTACACTTGACACTAGACAAAGGCACCTAAAAGCTTCACAACGCCATCAGGTCATGTTCTGTTAAGAAGGCTCCAAGAGCTCATCCTCCCAAGCACGTTGCACGCTCTCCAGGAGGAACCCCTGGTGCTGGGAGCACATTCCATGTCCCAGAGCCAGTGGAGGGTTGCTCCTGCAGCAGGGGCTCAGTGTGGCTGTAAACGGAAATTCGGGGAGACTCTGCCCTCCCATCTGGGGTTGCTTTTGCTTTGGCCCTGGTAACACAGGGGTCATGCAGACTCCAGACTGTGCTTCCCTCATTATTTACAGTGTGACACAGGACAGGTTAATAGGGAAACAAGGAATTCTGCAGGGGCGAAGGGGAAGCAGGAGCTCTCCTCTGCGTACCATGACTTCATTAGATAAGGCACATGTAGAGAAAAATTTTCAAAAGACCACTTGCAAATCAATTCCACCTAGCTAGGACCATGTCCCTGTCCCTTTCCAGGAGCCAGTTTTGTTTTCCAGTTGCTCAGTGTGAATTTGGGAATTTGGAATAACCCCATAACTGCCTGCCAAGGCAGAAGGCTCTGCATCAGATCCCCAGGGTGCCCAACCCCTTCTAGGTCTCCCAAGTGAGTGGAGCACTCCGGACCATTGGCTGAAACTTTGAGAGCCAAAGACTTGGAACACTCACTCCCTATAAAGAAATTGGGAACTGACCTCCCATTTTGGACAGGTTTGAAAAAATTCACAGCAGGCTGAGGGGGAAGAGGAAACCGCAGCTTTTGCTGCCTGGATCGCTGTAGGACACAGGGAATTGGATGGCTCAGGCACAGAATGGAGATGAATGACAAGGTGGAGGATAATCTCAGGGAAAACAATCCCTCTCAACAGCTTCATCCTTCCTTCAGCTGATCCATGGGGAAAGGCAGGAATCTCTCTCTCATGGAAGTCCTGCTGGCCACAGAGCTAACAGCAGCCACGAGGGCTAACAAGCTTCCCTTGGTCTCCCAGACCCCACTGTAATGTTTCGAGTTCAGCTACACCAGCAGAAGGCAGAATTAAACTATTGATTGTAACAGAAACATTTCCAGACCAAACTGGGGCTCCAGCACTGAGATCAATTATTATCTTGCATCCAGCTCCTGGCTGGGAGCCCAGGAAAAAGGTGTCCCAGCAAGACAAGGTGCGTCCAGTGGGGCATTCCTTGGGCCAGCACAAAACCTGGCTGGAAGTTACATGGTGGGGAGATCTCGTGCTGAGTCCCTGTACCAGGGTGAACATCACCAAGGCCCAGTGTCAGCTCTGCACTGGTTTCCACTGGGCTTTGAATCATGAACTTAAGGAGATGAATCTGCGCCTTTGGAACACACAGATCCGGCAAGAGGTTTTGGCAGCAGGGAAAGCATCACAACAGTCTGAGCCAGGCAAATGAGGACTTGTGGGGACTTCACATCCGAGGACTCACTCAGGGCATGCTCTGTTACCTGCAGGGATCTTCCCACGGAGGGTGGAGCTTTCACAAATCACTTCAGTGCCACCAGTACCGAATAACTGAAGTGCTGCATTTCCCTTAGAGTGAAAAATTCCACATTATTCATCCAGGAGAGTAAACACCAGTTGCTATTAATGCTCTGATTGCGTTTGCTACAGACGGCGTGGTGCTGTGCTGGGCATTCCATGGAAGCTGAGCAGGAGCAGGGGAAGGAGCAGCTGTGGTAGTGTTGCCATCGTGGGGAAGCCGAGCCTTTTCCAGGGATGGTCAGGAGAGGATTCCCTCAAGCAAGGGCAGTGAAGGTTTTGTTCTCAGTCTGCAAGGAGGCAAATACTGGTGACTCAAGGCAAACAAAAAGCTTTCTGCCATGGCCGTGCAGTGCAGTGGAGGTGGGGAGGGCTGAGAGCACAGGATCCACAGGGATCAGGAGACAAGAACCAGAAAGGCCCCCGAGATGAGTGGGGTGCTTGAGGGGGAATGCAAATGATCTTTTCCAAGAACAAGAATATAAAGACTAAAAAGGAGAGAATCCAGGCAGTTTGCAGCTGTTGCTGCTTAAGGCCATTGGTTTCCAGAGGGGTAGTTGGGCACTGTGGGATACTCTGGCAGGCTGTTCCCAGAAAAATTGCTGTACTGGGCCTCCCTGCTGGGAGGGTTCCTCCATGCACCGCTGTTCCACTCATCTTGAGCCTTCTGGAAGCTTCCACCAGCCCCTCGGTAGATTTTATGTACCTAAGAGACAAAAGGGAGGACAAGAGGAGAGTCAGCACCAGGAGCCCAGAGCTGTGCCTCTGCAGAGCCACTTGGGAGCAGGACCATGGATTTGTTCCTCTCTCTGGAAAGAGGTGGATTTCTGAGGAAAAAAGCACAAAAAATGCAGTAATACAGTGATCAGAGGTGCAGATAGAGCCGATCAACCCAATACTTGAACACATCTCAGCTGCATGCCCAGAATTCACAGGGGGATCCCTCAGCAAGGCAGCCAGCCCAGGCCAGGGTTGGGCTCTTCAGGTCCAACACCACTGCTTCCACAGAGCTTCTGCCCTCCCTGTCTGCTAAAGCTTTCCACAGAGTCCTACTGCAAATCCTAGTTTCTGTAGAGACACAATTCCTACCCTGCCAGCTGGTCCCCACTGCAGATGCTTCACCATTGACCATCCTGAAGAGCAACAAATCATGGAATCACAGGATTGCTGGAAAAAACCTCCAAGACCACCAAGTTCAACTATCAGCCCACATTTTTTTGAATGCTCCCAGGGATGATGGTGCCCCCACTACCCTGGGAAGCCTATTCCAATGCTTCCCAATCCTTTCTGTGAAAAGAAATGTTTCCTAATATCCAATCCAAACCTCCCCACTTCACACAGCTTCAGGTTGCTCCACATGAAGCTTGCTTTGCATGACATAAAGCAGTATCACCACATGACACCGTGACAATTTTCAGCCTGAGCTGTCTTGTGCTGTCTAGATTTGTCCTCCAGAAACTCTGAGAGACATCAACTGACTGCACTGTGCAACCTTTCAAAGCAGTGATGGCTTGTGGTGGCTGCTGAGTTGCCTCTTCCTATTATTGTGATACACAGCAGGGATTCTCCAAGGCAGAGAGAGATCTGAAGTATCTCAGAATCCCAGAATGGTTTGGGCTGGAAGACACCTTAAAACTCATCTCCTGAGTCCATGGGCAGGGACACCTTCCATTAGAAGCACCTACCCTTATAATGCAGATGAGCATTGCAACTGCTGACATGGTGAACATGATGGCAGGGAACAGCATGAACACAGCAGCTGCCACACTGGTGCTGAAGAAGGTGATGGCTGCCAACCATCCACTGGAAGAAACAGATAAAGACACACAATATATTTATAATCTGCTTTCCCAAGTGTCCTTGTTATCAGAAAAACTGTTTACTTGCTTATAAGGCCCCACCAGAGGTTGCCCAGAGCAGCTGTGGCTGCCCCTGGATCCCTGGCAGTGCCGAAGGCCAGGCTGGAGAGGACTTGGAGTGACCTGGGACAGTGGCAAGTGTTCCTGCCCATGACAGGGGGTGCAACAGGATGGGCTTTAAGGTCCCTTTCAACCCAAACCATTCTCTGCTTCTGTGATTCATAACCCAGAAATTACAAGGAAGCTTTTAAGCTCTTGAAAATGAAATGAAGATAATTGACAGAATTCAATGCAGGTATTTCCCCAATATCTCAACTCTCACTTGCTAGCATCCCTCACTAATCCAGTCTGAGAGCTTTAAGGGACACCCAGCTGCATGGAGTTTGGGAAGAGAGGTGCTTTTTTTTGTGCATCTAGAGACCAGAACTAGGATCAGGGAACACCAGGGTCCTTTGATTTACACTCCATCTCTGTTCCTTTGCTGGCAAAAACCAGGTGAGGCATCAGCAATTCTGAAACCAGAGTGTTAAATGGAGTGCTAAGACTTTCCATTACTTCTTGTTTCAGCAGGAATTGCTCTCGAGTCTCTACAGACAGGAAGTTAAAATGCCAAACAATTATAACACAACCAGGGACAGACACTAACAAGCTCCCATTTATTTTCGGAGAACTCTCACAGTACTTCTCATAGGCCAACAATGAGTCACCACACTCAGCTCACCGTGTGCTGCCAATGCTGAGGGCAGTGTTGAGCCTGACACGGGCTGCTTAAATGGGAAAAGAAATGGGCACTGAGGAAAGGGGCTACAAAGAGCAACCAGGTGAAGATCCCAGAGTGGTTTGGGTTGGAACCTTAAAGCCCAGCCAGACCACATGGGCAGGGACACCTTCCACTAGACCAGGTTGCTCCAAGTCCCATCCAACTTGGCCTTGATTTCTGCCAAGACAGCAATGAAACCCGAATGATGCACCCCAAGAGCAGATACAGCTGTGCCACTGGGGAAATCAGAAAGCTTCTTCCTCTCCACCTTGTCCAGGCTCCCATCAGCCTCTCCAAGTCCATGGAAGCAGCCACAGCTCAGAGCTCCTGGGCCTGCTGGAACATTCCTGCTTACCACGCTCCCCATCCGGTGAAGCCGATCGCCTGCAGGACTGTGAGGAGGAACTGTGCCCCAAAGATGAAGAAAAAGGCCATGAAATTAAAGGAACTGTCTGACCTGTGGAGGAAGAGAGGAGGTCAGGGGAGCATTGGCACCTTGTGCTGCTCCACACTCACGTCTGACCCCACCACCACATTCAAACCCTCCCCAGCAGTCACTCCAAAGGGCTCCCCCCATGGCTGTGTGCTGGGAGCCTTCTCCCCCTTCCCTTGCAGCGAGAGCACACAGCTCCATGACTCAGCAGCACAGATTGTCTCCCAATAACCTGGCTCTTGCAATTGTTCTCCCCAAGGAATTGCATGAATGATGACATACAAAGAGAGGCTGAGGGACACGAGTCTCCTACACAGAGAGTCTGAATCATTCTCTGACCAAACGTCAGCCCAGCCTGACACCTGCCCAGCTCCACCCCCAGCAAGGAGGCATGCAGGGGCCTGATGCTGGCAGGCAGAGCTTGTCCATACACTAAAAACGATCACTGAGCACGAGAATTCCAGCTGGGAATGTCTCAGTGTCTGCTTGTCATCACGTTCCCATGGCCATGGTAAATAATCCAGCACTGGTACATCATAGCAGGGAAAACAGCCATGAGAGAGGTGGGTGGTACCCTGAAAGCAGAGGCACACTTCCCATCTCTGCAAGCTCCCCATCCTCAGGATGTACAGGTGAGGTCCTTGAGTTTATGCAGGTACAATAATTAGCATGAGAATGACCCCAAGCAAGATGCTGACCAGGACATTCAGTCTCTGTCATGGGTGCGCTGGGGGCCCAGCACAGCCCTGCCCAATACTGGGCTCTGCCACAACACATCTTCAGCCCCTCAAACCAGCCACACCAGGCACATCTGAAGCTCCTCAAACTATCATTTCTAGTGGTACAAATGATTCCCATACTCTAAGGAACTCAAAGAGCCAATGATTTATCTACAGATCTACAAAAATGCTTCAGGTGCTTGTGAGGCAGTTTGCTGCAAAAGGGAGTTAAGAAAAGACCTCCAATCACTGCCAGCTCCTGCTTAAGCCCTGAAAGTATTTAAATGCTTATTATTTTAATTATTTTTGTTATGCTAATGATTGTCAGTTTTATAACTCTAGCCCCTGATGCCTTGGGAGGAGATGAGGGAGGTGAGGCATGTGGTGAAGCCTCCAGCCAGACCCACACTCCTCAGAGCTGCCCGAGTTGGTCTGGGTGTCTGTCACAGATGGTGGCTCTGGAAGATTTGTCATCCTTGAGTACCCTCACAATCCACCCTTCAAACACCACCTCAGAGTATAGCAATACTGTACTCTGAGGTGGTATTTGAAGAAAGAAATACTTTAGGCTGGGCCTGCTGACAGTGGTGCCTGTCAGAATCCAATTAACAAGGATTAGGCTCGAGGCTGAGCCTTCAAACAGACTCTTGCAACTCCGACCTGAAGGGGCTGGAGGAGTCTTCATTTGAAAGGATCTGCAGGAATTAGTGGGGATACAGAGAAAAGGTGATTTCTCATCCAGCTTTCTGGTGCAGATTTGCTACAGCTTTGCCCTAGCAGCAAAGCCCTGCTGCTAATTTAATTTGGGATGCAGTGGGATGATGAAAGTTTTACCGAAGCATCCTTGCAGGACAGAGTGCCAGCATGGAAGGGTGGCCTCCTCCAGGACAAGCAGGGCTGATTTTGCCTCTGGAATCACCTCTTGCTGTGATCCCAACAGTGCTGCAGTGATTTCCACACCTCTTCCCCACTGCTGTCCCAGGGGATGATCCTGGGCTCCCCACTCTGTCCCTGGGGTTGAGTCTTTCTTTAACTGCAAGCCTCTGCACAGAGTAACCTCAGGGACCTCTCAGCATTCACTTGCATAAACACATCCAAACAACGTTCAAGGAATAATGAGAAACGGCCCTTGTGGAGCCCGGGGGAGGTCAGCAGGGAGGAGTAATTTTTCCCAGACTTTAGAATAGAAATTCCTCTTTGAACAGAGCTCCAGCACTTGGAGGCCCTGGGGCTTCTGAGCTTGGGATGGGGACAAACTCCAGACCCAAAGGGCAAGAGTTCAGAGCTGGGATTTTCCTGTCATTTGGAATTCTGGGACAAACCCAACCCTCCTCTTTCCAGCAGAAATGGCCCTCCCCTGTACTCCAGGATGCCACTGGTGATTTAACAGCACCTGCCCAGTGCTGTGGGCACACAAAGCATCAGTTCGGAGGCGCATTTAAACAATGAATGTATCATGTGCTAGACAGGACACACTGCCACCTCCCATTTCCATCACCTGCTTTTTGTTATCCAAACCAGCTCATCACAAAGCCTGGTGAATAATCAAAATCCAGAGTATCCGACCAGGAAGAGCTTCACCTCCAGAGGGCAAAGCTCTGAGTGGTGTGGGGGGGGTGGTGGGCACTGGGCAGGCCCCTCCTTTCCCTGTGTCAGGCTGGGAACTGGTCAGGACCCTCCTAGCTCTGCCAGGCATTGCACATTCATGTTTGAGTGATGCCTCATGGTCCACAGCAAATGCAAATGATTATTAATTAAAGCAAAAATGTAGGATGGCTTTAAATATTTGTGGAGTTTCAGAAGGACTGACTGCAGGGAACTGCTTTTATCTAAATAGCTAAGCAGACAAGCTCTCAAGTAGCTGGAGACAGAAATCAGAAGAGTTCTCAAAAACTAATAATAGTCTTCCATCAAAATAAGCCTCAATGAAGCTTTACCAAATTAGTACCTATTTCAATGCTGCACTGAAATGAGGGTGCTGCTAAGTTTGAGATTTTTAAGTAAAATATGAATTTAACCCTCTTTGAAGTGGCAAACTGGTCACCTCACCATTGATACCCCCAATCCTCTATCTAGTATTTAAAAGTAGCCACATTCATCTTCACTTTGAAAGTAAACAAGACATTCAGAACTCAGGTGCTGAACCTTCATCCCAGCCACAGAGATCTCCCCCAGCAGCATTCCCCAATGCCAATGGGAGAAACTTCCAGAGGAAACTGGACCAGAAGCCCTCCTGGGCTCGTACTCACCGGAAGGCTTTGTAGGCAGGCCGGAACCAGCACACGTAGCCACAGGGGCTGAAGAGGATCAGCCAGAGGATGGCCAGGCCAAAGTTGACCCCATAGCCTCCCCCGATCCACCAGGCCAGGCAGGCGATGAGGTTCACAGCCAGCGTGATGCAGTAAACTGGGGAGAGGGCAGAGGAGACAGCGTGGGGTGGGGCACTGTCAGGACTTTGAGAATAGGAAACAAAAGACAATGGCTGGAGCTGTGTCAGGGGTTGGGATGGAGCTCAGGGGAAGGATCTCACCCTCCCCGAGGGTGCTGGCACTGCCCAGGCTGCCCAGGGAATGGTCCCGGCCCCGAGGCTGCCAGAGCTGCAGGAGCCTTTGGACAGGGATGGGCAGGGGGGATTGTTGGGGGCCTGGGCAGGGCACTGATGGTCCTGCTAACTCAGGATATCCCAGAACTCTACAAAGGCTACAGTGGGATTGGGTCCCTGGGGCAGCAGTGCAGCTGCTCTGAGCAAATCACAGGCTCCTGTGTGACCTGGAGCTGGGAGCACAGGAACACACAGCTCCAGAGGGATCCTGCAGCACAGGGAGGAGGGAACTCTTTTACAACATGCCAAAGCTTGGAGAGCTTAGGTAGTAACTGATGTGACCAATACAAGACTCAGGCCAGTGCTATTATGAATTATGAGCAAGGTCTAATTCCATTTATAGCAAAACCCCTTTGTGAGAGGAGAGGGGATGTGACCCCTAGCTCTGTCCCCACCTCGGAATGACTCTGTGCTTGCTGGGGCTGCCTCAGGAGCTATCTCTGAGCCAGCTCAGTGCCTTGCAGCCTCTCTCTCCACTTCCTGGGCCTCTGAGGAAGCCTGGATATCAGCTTGGGGGCTTGGCTGTGCTGCCTTGAGCAAGGGGATAAACGAACTCAAATCAGGCTGAGAATATGGGACCACAGGGGTGGCTTCAAGGCCTTTTCACATCCCTGTTCCTGTCACTTGGATAAAAAGGAACAGTTGACAAAGGCCCCCAGAGCACAGCAGTGCTGCACTAAGTAGCAGTATATGAAGGGATGCTGCTCCCTCATTTTCCTGGAGCTCACATCCCTGGAAAGGGGGTTCAGCCCAAACCAGGGGTTCCCTGCAGCTGTCCCTGCATCCCCCCAGGATCTTCCAGGCTCAAAGAGGTCAATTTACAAGCTCCTATTTTGGAAAACTGGTAGTGACTCTTTGTGATAACTTGTATCAACAAGCACAGAGAAAGAAGGAGGTGAAAGGTCCAAACATCGAAGACCCTCCAGCACAGCCTGGTGATGAGCTCATGGTAACACTCTGGACATTGGCCTCAAGTTATTCAGGCAAAATTAAATCCCTGAATTTCTCTTCGCCTGTGCCAAGGGAAGGTGTCCTGCCCATTCCCCACTTCACTCCCTGCCACAGCTCTGCAGCTCATCTGCACATCACTGCCTTGCTCCTTCTGACTCTCCCCTCTCCTCCTGGGCACTGACCCACCTGCCTTCACAAAGCCTGTGTGTGGGGATCCTAAACAACTACAAGGTTTGATGGTCTTTTAAGGTTTTTGTGACTGCAAAGTCCCAAAATAATCCTGACAATACAGTCAGGGGAATGAAACCTATACCCAGCTGCTACTTCTGACTTACACATGGCCTGAGAGTAAAATAAAACAATTTTTACTGCAAAGAAAACATGTTTTACTGCAAAGAAAATGTCTTCTGAGTAGCCGATGAAACTTTGTACATACTGGTTTGTAAATGTCTTAATGTTGGGGGAAAGAATATTAGTTATTTAAATTAATTAATTCTAGGTATTTAAACTAACAGTTTGTAGATTCCACATCCCTGGCAGTGTCCAAGGCCAGGCTGGATGAGGCTTGAAGCACCCAGGGATAGTGAGTGGAAGGTGTCCCTGCCCATGGCAGGGAGTGGCACTGGATGGGCTTTAAGGTCCTTTCCACCCAAACTATTCTGGGATTCCATGAATCTATGATTTTTCATTTACACACTAATTAGCTGTACTTCTCCAAATATTCACTTTCAGAAGCTATTTATTCCCAAAAGTTACATATTTTAAAATACCCAACAAAACAACACCAAGCCAAGGGCATCTACAAAGTTTTAAGGAACTTTTGGCTCTCCCTGTGCCTCAGGTCAGAGTTTGTTCTCCAGCAGTGGGAGCTCTGGTACAACCTTCCCCAAACCTCCCTCCACCTTAATCCAGTGCTCACATCTAATTAAAGTAATGAGCAATCACCCTTCCAGCAACCACTTGTGTGTTTCTACTTTTCAAAACTGCCCTTTTCTTGTTTATCTTCTTACCTTTACATGTCTCTCTCCAACCCACACCAAAAAAATCAGGGAGACCCCCAAAGGAAGTGTGCAGCAGATGGAAATGTGAAACTCCTGAGCACAGGAGTGGAAATGTGAAACTCCTGAGTGCAGGAGATGGAAATGTGAAACTCCTGGTGCAGATGGCAGCTCTCCTGACCATGCCCAAATCCCTGGCTCTCCTCCAGCCTGCCATTTACTCGACTGAGGGACTCTTTGTTTTGGGAGAGGGGAGGACAAAGGCAGCTTTACAGCTTCGACATCGCACCAGTGAGTCTGGAGGGACAGGCAGCTTCTTCAGGCAAGAAAATTACAGAGCTCATTGCAGCAGCTCCACATAACCAAAGAACAATGGAGCCATGGATTATGCCATTATTTATGCACACAAATCTCTCTCCTACACACATCCCGTGCATCTGGAATAAAAGCCATGCCACCAAATGCAGAGCTGGCAGAAAACAAGCTTTCCTTCAGTGAGAAGGGTAAAGAGGATGACAAGCATTTGGGGAAAAAAAGATAAGCAAGGCAAAAAGATTCTTAATCTTCCAAAGCATTCCTTGTGGTTTCCTAGGCCTGCCACACCAATTTCATTCCTTGGAGAAGAATAGTTAATTTTCATTCCTGGTTTCTCAATGGCTGAGGCAAACAACAGGAGCCCAGGGCCAGGAGCTCTGTTCACACAGAGTATCAGCACATCACCAGCTGTGACAGGATCGGCTCCCACCTCCAGCAGGATGGGGAATGTTTGGGGGGCTCTGGATAGAGCCAGCATGCAGCTAGAAGACACTGCTTCCAGTGGGAAGGGAAATGTGGGGAGAAGAGGGAATTTTGGCCTTTCTAGAGCGAGGTGGGGAGCCAGGTAGCGGCAAATGGGCAACAATTATTTTGTCTAAAAATTCTCCTATTCCTCTTACTTTAGGAGAACTAGGAAATTCCTTAAGGTAGCTATTTTTGAGAGTTAAGCAGGGCTTACAAAAAGGCTGGAGAGGCACTTGGGAACAAGGGCTTGAGGGACAGGAGTGGGTGGGATATTGGGCAGGAATTGTTGGCTGGGAGGGTGGGCAGGGGCTGGCCCAGGGTGCCCAGAGCAGCTGTGGCTGCTCCTGGATCCCTGTCAGTGCCCAAGGTCAGGCTGGATGGGGCTTGGAGCAGCCTGGGATGGTGGGAGGTGTCCCTGCCATGGCAGGGCTGGATGGGCTTTAAGGTCCCTTCCCACCCAAACCAGGCTGGGATTCTGTGATCATTTGACATTAATAAAGGCATCAAATGTGGTCTGCTTTCTCCCTCTTCAAATTTACTAATAGACTTTTCCAGCACTGATACTCTCCTAACTTCAAGATCCTTCAAGGATTCAAGGCACAGCAGCTTAAAATGCAGGCATAAAGCTATATTAGAGTATTCTAAGGGGGATCATTGCTCCTCATCAAAACTTTAAAGCATTGAGATCTATGGGGTTTTGCTACACAGATACCTTTTTCCAGCACAGGTGTTTTTATTCAACTTACAGATCCACACATGATAGATTCTCTTCACCAGGAACTGGTAATCGATGGGAATTTCATCAGCAAAATTCTGGTAGAAGCATGGTTTCAGAGGGATGAACCTGGGGAGCGGCGGGAAGTTATTCACCTTTTCTGGAACACAGAACACAGATTTCAGCTGGGAGCAGAAATGTGTTATATCCTCCACAGCTTCCCAACAGTGCTGCATGCTCATCCTCTCCCTAGACCACAAATATATTGGTTTTCTTCCTCAGCAGGACATTTATTCTACTACACACAAGGCTGATAGAGGGGAATAGGAACAAGCTAATAAACATCATGTGGATTTAACACCTTTATGCATCAGGGTGAAGTTGTGTGAAAGGTGCTGCCAGGAAAAAAAACAACTTAAAATCAGCTCCAGGATGAGCTTCCTCAGGAAGGGGGAGGTGTCAGCAACATCTGGGGAAACAGCTGCACAGAGGTGTACAGTTACAACTCTTCAGAAATGCACAGCAACAGGAAAGAAAAGCTGGGGAATGTTCAGACAAGCAGATTTACCCTCGGCGCGCCAGCTCTGGGTAGGCAGGAGTGTGTCCTGGCCATGGGTCAGGCCTTAGGACCTGTTGTAGCCTGGGACAATAAGGAAGGGTGCCTGAAGGCATCCCTAACTGGAATTCTGTACCCAGGTATCATCCAGGTCCAGGAAATGTCAGATGTTGGGCAGGAATTGTTGGCTGTGAGGGTGGGCAGGCCCTGGCACAGAGTGCCCAGAGCAGCTGTGGCTGCCCCTGGATCCCTGGCAGTGCCCAAGGCCAGGCTGGAGGAGGTTTGGAGCAGCCTGGGACAGTGGGAGGTGTCCCTGCATGTGGCAAGGGTTTGGAACTGGATGGGCTTTAAGGCCCCTTCCAAGCCAAATCATTTTGTGATTCCATGATTCTATGTCAGGGATGATCTTGGTGGAAAACACACAAGATTTTTAATGGAAAAAGGCTTTATTTGAGTTTTTCCTGCAAGGTTAAACCCTAGGGAAAAAAAAAAAAGAGTAAAGAAATTAAAAAAAGCTTTGCATTCAGAGACAATAAATCAGGAAATGCTGCCAAAAGCTATATGGTGAAGAAGACACTACCTTGGGAAGAATTTCTGTTTTAAAATCAAGTCATTAAATGCCTAAATCCTCTGCTGCTGTCAGCTCCCGGATTTGTCTGCATGTGCCTGGATGTGTGCTCCTACATGTTTGGGAATGTTTGCTCTTGCCTTCCAGAGCTGATTAAAGTTTGATTCCAGGGCATTGTGACTAATTGTCTCTAGCCTCCTTCAGCCCCAGTAAACAGAATTAAAAACAACCAGAGGAAGAGATGAAGAATGTCCTGGGAAAACCTCCAAATGGCGCAGGAGACCAGAGGAAATGTCTGAACAAGAACTGTCAGCACAAGAGATCCCCTTCCCTTCCCATTATCTCCAGCTGAGGAGACATTTTGCAGGAGCAGCTCCTCAGCTCCTTTTGAAGGTTGGCAGGGAAGAGCCTAGAGCTGCAGCCAGGCTTTAGGAAGGAAAAAGGCTTTCCCTCATGCATATTTTCACACAGAAAATATGGTGAGAACGCCCACTGGGAATACATCAGAAGTAGCTATGGAATAATGTCTGAACTCAGCAGCCCAATGTGACTTGTCCTGATAAAAACAAACATCATGTCTCCTGCCCCTCCTCACCCATCTCCCTCAAACCCATTTTACATTAATCAGATGCCCTCCAAGCTGGTTTGAGTTACTGGTTAACACCACCATCCCACGGAGAGCTGATGGCCCACGGATGCTTTCAAAGTCCACAGGAATTTGGACTCCTTTGCATTAATTTTTTGTTTGCTGTAAACACCTAATGGGATTTCTCCTGCACAGTGTGTCCCTGCAGCCTAGAAAGGGATTTAACAATGCTGGATCAAGGGAAAGGGAGGGGACACAGCTTTTAAAGCTAAAAGGACAGGTCTCTAGGGAAGCCAGTAAGACCAAGATTAATCAAACACAGTTAAAGCAGATTCTCTAACAATTTTTTTTTTTGAGGGATGAGGAAACTTTTGTTGTGTCCCTCTTCGAGAGCTGAAGCTGCAGATTGTTCCTTTGGTTCTGCTCTCTCCCATTTTCTGTCATGGACAGCAGAGCTGCTGCCAGCTCTCAGTGCAGAGCTCCCACGTGGGGGGGCCAAACCCAAGCAGCCACTGCAGTTTGTCATTTCCCAAGCTCATAAAATGGTCCAAACACCCCCATGATTGTTTGCTAGGTACACAAAGCTGGGATACACCTCTTCTCTGCTGCTGCCCAGCTGCTGCCCACCTCCTCCCACCCAGAGACCCTGCAGTTCCCAGCTGTTCTGGGTTATTTCTGAGATCAGACAAAATAAATTACATGAAAATATCCCCTTTTATGTCTGACTGCAAAGCTTGGAGTGCTACAGTTCTCCCATCAAGGCTGGGATCAACGCATCAGATCAGCAAATGCACCCCATGCTTTCAAAAACCAAACTGCATCACCCATGAGCAGCAGCTGGAGGCAAATTCCAGACTTCCTCAGATTTTAAAAAAAGTTGGAATTTTGTTACTAATTTCACTGCAAGTAAAATTCAGATGGATTAATGTCAATAGCACAGCTAGGAACACTGTGGAAAGCCTCTGGAAAGGAGGAATTATTCTCATGTACTTTTTTCTGAATAAATTCTACCCTCATAAAACTTTCAAGCAAGTCACACCTGAACCTTTATCACTTGAGCAGAAACCTCAAGTGACAGATCAGGACACAGCAGGAAAGTGAATGGGACCAAGGTCAGAGAGGTAGCTGAAGAGCTCTGGAGATCACCAAGGTCTCAGGGTCTCAGGAAGGGACACAGGTCACATTCCTGACATGCTACAGCCACCACAGCATCATGAACAACACTCTCTGAAACCACTCTCCCTGCTTGCTGTATCTGAGTGCTCTTACCTGCCATTTCTAAAACTTGTGTTCCTTGGTGAGCTGCACACAGAGCAACAGATCTGTTGGAGATAGAAAATCAGGTCAGCATATGTCACTAACCAGCACCCAGAGATCCTCCTGGAACTGGAATGTTACCAGTGTGTGACAAACAAGAGCCAGAGCTTCCCACTACAAACTACTTGTGTCAATCAGCCAAAGGAGGAAGGCTGGATCCTCCCAGAAAGGATCCTGATTTCTCCTTGTGCAGAGGAAGCTCTGGCAGCACCTCATTCAGCCACTTGGAAGGTTTGTATTATCCAGCAGCAAACAAATGTGCCCCTGGCACTCCCTGGCAACGGCTGAAGATGCTCAGGGAGCCCCTGCCAGAACACCTGCAACTCCCAGGGGCAGCCACACAGGGCAGGGTGGGACCCAGCAGAGTTCATACATTGGAAGAGAAATGCGTAGAGCTCACCAGACTTAATGTCTCATTTAGGTGTTGAGATGATTTGTTGGCTCCTGGCTCTCTGTGGTGCTTCCCAACTCCTGGAACAAACGGATTATCCCTGTTAGCTGGGCACTAAACTCCTGCTTAACAAAAAAATAATCAGCTGAAACCCAACCCCACACCCCTTGTTATTTTAGAAATACTGCACAAATGCAGATTCATTCTTCCTGTTACCACCACTGAGCATGGCTGTAACTCTGGCAGAAGCAAATCCTGGGAAGTTTACCCAGCATCAGCCGTGTTGCTGATTTTGGCAGAGCTGATCCCACAAATGAAATACACAGAGAGGTCTTTGCTGAGTTTTAATTCCACCCCTTCTTCCTTAAGGATAAAAACACCATGTGTCCCTACCTGCAAATCCCAGAATGGAAACACAGAGCACAGTTTGCAACCCTGCAAACTAGCACTGTGGAGTCTGACAGAAATAAAGACAGTCTAGACTAAAATCTGCCTCTAAAAACACCAACAGCAGCCACATCAGCAGGGTCAAAACAGCCACACTGTATCCAAATCCCTCGGCACTTAGAGCAGCTGGTTCCCCTTTCCTGCACCTCAGTGTTGTCCTCCCTGTGCCCAGGTAAGGTTTTGGGTGCTGCAGAGTTTTGCAGTGACAGCTGATTTTTGGGTTGCTTTTCTTTTCATTTGAGCTACTCTAACCCAGCCCATGGAGACAACAGCACCCAGGACTGTTCCAGCAGCCTGCTCTTCCTCTGCAGAGATATACAAGCTTAAATATGTCTGCACAGAGGAGAACATACTATTTTCCTGGACCAGTCTCCAGGAAGCCCCAGAGTGTGGTCAGGAGGCTCTGTCCCCTGGGAGCTGCTCAGGGATCCATCCCTGCCACAGCTGAAGCTGTGGTCCCTCAACACCAACACTGCCCAACACTGTTTTGTATCTGATGGTTTGGAAATGGGAGCCATTTGCTTTGCATTTTTCAAATGTATGAACAGAAAACAAAGGATGAAGACAGTCAAGAACATCATTAAAACTTCACCCCACCCTTCTGCAGCTGCTCCAGGATGAGATCTGAATTTCGGGGGAGAACAAATGGCACATGAATGTCAGCTACACTAAAGCACTGAGAGAGGAATTATTTACTCAAGAATGAGCCTGCAAATAAGGTCCTCTTCAGAAGAGGATTATTTTACCTACTGCACTTCAGTGTTGGTGTCCTACAGCTGCAGAGAGGTGTCTGTCCACTGGAAAAGGGATCAGAATGAAGGACTGAGGGGACTTTCCTGGCTTGACAGAGCCAGACAATGGGTTTCCTGCAATGGTTTTCCTGTGCCCTCCTCTCAAGGAGACCTGTGATGCTGTGGAGAGGCTTTAACTCAAATAAATAAATAAAACCCCCAGACAAAGCAGCATTCTGGTAATGCACCCCCTTCCACAGAAAGACATGGTTTGGCTCCACAAAGCAGCATTAAGAACACTTCTTTCAGCAAGGATGAGCACACATGGCCATGTTTTACACTGATTAATCACTTCCTGAGATGTGCTGACCTTCCCAGCTCCTGGTAAAGGATAGGGAGCTTCTTCCCAAGAATTTTGTCCCAATATCCAACATAATCCTGCCCTCTGTCAGGTTGAAGCCATTCCCCCTTGCCCCATCACTACACTCTCTTATAAACGGTTCCTCTCCAATATGTAAATCAGACCTCTATTCACCTGGATATCTTCAGTTTAACTGGGAATAGGCGAAACCCAACACCCTGCACCCACTGCAGAGATTTTCTTCATCTATAACCCACTGCTTGTGGAGGGAGGAAAATTCTACACACGCTAAGGAAACTCCAGTGTGAAGTGAACTTTCTTTTTCCACTGTGTTCATCCATGGTCAATGAATAATTCCAAGTTCACAGTCCAATGCACATGACTCAGGAGTCCACTGGAGACAGCTGGAGCTTTTCTTCACCAGGATCTTGCACACAAAATGCCCTGTGTCAGTTCCAGGGACACCACTTCCCTCTCAAACCAAGACACAATCACAAGCAGTGCTGTTTTTCCAGGCAGACAACAACACGATTCCTTTGAATGTGACTGCAGTGTGAAACACTGCACCATCTCAGATTAGGGAAAATTTTGTGAAGGAATACCTGTGGGAATCTGCTTTGAGGAACATATCACAGAATCCTGGAATATCCTGAGCTAGGAGGGACCCTCAGGGATCATCAGTGCAGCCCCTGTCCCTGCACAGCCCCCCCACAATCCCCCCTGCCCATCCCTGGCAGCGCTGTCCAAAGGCTCCTGCAGCTCTGGCAGCCTCGGGGCCGGGACCATTCCCTGGGCAGCCTGGGCAGTGCCAGCACCCTCGGGGGGAAGAACCTTGCCCTGAGCTCCAGGCCAAGCCCTGACACAGCTCCAGCCCCTGCTGGGCTCCTGGCCCAGAGCAGAGCTCAGCCCCTGCCCCTGTGCCTGCCCTCGGGAGGAGCTGCAGCCCCCGAGGAGTCTCCCCTCAGTCTCCTGTGCCCCAGCTGAACGAGCCAAGTGCCCTGAGCCGCTCCTCAGAGCCTTCCCCAGCTCCCTGTCCCTCCTTTGCACACTCTGCAGCAGCTTGGGATCCTCCTGATCTTGTGGTGCCCACAGTGCCCCAGCACTGGGGGTGAGGCTGCCCCAGTGCAGAGCAGAGTGGGACAATCCCCCCCTGGGCCTGGTGCCCCCAGCACACGGGGGCCCTTTGGGCTGCCAGGACACAGCAGTGACTCAGACCCCAGTTGGCACCGACCAGGACCCCCAGGTCCCTGCCCACAGCGCTGCTCTCCAGCCTCTCATTCCCAGTCTGTGCCTCCATCCCGGGCTGCCCTGTCCCAGGGCAGCATCCAACACTTGCCCTTCTCACTTGTCACATGGCTGGGGATTGCACAGCCCCAGGGTTTGTCAGAGACTCCCTGTGGGGCCTCTCTGCCTTCCAGGGGGTCAGCAGCTCCTCCCAATTTAGTATCATCAGCAAATTTCCTGAGTATCCCCTGCACTCCTGCTACTGCCAGTGCTGCTCCTTAGTTCCCTGCTTTATTCTGCCCCACCAAATAGTTTTAAAAACTTATTATTTCTCCCTACTGTTTTCTTCACTACCACGGAAAGGTGGCAGAGAACAAGCAAAGGCCAGGACAAGAGAGGAGCAGAGACAGGCAGGTGGGAGAGCTGAATTCATTCCTGCTTTGCCATAAACCCACCAAGTGACCTACCTGGAGCACATCCCCAAGACCAGATTCACAGGACACGGCTCCTCTTGTGCCCTGCAGATGTCCCAGCCAATCTCAGAGGAGCACAAAATCCCAAGCTTTCCATCCAACACCTTCCCCAGTTTCTGAGTCCTTGCTTTAGGATATTTTCTGTACTGCCTTTATATTTTCATTCTGATTTGATGACTCTGCACCCAGGGAACAAGTGACAGGACAAGAGGAAATGGCCTCAAGTTGTATCAGGGGAGGGTCAGGTTGAGCATCAGAAGGAATTTCTCCATGGAAAGGGTGGTCAGGCCTTGCCAGGGGCTGTCCAGGGAGGTTTGGAGTCTCCATCCCTGAAGGTGTCCAAGGAAGGCCTGGATGTGCTCCAGGCTGGGGACAAGGTGGGGATTGGGCACCGGATGGACTCAAAATGACCTTGGAGGTCTTTTTTAACTTTCAGGACTCTGTGACTCTGTGATGCATCAAGGCCAAGAGCTTCCACACAATCCTGTACTCCAGGGTTTCATCCAGAGCACTTTGCCAAGAGCAAAGAGAGGGGCAGGATCCCAGCACAGAGCAGAACCGTCCACACTCCCTCATCAGCAGGGATTAACAATGGAAACACAAGTGGAATGAGAAACCTGGATACAGCACACATCTCCTGATGGAGAGTCAAGCTGAGCCTTTGGGGAGGATCATCAGACTACCAGGCTTTCAGAACCCAGCCTGAGCCAGGAGACACCAGACCTTCCAGAAAAGCCTAAAAGGAACGAGACCCACAGGGATGTGGGAGATCAGGATTTGAAATCACCCAGCTCAGCAGGGAATCAGCACAGCCTCTGTGCTCCCAACACAAGCAAGTGCCTTTCTCATGATCTCTCCAGCTGAATTTAAAGAGAAAGTGGTGGCTCTGCACTGGTTTCAAGACTAAAGGCTGGGTCTGAACCTCTTCCAGATGCCCATCTCTTACCAGAAACTTCCCAGAGAGCCCAAGGCAGCAGAAGCCACTCAAAACCATCAGCTCAGCATTATAAACCCCGAGCTGACACAGCTTGGCTTTGGCGGTGTTTCCTCTCCCTGACGCACCACCAGCCATCACAGGGTGGGACACTGCCCCTGCGGTGACACAACCAGCCAAAAAAATAACTCCAAATGACACTTGTCACAACCAGGGAGAATGGGGAAACTGTATGACAGCAGTGCCCTGAGAAAAGGAGCAGGGAACAGTCAAGTTATAAGGGTTATTCCCCTCCCACGACATTCCAAGATCAGCTCCACATTCCAGGAGCCTTGTGGGGACTCCTGGTTATTCAGGGGCTTCTGCTGCTCCATCTCCCCCCATGCTGGAGCTGGAGATACAGCAGAATTTGAAGCAATTCCCCTCAGGGACCCCCCCAGCCTGTTTACACAGCCCTATACCTGCTGCCTCAGCAGGTGGGCAGGAACCTTAATTTGCCTCTGCAAAACTCACAGGAGACAAATATTGATTTTGGTACAACCACATCCAGAATTGAAGTGTGGCTGCTCAGGAACAGAAAGTCAGACTGCTCAAGAAGACAGAAAGCACAGAAACACCCATGCTTAGGACAAGCCTGTTCCACCCCTTGTCACCTGCGCAGACTGGCCTCACACAAAATTGGACTGCAGACAGCAGCAAAAATACTAATTATCCCAGAAAAACGCTGAAATTCAGAGAAATCAATCCACGAAATGTTTAATTTCTAAGTCACTGCTCCCTTCATCACAAAGTTCCACAACAGAATTTCTTGAGAGAGTTACCCGAACTGAGACCAGAAATTAGAAGGGGAAGTAAAACTACGACATGCAGCTGCTGTCTACCGAGGGCAGCACACACAGACCCCCGGTACCCGAACCACGCGGATCCCCCGCAAACCCCTGGAGAATCGCTGTCACGAACCTGCCCGGCGGGAGCGGGGCTGTGCCGCCCCTGCGTCCCCCCGAGCGCTGCCAGCCGCGTCCCCAGGGCCAAGGGGGAAAGAGCCGCGGGCGGCGATTCCCGGGAGCCCCCGGGGCTGGGGCTCTCACCCGCCGCGGCACACGGGACACGGCCCGGCCCGGCTGCTCCCGCCCGCTGCCCCCGATAGCGGCTCCCAGCGGGGCCGCCCCCGATCCCTCCCCGCCCGGGCTGGCCCCGATTCCTCCCCACACTCGGCCCGTCCCCCCTGACCTGGCCCCGATACCTCCCCCACAGCCCCCCGTGACAGCCCGGGGCTGAGGGGGCGTCACCGCCCCCCGAGCCCCCGCCTCACCCCGAGACCTCCCGCGGCCCCTCCCGCCCCCCAGCTCCCCCCAGGCCCGGCTCCCCGTCCCTTCTCCGTGGCCCCCCGCTGCCCCTCATCCCCCCGACTCCCAGCTTCCCCTCCCCCGCCACTCCCCGACCCTCAGCTCCCCCTCCCGGGCCCCACTTCCCCTCCCCCGCGCTTCCCTTCCCCGACCCCCGTCTCCTCCGTCCCTCCGCCCATTTCGCCCCCGGCCCGCCCGGTGCCCCCGGCCCGATCCCCCCGCGCCCACCTCAGCGAGCGCCAGGTCCCGCTCCCCTCGGGCCGCCGCGGAGCGCGCTGGGAAACAGAGTCTCGACTACAGCCGCCGCCGCTGTGCGCCCTGCACCACGGACTACAACTCCCAGCATGCCGCGCGGCGCACACCCGCCACTGTCATGTGAGGGGCAGGGAGCTGGGGAGGGGCGGGGGCGCGGGACGGCAGCCGGGAGGGACAGAATTGTCCGGAGTACGGGAACCGACCCCGCACGGGGAGGGACGGGGGGAACGGGGAGGGATGGAGAGATAGATAGAGAGATGCTCCCGGGGCTGGGACATCGCTAGGAGAGCGGGGGGTGCTCACCTAGAGAAGAGAAGGCTTCAGGGAGAGCTCAGAGCCCCTGGCAGGGCCTGAAGGGGCTCCAGGAGAGCTGGAGAGGCACTGGGGACAAGGGCTGGAGGGACAGGAGCCAGGGAATGGCTTGCACTGGCAGAGGGCAGGGCTGTGTGGGATCTTGGGCAGGAATTGTTGGCTGTGAGGGTGGGCAGGGGCTGGCCCAGGGTGCCCAGAGCAGCTGTGGCTGCCCCTGGATCCCTGGCAGTACCCAAGGCCAGGCTGGACACTGGGGCTGGGAGCAGCCTGGGACAGTGGGAGGGGTCCCTGCCATGGCAGGGGTGTAACTGGATGAGCTTTGAGGTCCTTTCCAACCCAAACCATTTTGGGACTCTGGTACACCTCGGTCCCAAGAGCACAGAGAAATTAAAGTTTTTCCAATTAAAGACTTGAAAGGATTCATTTTCAGTCTCACTCTTTGCTAAAATTTAAAATCGCTATTTCCAACATTATTAGTTGGGGTTTTTTTATTTGTTTTTTTACTTTGTAAAACAAACTTTATTTTTCTTTCTCTAAATTTTGTGCAGTACATATCTATGTACCCACAGAACACACCTTAGTAAAAAGGCTGTCATCCATGCATTACATTACTTTTTAGTTAATGATATGAAAAATTCTGACAACAGTCTTGTCGGTAAATACGTAGTTCTTCCTCCCCCGCCCTCCCTCCCTAAGTTGACTGGTCCGAAAGAGAAAATTTTATTTAGTTTTTTCTTTCTTTTTTCTCTCCAGCCTGAACACTTATTCGGTTCTAGAGCTCCTACAGTCCTTATTTTCACCCCCTTAGACTCCTTAATGTAGGTAGGGATCCCTCTCCAATGTCTCAGCTCTGCAAATCCTGTTAATTCAGCTGTATAAAACCCCAACTCGACTTTAAAAGTCACCCTCGAGCACTGGGGCCGTGGTTTCTGTCACTCCCAGCTCCTGGGAGTGTGTCAGGCTCATCCGTCTTAGCCCAACAAATGCTGAGACCTCTCTCCAGACTTACCCCAGAATTTCCCCGAACCCCACGGAGCTTCCCCGGGGCTCATCCGGCTGCCCCGTTTTGCCGGGGATTGTCCCCAAAGCCGGACGGGCAGTGCCGCTGGCTCCAGGACTTTCCAGCTGGCCGGCACTTTCCGGGAGGGAAGGAAGGGCCAGGTCTCCTGTTCCCATCCATCGGGATCAGCGACATGCAGGGAATATTTTGGGTGTGAACCAGCAGAGGTCACTCGGCCCCAGTAAATCCAGTGCGGCTGGACCAGTAAGAGAGGGAGCGGTACTGGAGAGAGCGGAGCCGGGGAGGGGACACCCCAAACTCCTGTCCCCTGTCCCATGGCATCCCGTCCCTCCAGAGCCCACCCCGACCCGTACTTCAGGTCTGAACCCTCCTTGACAATTGCCAGCTTCTCCCTTGGAGCCATTTCTCCCGAACATTTTTTTGTTTAAAGAGCAGCTCTTCACAAGGAATTTTTAAACGGATTCGCCATGCTTTAATTTATTATTTTATTTTCCCGAAATACACCAAAGAAACAGGGTTATTTTTGGAGAAAAAGAGACACATTTTTAAAAAATTACAGCCAAAATGTCAGTGTGCAGCAATCCAAGGGTGGCACCCTGGGCTCTGGTGCTCCCACATCGGACACAGCGTTCCCTGGACACCCCAGCTCCACTCCCTCCAGCCCCAAAGTGGGTGACAGCCCTTCCCAACATCTCCACAAGCTGTACTGTGTTCCAGGCTGCTCCCAGCTCTTGGGAGCAGCCAGGATTTATCCTGCAATAGCTGAACTCCAAAGTGGTGGGAAGGTGGAGGAGGAGTCCTATTGTCCCCTGGGAATGCCCGAGGGCAGCAATGGGAGCTGGCACTGACTGACCCTGCTGCTCCAAGGATCCCTTTTCATTATTTCCCTCTGCTCCACAGCTCCTGGACAGCCCAGCTGTGCTGCTGAGGGCACAGCTCAGATCTGCACAGGCAGCAGGGAACAGACACCCAGGTGACAGTCACAGGAGACGCAGAAGGGAACGAGGATGAGATTTGCACATTTCACACCCAGTGATCCCTTTGACCTGTCTGCACCCAGAGCAGATTCAAAGAATCCTGGAATATCCTGAGCTAGGAGGGACCCTCAGGGATCATCAGTGCAGCCCCTGTCCCTGCACAGCCCCCCCAACAATCCCCCCTGCCCATCCCTGGCAGCGCTGTCCAAAGGCTCCTGCAGCTCTGGCAGCCTCGGGGCCGGGACCATTCCCTGGGCAGCCTGGGCAGTGCCAGCACCCTCGGGGGGAAGAACCTTGCCCTGAGCTCCAGGCCAAGCCCTGACACAGCTCCAGCCCTTCTTGGGCTCCTGTCCCTGTCTTAGATCAGAGATTGGTGCCTGGCATCCAAGTCCTTTCATCCTTATTAAATCCAGGACATCCATGAACATCCATGTAAAATGCCCTGGTATGTCTGGGGTGCTCTTTCCTTCCTAGGACTGGGAACTGTTTGAAAATGTGGCTCAAATGTTCCTCGGCTGTCTCTGATTCCTTCCCACAGATGCACCATCCCCCCAGCCCTGTCTCCAGTCTCCTGCCCCAAAATGTGGCCCTGGTACTGCCAGGTACAGTCCCTGGCCCTCAGCTCAAGGGGTACTTAAACATGATTCCCAGAGGCAGAACCTTCCCAGACCTCTGCTCTTCCTAGGAGTGCCCAGGCTGGAGGATGCAGAGGGGCTGGGAAGAGTTTCCAAGGGTTCCAAACCAAACCCACACCCACAGGGCACTGATCCAACCTCCTCCTGGCTCACTTTGTTGTGCCCTTGGCATTAAGTGAAGCAAGAACACCTCCCAGTGTCTGAAATCTACCCTTATGTCCAAACCCTGCACAGGATGGATGGGATCTTGGGCAGGAATTGTTGGCTGTGAGGGTGGGCAGGGGCTGGCCCAGGGTGCCCAGAGCAGCTGTGGCTGCCCCTGGATCCCTGGCAGTGCCCAAGGCCAGGCTGGACGCTGGGGCTTGGAGCAGCCTGGAACGGTGGGAGGAATCCCTGCCATGGCAGGGGTGGAACGGGATGGAATTTAAGGTTCCTTTGAACCCAAACCCTTCTGTGATTCTGGTACCGCTCAGTCCTGAGTCCCGGGAAGAAATTAAAGGTTTTCCCATCACTTTGAAGGATTTGCTTCCACCCTCACTCTTTGCTAAAATTTAAAATCACTATTTCCAACATTGTGGGGTTTTTTGTACCTTGTGAAACAGACTTTATTTTTCTTCCCGTAAATTTTGTGCAATATACATCTATGTACCTATAGAACACACCTCAGTAAAAAGGTTGTCATCCATACATTATATTACTTTTTATTTAATGTTATGAAAAATTCCAACAACAGTTTTTGTCCTTAAATAAACGTTTCTCCCTCCCCTGCCCTCCCTTCCTAAGCTGACTGGTCTGAAAGAGGAAATTTTATTTAGTTATTTTCTTTTCTTTAAAAAAATAGAAATTACAATCTTACAAGACAGAACATTCAATGAGAACAGAAGCATTTTCCTAAATCTAAAAAGTAAAACATTTCCATAAAACCTGTTGGTATCTACAGGTAGGTAGGTGTGGAGGGGTGTAAATGGAAATAAAAGGTTTTCCATTTCTTCCTTTCATTCATAGAGATAAAAAATAACATAAAGCCAACTGAAACTTTATATATTTTTCTCTTTTGCACCAACATTCACAAGAATATATATTATATATATTTTTGATCCATCTTTATACACAGTGTGAGGGTTCTGTGGGTGGAAATGGACACTCAGCTAAACTGCCAGAGCAGAAAAACACTAAATTAATCTTGGTCTGGAAAAGAGCCATCGCTGGCGGCCGAGGCTGCCCAGGGCTGTTGGAAAGGAACATCCCGTGTTGGGATGGGAACGTCTCCAAGACGCCGAGCACGGAGCTCCAGAGCCAAGGGATGGCTCGGGGCTCCACTGGCCACAGGGCGGAGCAGAAATCTCCCTTTCTCGGGCATTTCTGCCCAGGTTCTGTCGTTCGCCCTCTCCCTGCGTGCTCGGAGCTCTGGGTGGCCCAGGGGGCTGAGGAACTTTGGCACAGCCCTGGCGAGCCCAAAGCAGGGGCTGCCAGCCCTTGCCATCCCTTTCTACGCGTGGCGCCTGTCCCAGGCCAGGAATCACCGAATCGACACCAAATCACTTTATCCCCTCCCAAAAAATCATCGAATCAAGTCGGTTCCTTGAAAGAGAACTGAAAAGTGCAGGTTCCCGCGGTTTGGCAGGTCGAGTTACACGTGTTTAATACTTCCAGTCTTCCCTAGGTTCCCACGGGGGGCTCTTATTGCTCGGAGTAATCCAGAATCTGTCCCCGCGGGGCGGGCGCGGCCGGGAAGGGCCCCGCCTGTTCCCGAGTTAAGGTGCTTTCCTGGGTTCTTTGCCGGATGAAATGAAGTCGGTGGCGTTGACCACTGGTGTGTGTTGGCTGACGAGTACTGAGGGCGAAAAGAAGGGTGTGTGCTTTTTTTTTTTTTTATTTTCTGTTTTTCCCCAAACGTTTCCAAACACCCACGGGCTGTTCCCTGCCAGCGCGGTGGCAGTGCGGCCGCCCCTGCGAAGAAGCACAGTCATGTTCTGGGGGTGCTTTTCCCGGGAAGTGAACGGTGCTGTCGGAAATGATGCTTCTCAAAAAAAAAAAGGCACAACCCTCTGGACGTAAAAGGCAGCACTGACTTCTCGCTTCTGTCCAAGCTTTGGAGAGGGCAGGAGAGAAGCCGGGCACATCCCCAGCCCGTGGACGCTGCGCTGGACAGCGACGCATTGGCACTGGACGTCGCTGGGGCCGTGGGAGGGCTGGCAGCCTTTTCCCAGAGATCTGGCTCCAACGGGGAGGGAGCCAAGGCTGGCGGGCTCCAATCTGCTCCCAGAAGCAGTTCAGATGTGGTCAGCAAACCCAGGGAGCTCAGGGCTGCACGCAGCAGGCGGCAGCTGCCAGGGAGGAACGCGGTCCCACATTTCCCTCTGCCTTCAAGTGGAGCAGAAATCCCATCAGCTTCCTGGGGAGTCTTCCCTCGTCAAGGTTGGTCCATGGTCTTCCTTAGGAGGTCTTTTAATAAAAGCAGGAGTATCCCTCATGTCACTAAGAAAGCTGCTCATTTAGTTTAAAGGGTGCAGTTGTGGATCCAAAGGTTTTGGCTCACGCTCGGGGATGATCCGAGCTGCCAGAGGGTGGGATTGGGTGCACAAGGAATCAGCACAAAGCAGGAAAGGGGCTTGGGATTTTAGCCCTTTGTCAGCAGAAACTGGGGCTGCCTCAGAGCAGATTTTTCCCTTGTAGTTTTTGGCATTTGCTGCAGCAGGAGCAAGAACAGGGACGGAAAAATCCATCTGCAAAGCCACAGAGTCTCTCAAGCATCCCCTGCTGCTGTGGCCTAGAACAGCATCACCCCACAAATCCTTCCCTTCATCCCCTTTTGAGCCTCCCAAAAGGAGCAGCAGGTCCCAAATACCACATTCCTTCCAACCACCTGTATTCCTTGAAGGGAATTCACTTCCCCTTGACTCCCATAGGCAGTTTCTCCCCCTAAAAAGCTCCTAAATCCTGCTAACTTGAGAACAACCCCCAAAATAACAGTTCTAGGGAGCTCATTGAGGGGAAAGCCTGGGTCCAACTCAACCTGCAGCAGTATACGGCCACGTCTGGGCTCCTGTATGTGGTGTGGGAAGGGAGGACCTGGGAATGGGACCAGCTGTGGGCTGGGTGGAGGAAGGGTCACAAACCCTCCTGGGTGCTGAGCTGTGGGGCAGTTTTAATGGGATTGATAAGAGAACTACATACAACAGCAGCATGCAGAGAGTCACCGCTGCTGCGGCCACCACGGGGACAGGGACAGCCCTGGAGACCCTCCAGTGGCCACAGGTGCCTCTGAGGTGGGATGGCCAGAATGTGGGCTCTGGCTGAAGTCCCACGGGCCTGGAAAAGCTTTTGGGATGCACAAAGGTGGCACGAGGCAGGTGAACCTGCTGAATCATCTCTGCAAAGTCGGGTGGTCACCCAGCTGGATGAGGAGCTGGCTGGGAATTTGGGAAAATGCTGTGATGGAGGGCATGGAGACCCTGCAAAACATTTCCCCTGCTGCACTGGGCATCTTTTCCCTCAAACCAGCCTCCATCACAAGAAAATCCTGTGCTGAGTCCCCCACCAGCCTCAGCCAGATCTTTCTTGGCCAAGCTTCCAGGGGCCTGCTGCACCCATGGGAGATGAAATAAAACAAAGGCTCTGTCTTTTCCCTCTCCTCAGCTCCAGCCCCAACCTGACCCAGCCGAGTCAGCATTGTGCCTTTTTTATCCCATGCCTGGTATTTGGGTTAAAAAAAAAAAAAAAAACAACACAATAAAATAAAAATAATAATTAAAAAATAAAGAAATAAAAATCAGAGGTGGAGAGTGCAGCCGGGCCAGCGGGAAGGGCACTCCCTCCTCCCGTGTCTCCAGGAGCAGCCAGTCCCTCACCACTGCCGGGAGCATCTCCTCTCCCGAGCAGAGATTTCACATTCATTTCACTGGTATGGCAAAGTCCGTTTGCTTTTTCCTTCAAGGTGCTTTACATTCAAGAGCTATTGCAATCCACAGCGAGGAGATGGGGCCAGGGAGGCACCGCAGCCCCCCCGCCCCAGGGTTCTCTTGAGTTTGATTATTTGATTTAAATAAATTGCCCCAAACCTCTGAAGTGCAGTTCGTCTCCAAGTTTTGGGGAACTCGAAGGGGGCCGCTGGCTCCTGGCCTTAGCTCTCCCGGGGGTCACTGTACTGAAGCTCCGAGTTGAAAACCTCCTTATAGAGGGGGGGGAAGTTCATGGCAGTCTCAGGGTGCAGGAGACGGAAAAATTCCAGCTTGTCCAAGTGCAGGTTGCAAATGGTCTTCATCAAGGGCAGCTTGGAAACCATCTGCAGGGAGAGAAGGAACTGGTAACCACTGGGATACAGGGCGTAGAGGCCCTGATGCCACAGTTCTCCTCCCCTGGGGACAAGCAGGGGGTTTGGGGACCGCTGGGTTCCCAGCTGGAGTCCCTTGCACTGCTGTTCCCCCTGCCCTGGGCACAATGGGTGGGTTTGGGGATCCTTTGCCTGGCACTGGGGCACCAGCAGACTCCCTACCTCTGGACAGCCTGGCAGCAACCTGGCCTCACCCCCAAATCCACATCTCTCCACGGGGGGGGGGGGCTCCTCCCCACCCCATCTATGTACAGGTCAAAGCATTCCCAAAATGGTTCCTTTTGGTTAAAAACCCACTTCTTGATGCACTGCCAGGTTCAGCAGCATGGTGCTGCCTCTGCCTGCACCATAACAGATTCACAACCCTTGTAAGGAGAAATTCTTCTCCTCCTCTGACAGGTTTGAGGTCTCACTCTCCAAAATGCCCGTGTGGCTCGTGAGCTCTGGCCCAGCCACGTCCCCCAGCTCAGACACCCCCTGCACCCCTGGCCGGGTTTCCTGTGCCACTACCTTCGAGAGCTTGTCCTCGGCGGAGTGTTTCTTCTGGATCTCATGCTGCAGGGCCACGTAGATCTTGTCCTGGAGCTTTTGCACCTTCTTGGACTCAGTCAGCCATGGGCGGTCTGTGGGAGAGAAAGGACAGAGTCCCCACAGGGTCAGAGTCCCCACAGGGTCAGTCACCACAGGTCTCTCCCAGGCACAGGGCAGTGGCCCCTGGCTCTTTTAACCCTTCCTGCTCTCCAGGATGGTTTTGGGGACACTTGGCTCCTCTCTATGCTCCCCACCCTACCATGGGTAACACAGCTCCACTTTCCAGCAAGATTTAACAGATGCATTTTGTGCATCGTTAGATGAATTTTCCCCCCAAGTTCCTTTCCCAGGAATAACTGAACTCATCCACCAAGGGAGCAGTGCTGAGGTTTATGGGGTCAGCTCTCCCCACAGGACAGCCCCAGTTATGGGGCCCTCCCCCTGGCCCCTGGTACCTGGGGAGAGCAGGACAGCAGCAGTGAAGAGGGCGAGCTCCTCGTCCGACAGCTGCAGGCGGCACAGGGTCCTCCCCAGCTCGAAGACGGCACCAATGAGGTCGTCACAGCCTGAGCAGGGGCAGTGGGGACACATCACTGTCACTGCTCTGCCTACCCACCAGCAGAACCCAGCGGCACCCAGAGCTTGGAAAGGTTTTGGGAGATGAGATGGGTGGTGGGGACTCACCTGGCTGTAAATTCCAGCCTTGTCTGGGCTCCAGGGGGAGAGGACGGGGACAGGGAGTGAGAGGGAAAGCAGAGGATAAGGGGAAGGAAGAGGAGGGCAAGGAGGGCAAGGAGGGCAAGGAGGGCAAGGAGGGCAAGGAGGGCAAGGAGGGCAAGGAGGGCAAGGAGGGCAAGGAGGGCAAGGAGGGCAAGGAGGGCAAGGAGAGCCCTGAGGGAGGGGCAGCTCGGCAGCTCTTACCCAGAGATTTGAACATCTGCATCCCACCGAACTTGCCCTCGAAGAGAACGGTGTTGTTCAAGGGGTTGAACGCGCGGATCATGCGGATCAGGAGCACCTCGAGGCAACCTGATGTAGGCAGAGAGAGCGCAGACGAGGGCAGGGCAGGGCAGGGTGGGGAAGGTCAGGGGGGTTTCCATCACCCCAGGACCAAATGTAAGAAAGAGGAAAGCCCCCAGTGCATGTTTGAGGTCCAGATTGTTCATTCCCAAGAGCAGAATGGGTATTTCAACAAGTCCAGTTTGGGTTTTTGGGATTGGTTGGGTTTTTTTAGGTGTCCAATTGTGACCACAATATTTCACAAAAGGGAAATATCCAGTCATTCGCAGCCAGGCACAGAGAGACCGAGGTCGTGGTGGAGCACCGAGAGAGAGGAAAGGGTGAAAACAAAATAAATAAAAAGAAAATGGAAGGAAGAAATGAAAGAATGAGTTAAACTCCAGCGTGTCAGGCAGGCCAGCTCTGGCTTTGGGGTACAGCACCTTGCTGGGACACTGCCATGTGTCTCCAGTGCTGGGTGCTAATCTCAGTTCCCCAGCTCTGACAGATTAGAAACTATGAGGTTTTTCCAGTGTTTTGGGGATTTTGCACATTCAGCTCCCTGGCCTGGGCACGGCATCACCAGCTTGGGCAGATGGAAGGGTGGGGGATGTGGGTGTGCGCTGCCATCATCCTCCTCTTCCCAGTCTCTTGCTGGGAGAAGAGACCAATCTTTTTCTCTCAATCCTCCCTGCTCCTGTTTGAGTTTGGCACCCCTTCTCCCAGAGGAAAACCTTCTGTTCTCATTTCCATTCCAGTTTCTGGGTGACATTTGGATGAGGGCGGCCATGGAGAAAAGCCTCTGCCCAAGGCAGCCACTCCCCACGTGCCCCCCTTCACCATCACCCTGAAACGTGACCTGCAGCTCCTTCCAGCCCAGCACCTGTTCCCCCAGCACTGGGAGAACTGGGGCAGCAAGGGAGGGGACCCCCAAAAGGAAAGCACCAGCCAAGAGAAAAGATGGGATTTGCTTCTGGCCCCACGGCTGCCGCTTGGGAGAGGGGGACGGGAGGGGGACAGGGGGGACACGAAGGGGGGGTGGTAGGGATGTCAGGGGGGCAGTGGGGCTCCCCCCTCTTACCGGCTTTCAGGAGGATGATCTGGTCGTTCTGGCAGAGCTCCATGAAGCCGTCGATGCGCTTGGCGAACTCCACCACGTACTGGATGGCGTTGGAGATCTGCAGCGAGCACTGCTGCCACATGGCTTCACAGCTCTGGGGCACAGCAGGGACACTCAGGCTGTGCTGACACCCCGGCCCCCAGCTCTGTGACCCCCCAGTGCTGTGCCATCCACGGAGGATGGTGGCATTAGGACAGTGGGGACACTCAGGCTGTGCTGACACCCCAGCCCCCCAGCTCTGTGACCCCCCAGTGCTGTGCCATCCACGGGGGATGGTGGCATTAGGACATGTGGGATGTAAGCTGCCATCACAAATTCCTGCTCTGGGCAACTCCCAAAGCACTGACAGACCCTCCTCACCTCTGTCCCCACCTCAGCACAGCCCCAGGGGACACTGGCTGTGACAGGGGCACTCACCTTGCTCTGCAGGGCACGGACTTCCTCAGGGGAGTAGAGGCTCCATGCCAGGCGCTTGAGCTCCTCTGTTGTGTACTGGCACGTCTCCAGGTGAGACTTCACCACGTTCTGGGCCACCCGATCTGCGAGGTGGGGACAGCAGGTGGTGAGATCCAGGGACCCCAACCCTGTCCTCTCCTCTGGGGCTGCTGGGGCTGAGGGCTGGAGGGGTGATGGGGCTCTCACATGGTGTCATGGGGTGTGAGGACAGATGGGGCAGCAGGGGCTGAGCCCAAAGCAAGGGATGTGCCACATGACCTTGGGTGTGCTGAGCTCCATCAGGGGCCTTGGGGCTGCTCCAAGAGCTGAGGCTGGGCTCACTATCTAGAATCCCAGAATCCCAGAATGGTTTGGGTTGGAAGCTTAAATCCTATCCTCTTATTCATCTTAAATCTCATTCCTGGAAGCAGTGACACCTTCCCCTAGGCCAGGTGTGTGTCCCTGGACCTGGATGTGTCCTGCAAGGTGCTGGGGTGGCCCCAGGCACCATCCTCGGGGCCACACACACCCCACACATGCCCAGCACCGCACCAGCGCTCACCGATCTCCAGGACAGAGATGTCAGGGGGCAGCTGGGCCCCCTCCAGCGCCCCGTGTGCCAGCAGCGCCGGCTCCAGCATCAGCTCGTAGATGGACTCCTGCTTGATGAGCGTGGCATCAGCCACGTCCAGGCTGGACTGGTCTGGCGAGGGCTGTGCCGAGGCCAGCAGGTCCAGGTTGTAGTAGGTGCTGCTGCCATCGGGGGTCAGGGGGAAGTCGAAGAGGAGCCCGTCCGACAGCGTGGAGATGTCGTCCAGGTCCGAGAGGCCGCTGCTGACGCTCGTGGTGTAGACACGGCTCAGGGGCTCGGGCTCATCCTTGGCGCCACCGCTCTGCTCCTGGCTCTGCTGGTGCTTCTGCACCTCGGCGTAGAGGCTGTCCCGCTGCTTCTTGGACATGCGGCCGAACTTCACCGCTGCCCCGAGGGGAGACGGCGGCCGTGTCAGGGCAGCTTCACCCCCCCCGGGCAAAGCCACAACCCCCCACTGCCTTGGGAAATGTCCTGCCTGGTTTGGGGCTCTCTGAGCCTCCAGCAAAGCTGGGACCCCACTGGATGCACATCCTGCTCCAGACCAACCCTGGGTCGAACCAAACAGAACCAGTTTAGATTTTCCCATGGAGAAAACAAAAGCATTTCTTGCTTCCCAAACCCTCCTTGCACGGGGCTGGCTCTGCAGGGGAAGCAGCTTCATCCTGAGTGCCTGACTCGCTCCGAGGAGGAGTGGGTGGCCCCTGGGGACCCCGGGCACCTGGGGGGCACTACTCACCATCGCGGGACATGCCCAGTGCCAGGCATTTCTGCAGGCGGCAGTGCTGGCAGCGGTTGCGGTTGGTGCGGTCGATCAGGCAGTTCCTCTGCCGGGAGCAGGAGTAGCTGGCGTTGTTCTGCTGGCTCCTCCGAAAGAAACCCTGCCCGGGATGGGATGGGAGGAGTTGGGAAACTGCCCGGCTGGAAGCCAGTCCCCGCGGCCACCCCGCTGCCCGCACCCGGCGTCCCCGGGCTCACCTTGCAGCCTTCGCAGGTGATGACACCGTAGTGGATCCCCGAGGATTTGTCTCCGCAGATCTTGCACGGGATCACCTCAATTTGGGCTGCGGGGGATGGAGAAAGAGGGGAAACCACTGCGTTAATAATGGTCACTGCTGAACGGGAGGGAGATGGCTCCCATCCATGACAGCCTCAGCACGTGGGGAAACTGAGGCACGAGAGCTGGACCCACCGGCAGCTCAGCCCTTCCCACAGACACCACAAGGATTCTCACACCTCAGAGAGGTCCCTATAGGGTTCACACAGGGCATGGGGTACCCCCATCCCCCAGCAGCAAGAGACAGGGTAGGAAAGCCCTTGGATCCAGGAAAGCACGGAATGTTTCTGCCCCAGCCTGCTGGGACCCTGTTTTGGAATCACTCCCTTTATTCTTCGACTGATGTGTGCACCAGGACAGGGACAGCCTTGGTACAGGGACCATCCCCATCCCTGCAGCTGCTCTGCTACTGGGGGTCTGGCCCAAGCAGAGGGTCTGGGCCCCCACCGCCCCCCCAGCAGCTCCATTGAAACCCAGGACTGATATAGCCATCCCCAGCTCAAGGTCCCCTTCCCCCCACAAATCCGCTTCCCTCCCCGCTTCTGCTTCGCTGGCACTGAGCTGCTAATAGGCTTCGTCCTCCTCATTTTCCAGCTGCCCCAGATCTGGGCTGGCTCTGCCCTGCCGACCCGCGCGGGGGGGGACTCACGGCACCCCCGGGACTCGTACGTGCCTCCCGGCATCTCTGCACCCTCTAATCCCCGCTCCAGCCCCCACACCCCCAGCCGGGCTCAGCCTGGCTTCGCTCTCGAGGGTACTGGGCAGCCACCGCCACGCCAAAATAACACCCACGGCCAGATTATGGCTATTTCCAATCTCCTGGGCCTGTGCAAATCCCCGCTCGGGTAATTCCCTTCTGCCTCTCTTCTCCCCTGGGAGCCATCGGCTCTGACTGAGGGATGTGTTTTGTAGGGCCCCCCTCTGTGAGTGACAGTCCCAGAGCTCAGCTCATGCCACCTGTACCCCAGCACCCGGCGGGGTCCTGGGGTCCCTTGCTGCTTGGGGGAGGCTGGGATGGCACAGTGAAGCCTCACTGGGCAGAGGGGCAGCCGAGGTGCCATTGGTTCCCCAGGGATGCCATCAGTCCCTCAGGGATGCTCAGTCCCCCAGGGATGGTATTGGTCCCTCTTAGGGATACCATCAGTCCCTCAGGGAAGCCATCAGTGCCCCCAGAGATGCTATTGGTATCCCCAGGGATGCTACTGGTATCCCAGTGATGCCATCAGTCCCTCAGGGAAGCCATCGGTGCCTGCAGGGATGCCATCGGTATCTCCAGGGATGCTCAGTATCCCAGGGATGCCATCAGTGCCCCCAGGGGTGCCATCAGTGTATGCCCCGGGGCAGGTTTGCTTTCAGCCACTCTGGGGAAGGACTCACTCCAAATCCAGGTGTGAGCAGAGGGATGGATCCTTCCTGCATCCTTTGACTCACTGATTAACCCAATGTCCCACATAGCCAGGTGGTTTTGGGGCTTACCCCTCCTTCCCCAGGCTGCTGAGCTGGGCTTCTCCCAGGGCCGTGTGTTGACCCCGACTCGAGGAAGTCACATCCCATCCCTGCCCCTCCCCACATCCTCTGCCAGCGCCTCTGCGGCGGTTCTGGGCCTGAGAGAGCAGAGCTGACTTCCCTGCCGTGGGCAGGGCAGGGACCTCCAGGGCATCCTCACATCCCCTGCAGCTGCACCAACACCGCAGCCCCAGGGCCACGCTTTCTGCAGGGTGATGGGGGCACCACGGGGGCCATGTGTGGCCACCCCCAAATCACCACCCAGCTCCGATGACCAAGACATCCCCCAATTCCCTGGATCCCACTGCCATCTTCCCCCACGCTGCCGGACAGCAGGGACCGCTCCCCTGTCCAACACCCTGCGCCGAGCCCTGTCCCGGGATGGGACCGAGGTGGTGGCATGGCGGGGGGCACAGGGAGGGGGTGCCACCCCCGGCAGGAAGCGGCGTCGGCTCGTTATGCAACGTTAATTGCAGCCGCCGGCAGCGCGGGTGATGCATCGCGGGCGCCGCGCCCTCACGCCCGCGGCCGATACTCCGGTACCCGGAATTACCGGCACCGGCAAACACCGGGGCTGAGCGCGGCCCGGGGCCGCCGGCACCCACCCAGCAGAGCCCAGCCACGCCACCCCACAGTGCCCCAAAAGCGCCACCGATCCCAAAGGCTTCGTGTGATGCTGACGACCAAATCCCACCCCCGTGCCGGAGGGGAGCCCCCGAGAGCCCCCGGAGTTGAGGGTGATGGGACGATGGTGCCCTGGTGGAGGAGAAGCCCTGACCACCTCCGTGTGCCCGCAGCCTTTTGGGACTGTAATTACCATCCTGCTAATTACCCGGCCGTGCCCGCCACTGGCACCTGACCCGCTCGTAAGACGCTCGCCCCAAATAACTGACGTGGAGATACGGCCGTAACCTGGCGATGGCAATTACAGCCCAGCACGGTTAATTGCTGCTCTGATTGTAAACCCAGCTGAATCACCGAGTCGGCTCCATCTGTGTCCCCTACTGCCACAGCCGTGGACCCCCGTGGACCATCTCCCATCCCCCTGCGACCCCCAAACTCGCTCCTGGGGCAAATCCAGAAGGATGAGAAGGAATATGCGTGCGGGTGGCCACAGAGCCTCCTGCATCCCCCAAATCTCACTGTGAGCAGGGAAAACATCGCAGTAGACCCCAAATCCCGGATATTCCTCCACCCCAACCATCCCTCCCCCGTGCCTCAGTTTCCCCACTGGAGAATTTGGCATCTCTTCCCACCACAACCTTGCCACCATCGGCCACACTGCTAAACGGCGGGGGAGGAGGCACTCAGGAGGGGGTGAACCTTTTCCCCCTCTGGGGGAGGAAGCAGGGAAACTCCCCCCTGGGGCCAATGGGGCTGTAATAGAGATCAGGATAAAAGAAACAACTAAAGGGTTAAAAAACAAGTAATAATGATCTCCAGCCGGCAATTAAAATGTCCCGGCGGTGGTATTTGCTCTCCTCCCACTGTAAACACTTCTTGCCCAACTCCCGGCCCGCTGCCACCGGCCGGCCCTTATGTAAGTGGCCCTGTGGCACGGTCCGGCCACGGGGCCCGGCCGTGGCGGGGCGATGGCCCCCGGAGCGGCGGCTGCGCTTGGAGCCATCCTGTCCCACTGACACACTTTCTGCCCGTGGCCACGCACGCTTGTGTAACCACGGCCGTTAACCCTTCCGGGCCCGCGGCCACTCCGGGACCAGGCTGGCGCTCAGAGCAGGCACCCCGACCTCCCGCCACCGGGAGCGGGGATTTTAGGGTGATACCTCCAGCTGGGGACACCCATTTGCCATTCTGAGCTGCAGCTCCAGGTGAGGGACACGGGTCTGCCCCTGCACAGTGCCGAGGTCGCCTGTCGCCCCCCAGACACAACGGTGGGTGGCCCCTCCAGCCCAGCACCGCTTGCTCCAGACCACGCTGGAGGCTCCGGTGGTTTCGGCAGAGCCAGAACCTCCCTCCCCGGAGCAGGAACCGGCCTTGGTGCCACGCCGGCACACCCTCCTCTCCATCGCCTCCGCCCCAAGGGCGGGCATCTCTTGCGCCCCAAAACAAAACAAGGCAGGCCCTGCAGGATGCAGCCAGGGGGCTGGACCCCCCTCTCAGGTGCAGGGAGGACATTGGCCCCATCCTCCTCCTCCTCCCCCTATCCCTCCCCTCGGCTGTATGATCTCACTGCTTTGGGGGAATCACCCCAAAACCCTCAGCACCCTATTGAGCCTTGGGATGTGCTGTGGCCCCACTGCTGCTGGAGGCTTTTTGGACCTGTCCCCCCTCCCATCGGCATAACTGGCTGCCCCTGGCTGCGGGGTGAGGACTCCTGGGAGGGGCGTGTTTGGCAGATCCCTGCACAATCCCCTGCACAGTCCCCAGGGCGAACCTGCACAGCTGTCACCCCACAGGGGCAGAATATGGCCACCCCTTCCCCTGGGGGCCACATGAGGCCATGGTGTCCTTGCCAGAGGTAGTGGGGTGAGCGTCCCAGCTCTGAGTATTTCAGAGGTAGCTCTGTGCCTCTGGGGCCATCCCTGCCCCAAATACCCCCAGTGCTTCCCCAGTGCCCTGGCTCATTACCCAGTGAACCTGCTGGGAAAGCAGGTCCGTGCCACATCCCTCTGCCAGGCTCAATCGATGCCACAGGACAGGCACATCTGGTAATAGGCAGCAGCCCTGCAGCCCCCCGGGATCCCCCAGCCCCAGCCAGGGCACTGGGATGCTCCGATGCTTCACCTCCACCACGTCTCCCCTTCCAGGGAGCATCCCCCTGGTGCACCCAGAGCAGGGAGAGGAGGATGAGTCCAGGCTGCACAGGGATACGCAGGGACCGATGATGCCACCCCACTTCCCATTCCTGCCCTAAACCCCAGCTCTGCTTCTGCATCCCCTGCAGCAACCTCCAGCCCTGGGAGTGACTGCGCTTCCCCACAACCACCATCCACTCTTTTGCTGTTGGGGTAGAAATAAATAAGGAAATAAACGGAATTATCACCCCTTTACATCTGCTGTTTGCTTTGCTATTAAACGGCCTCCAGTGCTGCAGCGCCTCGGGGTCTCCCAGCACCCCGGCACTTTGGCCATCGCTGCCAAAAAATCCCATCCCCATCCATGCACCCCAGGGAACCCCAAACAAGCCAGGCCCATGCCGGGTGTTCACAGCCCTGGCTCCAGGCACAGGGACACTGGCAGCACCGAGGCCAATTGGGCAGTAGGGAAAATTTAGATGACACAACCACGGCCCCGTGCTAGGCTGGTATGCTGGAGGGGGAACTGCTTTCCTAATTGATTAGCAAAGATTTCCTGGAAACTTTTGACCAGAACAGCACTCATCTGCTCTCACCCCGCCCTGGGGCAACCCCTGGCCACCTTCCCTTGCAGGCACGCGAATGGAGAGTTTTGCATTCTCCCCAGTCCCCAGCAAATGCTGGTTTTCCCTGTCCCGTGGTGCAGTGTGTGCCCCCAACAGGGAAATCGTAGCGCCGGACGGGCGGTGTGGCTCCCCCAGGGCCGCCCCGCTCCTGCCCGGGCTGCTCCGGTTCAGCAGCTCCGGTTCAGCAGCTCCCGTGCCACGCAGCTCCGTGCCAAGGCCAGCCCCGCCGGCGCAGGACGCAGCCCTTTGCACTTTGCCTGGTGCAGAAGGGTGGCAAAGGTGAGGCAGCGGGGAGGGGGCCCTGCCAGCCCGGGGTGGGGACAAACCGGGCTGCGGTGGGAGAACCCCTCCGGCACTGCTGCTAAACCGGGGGGAATTATCTCCCTGGGGCTAAAAAAAGGCAGGAGAGCAGCTCTGCTCACCACATCCGATAAACCGTGCTGATTTAGACATTAGCAGCTCTTTAAATAGCCGCTGCGAATTCAAAGTTAAACGTGACAGCGAGCAGGGACAGCGACGCTGGGCTGGGGACAGGGACCACCGGGCTCTCCACCACTGCTCTCCTCTCTCCAGGTGCTGACTCTCCCTGGGGTTTTCAGAGTGGGAGATCCCAAATCCCGTCTGAACCCCTCAGGATCCCATAAAGCCGGCGGACGGCTTTCTCGTCCAGGCTTGTTTTTTGGGAAGCGCTGTGGTGCCCGGGACAGGGGCAGCCGTCGGGCGGGAGGGCCGGTGGGTGCCGGCTGCCCTCGGCCGCGCCAGCGTGTGCACGCCGCCGAAACGGGCAGGGAAGCTCCTCCTCCGCCCTCTCTGATTTTTCCAATGACAGATCTAGGTCACTAGGACAAGTCGCAAAGGCTGCCGAGCCACCGCACGCTCCTCGCCACGCTGCTTGCAAAACAAGTGAGCGGGAGGGCTGGAAACCGTATAGGATTATACAAGGCAAAGCCTCTTCCCCGGCCCCGGCGCAGCCGCGGCGCAGGGAAGGACAGGAGCGAGGAGCTGCTGTGGCCCCCGGGGAAATGGGGCAGAGCGGTGGCGGTTTTGGGAAGGAAAATGGAGATTGAATCAATTTGGCGTCGCCATGCGGCATTTGGGCTTCGAGAGAGATGAGGACGCGGGACTGCGGGAAAAACGCCCGAATGGGGGGAATGGTGGGATATCAGGAGGGTTTGGCCCTAAATTAGGGTCAACACCAGCAATTCATGGGGGGAAAGGAAAAATATCTTTAAAAAAGGAAAAGTTCGCCCAGTTGCTTAATAAGCCGGTGCTGGCTGTGCAAGTGCTGCGTAAGAGCCAGGCGTGTTCGCAATTAGGCAGGCGTTAATGCTTTCCTCCGTCCTAATAAAGGTGAAAACTTAGGATGTCGAGGGGCAGAAAGGGGATGTGGGGGCTCGCCTCTCCCTCCTCACCCACCCCAGCCCCACCGTTACACAAGAGTGCGGCGAAGACAGCCGCAGCACCCGCGGCACAGAGAGGAAGAAGGGTTTGAGGAGCTCGGGGATGAAGGTCCTGATACCCACACCCCAAAATGTGCCTGAGGACGTGCACCCCAAAACACACCTATGGAGGGGCACGAAGGAGTCCTGGCAGGGTGAAGGGCTTGGGGAAAGCAGGGGATGATGGAAAAATGATTTAAAGGAGGATGAAAATTTCAGCCCAGGGTGCAGCGGTGCTCCCAGCACGCTGGGAACAGAGCTGAGTCCGGCCACCGCTGCGTCACCATCACCAGGCCCCGCTGGATTGTCCCGCTGGAGCCTTCCTCCCTCCATCCTCCTCCTCCCCACCGCCTGCTTGGCGAAGCAGAGGGGTGAAAAGTAGGAATTGCCTTCGGTAACGGGTAAAACCAGGCAGGTGCTGGCACAACTCTCCCCCGCCCTGGACAAGGGGCACCCAAAATTGCACCTGATCCCTCGCCCGTTCCTGCAGGAGCTTCGCAAACTGCCCCCCACGCTGTGGGGAGGGGGAAAAGGGGAAAAACTACAATAAATCCAGTCCTGGTGGGAGCGACATATTGAAGAGGAGATTAAGGGGTTTAGTGCGGGGAAAAGCTTAAGAGTGCGTCTAAGCCGGCGTCGGAAAGCAAAGCAAAATAAACAAGAATTTTATTCCTAACGAAGGGGAGCTGGAGGAGGCAGAGCAGCCCCGGCGGGGTTGGTGCGGGTTCCCCTCTTGTTCCCCTCCGCGGGGCTGGTGCGGGCCCCCCCTTGTCCCGTTCCAGCGAGGCTGGTGCGGGTCCCCCCTTGTCCCCAGTGGGGCTGGTGCGGGGTCCTTCCCATCCCCTCCGCGGGCCTCGTCCCCCTCCAGCAAAGCTGATGCGGGTCCCCCCTTGTCACCGTCCGAGCTGACACCGAGACCCCCGTCCCTCACCGGCGGGGCTGATGCGGGTCCCCCGTATCCCCGTCTGGGCTGACGTCGGGTCCTCCCCGTCTCCCTCCGCCAGGCTGGTGCGGGTCTCCCCGATCCCCACCGGGACCAACTTCTGCCGCCGCCCCCCGCAGCCTCCAGCCCCCCGGACCCACCTCGCATCGTGTCCGCCGCGGTCAGGGCGCCGGGGGGCGCATGGGGTGGCGCGGGGGTCCGGAGCGGCGCGGGGCGCGGCGGGGAGCGGCGGCACCGGGAGGCACCGGGCGGCACCGGGAAGCACCGGGCGGCACCGGACGGCTCTGGCACCTGCCCCTCCGCCGCGCCGTGACCCACTTCTGCCCGAGCATGCGGCCGTTCACATGACGAGCCCGCCCCGCCCCCCCCCCAATCGGTTTCACTTCCAGCCCCACCTCCTGCCCTTCGTCCTCCTCCTCCTCCTGCTCCATCCCCATCCCCACCGCTCCGCCGCCCGGTGCTCGGCGCTGCGCGGGCGCTGCCGGCGCCTCCCCGGAATCGGGGTCTGCTTGACCCCCGCCCGGCTGTGGCCGCGGGGCGCTCGCAGCTGCCCCCGGGGCTGCCCGCCCCCGGGAGGGCCGTGCCGGTGCCCGTCCTGCCCCGGCTCGCCCAGGCACGGGGCCGGCTGCGTGTCCCGCTGAATCACCTCTCCCTTGCTTCACTTCGCTCCCGTGCAGCCCCGCTGTCCCCGCCAGGGACTCCGCTCGGCGCGGGGATCCCAAAAAACCCCAGCAGGACAGGGCAGGGCGGGGGCCTCTGCCGAAGGGGCAGCAGTCGGCACTGGGGGGTGTGGGGAGCACGGGGACCCCCGTGCAGCTGCCCAGTGTGCCCATGCCAGGGTGCAGATTTCGAGGTCTGGATGCACATCCCACCTGGGAGACCTGTGGGTCAGAATGGTGCCATGGAAATAGTGGGTGTCTTTGAAGGTGACAAGGAGTCATTCCCACCCTGTCCTTCATGCACAGGTGGTTTTGGGGCCTGGGGTTGTACCCTGGATAAAGGGACACTTGGACACTCTGCCTGAGATGTGCAAAGAGATGCTGGCTCTGGACCACGCAATGTGGCCTTGCTGTGCAGAGCCCGAGGTGTCAGCACGGGGCAAAGTCCCCTGGCTGGGGTTTGTGGAGCACCAGGTCACCAGAGTCCTCCCCAGTGCCACATCACAGGGGTGGAGGCAGCTGGTCCTGGTAACGCTGGGCCAGGGCTCAGGTGCCAGGGTCAGTGCTCAGCAGTGCCCAGAGCTGCCTGGGAACCGTGGCATGGCCTGGAGACCTGATGTGTGTGGAGAAGGCTTCTGCCACAGGCATGAGCACAACTCCCACTGCAGACACAGATCTGGCATCCACCATGGGTGTGGACCTGGCTTCACCACAGGCATGGATGGAGCACCTGCCACAAGCATGAGTGTGGCATCTGCCATGAGCGTGGCCTCCAGTTGTGGTCACAAGCATGGCACAGCCACATCAGCCATGGACATGGAGACAACATCCACCAGAGGCACAGATGCAGCCACCATCACCATCACTACACATGGCATCACTGCCTCCTCCCTGGATGGCCTCCTGCCCTTGCAGCTGGGCCCTGAGGGGACACCTCGGCTCCCAACACTCAAATCAAAACATTTAATCACAGCTGAAGGGGGCAATCTCAACCCACATCCATCCCAAACACTGAGCTGAGCCTGGGGTGCAGAAATGCCAATGGGCCACTGGCAGAGGGGTCCCCTTGCTGTTCCTGGAACTGTCCCCTGCTCTGGCACAGGCAGGTGGCAGTGGCAGGGGGACGCTGGGGCTGAGCCGTGGTGGCACTTTGTGTGCTACCACCCATGTGCCGAGAACCGCCCGGCTCTGTTCCGGCGCGGGAGCGGCTGCGGCGGGGAGGGGGCCGGGGCCGGGAGGGGCGGAGGGGCCGAGCGCGCTCCAGTGCTGCTGTCTGACATGATTTTGCTGATGGCGATTGGGAACGGGTTCGCTGCTCTCGCCGGTCGGATTCGCTCCTTCCTCCCGGCTTCCCTGCCTCCTCCGCATGGATGGGCACGCAGACGGGACGCGGGGCGACGTCTCGCCTCGCTCTTCGCAGGCTCTGCTTCCAGCGAGCGCAGCCCCGGATGGAGCCGGAGATCCCACCCCGGTGCGCGTCCCGAGCGGTCCCGGCCGGGGGCAGCCCCTGCCCGGCGGCGTGCGCGGCGAGGCCGCTGCTGTTCCCCGGGGTCACGGGAGCTGCCCGAAGCAGGTCACCCTCATTAGCCCCATTTCAGATGGGGAAACTGAGACCGGGAGCAGCGCAGTGACTCTTCGTGGCACGCAGGGTCCGGCCCCAGAGAACTCGCCCCTCCCAAAAGGCGGTCGCCAGTTGCTGCTGTTGGGACAGTCGTGCCTGAATCGCGCCAGAGCGAGAGCGAAAATACTCCCCGAGTGCTCAGCGCAACCCAAAAGTATGAGATTACATAAGCGGCACCACACCTGCCGTGAGCAACGCGGGACCCACGCACCCAGCCACGCACCCGCTCCCCGCCGCCGTCCCCTTAACCCTTCGTGTGCTGGGTCCGGTCCGGCACCGACAGGTTCGGGAATGGCCCGGGGAAACGCCCAGGGGAGAAGGAGATGCTGCAGGGTTACCTGAGCATGTGCTGGGTGCTGCAGTACTGCGACTCACCCCCACGGTTTTGGGGCCACAAGGGTGGAGGTAGAGAAGCTCTACCAGAGCAGGACCCCTTTTTTCTTGTAAGCAGTGTCTCACCCCATGGACTTGGCTGGGTTTAAATTGCGGTCCTGGTCCCAGGAAAGCCACAGCGAGGTGGAGCCAGTTCACTGGTGGCTGAGCCCCTGCAGTGACATTTGTTCCTAAGAGAGGAGCAGCCTGGACCAGGGTTGTTTCTGCTGTGGCAGCAGTGGAGGTCACAGAACATCTCCTAAAAATCCTCATTCCTCCCTCCCCACTCTGTGACAGGAGCTGGTGCAGCTCAGTTCACAGCTGGTCGGTGCAGAGACCCTCAGCGTCACCCAGAGCTGGTGCTGCTCCTGGTGGTAGGGAGCAGTGGGGCTGGAGGGCCAGAGCTGCCTTTGGTTCCTGGGCGGTGCCAGGCCCAGATTTGGTGCCAGGAGCTGCACCCGCTGGGGCAATGCCAGGGGACAGGTCCAGCGGGGCTGGATCCAGCCCCACGCAGGTGGCACCAGTGGCAGAGGAACGAAATGGCCACTAGGAAGGGATAAGGAACCAAAAACTGTCACTTCCCACCATCCAGCACTTCTCCTCCTGGCCCAGCCTTGCTGCCAAATCTTTGTGATCAGGGCCAGGGCAGGCGGCGGGGTCCTGCCGACCTGTGGCAGCACTGAAGTGGCCACTGCTGGCACGGCTGTGCCTCCAGGATTAGCCCAGCCGGCCCCGGCTGGCCCGGAGGTGAGCAGGAATTCCGGATGACACCATCGCGCCTTAATCACTGTTTGCTCTCCCTTGCGCCCCACCCAGCGAGAGGGGAACCTTCTGCCAGAATCGCCCGTCCACACCCAGAGCCCCTCAGCCCAGGGACCACCGCCAGGGCTGGGCCAGCAGCCCAGAGCTGGGCAAGCCCCGGGCCGGCTCAGCCGGGCCCCGCGGTGTCTCTGCCGTGGGCTTCCTGCCAGGGGCTCTGCCAGGAGCCTGCCGTGACTCAGTTTCCCATCTGGAATGGCTGACCTGCCCGGCAGGGAGTGGGTCACGGGGTGAACCCACTGACAGGGCCACAGCATTGGTGTCCCCACATCTCATCCTCAGGTGCTGCCATGGGGATGTGGCCCATGGCAGCCCCCAGCCTCAGGACCAGGCAGCAGTCTTGTCCCTCAATGCTGGATGAGGGTCCTGGCCCCCACTCCCAGGGCTGCATGAGGGTCCAGCCATGTCCCCCCATGCCGGGCTGGGGGCAGGGGCCAGGGGGGATTCAGGGGAGCTGCAGCACTCACAATCACTGAGCCTGATTGTGTCCTCCCAGCTGTGGGGTGATACAAGGGGCACCCCTGAGCAGGGGTTGGGTCCCACTACTTTCTCCTCTGCATGGTGTCAGTGTCACGCTTCCTCCCAACCCTGCTGCTGAAGCGCCTGGGTGGTGCAGGACGAGGGTACCTCAGCTGTGCCAGAGCAAGCAGGGCAGTGCCCTCAGACCATGGAGATGAGATGTGGCTTTGCCAGCTGTGCCAGTCCTGGCAACCAGTGGGATCAGGCATGGTGCTGGGCACGTGGCCCTGCTGCAGTGCTGTGAGTCACTGCACCTCGGTGCTGCTTATGCAAAGGCTGGCATGGGCTGTGGCTGTGGGGCTGTGGGGCCGTGGTGTAATGGGGCCATGGAAAACAGGTGTGGGGCCGTGGGGTCATGGGGCTGTGGTGTGCGGTTGTGGGGCCATGGGATGGAACTGTGGGTCCATGGGGCTGTGATGGTGGGCTGTGGGGCTACGGTGTGGAGCTGTGGTGTTCAGGGGCCATGACATTGGGCTGTGGGATGATGGGGCCTTGGGTGCAGGGTGGGTGACATTCTACACACTGTGAGTGCAAAGCAGACCACGGAGAAGGGGGAAACTGAGGCAGCAGTGGGGTGCACCCCTGAGTCCTGCAGCCCGTGTGGGGCTGTCCCTGTCACGGCCCGAGGCCGGGGGCTGGGGGCAGCAGGGCCAGGTGTAACCGGAGCCCCGGGCTGGCCTGACCCGCTCACGGCTCACTTAACGCCTGCCCGGTGCTTATGCAATAGCTGCTGCCATGTGGCTCTAAGGGACACCCAACGCCGCGGCAATTACCCGGCCCCTAATCAGCAGCGACGAAGGATAACGAGGCTAATTGGAGCCGTGGCCAGCGGAGCTGCCGGGGGAGGAACATTCTGTCTCCTCCTGCACCCCGAGGGGTGTCCCAAGCAATTAGTGACTGCTGAGCCTTCGTTAGGGGCTGGGGGGGTGGGGAACCATGGCCGGGCTGGACTCCACTGTGCCCCGGGCTGTGGGCTGTGGGTGAACACTGGGGTGGAGGGAGCACATCATCCCTATCTCTTCTTATACCCCCATCCCTTCCTACATCCTCATCCCTGTCTGAATCCCTGTCCTTACCTTCTTCCCCATCCTTCTGCATCTCCATTCCTGTCTGCACTTCCATCCCTGCCTGCATCCCCATCACTGTTTGCATTCCTGTCTCTTTCCTGCACCCCTGTCCATCTGCACCCTCATCCCTTTCTGCATCCCTGTCGCTGTCTCCATCCCTGTCCCTGTCTCCATCCTCATCCCCTCCTGCATCCCCGTCCCTCTCTCCCGTGGTGCAGTGATGCTCCAAGTAGGTCAGTGGGCCCCGGTGTTGGGTGACCGTGGGCGGATGCAGCATCCGCCCTGGGGGGCTTTGTTCCCTCTGTCCCTGGCTGCCCTGGCCCTGGGCTGAGCCCACCCCCCGCTCACCCCACTGGGTTCTGTGGCCCCCGGGGAGGGGGCAAAGGCAGCGCCTCCCTGTCCAGACTGCAGAGCCCTGACTCACCTCCTTGCACAAGCGGTGCCCAAATCGGCACTTGAAGGATCGTGGCCCCCCACGCCGCTCCTCCCTCCCCGGTGTCCCAGGGGGCTCAGCCCGGCTGTGTTGGGTGCAGGAGCTCCCCGGGCAACTCCCCCCGGCACTCGCCCCCGGCTCGGGCGGCGCAGCCCCCGCTCGGCACCGTCCCGGGCACCACGCGGCGCTGCCGAATCTCCAGCGTAATAATTAGGAGATAAACAGGAAAGAGGAAAGGGGCAGACTTCATATTCCGCCCCGATCCCCCCGGGACAGATAAAAGCGGAGTGGGGGGACTCAAGGGGGCTTTTTTCCCACTTGTTTCTGCTGAATCAAACATTTTTCCTCCTGCTTAGAAGATTTCCTGACTCCCTCCGCTCCCCCCGCTCCCGCCTTAATGAGGTTTTGCTGTAAAAGTCTCCGAGCCTCAACCATGGCCTAGAGTTAATCTCCAGGCACCTTCAAAGCTGGGTTGTTCCTGCACACCCCAGCCCCTCCTTCACCTCCATCTTTTTGAACTTCCCAGCCACAAAATTGCTGAGTTTCATGTGATGCTGCTTCTCCCGCACTCGGTGGTGAGCTTGGAGGTCCCGGGGCAGATGGGGGCTCTTGGCAGTGACATGGTCCCTAGGGCTGGGGCAGGGATGTGGGATGGTCCCTCCAGGTGGAAAAACCACCTGCCTTTGAGGAGAACCTCCAATCTGGGGTGAAAAGGGTATATTGGGAGATTTTATTCTGCCCCCATATTGGACTATTGTGGAAATAATGCAAAAAGATAGCCCATGGCTCAGGGCCCCCAAGGTGGTGGCCCTGTCTTTACCACCAGTGGTGAGGCTCTGGGGACTGGTGACACTGAGGCATCACCCTGTGGGGCAGGCAGAGGCTGTGGCAGGATGTGCAGGCAGGTGCTCATTGGGTGCCAGGAGCATCCCCCCATCCAGGGCTCAGCTGGGGATGACTCTGGGACCCCAGTCAGGGGCTGGGGGCAGGAAAATGCTGCTGGTCAAGGTCCTGGCCTGGCTGCCCACTCAGGGCCCTGCAATGGGAAGCAGCTACTCCATGGGGAAGGAGCTTGGAAGCGTCACAGCCCCTCAGTGGCATCCCTGCTGCCAGGACAGACCCTGGTCCTCAGAGCACCCGTTCATCCCTGCTGAGGGACTCTGGGCACCCCACCCTCCTTATCACCTGTGTGGGTGCCCAGCCCTGACCACAGCAGGTCCAGAACACTGGGAATAGGAGAAGCAGGAGCAGAGCTGCTCGAGTGTGGGGTGCTGCCCTGTCCCAGCCGTGCTGGAGCCATGGCACAGGGCCGGGCTCCCTCCCCCTGCCCCCGGTGCCCCGGGCTGCCCGGGGTGCCCCTACCTGGGCGTCTCGTTCCAGAGCCGATCTGGAGGCTTTAGTGCAAGTTAATCCCAGCAATCCCTTAATTCCAGGGACCGAAATAGGAAAGATCAGTAGGTCAGTGGGAAAAGCTCTTGGCCAAAGTTAACATGTTAATGCAGAGAGAAGGCAAGGTAAAGAGCAGGGAAGAGGAAAGTGCCCAGAAATCTGCTGCTGGCCTGCCCCATGCCTGGGCTCTGGTCACTCTGCATCCTGCTGTTTTACGGACGCCAAACACTGGTGGGCCAGGAAAGCTTGGCAGCTCCTGGTCTGGTGCAATTTTGGGAAGGAAGGGGGGATTTTCCCTTTCATCAAACACCCCAAACACAACACTCCCATCCCCGAGGCGATCCCGGAGTGTGAAATCCCGGTCCCCAGAGGCGAAAGGTTGCGCATTAGCGCCTGCACCGCTGAGCGGCCCTAATTAGGGCTTGGCAGGCGCCCGCCTTGGCCCCGTAAGCACCTTTTTGGCTGCTGCTTTGGAAAAAGCCGTGCCGGAGGGCTTAGCTTTTAATACAGCCAAAGCCCAGGTGAGCCACCCACCACTGCCCAGCACCAAGGGACTGGTTCCAGCCCTGGCTGAGGGGCTCAGCTCCGCTTATGGATCCCAACTGCAGCTTGGGCCTCTGGGCCTTCACCTGGTGGCCCCAAACAAGACCCTCAGCCCTGCAGTGCCAGTGCTGCTGCCAGTGCATCCCGGCAGGAACCTCCCAGGGCCTTTCCTTGCATCCTCAGCTGCTTTCCCTTGGGATTGGGTGCTTTTGGGCAATAATATCGCTATGGGAGCAGTTTCCTTAAATCCATCTTTGTTACCACAAGCAGCTTAGCACCAGAAACTCTCTTCCTCTCTGTTCTTTTAATACGATCCCAGCTTAGCAAAGCCCTGGGCTTAGCCACTGCCCCTGCAGTGCAAGTGAGGAGAAGAGAATTAAATAATATGAAAAGAGAAAACAAAGGGCTCTGCTTGATTTAAGCAGCTGGAGGGGGGGTGGCAGCGACCCAGCCCTGCCTCGGGGAGCCACTGGGATTACCTGAGAGAGGGATGCTCGGAGGGATGATACAGGGTGGGGCCCCTCTGGGATGCCTCGATTTTACAGGTCAGTGGGTCAGGGATGCTCTGATGCTCTCAGCCATTGCTCCTGCGGACAGATCCTAAGGGAGACAAGGTGCCTCAAATACCTCACTATGCTTCCTGGTGGCAAATACTCCCATTTTCTAGAGTTTTTCCATCTTAGGCTATGCCAGAACCTGTGAACGGCTCAGGAGAACTCAGTGCCCTTTGCAGAGGCAACATCACACCAAGACATGGGCCTTCCCCACGTTCCCCACCCCACCAGACCGGGATGGTGGTCCCTAGCTGCCGGGCAGACCCTGCTCTCGTGCTGTGCCCACGGGCCGGGGGTTCCTGCTCATTCCTGGCTCCCAGGGGGCCGGGCCAGCTCCCATGGCTGCCACCGTGGCTCACCTTGGACTCCGCTCCCGGCACAGCCCAGCGCCCGGCTGGGTTGCTGGGGAGACGGGCTGGTTTATTTACCATCGGGTCTGCGATAAGGAGTGTGAAAGGAGAGGAGGAGCACATGGTGTCCAATGTGCCTGACCCACTTTTCCATCGCCCGGGCATCGCTCGCCCTCGGCGATTGGATTGCAGCGGCCGCGGAGCCGCCGGGGCTTGGGGCGCCCTTGCTCCGGAGCCCCGCTCGCTCTGGGCCGGTCGGGCACTGAGGGGAAGCATCCCCGGGCACCAGCGGTGCCAACGCGCGTGGGAGCTCCACGGGGCCGCTCCTGGCGGCCGTCCTTGTCCGCGGTGCGGCCGGCCCCCGGCGCTGGCACAGTGGCCCAGATCTGCCATTCCGCATGGCTGCCCCGGCCGTCCCCGGGGCCGGCAGGCAGGGCGCTCGCTCGGCGCCTCGCGCGCCCGCCCGCTAATCCGACATGACTCTTCCATTAGGGACGAGATGCCGGCAAAGAGCTTTTCGCTGTAGGAATTAACTCCTTCTCCCACCCCGCAGCTCCCTGACCTGCAGCGTCGGCTCCGGCTCCGTTGCCTGTGTGGCCTGGGGTCTGCGGGATAGGGGGGGTCCCCCCGCTGTCACCCCCAGCCTGGTGGAGGGCTGGTGCCCCGGGGGACCTGGCGAAGCCCTTATGTGTGCGTCTCCCATCCTCCTCCTGTGGGAATGCGGGGTGCGAGCAGAGACCTGGCACTGAGATGGCAGAGGGTGCCAGAGAGGGGCTCCAGGGCCCCCCTGGGTGGCAGGAGGGGCCCCAGCCCAGTTCCTGTCCCTGGCTGCAGCACAGCCACTTCCCTTATCGATCTTCTCTTGTTGTTAATTATCAGCTCCAATCGAGCCTGATCAGAGCCACAGCTCCCTGCAAAAACCCTTTTTGTGGTTTTGGCCATTCCTCCCCTGCCCTGAGGTGCTGGGGTTTCTGGGGTGCAGATGGGACCCTGGGTGAAGTTGGAGAGCTGGGATTTGGGGTGCATGTCCTGGCCAGGGGATGCTCTCTAAGCAGGGGTACCTGGGACACGGTGGGGACGGAAGGAGGGGAAGAGCCCAAGCCAGGAGCCAGCACATGGACCCATGAATGGCACAGATGTCCCAGAGCAGAGGTGTCAGCATCTCACATGTGGCACTGGGGGACTGCAAGGGTGGCTCTGGCAGAAAAGGAGGTCAAAACAGTGCAGGGTTCACTCTCCAGGACCAACCAGTGCCCCAAGGACAGCCATCTTCCCACACTGGGGCAGAGCTGTCCCTCATGTCCCTGTAGCCCAGGAGCCATTCAGGGGAGGTGACAGCAGTCCCCAGTCCCCTGCTCCAAGGAGAAGCCCCAGCATCCTTGCAGAAGGGAAGCAAAGCTGATACTGCCTGGTGCTGAGCCCAGGGGAAGCACCCACACTCTGCCTCCTCCATTTGTGCTTCTCCACTGGATGAAGAGAAGGATGGGCACTCATGTTCCCTGGCCACCCTTCCCATCAGTGTGCTCAGGGCTGGAGTCTGTCCCTGGAGTCAGGGGCCCACTGACACCCCGTTCTCTTGCCTGAGGTCCTGGAAAATACCCTAGACAGAGGGCTCATCCCCAGGATACAGAGGGGAAACTGAGGCACGGAGTGAGGAAGGGACATGCACCATGATGGGCTCTGCAGAGGTGGTGGCTCTGAGGCATCACTGGAACCACCAGGGTGCTTGAGCCCTGTCCCTGCCATGGTGGGCTCTGCTGCCCCTGGGGCTCCAGCTACAGGGACTCCGGATGCAACCACCCTCCAGCAGCCCCCCAAAGCTGTTGCAGAGCAGGCAGGAAGTGCTCAGGAAGGGCTCAAGGAGACTGGAGAGGGGCTGAGGAGGGGCTGCTCTCCCCTGAGGTTCTCACCATCACCTCCCCCACCACTGCGGTGTCACTGCTCTGGGGACCTTTTGCCATCCTGGGCTGGGTCGATTCAGGTCAGGATCCTGTGTAATGCTGGCTGTGAGCAGCTGGCTCACAGGGGGGATGTCCCAATGGAGAGCTGACCTGGATCCCAGCCACCTGTGTGACCATCACCTCCTACACCTCTACATGGCCCTGGGGCAAGGGCCCCCAGCAAGGAAACAACACTGCAACAGCCAGAGAAGAACAGGACTGGGGACAGCTGCTGTCCCTGTCCCTCATAGAGACACCAGGACAGCCCAGCCCAGCCCAGGGTGGGCACTTGAGGCCCCTCTGTGGTGCTCTGGGACTTGCAGTGGGGGACGCCCACCAAAGCCAGTTTGGGAGATCATCCCGGAGATCCACAGCTTGGCACCCAGGGTCTCCTGATACCAGAGCAGAGAGATGCTCAAAAGGATATGACCTCTCCTCCCACCCTGGACAGGGGCCAAAACATGCATTGATTATTTTTGGCTGTAAATCTGGGTGTCATCACTCTTCCTCCACACCAGGTAGCTCAGACTCCATGGCAGGGTGGGGCTGTGGTGGCAGTGGAGGAAACTATGCCCAAAATCCCAATGCAGAGCCCCCCATGAAATATTCAGGCTGCTCTGCACAATTCCCACCTTGCTGCTGTCGAAAGCACCATGAATATTGCAGGTGGGCATTAAAGTTTCAGGGCTGCCATGTTTGAGGACACTGTCACCATTGAAAGTCCCTCCGCCGGGACACGTCACACCTTCACCAGGCTACAGTGGTTTCTTTCTCTCTGGCTTACCCCAAAAACTGGTGGCGGTGATGCGCTGGGTCCTTGAAGTGTTACAACATGAAGCTCCTCATTGTGTCCCTGGAATGGATTGGCACAGTTCAGGGAAGGAGTGCAGGAGGTCCTGCAGGACCAGGGACAATCAAAGGTCATGGTCACCCCACCCCAGGGCTCAGCCATGGTCCCCACTGCCCTGACAGCAGCATGGCCTCACTCCTGCGTGGCCCTTCCAGGCACAGGAGCATCTCTGAGGGTTTCATCCTCCATCCTCCAGCTTTCCAGGTCAGTCCCCACCAGAAGGGACCATTCACTTCTCATCCGCCTGCTCTCATAACTTGGCTCTTCCCGTGTTTATATAACAGCGATGTCTCCTGCGGACTGGGGAGAGAATTGGCCGGGGAGAAATAATGAGGATAATTCAAGTCATTTGGGAAGATGAGGTTTTCGAGGTGCCCAGCGTCTTCCACCTTTTACATGTTGTCTCTAATCATCTGCAATCTCGGATGGCCATTGATGGAGCTCGTTGCTGTGGTGACGGATGAATAGCCCTGGGATTGTACCATGCCAAAAAAGTGCTGTCCTTTCCATCAAAACAACAACAACAACAAAAATATCATTTTGTTCAGGAAATTAAGCAGTTTGCAACCAAATAGCAGAGTCTGAAAAGGCTCCTGCGTCCGTCCCTTCCTCCCGGCTCCCACGGCTGTGTTGGGTTTGTCAGGAACATGCCCAGCGCCCCGGAGGGTCCTTTGTGTGCGCCAGACAAGGAGAAGGTGGTAATTGCAAGGGGGTTTCTAACCCACTGAGCCTTTTAAAAGGATTTGATGCCCCCCTACACCTCTCTGCTTGCCCAGATGTGTGTCACACAGGTGGGGAGCGCGGGGCTGGGGGCTGGTGCAGCACTAGGTTAATGTGTTAGCTGTGCAGGACCGGGATCCAGGGGACAGGGGAGTGTGGATGAGCAGTGCCCAGGCAGGGTGTCGGGGCTCAGATCCTTCTCATTCCCCAGGGAAGCGACAATGCTCAGTGGTGAGAGCCAGCATGGGGCTCCTGAGCTGCAGAGAAGTGTGGCCATGGCCAGACAATGAGCACAGGGCTCCTGCCCTTGTCAGCCTCTGTGGTTTTCCATATAAACTCTCTCCCAGGCAATAGGACCAGAGCCCAGTTTTCCTTCCGCCCTAGATGCTCTGGAAGCAGCTCCTGAGGTGGCTGCTGGAGATGCTGCTCTCAAGCTGCGCCACTGGATGTGGGTAGCACAGCCCTTGGGGACAAGGCTGCCAGGCTGGGAAGGGGAGGCTTTGGGGTCTGCCCCACCAGGGACTGACCCTGCTATGGGTTTGACCCTCCCAGTACTGGAACCACACTGTCACGTCTCAAGCTGTACACTGTGGGTGTAGCCCCAGACTGGTTTGGGTTGGGAGGGACCTCAAAGCCCATCCAGAGCCACCCCTGCCATGGGCAGGGATACCTCCCACTGTCCCATGTTCCTCCAAGCTCCAGCCAACCTGGCCTTGGACACTTCCAGGGATCCAGGGGCAGCCCCAGCTGCTCTGGGCACCCTGTGCCAGTGCCACTGGATCACTGTGTTGTGACACAATCCATGGCCCACGTGTAACCCCTGTTACAGCTCTGGGCTGCATTTTGAGCCAGAGGTCTGCTCCCTGCTGACATCTTTGGTGCTCCCCAACACCACCTACCAGTGATGGAGTCATAGAACCATAAAATCCTGGAATACCCAGAGTGAGAAAAGACTAACAAGGACCATTCAGTGCAGCCTCTGTCCCTGCACAGCCCCCCAACAATCCCCCCTGCCCATCCCTGGCAGCGCTGTCCAAAGGCTCCTGCAGCTCTGGCAGCCTCGGGGCCGGGACCATTCCCTGGGCAGCCTGGGCAGTGCCAGCACCCTCGGGGGGAAGAACCTTGCCCTGAGCTCCAGGCCAAGCCCTGACACAGCTCCAGCCCCTGCTGGGCTCCTGGCCCAGAGCAGAGCTCAGCCCCTGCCCTCGGGAGGAGCTGCAACCCTCGAGGAGTCTCCCCTCAGTCTCCCGTGCCCAGCTGAACAAATCGAGTGACAGGGATGGTGTAATTCGGAGCTGGGTTACTCCGACATCCATCCTGCAAGAGCCTAAGAAACCAAGAGCAAGCGTAGGGCGAGTGCCCAGCTGGCAGCCTGGGAGAGCCCTGGGGCTCAGCAGGGTCGGAGCCAGACCCCGCGCCTTGGGGCGTCGGGAAGGAGGAGGGAGAAGGAGGGATGGAAACTCGGAGAAAAAACATTTTGGACGAGAGGTGTGCTAAGTTCCTGCAGCTCCAGCCCCTCGTCGGGCGAGAGCCCCGGGCAGCGCTTTGCCAGCCGTCCCCTCCACCCTGCCCGGGCTCAGCGAGAGCCAGATGGAGGCACATCTCGGCTGCACGGAGAAGGAGGCAGTGAAGAGGGCTGGGGAGATTAACTCCCGGGGAAAACAAGCTCAGCAGACGCCGCGGAGCTCAGGACCGCTGTGTGTGTGTGTGTGTGTGAGCACACGCGTGTGCTCCGAGCGCACACGGACACACAAGGACAGAGGGAAGGAGGCACTTGGATGTGTTTGTGTACTCGTGTGCGTTTGACAGAGCTGGTGAGCCCGCGCCTCGCCTCGGAGGGGCAGCCGGGTATTGGCGATGTGGCCTCATCCTTTAATTGCTCTGCTTTGGTAACAGTGATAATTGGCTGGAAATCGATACTGTTTTGCTCCTGTTTCTCCCATCCTGTCTCACCCTGCCTCCCCTCCCTTCCCGGACGCCGTTGTGCTCTCTTTAGTGGGTGACATTTAAAGGCTCTGCTACAGCCATTAGATAACCCTGGCGGAGAAGATGCTGCGGAGAGGGCTGATGCCAGCAGGGATGGAGGCAGCTCCCCTCTCCTCTCCCACGGCTCAAGGACAGATGGAGACGAAGCTCCAGCAACATGTCCTGGTGCTGTGGGACTCACAGGAGTGGGGGGGCCCGATGGATCTGGGGGTGAGGGGAGAGAGGAGCAGGGAAGGGACAAACCCAGGCTGTGTCGGCCAGGAACTCCCTCCGGCTTTGGCTCTGAAAATTGTGCCAGAGCATCACGGGAAAATGTGTATTAATATCGCACTGCCCGGCTTGCCCTGTGCTGTGTGCCCCCCACCTCCCCAGCACGGTGTCCCCAGCTCCTGCCACGCTGCCCCAGCCACAGGTGGGATTTCCTGTGGGGTCAGGGACCTCCCGGTCCCCTTGCAACTGCCCTCAGAGCAGCCCCTGTGCGCCACCTGCCCAGCTGGGGCTGCTGGGGCTTTGTCCCCCCAAAAGTGCCCTGATTTCCAAAGCTGAAGGGCCTGAAGAGCAGGACAGCAATGCCAGAGGGTGCGTGGGGGAGCCCTAGGAGCCAGGGGCACATTGGGCTGGAGCTGGCAGCCCCAAGGTCCCCAGTCTGCAATAGCCAAGGGACTCTCATTAGCCAAGGGAGCCTTGTTAGCTGGGTGACCCTCATTAACAAAGTAGGGTCCAGGGACCCCCTCTGCAGGGCTGGCTGGAGCATGGGGCTGGCAGTGAGTGAGAGATGCCTGGGAGGCTGCAGGTGCAGGAGTTACCTTCCACGGGCACCTCTATGTCCCACTCCTACCTGTGCACACATCTTCCCTGGTAACTCATGCACACACCTTCCCAGGGTACCTGACTATTCACCATCCCCATGTACCTGTGTGTCCATCTCTACGGGAACCTGTGCACCCACTTTCTGTGGGTACCTGTGCACCCACCATCCCTGGGTACCTGTGAATTTACCTTCCCCAGGTACCTGTGCACCCACCACCACTGATACCTGTGCTTTCACCATCCCTGGTCCCTGTGCCTCCCCCCGAGGATCCATATACTTTCACCATCCCTCGTTCCTATGCCCCCTCTCTGAGGGTCCCTGTGCACTCACAATCCCTGGTCCCTGTACTCTCACCATCCCTGGTCCCTGTACCCTGCCTCTGAGGGTCCCTATACTTTCACCATCTCAGGTCCCTGTGCCCCCTCTCTGTGATCCCTGTGCACCCACCATCCCTGGTACCTTTGCCCCCACCATCCCTCGTTCCTGTTCCCCCCCTCTGAGGGTCCCTGTGCTTTCACCATCCTCGGTCCCTGTGCACCCACCATCCCTGGTACCTGTACTTTCACCATCCCTGGTCCCTATGCCCACACCATCCCGGGTCCCTGTACTTTCACCATCCCTGGTCCCACTCTCTGAGGGTCGCTGTGCTTTCACCATTCCCGGGTACCCGCGCCCACGTCCGCGGGTTCCTGGTGCCACCTGGTGGCGGCGCCGGCCCGGCCCGGCGGTGCCCGGGGTGGCTGCCAGGGGGGATTGTCCCAGCCTGTGCCCTTCGCGCTGCCCCCAAGGCTCCCCCAACGGCATCTCGGCCGCGGAGCTCGGCCCGCGCCTCTCCTCCAGCCAAACCCGGGCCGAACCGCGCGGCCCAGCCCGCCCGAGCTCAGGGCTCAGGACAAAGTTCTTTGTACTCTCTCTGGGCAAGGAGGTGGTGAGGAGAGTCCCGAGCAGAGCTTGGCCTTGGCTTCCGGGGGTTTTGCTCCTCGGTGTTTCCCAGCCCCAGCATAGCAGGGAGTGGGCGTTTTCTCCTGCGGGGTCTGCCCCGGGGAACGGCACGGCGGTGGGGAGGACTGGACCCCAGCACGGACACACGGGCTCGGAGGGGAGTCATGGGTTCAGGGTTGGGCACACGAGCTCAGAAGCCCCATGAGCAAAGCTTTGATTGAATAAATTCCCACATCATCCAGCGCTTGGTGAAGAGTGGCAGGAAAAGTTTGTAGCCAGAAGCCCCTTCCAGCTGCAGGCTTCTGGAGCATCCAACCCATCCAGGCTCTGGATGGTGAACAGATCCCAGAGCTGGGGCTCCCAGCCCCTCTCCTACCGCTGGGGCATTGCTGGTGGTGTCCCGCCTCTTTGGATGGAGTGTGAGCAGAGTGCTGTCCACCCTCTCTCCCAGCAGTTACAGCCTCCTCAGTCCTCAGCCCTACAGCTGAAGCCCCCACAGTGTCCCAGCCTCTATAGCCATGTGGAGACACATCTGTGTCCCAGCCCTCACAGCTCAAGGGCCAAGGATCTCACCCCCCTCCTACAATCTGGGTCTGATTGTGACCCAGGCCCTGCAGTGGGGACTCCCAGACACCTCTCTCTACAGGGAAATCTGGCTGTGTCCCACCCCATATACTCACACGAGGCTCTCAGCCCCCTCAGCTGTAGACGGGGCACATTATAACCCCGGCCGTATAGCCCGGGGCTCAGCCCTATAGTCAGGGCACATGAATACCCCAGTCCCTATAAGCAGGGGGCCACAGCCCTTGCCTCTATTGCTGAAGCACCCCCATAGCCCAGTCGCCTCCCCTGCGCCCCGGTCCCTACGGCCGGGGGAGGGAGGTGTCACAACCCTCCCCGCTATTCCCAAACCACCCCCGTACTCTCCTTCCCACAGCCGGGGGGTCACAGCCCCCTCCCCTATTGCTGGAGCACACCCACACCCCAGCCCCCTCCCCTACACCCCGCCTTGTACCCGGGGAGTGTCGCAGCCCCCCGCCCCATCCCCGGCTCACTCCTACACCCCCGGCCCAGGCCCCGCGTCCCCCCCGTCCCGTCCCCCCCGTCCCGGGCCCTCCCCGGGGGAGGCGCTCGGGGCCCGCGCCCGCCATGTTTCCCGGCAGCGCTCCCTGCCCGCTGCTCGCCTGAGCCTCCCGGGGCCGGCCCGGCCCGGCCCGGGGCCGCCCGCCCTCCTCCGCCGCCGGTGAGTGGGGCCCGGCGAGCGGGGCCCGGCCCGGGGCTCCCGCTCCGCGCAGGCCGCGGAGCCTCGGCCTCGATTAGCGCCGCGGGCCGGGAGCGGGGCGCGGGGCCCGGCCGCGGGGGCCGGGGGCGGCGGGCCGCGGGCGACCGCGGGAGGGGCGGGTGGGGGTCTCCCCCCGGCCGGGCGGGGGGACCCGGCGGTCCCGGGCCGCCCGGGCAAGGCGGGGTCCGCGGCTCGGCCCGTCCGTCCGGCTGGGCCGTGCGGCGCTCGGGGAGGGCTGAGCCCGCGGCCCCTTCTCTCTGCAGGGACGCTCGATCGACAGCAGCTGCCGAAGGCTTGTCTGGGTGGCAGCGGGCGCCAGCCGGGACCCCCGAAGGAACCACAGCTATCGGGGCTGTCCTGGCTGCGAGTGCCCGAGGAGAGGCCGGTTCGGGCCGGGGGAATCCCGGTGTGGCGATGGGAGCGCTGGTCTGAGCTCTGCGAGGGACCCCCGCGTGGGAGCCGAAACCCGCATCCCCCAGCTGAGGACGAGGAGGGATAAACCAGAGGTGATCCGGTTCCGTCCCACGGGAGCGCTTCTGGCAGGGTAATGGTTTCGTGTTCGTCTTGTTTATTCTCTCGGTTAAGCAAGTTTTGTAGGAGCAGGAAGGGAAGCGGCAGAGCTGGCTGAGAGGTGGTGGGTACTTCGTGCATCCCACAAAGGCAGCACTGCTGGGAGCTCCTGGTACCAACGGTGTGGCTTTGTGCCCGAGCTGGAGCCACCCGCACCCACCATGGTCCTGCACACATCTCTCCCCTTGTTCTGTGTCAGAGCTGGACTGGCTGCAGCCACGTTGTCCACACACATTGGAATTATGTGTGGTTTTTGTTTGTGCCTCATGGTTCTCATTTGGAGCACTGCGGTGGGTTTGGCCCTGTAAATGCTACACCGTGTGTGGCTGGAAGGGGCCGAATCTTGGGTTTGTTGGTAACTGCACATGATCCAGAGAGAAATTATTAAGATTAAATTTAAAATTAGGTTTCACCATGCTATTTTCCTTGGGAAGGTGTTTCTGGAATTGCATCTTACTGCTGGAAAGAAAACCTTATTCTTATTTTCAGCCTAACTATGCTAACATTCCCCTTACCCACGTATGTCAGAACAGAGCGTCAGTGGGTTCTTTTTGCATCGCTTACGTCATCTTCCTGAGAATTAAAAAACTAAACCAAGCTCGAAATGAAAACCAAAATGTGACTGACTGGGCCTACACTGGGCGTTTGAGGTGTGGGTGTTCACAGGGGGCATCACTAGTGCTGTGGGGGCACATTTCATACCGGTGGAGAGCGGATTGTTCGGGTCTGACGTGCTGGTGTGTCACCGGGAGTTTCGGGAGCCTCGTGGTGCAGGAGGGAGAGCCGGGAGCCAGTTCCTGTTGGCTTTCCCGCCTGGCTCTGGGCAGCTCCTGGCTGCTGAGCTCTGGGTGGCTTAGGGCCTCGGGACAGGGATTTTTAGGAGCCCCAAGTGCTCGAGCGCCTGGGGTCATGTTGCTGTGCACATGCAGGAACTGGGCTCTCTTGGGATCCTTTGTGCTCCTTCCTGATCAGCTGTAGCGCACAATGCCCGAGCGCTCCGGCCCTCACAGCTGTCCCGGGTTTATTTTTGATTCCGGGTTGCAGCTCGGTGCCTCGGAGGGGTGAGGATGGCTCAGGAGACGAACCAGACGCAGGTGCCTCTGCTGTGTACCACGGGCTGCGGGTTCTATGGCAGCCCCCGGACCAACGGGATGTGTTCCGTGTGCTATAAGGAGTTCCTGCAGAGGCAGCAGAGCAGTGACCGGATAAGCCCTCCAGGTAGAGGACTTTTTTTCTGGAAATCTGTCTTAAATGTGTGTCTGGATACAAACTCTGTTCAGGAGCTGTGATAGGGCATGGTGCTGGTACATGGCCACCAGCAAGTCTACCCCCTCCTAGAAAAAAATCATCTTTCCCTTCCCATGGATAGCCAAGGCTCTAAATCAAGGACACAAGCTTTTGAGCATGTCTGTTCCCTGTCAGGAGGGGCACTTGTTTTCTTCCCAGTCCCACCAGTTAGTGAAGTCCCATCCCAGCCAGCACCTTCCAGTAAACTGTAAAATTTCATGTGTGCTAATGGTGATCCCAGCTTTCAGCCATTTCCTGCTCCCTGATTAGGTGCTCACTGCTGGGAACCATGACAAAGCCCCACAGTGACATTTTATTTGGCTTATTTGTGTAATATTCTTATCTTAACAGTGTGATATATAAAAGCCATGACTTACAAGGTTTGTTTCCTGCACTTGGAATGGGAGCAGGGGAAGGATGCTCTCTGCAATGTGAGCAGTGATTTCTTTTGCTGGGGGGTTGTGCAGATGCCCCAAGTATGAGTGGGGCATCTCTTGAGTGAGAAATGCCTCTTGAGAATTCTTCCAGTTTATTCCTGAGGGTAGTCATGGCTTCCCTTGAGTCACCCACACAAAATATGCTCAGGAACATGACTTCTCCTGACAAAGGGTTTTCCTAAAACCTCAGCTAACACAAACCCACATGTGTCTGTTGAAGCCTGTTCCTTTCAGCAGATGAGGATCTTGGAGAAGTTACAAAGTGCCATTGAGTTCAAGATTCAGACAGCCCTGGTGTCCCACAGAGTCCCGTGCACAAATTTGGAGGGAGGAGAGAGGGTAGGAATAGGGATATGGGAGTGATCCCAACAGCGGTGTGCCCTCCCAGCTCCAGTAGGGAACAGGAGTGTAAAGCAGGCTGGAAGTGCTCGTTCTGCTTTCTCCTTGGCTGTCAAGCAGCTGAGGAACTGATACTTCTCAGAGACCTGACCAAGCCTGCTCTTGTCTCGTAGCACCCAGTGGTGCCAGCAGCAGCCCCATTGCCTCTGAGGCGATCGCAGGACAGCGCGCAGAGGGAGACTCCACACCTGAGGATGCAAAAGCCAGGTAGGGGCAGAGTCTGGAGGGGAGGGGATCTAAACCTGCTAAAATCCAGCTCTGGCACACAAGGGACAGGCTGTCAGCCTTTACATGGCCAGTCTGTAAACAGGCTGCGTCAAACTCTGCATTGTGACTCTGGTTTATTTGGAAGATTGAGATGTCCCCACTGATGTCTGATGTGTAGAGTGAGGTACCAGAGGGTTGGTAGTAAATTAGGTGGCATCTTGGTTTTCCTGGAGCCAGCATACCTTGTCTGTCCCTGGCTCTGTTCAGCTGATTGATTTCTGCTCACTCTCAAGCAGTGGAATTTTGGGGTTTTCCTGTGCAGGGCCAAGAGTTGGACTTGGAAGTATCATGAGGATAATCAACTCAGAATGTCCCGTGATTCTAAGTGAAAGCACCTGCTGGTGACCTAGTCTGGAAGCTGTGACAACAGGATTAGAGACCTTGGGCCTGTTTGATGGGAAGGAGGATAGAGCTGCACTGAGCTCTACCATCACATTACAGCCCTGACTCATAACTGTGTTTGCCTGCCCCTGGACTTGTTTGGATGGGCTCTTGCCTTGGCTTTGAGATATAATTGGGTGGAAGAGGAAACTGAGATCATCACAGATTCATTCCATTTATGTCTATAAAGAACTTTGATCCCAGATCTCAAGGGGAATTGACCTGCTGTGCTTCTGACCTACTTCTGAATATAAGGAAATAAACTTTACAGGATGAAGGTCTCTCCCACATAACTGTCCATCAAATGAAAATACTTGTGTTTTCTCTTTTTGTTTGTCTGCTGCACATGCTCCCAGCGCTCAGACTCCTGTGACCCATCAGATGACGGCCATGAGCATATCCAGAGAGGAAACCAGCAACGACACAGAGGAATTCAGCAAGACAGAAGAAGCCTCATCAGCTTCTTCCTCATCAGGTAGGGTTGCTGGTTTGTCCTTTGCACAGGTCTGAGTGACACTGAGCTCAGGAGTCCATTGGAGCAGCAGAAACAGCTGCTGACTCTGGGGCGTGTCCCCTCCCGGCAGTGAAGGCACACCTGAGAGCTGAGGAAGAAACATTTGTTTTGGTGACAGGGAGGAGAGCAAATGCTGTGCTTGAGGGCAGGCCGATAGAGATTGCTCTGTGGGCTGAGGGCTGAGTGGCTGCCAGCCCTCGAGTGGCTGGCAGGAGGATAATCTTCCATGACGCCTCTCCCAGCAAATGGCAGTGAGCCCGGAGTGTCCCACAGCCTGACGCGGCTGCTGCTGGCGGCACTCCCCTGCCAGTTCCCGAGGGGGAGGAAGGGAGACAGAGCCATCCAGGCTTGGAGAGAGGAGACTCCTTTGTGACAGTGCCTGGGGGTAGTGGAGGCTTGTTGTTGTCACCCCATGTGATGGGGGCACCTGTCCCTCAGGGGGATGTTACACAGTGGGCGCCCTGACATGATTGAGGAGCAACAGAGTCATTGCCCAGTGTGGCACATCCTCCAGCTGATGCCATAAGCAGGTGATATGCATGCAGACACCCTCCTTTGCTCAGCTGACAGCTTGCTTGCATTGAAAGCTACAAAAACCCAGGAGCTGTTGGGTGCTAAAAAGCCAGGCTCTAGGCACCACACATGGCTGGGCATTTTGGGTTTGGTAATCCCTTGCCAGCATGCCCAGGAGACAATTTACAACAGGCAGGTGAGAGACTGTTAAAAAGAGGTTTGGGAGAGCTTGTCCCTTTCATCTTCCTTTGTTTTAGGAGGCTGTTTAGGGTCAGCCCTAAAAGCTGTCTCTGTTTTGTCTCCTCAGAGCAGCCTGCACCGCAGGTGCTCCAAGGAGCAGTTGGAGCTCCTCCCTCCTGTTGACTTCTCTAACCTGCTTAGGTACTGGAGGAAATCCTGCTAAGCATCAGTGACCTTTAACAATCTGGCTTTGAGAGCTCAGTTTTCCCTTTGGTAGATTAGAGGCAGTGATGGATATCTGTGGTAAAGCATTCTAAGACCTACATATGGGGAACACTTACATAAGAGTCAGCAAAAATAATTAGTGTACTTACAAGGGGTTAACTTTTTTTTTCTCCCTGCAAAGATTAACTGTGGGCTCAGCTGACAGCTGTGTTGCTGTACAGCAGCTGAGCTGTAGTGGCTATCCAGTCACTGTCCAGTGGCCACACCGGCTTTGGATTTAAGGCATTTGAAAGAGAGAGAAAACTGTGAGGCTGAGATCTCCATGGAACAAGGCAAATCTCACAGTTTGGGGTATGTCTGCCAGGGCAGTGTGCACACAGAGTCATTACAGCCTCAAGCAGCTCCTGTAATAAAGTGAACATTTGGTTTATCAAGAAGGGCAGCAAAACTCTTGCCTCTGTTTCAGGTACCCTGCTTGAGATATCCCAGAACACGGCTGAGGGCAAGACGGCTTCGGAAAAACTGAAACCGAAGAAGAATCGCTGCTTCACCTGCCGGAAGAAGATTGGCCTGACTGGTAAGTGCCTGGCTCTGGGAAAACTTCCCTGTGCCCTGAGCAGTGCAGAATGACAGCCCTTTGAGCACAGTGCTGTGGAGCTGCTGGGTTTAGAGGGTCAGAGGCTGGAGCTTCCCCCCACATCCATCCTGGAGCCGTGGCACTGCAGGAGAGAAGGGAGGGGACTCCGACCTGCAACAGCACTGGCTGAGGCAGCAGCCTGGGGAACATCCCACTCACTGCCAGAGTCCTGGCAGCCCTTGGGAGCAGGATTGGATGCGGCAGCACCTCTTGGTTGTTTCTGCTTCTTGGCAGAAGCTGCTGTAGAGGAAGGCAGAGCTCGCTGTAGATGGGAATCTGCTCCTGGTCAGGTCTGTGGTAAAGCTTTTGTAACAGTGACATGAACTGAGCTAGACCCAAATGGAAAATCCCTCTCCAAGACTCATCCCATTTGTTAATGCTGCCTGATTTCCACTGTTAGCTTCCCAAGAGCAGGATGGCTCTCAGCATGCAGCCTGTAAAGCTGGAGAGAGAAATTCTGGGATGGTGTCAGGGCACTGCTGTTGATGGGAAAATGGCTCCTGGAAAGTGAAGCAATTAATTTGGCTGTGGTTTGATAATAAAAACATTATTCCCCTAAATTATCTCTGGCATTTAGTGCTTCCCTGGAAAAAAGTTAACTCTGGAGCTATGCAGGTCATGCTGTTCTGGCAGAGCTCTTGCTTCTGTGGCCTGCTTAGTGCATCCAGCAGCCAGGGACTGGCTGTTTCCATGGATATAAGAGGCTTTGGCAAAGTCTAGACTGGGAAGTTTGAGCCTGAGCTTGCCTGGAAGTCCATGGAAGTCCTAGAATAGGGGTGGGTTTATAAACCTGGAGCTGGGCTGGGTACTCTGTGCCCAGCCTTCAGGTTGCAGAGAGGATTGTTTTCCTGGATGAGTGTTTCCTTAAGAGCTTTAAATTATGAGAAGCTATCTTCTTTAGGATTCAATTTACAGAGAACTCCTGTGAATTCAGGGCATTTAGGATAAAATGAGTTTTCTCAACCAGGAGTAAACTGCCACCTTGGAGCAAAGTGTTTGTGGGATTTACAGCCTGTAGTTGGAAAGACGTGAAGGGACAGAGCATGATTCCCTGCCAGTGAGATTCCCTGCTGTCCTGCAGCACTTCCCCTGTTCATTGCCTGCCTTGCTTTCCCACTGTGCCATGTTAATGGTAGCACTGAGCACTGTCCCTGAGTGAAGTGAGTAAATGGGAATTTTGAAGCCTAAGTAGCTCAAACATGATCCTAACGTGGTGACAGCTCTGCTGCTTGCTGCTGGTCAGTCCAGCTGCTGCTGTGTGACCCTGGGGAGCTGGACTAGCTGGGAGTGCTCAGCTCCAGCTCGGGCTGCCTGGGGAGCCTGGTCTGGATTAGCAGTCTGGCACTCTGCAGTGCCTGGCATGTCCCTTGTCCCTGGGGAACATGGACAGCAGCTGCTCTGGGAGCCTTTCCAACCATGTGACAGCTGGGGCTGCCCAAAGCACACAGAGCTCCTGAGCCAGAGGATAGATAGCAAAGAGCCATCCATGGTCTTCCCCAAATGAAGAGTCACTGTCCTGTGGCGGACAGCCCTTGCTCCTCTCTCTGCATTGGTGGCATTTCATGGTGTGGCAGGACAGAGCCAGGCCCTGCTGCCTTCCTGCCCAGCTGGATGGGGCCTGATGTGGCTTTGTCCCTGCTCTTCCTGCCCTCAGGCTTTGACTGCCGCTGTGGAACCTGTTCTGTGCCATTCACCGGTACTCTGACATGCACGACTGCCCTACGACTACAAGGCAGAAGCTGCCGAGAAGATCCGCAAGGAAAATCCCATCGTTATCGCCGAGAAGATCCAGAAGTTGTGAAGGGGTCTGAGCAGCTCGAACTGCAGCCAGGCTGCCTGGTGCTCTTCCCCTTCCTCCCAGCCTTCCTCCTCCCAGCCCCTGCAGCGGTGCGAGGGTGACTCTGGCACGAACCGGCACCTGGACACGGGGACTCCTCGCACCTCTGGCAGTCAGTTGGTGTTCCTCCTCTCCCTGCCTGTCTGACAGCCACAGCTCAGCTGATGTGTTCTCAACCAGCTTCCCAAAGGAAAGGGACCATCCTGCCCTGCTGCTCCAGTGCTAAGACCTTCGGACTTGCCTCTTGCTGGGCGGTTTGTGGGCGTGAGCGGCCGGGCTCTGCCGGGCAGCCTTTCCCTTCCTGGTGGCTCCAAGTCCTGCAAACCACCCAGGACTTGTGGCTGCAGTCCCTGAGCAGCTGCTGGACTCTGTTCCCTCTGCCTGTAATCCCGGGAGCTGGGGGATCCTGGCAGCCAGGCTGCCATCTGCTCCCCGGGAGGTGTTTGCTCTCAGATGCAGAAAAGTTAATTCTGTAGTTCCAACACCCCAGACCCCTCTCCCCACCCTCTGTTGATGCTGTTGGAGAAGCACCAAGGGGGTTGAGCAGTGATGCTGGCACAGGGAAGTTATTTTGTGGCTTGAAGTGACGTGGGCAGGGCAGGACCTTCCAGGAGGTTCTGCTCGCTGTCTTGTGCCTCTCTCCACAGGGAGGGAGCCAGGGACGCCCCTGCTCCAGCCTCCTGCTTCAGCACCCCTGGATAACCCTGGCTGCTTTCCCAGCAAGGTGTGTGTCCCTCAGCACTGCCTGTGCCTGCTCTCTTCTCTCCCGTCTTTCCTTTCCCCTTTTTCCTCTCCCTCTCTCCTCTCTCCCTGCCTTCTGCCTTACACGAGTCACTCTCATCAGGGTTGTGCACAAAGCTCAGGTCCCCACACCTCTGCTTCTGGACCTGTCCTTGCATCCAGGTGACAGTGAGGTCCCCTCCTCCAGTGCGGGCCATGCTGGTGTTGGGGAGAGCTCGGGGACCCCACCCAGGTGCCCTCCTGTGCCTCCTCCCTCCCTGTGGGATGAGAGGTGGGGCCAGGTCCCCAGGAGATGCTCTGCAAGCCAGAGAGAACTGGAGCACAGGGAAAGTCATGAGGAGGGTCGCAGGGTGCCCAGAATTGGGGGCTCAGAAACACCCATGGAGACCTAGGGAGCAAGGAGAGGTGCTTGGAGGGCTCTGGGCTCACTGAGCCACTCACAGAATTCCCTGACGTGCTGCAAGGCCCAGGGAGGGCTCCAGGGTGCAAGGGAAGGCAGAAGGAGAACTTTGGGGTACAGTGAACATGCTCAGAGGCCTCAAACACCCCAAAAGGCACTTGGAAGGCTCTGGAGCTGCACACACACAGAGGAAGGGAGGTGTAGGAAACACCAAATGCCATCTCAGAACCACTCCAGGAGGAGCACCCAGAGGGCTCTGTTGGGAGGACTTGGGGCTCAAGCATGCAGCACAAGGCAAGCAGAGGCTCCTGGGGAACAGCCACAGCCTCTTCCATGCCTGGGAGATTCCTGGGAACACCCAGAGCAGGGCTGTGGCCATGCAGCTCTGGCTCTCACAAGCAGAGGAACCCGGATGTGTCCCAGGGGACAAGCAGCAGCCTCTGGCCCACTGCTGGCCATCCCACACCTCGGAAGCTTTTCCCTCTGTGTCAGAAAGCAAAGCTGCAGGGCTCAGCTGGGGATCACAGCAGCTCTTTCCTTCCAAGGGCTGTTTTCCTGCCCTGCTTGTGGCAGTTCTGCCCAGCTGCTGGTGGGGGATCCTTCCGAGTGTTCTTTCCAGTCTGCTCCAGCCAAAGCAGTGTGTGCTCTGTGCCAGCTGCCATCCTGTGGTGGTCCCCGTAGCATCTGAACCTCCCAAAGTGATGCAAACCCCCCCCTCTCCAGCACAGAGAGGAGCAAGGCTGCCTCTCGCCAGCCTTTTCCTCAGGTTTTTCCTTCTGGATAACATTGACATGTCTGGAGCATGCAAGTGGCTGCATGTGTTACCCCTGCACACATCTGGGCTGTCAGTGCGGAGCCGATGCGTGGCCAGGCTGGGTTTGCCACTGAGCTTTTGGCTGAGGATGATCCCTCACACACAGGGGAACCAGGAATTGCAGCCAGCAGCTCTGAGGAAGTGCAGCAGCTCCCATGGATCCGTTGGGAAAGCCCACAGCCACCTGCTTCTCCAGCACTGCCCTTTTCCCTGTTCCTTCCTCTCTGTCCATGAGTGTAAATACAACACAGTCTAGTTTGCTTGGATGCTGTGGGTGCTCTGTTTCAGGCAGGGATGTCTCTGGGGGCACCATTTGGCTCTGGGCTCTTTTGGGGTGGCTGTGGGGCTCTGTGCTCAGTGTCCCTGTGGATGATCATTCACAGTATCTGGTGCTGGTCAAGGATCAGAACACCCACTTGATCTCAAATCCACCAGGGGTTGGACTGGAGGATCTCCAGAGGTCACTTTAACCCTGGCAAGTCTGGGATTTCGCCTTCTGGCTGAGTAGGAAGCTCTGGATGGGGTTTGAGGGGCTCTGAGGTTCTCCCACGTTCCCTCTTTTCTGCTGTCACCTCAGTGGGGCTGGAGCAGGACCCCCATTCCAAGGGAGTTTGGGACAGGCCCCCAAAGCCTCCCTCCCCATGTCCATGTGGGGGCATTCGGGCAGTGTTTGGCACCAGGACTGACTTCAGCAAGGCTTTGGACACTGTCCCCTGCCATCTTCGTGGGTAGACACAGGATAAATGGCCTGGGTGAATGCAGAGCTCAGAGGGGCCTCACAGGCACAGTAGAGTCCACCTGTGCTCAGCACTGTCTCCAGGGATCAGCACTTCATCCAGCCTTGTTCAGTTTGTGTAGCAACGGCCTGCCCCAGGGATAGAATGGATCCTGGTCAGGTTTCAGGATGAGTCAGGCTGGGGGAGTTACTGATTCACCTGAAGGCTGTGCTGCCATTCAGAGAGACCTTGAGGGGCTGGGTGAGAGCTGGGTAGGCGGAAACCACAGAGGTTCAACAAGGGCAAGGGTCCTGCACCCAGGGAGGAACAAACCCAAGTGCCAGCACAGGCTGGGGGTGACCCACAGGAGAGCAGCTCTGCAGAGAAGGACCTGGGGGTCCTGGTGGGTGAGAAGCTGCCCCTGAGGCAGCAGAGTGTCCTGGAGCCAGGGGGGACAATGGGACCCTGGGGACATCGGGAAGAGTGTGGGCAGCAGGGCAGGGAATGATCGTGCCCCTCTACTCGGCCATGTGAGGCACAGCTGGGTGCTGTGTCCAGGTCTGGGACAAGAAGGACAAGGAGCTACTGGAGAGGGCCCAGCAGAGGCCCCAAAGATGATCTGGGGTCTGGAGCATCTCTGATGAGGAGAGACGGTGGCTAATCCAGAGAAGACTGAGAGTGTTGGATAATTCGGTTTTTAAAAAAGACTATAACATAAGTCAGTATAAAGTCATAAAATGTCAGAAGTTATATTCGACAATACGGAAAACAGATTTACATGTCAGCCCTGCTTGATACAAAGCAAACACAGCTCCAGCTCCAGAGCTGTGACAGGCAGCCCGGGCATTTAGTCCAGCTGACTTCAGGAATGTCCAAGTGCCTGTGGGACTCCCCACTCGCTGCTTGTGGGTTTTCTTCTCGAAGGCCACCTGTGCCGGGGTCCGCTTGTCTAGCTCGCACTTCTCCTGCTCCTGCTTCTTGCTGCTCGTGATCTGCTCCACGATATGGATCTGTCACCTTCTTCTTGCCGGCCCCCAGCGCGCCCCCGCTGCTCTTCAGCCGCAGGACCGCGCTCCACGATTTTTCTCTAACTACTAGATTTTTCTCAAACTTTATACAGTCCAAAACCCGTAGAAATCCATCGGTTTAATTGTTATTGGTCCCGAGTTGCGTAGTTCGTAGTACTGGGTGTCCTAATGGCTGCAGATTTCCTCGCCTCTGATGTTAATTAGGTCTTCAGTCCTGCATTTTCTTATCAGCCTTTTCCAGGTGTCTCTAGCCGGGGGCAGGTCTGGAGCGGATGTTCGCTGATGGGTCGCCAATGGCCCCTGATGGCCGTTCCCCCTCGCGTTATCTCTTGCGCCGCCCTCAGCCAGCTGAGATGCTGAACTTATCGGGCCTCACCTGGTGGAACAATGCTTTGGAAAGAAACCTCGGTTCCCTTCCCCCAGGGCGAAAGCGAACAAACGTGACTAAAGTTAGAAAATAAACACTTTAAACTTGGTATATTTTCCAACAAGAGGGGATCTCACCAATCCCCATAAATATCTCCAAAGTGAGTGCCAGACTCCTTTCAGAAACCAAACCACAAAGAAGTCCCACCTCAACATGAGGAGGAACTTTACACTGACGGTCGCAGAGCACGAGCGGCTGCCCTGGGAGGCGGTGGAGTCTCCCTCTCTATGGACATTCCAAGCCCACCTGCTCCAGGTGACCCTGCCAAGGTCGGGCTGGATGCTGTCCAGACGTGCCTTCCAGCGCTACGGGGGATCCAGGGGCTGAGGAGGGGCCGCGCCATGAGGCGGCTCGCCATGCGGCGGCCGCGCTGTTCCCATGGCAACGGGCGCGCGGCGATTGCGTCACTTCCGGCCGAGGCGGGGCCAGCGCCGCCCCCGCCTGGGAGGCCGCAACGGCCGCGGGGCCTCGGGCAGCGGCGAGCGGGGCCGGGGGCCGGGAGAATGAGCAGGTACCGGGCAGGGGCGGGCACGCCGCCGGGGGGCGTGCGGGGACACCGCCGCGGCGGGGGGAGCCTGCGGGGGTCGGGCTCCAGCGGCGGGGGCCGGTCAGTGTGTGTTGGTGGGGGGTCCCGCAGCGCGGGCAGAGGGAGGGAGGGGAGGCCCCGGCACTCGGGGGAGGCCACGCTGGGCGGTGTGGCGGGGACACGGGGGTCAGTGTCTGTTTGGGGGGGCCCGCGTCGGTCGGTGAGGGTGTGGGACCCTCCCAGCGGGCAGTGGGAGGTGAAAGGTTCCCGCCGGTTAGTGGAGGGGGGAGGCCGGTCGGTGTGTGTGAGACCCCCCCCCCCAGCAGTTGGGAGAGGCTCACGGTGTTCGGGGTGTCCCACAGCAGGCGGTGGGGCCAGGGGGAGGCCCACGCGGGTCAGTGTTTGCTCATGGGGTTCCCTCAGTAGTCGGGGGCGTCTCGAGGAGGTCGTTGGGGGCTTACACGCGTCCAGTGGGGGACACACACACAGTGATCGGGGAGGGGTCCCACTGGGCAGTGTGTGTTTGGGGGGCGTCCTACAGCGATCAGTGAGGGGATTGAGGCCCAAAGCAGTCGGAGGGGCCCACACGGGGTCAGTGTGAGTTGGGAGGGGTGGGTGGTCTCCATGCTTGTCAGCAAGGTGGGAGGGCCACGGTGGGCAGTGAGGGGGAGAACTCCCTGGTCAGTGGTGGCGGTGCCACACTGGCGGGGAGGGGTCAGTGGTGGGGGCGAGGCCAGCGGCAGGCAGTGGGGGAAAGTGTGTGTGCAGTCAGTGTGTGCGGGGTGGGGGTCCCACAGCCCCACCCTCGTCAGTGTGTGCCGGGAGGGGGTCCCATGCCTGTCAGGAGAGGGGGGAGCACCCACCAGTCAGTGGTGGAGGGCCCCACAGAGGTCAATGGCTGGGTACAGCATGGATCCCCCTCTGTGGCTGGGTGTGGGGTCGGTGTGTGTGCGGTGGGTCGGGCCCCCACCGGGGGGGCGTGGGGCGAGGGCAGGGGCCGGGCGGGGTTGCCCACCCACGGCGGGGTGTCCCCAGCTGGAGCCTGACTTTGTCTCAGAGTGTGCAAGATACACGTCAGGAATGTGATACACGTCAGGAATGTGACACACGATTTAAGTGGCCTGTAGTGCCACCTCCCCGCGTGTACCCCAGGCAGGTGTGCGGCCACCGGACTCCCCAGTGTGCCCTGGGGGAGCACTCCGGGAAGGTCTGTCCCAGTGGCACCCGGGGGATCCACTGGCTGGTCCCAGTGGCACCCGGGTGCCAAACCTGGGAGGAACAGGGCTGCCACGTGCCAGGTGTGACACCGGCCCTGGTCCTGCTGTGGGTGGTCACTGGTGCGAGGGAGCCTGGCTCCCACCGGGGCACGGGGTCATCCCTTCACTCCCAGCATTTTGGCATATTTCAGTGCCGTATCCCAGTTTCAGTGCCATATCCCTCTTCCACCCTTTCCTCCCCTTTCCCAGCCCTTCGGAAGCAGATGGAGCGAATTCCTCGGGGTGTGGGCTGGTTTGACATTCCTCAGCTCAAGCCTGTGCCCAAACTTGCAGAAAATAGTTACTTCTTTTTTTTTTTTTTTTTTTTTTTTTTTTTTTTTTTTTTTTCTCTTTCTCTCCCCTTTCCCCTTTTTCTTCGGGAGCTCGGCACTCCTGCCTGTGCCGGCACTTAGGTGGCCTCGGGAGAGCCGTGTCCTTTGTCCCATCAGCCGTGTGGCTGCTGTGGGGGGTGGTGTGTGTGAGATCCTGCGCTTGTCCTCGCCCCCTCCGCGTGGGCTGCCCGCGGGGGCTGGCAATTGTGGCAGGAGGTTTGATTTTAGGGAGGGCTGCGTGAGCTCGGTGGGGGCTGCAAACTGCAGAGGTGCTCGAGGGGGGGAACACTGCGGGGAGCACGTTTGTCCCCGGCCGTGGGTTACAGAGGGAGCAGAGCCCTCAGAGCCCCCACCCTGCCCGCAGGCCCCCGCAGCCGCCGGACGGACAGATGGACACCGCAGCCCCGCCACAAGCCCCGGCCCGTGCTGCACGGCCGGCGCCAGCCGTGCCCAGGGCCAGCTGAGGACGGGGCGTCTTTGGGCCGGCGTCGTTCCCGGCATCTGTCCGATTCGGATCCTCCCTCGCTCCGGGCGCGGCCGCCTCCCGCCTCGCCGCCGTCATGAACGGGCTGTCGATCAGCCAACTCTGCTGCCTCTTCTGCTGCCCGCCCTGCCCCAGCCGCATCGCGGCCAAGCTCGCCTTCCTGCCCCCGGAGCCCACCTATGCCATGGTGCCCGAGCCCGAGCCCGTGGGCAGCACGGGCTCGCTGCGAGGCGCCGCGGGCCGCTGGAAGCTGCACTTGAAGGACCGGGCAGATTTCCAGTACTCCCAGCGGGAGCTGGACAACATCGAGGTGTTCATCACCAAGAGCAGCCGGGGGAACCGCGTCGGCTGCATGTACGTCCGCTGCGTGCCCGGCGCCAGGTGAGTCACCGGGGGGCGTGCCAGCGGCGCTCTGCTGTGCTGGGGCCGCGCTGGGGGCTCCTGGCCCCTCTTCTCCCTCGGCTGAGCGGCGCTGCAGGAGCTGGCCCTGCCCCGGGGCTCTGCAGGCATCCGGTGGGACGGGTGAGCTGGGCTCCCAGGACCGGTCTGGCTTGTGGTCAAACTGAGCGGGGTTAAAGCAGGAGCAGAGGCAAAGCCAGAGGCTGCAGGGGTGTGGGGATTCCCCAGGCTGTCTCACAACCCCCCAGTGTCATGGCAGTGACACAAGGCTCCAGTTGTTTGCACAGAGCTTGGTTCTCCGGGAGTGACTGCACCAGCTGCTTCTCCACAGCCCTGCGGTGACCGTGGGGATGGACAACTGCCCATGCCAGCCAGGAGAGCCTGGTTTAGTCAAATTCACAGGGACGTTAAATTCCTCAAGGAAAAGAGTGATGGGAGTGAAAGCAGGAGGGGCTTGGTCATTTCTGTGGGTTTGTGAACTGAGAAGCTGGAGAGAGGTGCCCTCGAGTGAGAGATGGAGACCCCTCCTGCTGCCAGTACCTGGGCAGGAGGAGGCAGGAGGGAACTTGGCAGCTGCCCCTTGAGCACTGGCACAGTTTGGGGGTTCAGGTGCAGAGGGAGGCTAGGTCCCCAGCTGACCCCTTTTCCTGTATCATCTTAGGAACAACAGGTCCTCAAGGACCAGCATCCCAGGCTGCAGGGCTGGGGGGAACCAGACCTCCCAAACCATGGGACATCAGATGCTGCAGGCCATTTGACCTCCTGCAGCTCATCCTGTCACTGACTTCCAACTGGGGCTCCCTGGGCATCCAGGCCAGGATTGAATGTTCAGCTTGACCACAGACCCCTCAGACAACTTCAGGGGCTCAGCAGGGAGTGGGTCCTGCTCCCTCCCTCTGGCAGAAGGGAGCCAAGCTCCCATCAATCTGCTATTAGTGTTAATTTTTATGATTAACATTGTTTTTCCCCTTATGGTGGAAATTTCTTGTGCCTTGTCACTCCCACAATCCACTTCTCTCTCAGCATCTGGTGTCTTGCCAGGCTCAGGAGAGAAAAAAACCCGCTGTTAGAATTCTTATTTGAAATCCCCATTGGGCAAACGGCCCCAAATCCTGAGCTTTTTACCAAAAATAGACTCAAAAACTTGAACAGAATCATCCTCCTGCTTTCGAGCTGCCTGTTCCCGCTGGGAGTGAGCCCCTGACTGGCAGCAGAAGGGTCTGGGTGTCCCTGGGGGTGTCAAGAGGCCCTTCCTTGGTGGCCAGGGGGGTGTTGGCCCGTTGTGTCCCGGGGTTTGGTTGCTGGCCTCCAAGGCAGTCCAGGGATATCCGTGCCTGAGCCTGGGATTAACGTTCCATACCTGTGTCCCAGGTACACGGTGCTCTTCTCCCATGGCAATGCCGTGGACCTGGGGCAGATGAGCAGCTTCTACATCGGGCTGGGCACCCGCATCAACTGCAACATCTTCTCCTACGACTACTCGGGCTACGGCGTGAGCACGGGCAAGCCCTCGGAGCGGAACCTCTACTCCGACATCGACGCTGCGTGGCAGGCGCTGCGCACACGGTGAGCGGGACAGGGAGCACGGCCCTGCTGCCTCAGGAAAACCCTGTGCTCCAGCAGTCTGGAAAACAGGAAATCTCCCAGAAGGGGAGCCCTGGACCACTTGAGACAGGAAGGGGTGGTTGGAAAACTGTAGAAGGAGCAGCTGGGGGATCCAAGGGGTGGGGATGCTGCAGAGCATGACCTTGGCATAAGCTGTGCTTCCTGTCTCACTGTGCCAGGCTCAGCTCTGGTTCCCCTGCCAGGTTTGGGGTGCAGTCCCGTGCTGGGCTCTGCCTCCTTTTCCTCTGGCCTGGCTCACAGTGCAACTCAGAGCTGGGACTGCCCCACACAGCTGCAGTCCAGGGTCTGTGAACACCCTATAACTCTGACCTGGTGAGGGAAAGCCTTGACACCCCAAGAACTCACCTGGCAGCTTAGCCTGGCTGCTCTCTCGTCCTTTGGGAGTGCAGGGAACTGCCCTGGGCCCAGCCATGAGGAGATGGGGGAATGTCAGGGGGACAGATCCCAGACTCTGCTGGGAGCCTTGTGGGTGCAGTGACCAGAGCAGAGTAACCCCTGAGCTGTATCTCCTGGCAATGTGCCTGGACACTGACCTGCCCTGTCCTCTGCCAGGTACGGGATCAGCCCGGAGAACATCATTTTGTATGGACAGAGCATCGGCACTGTGCCCACGGTTGACCTGGCCTCCCGCTACGAGTGCGCGGCCATTGTGCTGCACTCCCCGCTCACCTCCGGCATGCGCGTCGCCTTCCCCGACACCAAGAAGACCTATTGGTTCGATGCCTTCCCCAAGTGAGTGCCCTGGGCAGAGGGCAGGGGGGGTTTGGAGGGGCAGTGCTCAGACCAGCTCTGCTCACAGCCACGTGTGTGTGTCATGTGGGCCATTTTTTGTGATAGGTTTAAACATCCCCTTCAGCATCTTCTCGCCCTGTATTTGGTACCCTTTCAGAGTTGTAGCCCTCCCTGGGGTCTGTGTGCCCCCTCCTGAGGGCTGTGCCACATGTGTACCCCAGTCCCCTGTGGCATCACCTCCTGGCCACCCTGTTCCAATGACTTTTCCCTCTAGCTTTGGGGCTGTGCCTGCTGGCCCCTGGTCAGATGTTAAAAGCCCTGGGTGTCCCTGGAACTCCTCTGTTCCCCAAGAGTAATTCCTTGGGGATTTTCCTGCTCTTCAGATGGCAGGAGTAGTGCTGAGGGGATGAGCTCTTCCTTTGCCTGTCCCTTGCAGCCTGGCCAGTGGGGCCCAGGGGACAGTCTTCGAGCCGGAAGCTGTGGCTGGGAGCCACCAGCCCATGCTCTGCATCCTGATGGCCTCATGTGGCCTTTGGGACTGGGCTGGGACCAGCCGTGCTTCCCTTCCTCAGAGCCCAGCAGGGCTGATCCTGACAGGGAAGGGCTGTCCTACAGCAGTTCCCATCAGCTTTGTTGAGGTCCCACAGGGATGTTGTCACTGCTGTCTGCTCCTTGTCCGTCACACCAGGGCAGATCTTTCCCTTGGCAGAAACTCTCTGTCCCTCCCTGTCCCTGTGCTCTGCCACGATCAAAGAGCATTTCCTGGTCCCTCTCCCAGGGGATGTTTTGGGGGCAGTGGAAATGTCTCATTCCTTGTGCTTACCCCCCTCTCTCTCCTCTCTTCCTCATCCACCCTCTTGGCAGCATTGAGAAGATCTCCAAAATCACCTCTCCTGTCCTCATCATCCACGGTACAGAGGACGAAGTCATCGACTTCTCCCACGGCCTGGCGCTCTTCGAGCGCTGCCCCAAGGCAGTGGAGCCGCTGTGGGTGGATGGGGCTGGGCACAATGACATTGAACTCTACAGCCAGTACCTCGAGCGCCTTCGGAAATTCATCTCCCAGGAGCTGGCCAGCCAACGCAACTAGCCAAGGGGACAGGCAGGGGGGTTCTGCTTGTTTCTCCAGTTCTCCCAGTAGCTCTCCCTAGTCCCTGCTGCTGGAGCTGTAACAAGTTTGTACAGCCTCGGCTCCAGGCTCAGGAGAGGGCAGGAGGCCCTGGAATAGACAGTGTTTGCTCTTGGACATGAGCACAGCTCTCCTCCCTGCTGGTGCCAGCCCCGGCGCTGCTGGCACCATCGGCCCGGCTGGCCAGAGACGGCAGCTCCCTCCTTCCCTCTTCCCAGAGACATGAGCCCACCCTCTGATGGTGGATCCTTGGCTTCAGACATGTCCTCGTCTCCTCTCCCAAACCAGTGAAGTCCCAAGTCCCTCCCGGCCGCTCTGCTGCTCTGACCATAGCAATAAGGCGAGTTGGAGAGGGGCTGGGGCCTCGCCCCTCCCGGTGTCCCTGTGGCTGGGACAGAGGAGGTGGCAGTTCTGCTCTCCATGGAGCTTTCCCGGGACCAGTGCTGGTGGTGCCCGGTGTTCACCCCACGGCTGGGGCAGAGCCGTGTCCCCACGGGGACTATGGGGATGCATGGAGGGGGTGCCGCCCTGCCCCACACCTCCTCCAGTCTGGCGCTGCTCAACCTTCCCAGAGCACTCCTGGTGTTCAGGTCACCCCTGGAAAACGTCTGGACCACTCGCCCAGGGAACGGGGCGAGGGAACCAGGCAGCAAATAAAGAGCAGAGGTTTAACGTTTCAGCCTTGTGTGCCCTTTCCCTGGGTACCCCTGTGGGCTTCTGCCCATGACCCAGCCCCAGGGTATCCAGCTCCTCCACCTTCCTCCTGTTCAGCACCTGCCCTGGATTGCCCTTGGCCAGATCCCCAGTGCTTGTCACCCTCCTCTGGGGTCTGGGCAGCCCCACAATCCCCAGTGCTTGGAGTCTGGGCAGCCCCAAGGTGCTGCTGGGAGCAGGGAGGGTGCCCTTGGCCCCTGAGACCAGGCTGCAGAGGTCTCTGTGTGTCCACTGGGACTTGAGGACAACAGGAACCCATTCCCCTGTCCCGTATCATTAGGGGATCCCATGGGATCATGGGTGCAGAGGTGGAGAATGGCCTCAGCCTTCCAGGAGTTGTGGGGGGCTGGGGGTGCCACAGGGGAAGAGGGACATCCCCATGGCCTGCTCTGTACCAGAGCAGTAAGGGACACAGGGTGGTCGTGGGGTACATGGGATGGTCCTGGGGAGAGCAAACCTTATTTTTGACTTGCTCCATTCTCAGTTCTGACCAGAGCTGTGTGGGGACATCCGATTCTGGGGGTGCACTGGCCATGGGGCAGGTGCAGGGGTGTCCCATGGAGTCCTCCCACCAGCACACAGAAATATGCCCCAGGGAAAGGCAGAGGCTCAGGTTGGTGATTTTTGGAACGGCGCCTGCTCTTACACCCTGGGAAGAGCTGTTTGTGTTTTCCTGCCCGGGGACATCCCTGGCCACAACCCAAACAGCAAAACACTGCTCTGCCCTTCCCCTCCCTGTCCTCCTGGTGTCCCCTCCCCAGCACGAGGCCCTGGGGCCTGCCAGACTCATGTGAGGAGGGATTTAATCTCCTTAGGGGCTCAGGGGCCAGGCGGGGGGGCTCACTGCACCCCCACGCTCTGAGCACTCCAGTGCACCTATTGTTTGGGTCTGGGAGCTGGGGGGGGGCCCGAGGTGGGGGGCAGGAGACCCCTTGCTCCCCACACATCCCTCACTCCCCCAGGACCAGAGCAGGGTGTTCAGAGGAGGAGGAGGGATGACCCTTCCTTGGTGCTGGGGCTGTGCAGGAGCTGGAAGAGGATGTGGATGATTCTGGGCAGACCTCATTCTTTTCCAGGGGGATTTTGGGGTCCAGGAGCTGTGATGTCTGGCTTCTCCCTGCACACCCTCCCAGTCCTTCCTTCGCCATCCCTCTGCCAGCAGTGGCCAGGTGGTTTGGGAGCCTTGGGCTCACAAGTGTGTGGAAAGCCAAAGCAGCCCAGCCCAGCTCCCTCTGGCCCCACTGTCCCAGAGCTCCCTAATCCTGGCACAGAGACGTTCTGTGTGCACCCAGGGCATTTTTATCCTCTTACTGCTGCCTGTTTCCTGTTGAGCTGTGGATGCTTTGGGGCAGCTCTGCCTTGCCAGCAGGATGGCTCAGAGCACGTTTGGTTTGGGGGCATGTCGAGGTGGTTCGAGGTTGTGTTTTCTGTGTCTCAGTTTAAAACAAAGGCAAGAGGTCAGTAAAGTTCAGCCTGATTCCCAAAATCGAGAGCCAAGTTGGGAATGTGGGAGTCCGTGGAGATGGACATTACTGGGTGCCACCTCCGTGGTGGGGAGCCCTGACTGGGATCAGGGACCAGTGCTTTGGGTGTGGATCTGTCACTGCTCCTGGCCCAGGATGGAGGCTCCATCCTCACTCAGCAGCTGGAGTGAGGAGGGACAGAGGAGGACTCAGCCTTACAAGAGCTGCAGGGGCCTCAGAGGGCATGGACTGGGGGATCCTGGGCACAGGAACCCCCACCTGGGGACAAACTGGGCCATGAGCCAATGGGATAGGTAGAACTGTCCCCTCTGAGATGACACTGCTGTCCCCTCCACTGGTGCTGCGGTTTGGGGTGCAGGAAGGGCACTGGGTGGGGGACAGGGCTGCATGGTTTTGGTACCTGGAGGTGGACTCTGCAGTGTCCTTTCCCTGGAGAGGACAGGCAGAGCCAAGGCCTCGAGTGTCCCCAAAGTCCCCCTGCAGCCAGAGCAGAGCAGGGTCGGGGCAGGTGTTCCTCCAGCCAGTTTGGATCCCCCATCTAGGGGGGCACAGGGCCCAGGCCAGGCATGGGGGGCATTGGGTGACTGGCCAAGAGGGGTTTAAATCTTATTTGGGGCATAAATGAGGCTTTTGATGGCCGGGGCCTGCGTGCCACAGTCATGAGACCTGGTTCAGAGGCCGAGCTCAGTCATGGGATCCAGGAAACTGAATTAAAGCATGTTAAGGAGCTTTTTTCCAAGCTCTGCTCTGGTTTTCCACGTGCTTGTCATATGAACAAAGACGGTATAAAAGGACAGAGGGGAAGGATCCCATCAGTGGTCAGGCCAGGAGAGGGGATGATGTTGGGAAAGGGATTCCAGGGTGAGGGGCACAGCACGGTGCTGGCTGAGGTGGAGGGAAGGAGACAGGAAAGGACAAGGAGACCGGAGGATGCATTGGCTCTGCCCTGTCCGGAGAGTGAGGTGGAGGCCTTGGAGACAGCAGGGACAGTGGGGACAGGAATGGGGGCAGATCTGGGGGAGCAGAGCCTGTATCCCCACTCCCCGAGCAGTGCAGAGCTGAGAGCTCGACGAGGCTGCAGCACGACACCGGCGGCACCTCCCTGGTGAGACACGGTGAGGGGGGCAGGGGCATGGGGGGCAGGGGCACCCACTGCCCTGGGGACACCCAGAACCCTGAGGGGACACCCACCACCCTGGGGACACCCAGAACCCTGAGGGGACACCCACTGCCCTGGGGACATCCAGAACCCTGGGGACACACAGAACCCTGAGGGGACACCCACCACCCTGGGGGCACCCAGAACCCTGGGGACACCCACCGCCCTGGGGGCACCCAGAACCCTGAGGGGACACCCACAACCGTGGTGGAGGGGCACCCAGAACTCATGAACAGCACCCAGAACCTGGGGGGCACCCAGCCCTGCACTGCTGGCTGGGGCTGGGGACAGGAGTGGCAGGTGGCAGTCCTTGAGGGTCCCTGAGCTGGGCTGGCACCCGAGGCCTGGGTGGGAAACTCTGGGGTGGTCCCACGCTGCTCTGCCTGTGCACATCCCTGTGCACACAACACACATGTGTGCACACGGATGGGTGAGCACATGCACCCTGCACACACGGACCTCTGCACACACACAGGAGTGTGCACAGCCCTGCAGAGACCTGCACGCACACAGGTGTCCACAGACCTGCACACCCCCAGATGTGCACTCACACCCCCTGATGCACACTCACACACACCCAGATGTGCACTCACACCCAGATGTGCTCTCACACACACAGATGTGCACATATTCACATACGGATGTGCACACACCCCTGAGCAGCCCCACACCCCCTCTGGCCCCTCTTCTCACCCTCGGGTTCCACGCGCAGTCCCTGCACCCGCCGGTCCCGCTGGCGCCTCACACCCGCCACGTCCCAAACCACCCCCAGGGTCCGCAGCATCGCCAGGGCTGTGCCTGGCACCAGGGGGACCCACGGGCTGGTTTTCAACTCCTGGAGATGTGGGGCAGGCTGAGAATCTCCATCTCCCTCTGATCCCCCAGCTCCCCTGGCTCCACAGGGTTCCCTAGGATGTCCCAGATGCCATAGGATCCCTCAGCTTCCTGGGATTATCCCAGATCCCCGGGATGCCTCAACCCCTCGGGATTTCCCAGCTCCCCGGAATACCCCAACTCCCTCGGATCCCCTGGCTCCCCAGGCTCCTCGCTCTCCTCTCACGTCTCTCCTCCATCTGCAGGAGCTCTCGAGGAGTGCGGGGCCGGGCCCGCTGCCCCCTGTGAGCTTCCCTTTGTCATCCTATGCCTGAGCGATGCCTGGAGGCTGGGACGGCCAAGGGAGGCCCACGGGCTGCCACAGCCCCGCGGTGACAGCGCCTGGACAGCACCCGTGGGACCATGCACCGGGGCTGGGACACCCTGTGGGACTGAAATGAGCACTCCTGTGGGGGACTGGGAGCAGCCCCTTTGTGCCAAAAGCATCTTGTAGGGGTGAGAGCATCCTCTTAGGACGCCAGGATCATCCTAGAGGGATGAAAATCCCATAGAGGGACCAGAACATCCTGGAGGAGGGGCTGGGATGCATCCCCTTCATGTACCAGGAGCACCTGTAGGGACCTGGAGCATCCCCTTGGGAAAGCAAAGCTTCACTTTGGGGTGCCAGCAGAACTGTGGGGAGCTGGAAACACCCGTGGGGAGTTGGAGCATCCCCCAGTGTGGCCAGTACCTGTGGACTGGGGCTGGGCAGGGTGGGATGCAGCAGCCAGGCCATTGCCCCAGGATGTGGATGGAATTATGGGCTGTCACAGAGAACCCCTGTCTGGGGAGGAACTCCCACGGGATACATGGACCATGGGGCTTTATATGTAGGGTGGTACCAGGATGGGGTACTGGGAGTACTGGGAGCCACGTCACCACCCTGATCAGCCCATCCCTGCGAAGATGTGACCCCAAGGGAGAATGTTCTGGCAGCTCCAAGGAAGATCCTGTTCTCCCAACTCTATTCCCTTCTCCAGCTTCACAAACCCCACCTGGCACCTCGTGCTGAGGCAGTGCTGGGACAGAGAAAAAATTCCCATGATGCAGAGAAAATCTCCCCCTTGGGAAGAAGAAACTCATCCTGGAGTGCTCAGAGGGGTGATGCAGAACAAGGAACAGGGAGTGGGGGTCTGTGGGGAGAGGCTCTGGTCACACCAGTATCTCCAGCTGGTTTCCATTTTTTGGGCTCTTATCCCAAAACTCGACCCCATTTACCCAGCTGGGGGGGCAGGGCTGGAGGGGATGAGATTCTAGGGAGACCGCCGAGCTGGATCTGACCTCTGCTCTGGGGATGTGAACGAGGTGCAGCCCCCTTGGCAGCCCTGGAGCCAGGTTCCTGGGTCACACCCTCGTGGTCCTGGATGTGCCAGCATGGCACGAGGTCACCCTGGCACCAGGGCAGGTCCCTGTGTCACCCAGCACAGTGTGATGTCTCCCTGTCACTGGAGGCAGGTCCCAGTGTCACCCAGCACAATGTGGTGTCTCCCTGTCACTGGAGGCAGGTCCCAGTGTCACTGTCACCCTGTGGTGTCTCCCTGCCACCGTGTCCCCCAGCATTGTGATGTCTCTCTGTCACTGGTGTCCCCCAGCAGCAGGAAGGGCTGTGGCAGGGGTGGCTCTGGCCCCAGTGCAGTGACATTGCCCTGCCTGGCTCTCCTGGGGAGGTGAGGGCCAAACCCCTGTGTCCCTCATCCCTGCAGGGACTGAGGTCAGTGACAGCCCCACCCTGGGCCCACCCCTACCCCAGCTTGTCCCCTCCTCACGTGAAATCAGCACTTTGGCTGTGAGACATGGGGGGCAGTGAGGGCTTGGGGACCCCTCCCTTCTCTGCAGAGGGGCAGGAGCTTTGAGGTGTTGAGATCAGTTTTGGGGGTGCCTTGGTCAGTCAAGGAGGCTGGGGAGAGGGTTTAGGTCCTGAGCAGGGTTGGAGGGATTCCTGTGAAGTGCTGAGCAGGATGGGAGAGTTTGGGGGTTGCTGCTTTCAGAGGAGCTGCCTCAGTGTGTGGAGGGACCCTCAGGACTTTTCCCAGTGCTGTTGACTGGGAGCTGAGTGGGCATCCCAGTTAACTGAGCTTAGGTGGGGAGGCAAAAGCATAGCCAAGACCAGCATTGATTTTGTGAAGGTTTTCCATGTGGGGTCCCCAGGTCTGAGCTGTATTTTATTTTATTTTGCTGGTTTTTGAGTTGAGGAAACACAGGGAGAGAATTATGAGGCAGGGAAATATTCCATGTGTCTGCGCTTTTGTTTATGTGTGTGTCTTTCTTGAAGCTTCTCTGTTACAGCTGAAGTTCTATAAAACAGATTTATCCATACCATAAAAATAAAACCACTCCGTTTTTGTGGGGGAAAGATGAGCTTGCTCTGCCAGGCCTGGTGGGAGAAGGGAACTGGCTGGGGAGGTGTGGGTGGAGATCTCAGCACAGCCCTCCCCCACTACCTGTAAAGTACCTTGTGCCAGGACCAGGTTTCTGCTGTAGGGAAGGCAACTCATCTCCTGGGGTTTCCTGCTTTTTAGAAGATTTTTATGGATTATTCATGTTTCTCAGGTCAGCAGCTGCTAGTTCTGCTCAGTGTTGGGTTCCTCTCCTGGCATTCTCTTCTCCTGGACTCTGCAGGGATGCAATGGGGGCGATGGGCAGGGAGGAGGCAGCAGCACATGCCCAATTTGGAAAACAAAGTGGTTTTTTTCACATAAGACTTACAAAACACAACTTTTGCAATCTTTCCCTTGTCCCTCCCTTTGGCCAAGGCCGACTCCTCCTTGTGCACCTTTCTCTGCATCACCCATTGTTCCTGGCATTGCCCTGGAGCTGCCCATCTCTCCTTGCACAAGTGGTGCAGCTCTCCTGGATCATCCTGTCTCTCCAGGCTGGGGGGTCCAGTTCCACTCCATGGGATTTCTCCTCAGAGGGTTTGGTCCTTGATGGCCCCAGAAGGTCCTCACCTGCTGGAGGTGGAGTCTCCCTGCTCTGCACACCCAAGGCAGGGGCAGTGCCAGGTGATTCCCAGGAGCTGTGGATGCTCCTCACCTGGTTGATCCCCCCAGGGCTGGCTCCGAGTCCCTGCTCTCAGCTCAGCCGAAGTGTTGTCACTGTGTGCCTCAGTTTCCCCACTGGTAAATGCAGGTGTGGTGACTACCTGGGGCAAGGAGGGGGCTGGGCCCTCCTGGGATGTGGAACCAGCTCTTGGCCTGGCCTCGGTGCCACTGCCCAAACCCATCCAGTGACCTGCTGCTCTCCAGGATGCCCAAGCTGTGCTGGGGCTCTGGCAGCTGGTTTGAGGTGGTCCGTGCTGGGGTGGGTGGGCTGTGCTGGGGGTGGGGGTCCATGGCAGTCCATGCTGGGAAATGCTGAGGCAGTGGCATGTACTGAGACCAGGGCAGTGGTCCGTGCTGGAGAGGTGGTCCATCGTGGTCCATGCTGGGAATACTGGAATGTGCTGGGGAGGTGGTCTGTGCTGGGATCTGCAGGCTCTGCTGGTGTGGTGTGTGGTGCTCCACCGTGGCCTGTACCGAGGATTCTGGGCTGATGGGCCACAGAGCAAGGGACCCATGACCATCACTGTGCCCACAGCTGGAGGACTCGTTCTGGGGGAGCCGGGGGACTCTGGGAGTGCTCGGCAGCAGGATGAGGTGATTCCAGCCCTAGGGCTGAATCCCCAATTCCTGTGTCTCCCCTCACGATGGGGATTTGCTAAACCCGGCTGAGATTGGATTCCAGAATCCTGGAATATCCTGAGTTGTGAGGGACCCGTAGGGATCATCGACTCCAACTCCCGGCCCTGCAGACACCTCAACAATCCCACTCTGTGCATCCCTGGTTCTGGGTGGCGGCTCCTGCAGCCCGGCCATGCCCCGAGGGAACGGGAACGCTGGAGATCAACTGGGGCACAGGAGACTGAGGGGAGACTCCTCGGGGGCTGCAGCTCCTCCCGAGGGCAGGCACAGGGGCAGGGGCTGAGCTCTGCTCTGGGCCAGGAGCCCAGCAGGGGCTGGAGCTGTGTCAGGGCTTGGCCTGGAGCTCAGGGCAAGGTTCTTCCCCCCGAGGGTGCTGGCACTGCCCAGGCTGCCCAGGGAATGGTCCAGAGACAGGGGCTGGATTAACGATGGCGGCGGGATCCACCTCACGAGATTCCAGGATCCACCTCAGGCGGCTCCAGGAGCCTGTGACAGTTCCCGCCCCCGCCCCGCCCCGCTCAGGCGCGCCGCGGGCAGCCCTGTGCGGGCAGCGGCGTCGCGGGGTCCTCGCCGCCGCGCCCGGCGCTCCCAAGATGGCGGCGGGGCCGGTACCGACTGTGTGAGGCGGGAGCGCGTCCCGGCCGCCCGCGGCTCCTCCGCCCGCCCGGCCCCGCTCCCGCCCCGCAACCGGCGGGATGCTCAGATCCACCGGCTACTTCCGCGGCATCGACTGCCCGTTCCTCAACGCCGGGGGGTCGGGGCCGGGCCGGGGGTGCCGCAGGCCCTACTGCCACTTCCGGCACCCCCCGGTGGCCCCGGCGCCGTGCGGAGCCTCCGGAGCCTCGGGCGACCCCAGCGTGGGGCTCCCGCTCGGACACGGCGCAGGTACGGCCCGGCCCGGCCCGGCCCGGCCGCGGTACCCCCTCACCTTTCCCCCGACCCCTCCCCGGACCGCTGTTCCCGTCCCTGCCGCCCCCAGCCCGGTCGTGCTTTCGCCCCCCGCCCCGTTGTGTTTCCCCGCCGGCCAGGGCAGGTCCGAGCCTGGCCTCCTCTCCCCCCTGCCCACAGTTTAGAGCCCGGATCTGCCTTCGGCTGCCCGAAGCGCCCCCAGCGCCGCGGGATCGCCCCCTCAGCCGCGCCCCGGTGCGCGGACCCCCGTGGCTCTGCCTGTATCGCCCGGTGGAGCCCGCCCGTGCCTCGGCTCTGTGGCTGCGTGTGCCCAGCCCTGCCCGGGCCTGGGCTGTCCCCTCGCCCTTGGTCCGGGGCAGGGTCTGAAGGAGCCTTGCAGCCCCAGCGGGTGAGAGCGATGGGGTCGCTGGGACCGGCGGATCCCGCCCTGGCCGCTGCACACGGGATGTCGGGGAGCGGCTCCCGCAGTGGCCGGGGACAGTCCCGGCTGCGGCAGGGCAGCCCTGCCCTGGTCCCGTTCTTTGTCGCTCCAGGCGCTCGGCTCACGTGGCGTTGAGGTGTCAGCGCCGAGTTCCAAAGCTGCCGACAGCTCCCGGGCCGTTAGCTCCCTTCAGGAGCTGCCTGCCCCGGGGAGGCAGAGCCCGTGCCGGGGCCTCTGGGGGGCTGCGGTCAGCCGGACCCCCCCCCCGTGAGGGGTTTGAGGGGCACAGAGCACTGCCAGGCTTCTCAAGGGCAGCCTAGCACAAAAAACCCAGTGAATCAGACAATGATGGAATATCTTGAGTTGGAAGGGACCCACAAGGATCAATAGTGAGCTATTGTTGTCCGTTCTTCCAGCAACTCGTCTTTTTATATATATACATTATTTGCTGTTCTGCTGATTTATTGGGAGAAAAAAGCCTTTATTCTTCTTCCTAGAAGAGTCATGCTGGCTTTCTTTTAGTCACAGCTTTGTTATTTCTGTTAGGTATAATGGGGTAATAATGCTGGTATGGACAGTATCTAATAATCTGAAGCAGAAATTCCCAAAACAAAGCCCAGCTTGTGTTTTTTGTGTGCTTACTTAACTTTGGGTTGCTCTCAAGTTTGGAAGAGGATTAATTATTGGTGTCTCAGTTACCAGGCCAGCTTAACACCACTACTGGTTTAGTTTAAAATAAAAGAAGCATTCTCAGGGCTGTCACGGGTGGATAATTGTTAGAAAGACAAAAATTTTTGCCAATTTCAGTGTTCTTTTCAATTTTAAGAGCTCCCTAGGATGCTTTAGGATGATTCTTTAGATGATGCTATTATTATCTTTGAGTGTGCTGTTCCTGCATGTCTTTAAATATCTGTGGAGTGTCAGTTTTGGAACTGGAATTGCTTATTTTGGCCTGCACCAGGTGCTGCTGTGCTTGACAATGGCTGGGGCTGGGTTTGGAGTTTGAAGTGGGGAAGGGAAAACCTCTGCTTGCCCCTGGAAAGTGCATGATGCTCCCAGAGCTGGCTGGAAGTGTTGGTATAAGCTGAGTGTGAAGGGCAAGAAAAACACCCCAGTGCCTTGCTAGGCTTGGCCTGGGTGTGTCAGAGACAGCGGAGAAGCAGCCCGAGTTTTGGGGAGTAAGAGTAAGAGTTCCATGACTGACAGTCATGGAATTGTTAAGGTTGGAAAAGCCCTCCAAGTTCATCAGATCCAACGTTCAGCCACTGTGGTCACCACTAACCCTTGTCCTCAAGAGCCACACGTTGGGTTGGGGATGGGGATTGCAGCACTGCCCTGGGCAGCCCCTTCCAGTGCTTGACAACTTTTTCTGTGAAGGAATTTTTCTTACTGTCCAACCTAATCTACAGCACTTAGAGAAGAGGTTTTTTGGCAAATAAACCCCACAGTGTGGGCCTGGTTTCCCAAGGGGAAGTTTCTGCCACTTGTGAAAGAAGCAGGATCCTGAGGCTGAGCTCCAGGCATTTGCCTCCTGCTCCCTGCAGCCAGCTCAGAGCCTGTTCCTGCTTCTTTCCCAAACTCTTGGCATCCAGCACATGGCATGGCTGGCATAACAGAGATCTGTGAGTTCTCTCTCAGCTCAGGATTTGCCTCCAGCCATTTTTTAATGCTGATTCTGTGTTGACTCCCACCTCCAGGTCTGGGGCCTTCATCAGGAGCATGTGGAGCTGCTGGAGCCAGTGCAGAGGAGGCCACGGAGCTGCTCCAAGGGCTGGAGCCCCTCTGCTCTGGGCACAGGCTGGGAGGGCTGAGGGTGCTCAGCTGCAGAGGAGAAGGCTCCAGGGAGAGCTCAGAGCCCCTGGCAGGGCCTGAAGGGGCTCCAGGAGAGCTGGAGAGGGACTGGGGACAAGGACTGGAGGGACAGGAGCCAGGGAATGGCTTGCACTGGCAGAGGGCAGGGCTGGGTGGGATCTTGGGCAGGAATTGTTGGCTGTGAGGGTGGTCAGGGTCTGGCCCAGGGTGCCCAGAGCAGCTGTGGCTGCCCCTGGATCCCTGGCAGCCTGGGGCAGTGGGAGGTGTCCCTGCCCTGGCAGGGGTGGCACTGGATGGGCTCTAGGGTTCCTCCCAACCCAAACCAGTCTAAGATTCTGGGATTCCAATTGAGAAATGGGAGATGAGCCATGGAATGATGAATCAGGAACATTTTGTGACCTGCTGGAATCTGTTCTAAAAGCCTGAGATTGCAGCAGGTCACAAAATGTTTCTGATTCCTGTAGAAGCAGGAGACACTTCTGCAGTTATTTTGCAGTGCTTGGCTCAGCTTCCTGGGAAGGTTTCTGCTTGAAGTGCTCCTGTTAGTTCCCTGCCTGCCTGGGGCTCCTGTCTCCTGGAAGGATCTGTAGGATTTACACTAGAGGGTGTAGTAGCTCAGCCAGAGCCAGGCAACCATCTTCTGGGAGCAGGTTCTCCATCCTCCAGGGCTTGCTTCCTGCCAGGGGAACTGCCTGTCTTGTTTTGAAGTAGCCTCCTAACTATGCACATGGGCAGATCTGACCTATTTAAGCACGTCACTCGATAGAGAAGCTTTAAAAGCGTCATTTTTTTGCCAAGGCAGGTGGGTTTCTACACCAAGAGCTACCGCACAGATTGGTGTTTTCTGGGATGGTGCCTAGAAAAAAAGGATAGCATCTAAAGGAGCAGCTTGCTAAGCATATTGATTCGAGGCTGGGCCTGGCTTTGATGTTTGAGGATCACCAGAGGATTGGCAGGAACCCCAAAACTCTTGGTGCAATTTCCTAGCTTTGAAAGGAGCTTTTGAAAACTGCAAGTGGAGCTGGCCCTGGCAGGTTGGGGATGGGGGGGAGGCTGTGGACATGTGCCAGGTGGAACAGAGAGGATGTGAAAAGAGGAATTAGTGGGATGTAGCACTGTTCCCCCCCTTTTTTTTTGCTCACCCTCACTTCTCCAGACTTCCCAAGGTTCAGGTGTTCATAGCATGACCCCTGTTTTTCATACACAGTGCTCATGTGCTCCCAGGCACTGGGGGGACAGTGGTGCAGAGCCCTCCATGCCCCTTGGAGATCTGCAGGAGCAGGAGGGCTGAGCTTTCCCTGAGTGCTGCTTCTGGATGTGGCAGGTGTTCTCTTTCCTTCGTGTCTGGAAGCAGATCCATAAATACAAACGTTGAATGAGGGGCACATTTGAACTGGGGTCTGAAACATGGAATGCTGGGTGTGGGAAAATATATTCCCGTGTTTTATTGCTGGGATCTGCCTGTGTAGTAACAGAATGGCTGCCTTGGAGGTTTGTGAAAATTCTGTGCTGGCTGTGCACTGAGGCTGATGGGGTTTTCTGCCCAGGACTGGGAATCTGGAGATTGCAAATTCTCATCCTGACTTGGCTGAAGTGCTTTTTCCATCACTGAGATGACTAAAACCCACCTGCTTCAGAGCAGGATGAAAAGATTATTGAATGTGTGTGAAGTGCTTTGAAAGCGTGCGCTGTAAGGAGGAGGGAAGAGCTGCCTTCAGTCCTAAAAGCGTCTTTTCAAGAGCTGTAGAGGGGAAAAATAGGTCTCTCTTTAAAGTCGAGGTCCTGAGTATGCTGAAAGACATAAAAGAGGCATAATACAGCTCTTCATAAATATCTTAAGGTAGACAGCCCTGGTGTGCTGGTTTGATGGTGTCACGGGTGTTTTGAGGTGGGTGTTTTTGAACCCAGTGCAGAAAGCTGCTCCCAGGTCTGGAATTCTGAGCTTTTTTGTCTGCACTGATCACAGAACCCTGGAATGCCCAGAGCTGGAAGGGACCCTCAGAGATCACGAGTGCAGCCCCTGTCCCTGCACAGACCCCCCCCCCCCTCCAACAATCCCTCCCTGCCCATCCCTGTCCAAAGGCTCCTGCAGCTCTGGCAGCCTCGGGGCCGGGACCATTCCCTGGGCAGCCTGGGCAGTGCCAGCACCCTCGGGGGGAAGAACCTTGTCCTGAGCTCCATGCCAAGCCCTGACACAGCTCCAGACACTCCCTCAGGTCCTGATCCTTGTGTTCTTGTGGGATGGGAGGAGCCAGCCAGGCTTTCAGCACCCTGCCGTACGATGGAGTGTACTGAGCTGCTCAGCAGTTTTCTGATGTGGTCCAAAGCTTGTGGAGCAGTTTTCTTGCTGTGTGATTTTCTGTCTGGATGTACAAAGCTTTGCAGGTTAGACCTGGATCAAATCTGTGGAAGGCGTGGCAGAGTTCTGCTCCTCTCTGCGATTGACACACAATGAGCTGCTGCAACACTGTTGGGCTCAGGTCAAGTGTGGAGAAATCCTTTGGCTTATCTCCCCAGCTCGAACCCTGGATCCTGTCTCTGGTGCAGGGAGTCACTTCACCTCTCCCTTCTTCTGTCCAAAAACAGTCACATAGGATGGCTGTAATCAGGGTGATCCCCGAGGGTGCTGGCACTGCCCAGGCTGCCCAGGGAATGGGCCCGGCCCCGAGGCTGCCAGAGCTGCAGGAGCCTTTGGACAGCGCTGCCAGGGATGGGCAGGGGGGATTGGTGGGAGGTCTGTGCAGGGACAGGGGCTGGACTGGATGATCTCTGTGGGTCCCTTCCAGCTGAGGACATTCCGTGGTTCTGTGATACTTGGTAAAACCTGAAGAGGCTCTTTAAAAGTTAAACCCCAGCTTTAATCACCCACATGTCAGCACAGGGTCAGAGCCGTTGTCAGGTTCCTCTCTCAGCACTTTGCTGAGGGGCCGTGCCTGTTTGGTGGGAGCAGCCTCGGCACAGGCCAGGATTTAGAGCCTTGGTGTGACTCACGTTGTAGGCCATGTTCACACTGTGTGTAGAAGGGATGAAATAAAAGTGTCTTTCCAAGTGCGTTTTCCTTCCTGGAATTGATGTGCAAGATCATCTCACCAAAGAGCTTTTATTACTGTATTTGCTACAGCAGAAGTGGAAACCCATGAGGTATTTTCAGTATCATTTCACTGACAGAGCAAAGCAGCTGCTCAGTGTTGGGTGCTGCAGTCCGTGGACTGGGACGGGGCTTCAATTCTGCTTTTGCCCCCCATATTTGTATTTAGGAGAATAATTACCGGAATGCCACCAGTGGATTTTATTTTTAACCAAGTTTTGAAATGAAGAGTGAAAAATCAAGTGGTGGTGAGGTCGGGGTGTATCTTTCCAACATTTCGGAATTTGTGGTGATTTCCCAGCACTGTCGGTTGGAGCAGTTTCCTGTGGGTCGGCAGGTGCAGGTGCCGTGCCGGGATTTCAGTGTGTGCTCACGGGACACTTCCTATTTTTGGTCTTTCTGTGGCTGTGGGGAGATTCCACCCCGAATCCGAGTCTCCCCAGGTGGGGCGGTTCCAGATGTGTGAAAAGCAGGAGGCGGGAGCCGATCTCCATCAAGCCAGCAGGATTTGGGGTTTGGCACAGCTGGAGTTGTGCCAGTGCTGGTGAGTCCCCAGCTCCTCTCTTTGTCCGCTCTCCCGGGACCTCTCTCCGCTGTGGGATATCTTCAGTGACATTTGAATACTTCCTGTAGTTTATGTCCTTAATCTCCAGCCGAGCCCCGCCGCGCTAGTTGGGAAGCACAGCTCGCTAATCCCGGGCTTCCCGGAGCGCGTTCCCCGCGCGGGGCGAGGCGGAGGCGCCGCGTGGCTCACGTGGGCTCGGGCAGGCAGCGACAGGCAGGGCCAGGCTGTGCCCCGGCACGGCCCCCGCTGCCACCGCCGGGCACCGGCGCTGCCGGGCGGGTACGGCCCGGCCGGGCCATGGATGTTCGGGGAACCGCCGCGCACCCCAGCGTGTGGAGCTCAGAGCGAGCCAAAAGCAGCTGCAGGTGGGGAGTGGCGAGAGGAGGAGGAGGTCAAAAACTCCCCCAAGGTGAGGGCAGCAGCGCAAGGAAAAAGGAACGGGGTCGGGAAGCCCTTGCAGACACTCTGAACCCGACGGAGCTGGGAGCAGCCGGGGGTGAAGGCGGGACTCGGGCAGGTCCTGCCCCGGTTCCCACGAAGTGCTGTGTCAGCAGCCGGGCACCGCGTGCTGCCTCCAGCCCCGGCCCGGCTGTCTCGGCAGCACCGGGCGGCTCCAGCATGAACAAATATCTGCAGTGTTTATTGACCCCGGCAGCTCAGGTAACTCTTTTTGAAGTTTTTCCTTCCTGCGGGGTGAGGTCGAGGTTTGGGGGGTGCGGCTGGGAAGGAGCAGCTGGAGTGAAGCGACTTCTCCAGGGAGGCTTTCACGTGGTCACCATTCATTGACCAGGAGACCTGGGTCCTGGGCCATATGCCTCTGGAATAAGTGGACTGTGCAAAGAGCTCAGATTGGCTTTGGAGGGTTTGGTTTACGAGGGTTTTCATTTCCCTGTGGATTTTTGATTTTTCTTGGAGAGCGGATTGTGCTGCAGTTGTTGTGTTCTGTGGTTAAAAGTGGCTGTGGAGCTGCAGAGTTTTAATTCCAGCTTTTGAATTGTTTAAAGCCATACAGGTTTTAAAAACAGCTGAAGTTTTGCTTTTAGCCTTTCATACATCACAGCCAAAGTATTTTAATGTAATACAGTTTGAAAGGTGCTTTTCTTTAGCTTTTCACTTTGTTTTCCAAGTGTCCAGTTGTGACTAAGTTGAAATAGTCAGGTTTTGGTTGGTTTTTTACTTCTTTTTTCTTAAGCAGGAATTTTTCACTCGCAGTAGTTAAAGAATAAGTAAGGCAGGTGTTGAGAAGATAACTTATCTGGAGCATGCCAGAGAAAGGCTGGAAAATTAAAGGGCCGGTGGTGCTGCTTCTGACTGTGCTGGCTGGAGTAAGTTTTCAAGGCGAAGTTGAATAGAGGGAAGTCATCAGAACACTTGAAATATTTAAATACTTTTTTTTTTTTTTTCTTCTTTGAAAAGAAGACTTGCTGTGCTAATTGCATTTTTGAGTAGATCCTTAGTTTTATCCAGCACTTTACACAAGAGATGTGGAAATGGTTTCTGGGCTTTTCCTCAGAAAAAAAACAAGTCTCTGTTAAATTTGTTTTGTTTGTTTGTTTTTTTTCCTTAAACAGAATTTCAACTTTTGTTGATATTTGAGGAATTAGTTTATAGCTAAAATGAGAGGGGGAATGGAAAGATCTCCAAAGAACCAGAACACCAAATATCCAGATTTTCAAATGGTGGGACTCCTTCCAGCCTGTGCATGACAGGCTGTGGGCTCAGGGCGTATTTTGGGTGCCAATCTTTGTCCTCTGCCTGTCCTGGCCAATCCAACCAGTTTGGGATTCTCACTTTCTTTCCTAAATTATGGGAGAAATGTGCCAGTGGTGTGATTTCCTCTTAGGAAAATGCATCAGACGTTGATGCTCTTTGCTGTTTCCCCAGTGGGTGGGACTGTCTGTGAGTCTGGCCATAGGGGGATGGCAGGGCTGGGTTTGTGTGGACCGGGCTGTGGTATCCTGGTGTTTGCATCCCTGGATCTCAGAGGTGTTGCTATGTCAGACAGTGACAGCCCCAGGTGTCCTTGGGGACTCCCTCTGAGGCCACCAAGAGGGTGAAGCTGCCACCTTCAGTGGCTTGAGGACCTTTCAGATTCTTGTTTTGCTGCACCAGGGACAAAACTGCCCAAAGTTGTGTTGTCTTGAATGAATTGAGGAGGTGGATGCTGCATCCCAGGTTGTTTCTGTCTCAGCTGCTTTGGGGGCGTGTCCTGATGAGTTTCCTGAGCCAGTTGTTCCCTGGTAATGCTTCCAGCTCTGGAAGGACACTCTGGAGCTGGAGGGAGCCTACTGGCGCAGGTCCCTGTCTCAGGAGATCAGGACTTTGGACAAGGGCTGGAGGGACAGGAGCCAGGGAATGGCTTGCACTGGCAGAGGGCAGGGCTGGCTGGGATCTTGGGCAGGAATTGTTGTCTGTGAGGGTGGGCAGGGGCTGGCCCAGGGTGCCCAGAGCAGCTGTGGCTGCCCCTGGATCCCTGGCAGTGCCCAAGGGCAGGCTGGACACTGGGGCTTGGAGCAGCCTGGGACAGTGGGAGGTGTTCAGGAACAAAATGGAATTTAAGGTCTTTTCAACCCAAGCCATTCCATGATTTCCCCGTGGGCAGGGCCTGCCCTCAGTCTGGGATGGCTGAACTGAGCAAGCAGCCCAGAGTACAGTACAGAGGTGGTGTCTGGCTGCTCCTATCCCTCGATGTGACCCCTCTCCTGTGCTGTGTCACCCCTGGGGTTCAGCCCATGGGGACAGGTGGCCCCATTGGCCACAACACCTGGAGAAACCAACCCTGCCCCAGCTGGGTCCCAGCAGGGCTAAAAATACCTCAGAGTGAGAGATGACTGTTCAGACTTTTTTTCAGCCTTGCTGATATCAGACTTTCTTTTCTCATATTTGCATCCTTTTTTTTTCCATTAAAGAAATGACTGTAGAGGTTCATGATGTACTTTGAGGCTGTGGCATTAAATGCCTCCCCTGGAGGAACAACTCCAAGGAGTGGAGTGCACAGGGATTCTTCTGCCTCTGATACCTCTCAAACCTTGCTTCCAGGTGTTCCTTAACCAGCACAAGGTTATCTCTGCTTTTAACATTTAATTGTATAATTAGCTTTACTTTTCAAAAACACAAAAAAGGAGCAAAACAAATCCATGGACTAGGGTTGAATTTAAAGTTGAAGAAATATTTCTCTTAGCTCCCCTTCCCTGCCCTCCTAACCCATTTCTTCTGGATGATTATTTGAAATGTACTATTTTAAATCTCAGTGTTAATTATTTCCAAGTGGTTGCATATTATTGTTAAATTAATTGTTGGAAATTTGCTTTGGGTCCTGGCAAATGAGCTCTGTGCCAAAACCTGCCATTTCTTGTGTGCTCTTTAGTTCTGAAGAGTAGCAGAACTCAGGCTGCTGGTAAAGCCTCTGCAGCGTTTTGTTCTTGAGGAAGCACTGTCCCTTCTGTGAAGTGTTAAATGAAAAGCTCAGAATGATTTTGCAGTGGTGGTAATTTTTCTGCAATCACAGAGGTTGTCCCTTTGCTGAGTGCTGGCACTGTAAACACAGCGAGATCTTAAGCCAACAAAGCTGTTCCGATGATGGGAAATAAAAATGCCTTTGTTTTGTCCTTTTCCAAAGAGTCTCCAGCTTTTGCCTTCCCCACCTCCCCATGAATGCACCTTTTGTCTCCAGCTGCAGGTGACCCAGGGGCATGGGTGACTTCAGCAGCAGCAGAGCTTGAAAATCAAAAAGAGCTGTGAGATCATTGTGTTCAACAGTCAACCCAGCCACCATGGTCACCACTAAACCATGTCCCCAGGTGCCACATGTGCACCATTTTGGAACACTTACAGAGACAGGCAATCCATGAGTGCCCTGGCAGCCTGTGCCAATGCCTGACAGCCCTTTCTGTGAAGAAATTTTACCCGTCTCCAATCTAAACCTCCCCTGGCCCAGCCTGAGGCCATTCCCTCTCCTCCTGTCCCTGTTCCCAGAGCCCGACCCCCCTCACTGCCCCTCCTGTCAGGAGCTGTGCAGAGCCACAAGGGCCCCTGAGCCTCCTTTGCTCCAGGCTGAGCCCCTGCCCAGCTCCCTCAGCCCCTCCTGGGGCTCCAGACCCTTCCCAGCTCTGTTCCCTTCCCTGGACACGCTCCAGCCCCTTATTGTCCTTCTTGTGGGTTCACTACAAGAAATGTTCAATGTCTTTTGACCCATGATGGTCCCTCTGCAGCTTGGCCAGCAAAACCTTCTATTTAGAATTCCTGATTGCTGTAAATTTGAAAGTTTCTAATTTTTGTAGCCTTTTTGTCTGGCAGCAGCAGCTGAGTAGCTCTGTTGGATCTGGAAGAAGCAGTTGACATCCAAGTGTCCAGTGCAGCTGTGGCTGCTGCATCCCTGCAAGTGTCCAAGGCTGGATGGGGCTTGGAGCAACCTGGGATGGTGGAAGGTGAAGGTGTCTCTGCCAGCAGGGGTGGGACTGGATGAGCTTTAAGGTCCCTTCCAATTCAGACCATCCCAGGATTCTGTCTCCCACATGAATTCAAGAGCTGCACTCCTTTTCCAAAACCTGCAGATTTGCATTGACCAGCACCTGTCATACATTTGGGCTTTTCTGTATTTAAAGCATCTCAGGTATGTGCTGTGGTAGGGCAGGACAAAAAAGAAGAAAGACTTTTCTCTGGAATGATTCACTGTAAAATAAGTTTTACCTTCACACAGGTGACCTTGTCCTCCCACTTTTCTTTAATGTCAGCTTTGTTTACTGCCCTTGCCTGTTGCCCAAACTAGAAGGACCAGTGAGGAGTCTGGCTCAGGGAAGCTTTGTAATAATCCAGCTCCACCTTGGAACTGAGGCCTCATGTCCCTCAACCAGCATGACAGTAACCAGGAAAAAATCCCATCAGCCTGTTTTTCTAAGGTAGAATCTTGTTTTATACTTCCATATTTTCTGTGCTGCAGTAGCAGATTTAAGCACAGCTCAGTTCAGTGTGTTCTAAAGCAGTTCTGGGTTAAAGAAAATGGTCACTGAGGTTCTGTGTAAAATAATAATAACTTGTTTTCTGTAACATTGATGGTAACCTCACCTTTTGTTTCTCAGGAGGGTTATTTCATATGTCTGAGGTACATTAATTTATTAAAACAGTTTGTGCTTTGGAAAGTGTTTAGTTCACAATCCTGCAAGGAGTTGGCATCTCAAGTCTCATTATCTCTTGATTCCCGAGGGTCAGAGCAGCCTCTGCTTTCCATCCCTCCAAAAAGAGTTATTTCACTATGTGTGTGCCTCTCAGTCCTTTTGCTCCCCCAGGAGCTGCAGCCATCTGCTACAGCAACCTCAGTGTAGCTCAACCTGTACACCCTGAGTGTCCAGGTTAGTGAAAGGAAGAGGGGTAAAGGAAAACATGAGGCAGACTCCTTTTGAGTGTCACTTCCCAGTGGTAGGAAGATTCTTCCCCTTCCTGGTTCCTGGGAGTGTTTGGCAGCTGAAAAGCTGCTCTCATTTCAAATAGCAGGTTGAACATCTCTGGTTTGAAGACTTGAGTGTTTATGCCTCATCATATATATATAAAGATAAATATATGTATATTTGTGTGTGTGTGTTTTCATATAAATAAACCCCCTCCTGCTGCATTATCTGCAGATGCCTCGTGGCCAGAGGGGAAGGTGCTGATGGGCATTGTCGAGCCACTTACACAAGACTTTCCTGGCCAGGCAGCCTTTGATCAGCAGTGCTGGAGAACCTATCAGGCCTCCCCCACACTTCCAGGAGAGCCCTTTCCCTGCCCTGTCTCAAAGCCTGTGGCATGTCCTGAGGTTATAATGTGTGTTTTCATCTGGCAACTCTTCCAGCCACAGAAAATGTGCCAGAGTTTTGTGCTAGAGACAAACAGCAGACCCCATGTCTCTGCTGGGGTTGTCCTCTGCCTTCTCTGATCCTGATATATTTAAAATAGTTTGGTTTTCTACATAGACTAGATGGCTTTTGTTTAGTTAAGGTTTGTTGCTTTTTTTTTTTTTGCAAGCCTCTACGTCCAGACTCAGTGTTCTCTGTTTGCAGGCCATCTGATATTTAGCCCTGCAATAATTATCAGGCTTTCAGCTGTTCCTTAAAATATTTGTGCTGAATTTTAGGGCTCAATCCTGATTTAGAGAGTAGTAGCTGATTCCTCCAGGCTTCAGTGCCCTGGTCCTTTCTGCCAGTGTGGAGCTGATGTCTCACACTGAGGTCAGAGATGAGCTGGTGGGCAGGAGAGCTGTCTGCTCCTTATCACTTCTTAGGCTGATATCACCCCTGACAATTCTGATAATCTGTACGTATCCTTGCCTTGATGCTGTTGCTGTTTGCCCATGGGTTGGTTCATGTTTTATCCTTGTTACCTGCTTTTCTTCAAGGTTTCTGACCAGGAATTGGTCTGTCCAGTTCCTGCTTCCCTGGTTTGTCTCCTGCTCCCTCCCTCCAGCCCTGGCTGTAGTGGGTGTCCAAGGCAGGAGCAAACCTGGCTTTGGAAATGCTCTTTGTGTCATCATTACAGCTCTGCAATAGCTGGAGGGGAACTGGTTAGAGAAATAGCACCTTGTTCCTCTTCCCCACGTTTCTGGCTCTGAACAGGGCTCAGACAGGCCTGTGCAAGGTGGTGACTTCACACTGCCATTGCCCAGAGTCCCTGTTCAGTCAGGAGCTAATTGGTTTGGAAAAAAACTTTGCAAACCCAAAGGAATAAAAAGTATTTTCTTGAACTGCTGCATTTATTTTAACCCAGCCTCTTTCATTCTGCTTCCTTGGGGGCCAGTTCTGCCAGCTGCTAGACAGATCCTTTTCCTATTGCCAGAGGAAACTGTGCATTCATGCATCCTCTCTAAAAAACCCCAAAACCCTGCCCCCCCAGAAAAGGCCAAAATCTTACGAGAATGGTAGAAACAGGTCTTTTACCACTGTCTGTTTCTGACTGTTACAAGAAATTCTCTCATCCCTCTTAGACCTGAGAGGTTTTTAATTTTCTGTTTTCTGTCTCTTTGCTTATTGTTTCATTCTTCTGCATGTGTAGGGGAGCCCATTTTAGTACTGTCCTTATAGCAGAGAACAAAAATCTCCTCTGGAATGTCAGCATCCAGAGATGCTGTGATAAAACAAGGATTGAATACAGCTCAGAGTCAGAAAGCAGCTGTTAATGTTCCTGTAGCTTCTGTCAGTTTGCTAAATGCAGCTGTTGTTCTTGGAGTCCTCGGATGGTGCGTGTTGGGAGAGACTTTAAAAATCGTCCAGTCCCACCTCCCACCATGGCCAGGGACACCTTCCACCATCCCAGGCTGCTCCCAGCCCCAGTGTCCAGCCTGGCCTTGGGCACTGCCAGGGATCCAGGGGCAGCCACAGCTGCTCTGGGCACCCTGGGCCAGCCCCTGCCACCCTCACAGCCAACAATTCCTGCCCAAGATCCCAGCCAGCCCTGCCCTCTGCCAGTGCAAGCCATTCCCTGGCTCCTGTCCCTCCAGCCCTTGTCCCCAGTGCCTCTCCAGCTCTCCTGGAGCCCCTTCAGGCCCTGCCAGGGGCTCTGAGCCTCCCTGGAGCCTTCTCCAGGCTGGACATGGAAGAGAGGCCACTGAAGGGACTTTTCTGGAAAGGGAGTGTGGAAAAGGGAAATGTTTTGTGTGTTCAGTGTTCTTGGTGGTTGCTCTGAGTGGTTGAGTTTTGTTGCCTGTTGTAGTTTTTCCTTCCTACCAGCAGCTCTCAGTTTGTCAGGCCAGATCAGAGTGGTTTTCCTGCAGCTGCCATGAGAAACACTGAGCCTTGAGGAATATTGGAGGCTTTTGGTGGGCTTTAGGTGTTGGCATTGGGAAGTGAGAATGTAATCCAGTTTCTCGCTGGAATCCTCTTTCCTCCTTGGTGGCTTCATTGAATTAAGGAGATAGTTCTGTGCACAGTCAGCTCCCCTTGAGCCTGATATAGTGATTATTCTTTGGTGCCCTGAAGAATATTTAATTTATAGAGCTTTTCCATGGGTATTAAAAGCACTTTGTTAACAGATCTGTAGTCCTGGGAGTAGTTTATACAGTCTGGTTTAGTCTAGGCCAGAGAACATCACTGGTGGCTTTTGGTATCCAACATTTATTTATTCTGTGGTGCAAGAGTGTGGCTTTTGGTTGTGTCATTCAGTGTTGGGATTTGATCAGAGCAGACCTTAAGAAGACCTCTTTTAAATTTTCCTGGAATTGCTGGCAGTAAATGATTTTTTTTTCTCTTTCCAGAGCGGGGCTATGATCCTTACAACCCAGAGCTTCCCAGGGCCTCGTTGGAGGCAGAGGATGGCACTCTGGCTGACATTACAGATGTCACACCTGGCATTCTGGAGCTGGAGCTGGTCAACAAGGCCATTGAGGCAGTGAAGAATGAAGTGGAGAGGGAGCAGAAGAAGTACGAGGAGCTGCTGGAAACCACGAAGGAGTTTGGTGCTTCAGAGGGCTCCTCACTCATTTCAAACACACCTGTGTCGGCTGCTGGGCCCCAGAACGATTCCTTTGCCTCCTTGGAGTATAATCCAGGGAGCTACAACTTCAGTAATAACTCAGACTACAACCCCACTCCTCTGGCTGCTGCTGGCCACTCCAGTAAATACACTTTGGATTCCTCCCGCTCCAAAGGGAGCTCGCTGGAATACGTCCCCAAGGCTGTAGTACAGAATAAAAAATACAGCAGCACTGTCACTAACAGTAAATATGTGATTGATGACTCCAAGCCTTCCACGGACTTGGAATATGACCCCCTTTCCAATTACTCTGCCAGGCTGTTGGGCAAAGCCACAACCAAGGGCTCCAAAAGGGAAAGGGCCTCTGATTATGAGGACTCTTACTCTCCATCACGGAAGAAGCTCTGTGAAGATCCCGATGATGACGAGGTGTTGGCCAGGTTCTCCTCCTCTGAAGATGAGGCTGAGGTGGAATACAAAACAGTTTCTGGTAGTTCACCCTCAAAAGCTGGTTCTGAGAGTGAGTCAAACGAGTTCTCCAGCAAAGAGCAGAGCAAAAAAGTGGATGGCTCTGCTTCCCAGGAGAGCAAAGGAGCAGCACAGCACAGAGGGGACCTTCCAAATTCACAGAAAAACCTTGCCAAGAACTCATCAGACAAGAACTCAAAAGCAGTGAAGTTGTGTTCTGGTAAGAACAACAAGGAAATTGAAAATAAAAACAAAGACTCCAAAGACAAAGCAAAAAGGAAGAATACAGATGTTGGTAAAACACCAGGCCTCAGCGAGGCTGGGAAGAGGGAGAAAAATAAAAATGCAGACAAAGACAAAGTGCTCAAAAAAAGAAGAAAAATTAAAAACCAAGAATGAAGAGAAAAACTGCAAAGACAAAAGTGTCAAACTGAAAACAGATGGAAACTTGAAGAAACCAGAAAAACAGAAATCAGAAAAAGTGGATGGGTGTAAGAAAGAAAAATCCAAGTCCACCACCAGCAGTTCAGGGAAAAGCAAGAGTGAGGGTGTCACCAAGGGCACAGAGAAAGTGGGGAGCAGCAAGAAGGACTCACAGAACAAAACAGCTGATGTGAAAAACGGCAAGGAAAGCTCTGGTCGTAAAAACAAGGAGAAAGGGACCAAGAGCTCCCAGGAGCGAAAGGAAGACAAGGTCAGGTCTGCAGGACAAGGAGACCCCAAGAAGGGTCGGAAGCAGCGGAGTTTGAGTCACGTGGACCTGTTTGGAGATGAGAGTGGAGATGAGGATGACAAAGGCCGGCCTTTGTCCTCCTCAGTACTTGATGTGAGCTCAGACCTGGATGGGGCTGACTCTGACTCAGCTTCTGAGAGTGACCAGGACAAGAGGACAAAGAAAGCGAAGCGCTCCAAGTTGTCCAGGTCATCCTCATCTTCCTCAACATCTGATGACATTGATTATTCCATCCTTGAGAAAGATGTGGACTTTGAGTCAGATCCCATGGAGGAGTGTCTCAGGATCTTTAATGAATCTAAAGATGTGAAAACTGAAGACAAGGGGAGGCTGGGGAAGCAGGTAATGCGGGGTTGGGGTTGTTGGTTCTTTCCCCTCCAAAGGTGGAAGGATTCTGGTTTGGTTTAGTGGTGTTGCTTATCTCAGGTAGCTGAAGAGGGAGACTCCATGTGTTGGCAGAATCTTTTCCTTGTCATGACTGAGTGCTTGGGAGTGTTTGCCCCTGAATTTACCTGCTGGATTGAAAGTTGCTGTGAAATGTGAGGGTGCAGTTTCCTTTTGTGTGGAAGGCTTTCAGGGTTGTCAAATAGTTCTGTCTCCATCTGACCTGAGAACCTTGGGGTGAGGATGGCTGGAGAAAACACTGCAGGGAGTGAGTTTTGGGGGTTTCAAAGCCAAGCTAAGATTGCCAGTCTGGGCACTGCCTTCTTGTTGCAGCAGAGTTTAAGGAACATCTGGGCAGGTAGAACCTGGGCAGGGTGATGATGCAAGTAAGTCCAGTATTTGTCAGACACTTTGGAGACTCCACAAATTCATTTTTCCTATTCTAAATGCTTACAACAGGTAGTAAGATCCTCAGGATCTCTGGATACCTTGTGGGTGTTGCAAGCAAGAAATGGAGGGTAAAATTTCTTCCAGTGGTACTAGGGGCTTCAGACTAAGGAGACAAAGAAGCACTATTTACACAAAAAAAAAAAAAAAAAAAAATAGCTGAAGGGCACATAATCTGTAGCAGGAATCACTGATCACTGAATTCAGAAAGTGCTGAACCAGGGGCTACCACTCACAGCAAACAGTTAATTGTGGCCTGGAGTGACAAAGCTCAGCTGTCAGCAGCCACATGTGGCTCCTTTGCATGCCTGCACTGAGGTTTGCATTCCTGCTCTTTTGGGAAGGAAGCTCACTGCAGCACAGGGATCCTTCTCTGGGAGATGGGTGGCTGTGGACAGGCACCTCGTGGGTGGGATTGGTTGTGGGGCATTTTTTTTTTTTTTTTTTTTTTTTTTTTTTTTTTTTTTTTGTTTATGGAATAGTTTCCTAGATGGAGCTGTTCTGGTTTGACACTGGCCAAACACCAGGCACCCACGAAAGTTGCTCACTTGCCCTTCCTGCTACTGCTGCATAGAGGAGAGAAAAATTAGTTCATGGGTTGAGATAAGGACCAGGAGAGGACACTTTAAGGGAAAACAGGCTCAACTTGGAGGCACTGAGTTTATTGCTAACAAAATCAGAGGAGGATAATAAGAAGTAAAATAATAAGAACTAAAATAAGCCCTTAAAGCATCTTTTTCCCCCCCAAGCCCTCCCTCCTTCCCACCAACAGCACAGGGAGACAGGGCATGGAGGTTTTAGTCAGTTTGTCACCAAGATTTTCTTCTGCTGCTCTGGGAGAGGAGTCCTTCCCCTGTGAGGCCCTGGGGTCCCTCCCACAGGAGACAGTTCTTCATGAACTTCTCCAGAGTGAGTCCACTCTCACTAGCAGCAGCCAGACTGTACCTGCTGCAGCGTGAGCCCCTCCCAGGGGCACACAGTGCTCCCAAAACTATTGCAGAGTGGGTCTCTTTTCCACGGGGTGCAGCCCTCCAAGGCCAGGCTGCTCCAGCCTGGGAGCAGGGCTCTTCTCTCTTAACTGGTCTCCCACTGGACCACAGCCCCCTTCAGGCATCCACTGGCTCTGGCACCTCCCCATGGGCTGAGAGTGGATCCCCAGGGGCTGTGGGTGGATCTCTGCATCCCCATGGATCCCCACAGGCTGCAGGGGCACAGCTGCTTCCCTTGGAAGGGCCCCCCAAGGATCCTCAGTGCAGCCCCTGTCCCTGCACAGCCCCCCAACAATCCCCCCCCATCCATCCCTGGCAGTGCTGTCCAAAGGCTCCTGGAGCTCTGGCAGCCTCGGGGCTGGGATCGTTCCCTGGGCAGCCTGGGCAGTGCCCCAGCTCCATGGGCATCACCATGGCCTGCAGAGGAATCTCAGCTCCTGTGCCTGGAGCACCTCCTGCCCCTCCTTCTCCACTGACCTCAGTGTCTCCGTGTCATTTCCCTCATATGTTCTCACCTCCTCTAACTGGAATTAAAACTGCACAGCCCACTTTATTTAGATTTTCTTCCTGAATCTGTTATCTCAGAGGCATTACCATCTCCTCTAATTGGCCCAGCCTTGACCTGCAGCATGTCCATCTTTAGAGCCATCAGGGATTGGCTCTGCTGGACATGGTGGAAGCTTCAGCAGCTCCTTGCACCCTGTGCCTCTTACAGCCCCCTGCTACCAAACACCAGGCCCTGCAAAATCAGCACAGCCCCCAAACAGTTGTTTGGTCTCAGTAATGTGTCAGGGCTTGGAGCTCAGGGCAAGGTTCTTCCCCCCGAGGGTGCTGGCACTGCCCAGGCTGCCCAGGGAATGGGCCCGGCCCCGAGGCTGCCAGAGCTGCAGGAGCCTTTGGACAGGGGGGATTGTTGGGGGGTCTGTGCAGGGCCAGGGGCTGCACTGATGATCCCTGAGGGTCCCTTCTAGCTCAGGACATTCCAGGATTCTGTGGTTCCAGGAAGCTGTGTGTGGGCAGTGTGGTGCTTTTCCACCTGGGAGAGTTGCATTGTGAGAGGGTTTATTAGGGGTGTAAGTGAATTAACAGACTTTGGAGTCCCGAGGGAGCCAAGTGATTCAGGGTGATGTGCTCATCCAGAGTGCCCTTGTGGTGAGGAACACAGCCTTATCCCAAGTGGTGCCCAAGCTCATCCCTAAATCCAGCCTTGGGCTCTGTTGCTGAATTTCAGAGATTGTCAGGCTCCTGGCTCCTCTCAGAGTTTTGCCAGGAGTTGTTTTGAAAAACTGAAAACAAGATTGTCTGGAGAACAGCTGGAGTTTTAAAAAATAAACTTGTGAGGTGTTTTGTATCAATTAACAACTGAGTTGAATTTCAGGCTGATTTCCAAGTGGTTCTCCTTGTCCAGGAGCAGGTCTGAAGTGTCAGCTTGGAGTAACTTTGGCTGGAGAGGTGCTTCTGCCTCCTGCTGAGTGTCTGGATGTGACCTGGGCTGTGTCACCAGAGTCTTCCTGCAGTGACAGCTGTGGATGAACCTGCAGAAAATGTTTCCCTAAATGTGGAGTGGGGGCACCATGGTTTGGTGTTGAGGTGTCAGCACCTGCCCGGGGCAGAAATGAGTCAGTTCCCAACTTCTTAAAAAACCCAAACCGTCCCAAAGCCCCTGGACTCCAGAAATGCCATGGGAGGAGAGGTGTGTGAGTGGCTGACAGGGGAGGGCTGCTCAAGGCTTCTGTGGCAGGTAAGGCTGATCCTGCCCCATGCCAGCTCGTGGAGCTGCTGTGGGGTGGGAATGTCCTGCTGCTGTTCTTTGGTGACTCCTGGGCTCTCAGCAAGGTTCTCATCAGTGGCCCAGCAGCTGACCACGTGTCCTCACCTGCCCCCTGCAAGGTTAACCCAAAAGGAGACTTTCCACATCTCACTCTTGTGAGGGATCTTCAAGTCTGTTCTCGTGTTCTTTTGTTTTCCAGCCATCCAAAGAGGAAGCAAATGAAGAAAAGACAGAAGATAATTTAACTACCTTGTTTCCTGGCCAAAAAAGAAGGATCTCTCATCTTGTCAAACAAGGAAATGTAAGTGCTGATTTAGAAGCAGATGTTTAGGTTGTTCCAAGTGAGGATTTTCTGTCCTGACCCTGGAAAAGGCTGCACTCCCAGGGCCAGGCAGTGTGGGAGTTGTTTGTGCTGGAATTAGTTTGTGGCAGTTTTAGTTCCTCTCTTTCTAATTTCTCAAAAAACTTCCATGTTTAGAATCTGTTAAAAGTGGCAGCAAAACTCTAATAAACCTTCCTAAAACCAAGAGTACGCTGGGAAGAATGAATGGATTGTGCTCTTGGTAACCCTTTGGGATAGGTTGGCAGGTTCATTTTTCTCCAGTATAGTTCATTCAGCAATTTCAGTAAAAATTAACTGGACACAAGGTCATGCTGTGTCTGCTGGTATTTTTCTGTGCCTTGTGGATCTAAAAGATACTGCAGGGATTTGGTCAGATGTTTAAAACCATTACCTTACATCTGTTCTGAATCAGCCAAGATCTGAGCAGTATTTGTTTGGATACTCTTCTTTCCCAGTTGTGCAAATATAGAGGAATAAGAATTAAAAAAAAAAAAAAAAAAAGCAAGGAAGACATTATGATTTTTTTACTCCTTTCTCCCTGGGATTTTAATTCATGTTTTCTCTGAGGGTTTAATGTGTTTCCCTCCAGGTGCTGAGCACAGATTAGTTTTATGTTGCAGCAGGATAAGAGTGGAGGCTTGTGCACTAATTTGCGCTGGGTAGTCCAAATTAATTGTTCTGCCTTTCCGCTCTGCCTAGGAAAGGTTTTTTTGCCTTTAATAGTTTGAAGCCCTAGGGTCAATACAATGGGTTTTATTTAACTACATATCTCCAGCCTGTTTATGTGGTTTGATAAGGGCCCTTTCTTCCAAAGTGAAGAGATAAGAGACTGAAGCAAATGGCTTGGAAATTCATTAACTCAAATATTTATTGCAAAGAGGCACCTTTTAGACATGTACAAATCTTTAAATGTATTTTCTTAATGTGACAGCTGATCCCAAAATGCTTTCCAAAGATGGGAGCCCCAGCACAGGCTTCGCTTGGGCAAACAGAGCCGATCTGGTGTGCTCAGCTGCCAGGGCAGCTCCAGGACCTGCATTCCCTGGAGTATCCCAGCTCAGAGCAGCTCCCAGCTCTGTCCAGGAGGTGCTTTAACACTTTTCACCTCAGAATTGAGGCCTGTGCTTTGCTGTGTCCCTCCAAGTGGAATATTTGCTTAGTCTTGCTCATGATTTATAGCTCAAGGACTGAGCAGGAGAAGGGGAGGGAGCCAAGTTTGGGGTTGGTTGCCAGGAGAAATAGGGGGTCAAAGAAATTGCAGGTGAGGCAGAAAATGAGTGGCCTGTCCTGCTTGGAAGTCTGTAATTATAATTTAATGTCTGACTGCACTCAGTTTGGTATCCAGAAGCTGCTGTCAGCATCAGAGGCCAGGAATGCAGGAGGTGACAGCTTGCCCCCAGGTGTTACCCTGGGACAGCCTCCTCCAGGGAGATTTCAGGAGGGAGGACCTGTTCCTCACATTTCAGAGGCTCTTAAATAAAGTGGAGAAGTTTGTACTGCTGCTGCTTCTCTTGCACTTCTGCTGCTAGGAAATTTCTCTCTTTGCTGACATAATTTCTGGCACTTTTCCTGCAAACCTAAATTTGGCCATCAAAGGAAATGCGTGTGGAACCTGTTTGTGCTGTAATGGCCAAGGCAGTGAGGTGCCTCCAGAAGTGGGCAGGGACAAAGCCTGTTTGAAATTCAGAGCTCAGTTCATATCCCAAAAATGCATATCTGTGAGGCTTTCAAGCAGTTCCAGGGCTGCAGAGAGTGGGAGCTGCTGTGGTGGACACAGGGGGTCCTCAGGGAAGGAGCAGTGGAGCTCAGTGTGGTGTGGCCAAGGGGAGTGGAGAATTGTTGTCACTTTTTTATTGTGGTAGAAAGCAAAGGAGGCAGCACAGGGCTACGTTTGTGTGCTAGGGCAAGGCTGAGGGTGTTGACAGAGCCCAGGATTGGGCTGGGCACAGCCATGGGGAGCATCACGCCACTAAAAGCAGTTCATTAATCCCACCTGCCAATTGAGGAACGTGCCACTGAGCTGGGAGGCCTTCCCAGAGCCTGACTCATCAATGCCATGTTTGTTGAAGGATGACTCTAAATTATTTTGCTCTGGAAGACAGTTGGGATCTTGTCCTCTCAAAACCCTGTGCTTGCTAACGGAGGGGTTGAGGAGACAACACCTTTCTGGGGTGAGTGGAAGGCAGGGGGTGTGGAGGGAGCAGGGGAGCTGCTGGCTCTAAATGCTGTTTGTCTGTGCAGGCAGAGGCCCCGAGCAAGCCAGTAGTGCGGCCCTACCGTCCCCCCACGGCCCAGGAGGTGTGTTACCAGAGGATCCAGCTGGCTCAGCAGCAGGCAGCACAGCTGGTTGGGGCCGTTCCAAAGACCTCTCTCAGTTTGCCAGGAGAAAAGAGGAGGATTGCTCACGTGCCAAATGCAGCCCTCACTGCAGCAGCCAAGCAAAGTAAGCCAGCGGTGGGATTTGGGGTCGCTGTCCTGTCCTCCTCCTGCTCAAAGGCACTTCTGTGTGTTTACATTTCTCCTGAGCACGTGTGAAACTGTCAGGGGATGTGTAGGGCTGGCCATGACTTGAATCTTTGCTGACAGTGTCCAGTGGCAGGTCTTCCCTTGAGAAATTTCACCCTGTTCTGAAAAGCAGCAGCCTCCTCTCTCGGCCAACCTTCCTCACTTCAGCCTTTCCTTTTTCTGTTTCTTCCTTGGATTGTGTTTGCTCTTCATTCCCTCTTCCGTTTAAGCCTTTGGAGGTGGCAGGAGCAGGAGGGAAGTGCTAATTAGTCCTCATTGCTGTCCCTTTGTAGTGGAAGGACTCAGAGCTGACGTGTGGGGTGTCAGTGCCTTGCACCTGACAGACTTACCTCTTTAAACTCTGCTGACTCAGTCACCACCAAACAAACCCAAATGAGACACATTTCCTGGCAGAAGATTTCTTCATCCTTGCCTGCAAGGTGGTAAAATTGCCCAATTTGTATCCCTTTGGAACCCTGGATTTGAGAAAATCACAGCTTGCAGCACTGGCCTTTGATAGTGGGTTCATTCTGGCAGGCTGAAGCCCAGTGGCAGGGTTTGCACCTGAGTGTTTTGTGTTCCCTGCAGGCCTCGCGAGCAGTAAGGCCACTGTTGGTGGCAGGAGTGTCACACCTTCCACTGAGTCTGAAGCCCCCACCCTTCCTCTGAAGCCTTGCACTTTGGCTGGGATGGCTTCCAAGACCACCAGCACCATCGTGCCCAAAAGGGTAGCACATGTTCCCTCCTTACAGGTAAGGGGAATTTGAATTCTTTCTGTCATTCCCCTGGGAGGGTGGAGTGTTTGAGCCTGCTGTTCCAAAGTTAGCACTGCCTCAAAGTGCTGTTTTGATTACGTTGATTAAGTGGGTTTGTTTCTTCCTGTGGTTTTCCTAGATAGCATTGTATAAAAAATTAAACACTTGAGGCGTAGGAGCTTGAAAAGGTAGAAATACTTAAGTGCTGCTCTGATCTCTGTGAATATTGATCACTTGTCTCCAGTTTGAGCCTTCTCTTGTGCTGACTGGCCTGGGTGTGTTTGGGTCAAGGGCTTGGAACCTCCTGTGCTCAGAAGCCAGGGATGGATTCATGGCTTTCCCAGGCTCTGTGGGCCACACTGGGGCAGGTGGTTATGGGTAATGTCCCTCTGACCTTGAGAGTAAAATGTGAGCACCGAGCTTCATGCTGCTGCTGGTGTTTAAAGAAAAGACTATTTTGTCTTTGTTAGTTGTTTTGTTTCCCTTTGCCCCCTGGGATCTCTGCATGGCCTTTGGCTACCTTTGCTATGAGTTCCTTAGCAAAGTGGCAGGACAGAGGGAATGGCTTCCGACTGCCAGAGGGCAGGACTGGATGGGATATTGGGAGGAAATTCTTGGCTCTGAGGGTGGGCAAGCCCTGGCACAGGGTGCCCAGAGCAGCTGTGGCTGCCCCTGGATCCCTGGCAGTGCCCAAGACCAAGCTGGACACCGGGGCTTGGAGCAGCCTGGGATGGTGGAAGGTGTCCCTGCCCATTGTAGAGGGTGGAATGGGATGATTTTTAAAGCCCCTTCCCACCCAAACCATTCCATGATTCTGTAAAGTCCCCCTTTTCCCTGAGCACTGGGAAGCTGATACTTGCTAAGACAATTCAGAGCAGAATTCCTCATGGAGCAGCCTGGGGATGGCATAAGGAGCTGGTTGCTGGAGTGGATGGCAGAACGTGGTTAGTGCCAGGACTTGATTAAAGATCCCTTTATTGATGAAGTTTTGTGTCAAGATCTGTCATAACTTCCTCTGATTATTTCTAGAAGAGTGAAAAGTAGTTTTTTTCCTTTCCCACCCAAACTGCCACCATAGTAACGTAGAACTCGGAGCTGATTAAAAATAAGAGAAATAATTGAAAGGATAAAATATTTAGCAGAGCTACAGAGGTGCTTAAGGGAATCTTATTAGAGATTGAGAATTTATATATATAATGAAAAGGACCAAATGCCCTTGAACAGGGCATCAAAGTGGGAGTCTCCTGGGAACATGAGCACTTTTCCCATTGAGATAGGACCAGTTGTTCCCCTTGGAACAAGCTCATGTCTTCCACAGAGCTGTTTTTATTCCAGATTGCAGCAGATGGTTTAGTTTATGGATATCTCTTGGGTGGGATGGAGAACAACTGACAAAACAATTGGATGTTTTAGAGCTGAATGTACATTTTCCTCTCTGAAAAAGAGACAAGTGTGCTGTGATATGGGGAATAAACTGGTGTGAAATGGAAAACGGCAGTGGTGGGTCATAGCTCAGTCCTACAGGCAGGTTTTGAAGAACATGCCATAAAATTGAAGGGTAAATCCTTTAAGGAACATGATGCTTCAAAAAAAAAAAAAAAAAAAAGGAAAAAAAACCCCAATGCAGTCAATTTGCAGGAATGCCTCAGGAAGTGGCATGAATTAAGTGAATGCCAGCCTGGCAGGAGTGGCCTCCTGTTCACTCTTCACAGCCAGAGAACCAAACCTGTCTGTGGTGCCCCTAACTGGTGCTGTGTGCTCATGGCTCCAGGTCAGCCTGTGGTGCTTGGTGCCATCCCAGCCTTGGGTCTCTCACTGGAAATGTCAGCATTCCCTGCTCTGGATGTGTGACTAGTGCCACTGGAGTCCTTGGCTCCTGGCTGACTTCAGAGTGAAATACAGCTGTGATACTGTAAATACTCCTTTAGAAACTTTCTAAAGGAGTTAAAGCACTGAAGGTGGTGAAGCCTCAAGTGGTATTTTTAGTACCAAAAGTGCTGTGTGTTAAGTTTGGCTTTGGGCAGGTTTTCAAAAAGGAAGTCACCTCATGATTAAATAACAGGAAGTGGGAGAGCCTCAGAGCAACCTCCTCGAGCCTGACCAGCCTCTTTCTCTCTCTCTGTCTCACCTCCAGAGCACCACTTTACAGAGGCCTGTTATTCCCACAGAATTTGGTGCTAAAGTCCCAACCAACATTCGTCAGAGGTATCTCAATCTCTTCATTGATGAGTGCCTGAAATTCTGCTCCTCCTCCCAGGAAGCCTTCGACAAGGTCTGTACAGATCCCTGCTTCTCAGGAATAAAGCTTGCAGCAGGGAATGACATCCTCTGCCTTGGCCAAGACCTTCTAAAATGGTAGCAAATCCAGAAAACTGGGTTGGCTTTATGCTTGCAGAAACTTGGGGGTGGGAACTAGGTGATCTTTAAGGTTCATTCCAAAACTGTTCCCTGATTCCCTGAAAACTCCCCTATCCACAAACAGTTCAGTTGAGGAAAATGGCATTAAATATTACCAGACTGGGCAACAGAAAGTGTTATTCCAGTGGGGGCTTCCAGTAGGAAATCCCATCTTTTCTTTCATTTGGAAAGCTTCCCTGATCCCTTTAATAACCCCAGGAGAGGAATGCAGAGGAATGTGCATTGTGGTCAAAGACCTTTTGCTCTGGTGCAGCCAGAAACACCTCCTGGAATCAGTGTTGAGCACAGGGAAGTGTTTGGGATACATGTGACTGGTTGGGAGTTGATTCCTTGCTGCTTCTGAAGGCTTTTAAGGAGACATTTAAGGAGCCTTGTAGCAGTGGGGACAGTGTAGTAGGATTTCCAGAAGCAGAGTTGAGAGAAGAATGCATTTTATTGGGAAAGCTTGGCCATTAGTTGGGTGAATGCGGGACATTGTGTGGTGTATTCCAAGACAAGGCAGACACCACGAGGATTTCTGTTGTGGGATTCCACTTTCCCAGCATCCTGTTGGATCCAAGGATTTGCCAAACTTTCTTTTTTTACCAGTTAAGATCTTGCACTGAACCAAAGTGGGAAAGCTGCCTTTCCCAGGCAGTTCCAAGAACAAGAATTACTTGATGAAAACATGGCAAGGTTAGATCTTCCTGGGAGCAAGAGCAGCTCTGGAATACTTCAGCCAAGGTGGCAGCAGACTGAATATTGGGGAAAAGAGAAGGGATGATGCCAATTTAAAATACATTAAATTTTGAAGAAAATTATTTTTTACTAATTAGGAAATTTTACTAATCTCTTCAGGAAAGTTTCACATGAAAGTGTTTTTTCATAAAATAAAATAAATTTAAAATAAAATTACTTTTTCTTCTTGTATTTACCTGAGCAAGACCCCATGCCAGTACCTGTTGGTGCCACGCTCCTCTTTATTACTCAATTCCTTGTCAGGCAGTTTTGGGGTATTTTTTGCAGTCCTACTTGGAATCTATATTTTATGAGCCAAACATTTCTTTTCTCCAAAAGCAGTGGAAGCTGTGGCTGCCCCGTCCCTCGAAGTGTTCAAGGCTAGGTTGGACGAGCTGGGAGAGTGGAAGGTGGAACAAAGTGATCTTTGAGGTTCCTCCCAACCCAAAGCCTTCTGGGGTTCTGTGAGCAGTGGGAGGGGAGTGTGTGGTGATGGCTGGTGCTGTTCACAGGCCCTGGCAGAGGAGAAGGTGGCCTATGAGCGCAGCACCAGCCGCAACATCTACCTGAACGTGGCTGTGAACACCCTGAAGAAGCTGCGCAGCCTCGTGCCCAACTCCCCGGCCAGCACCAACAGTAGGTACCTTGCAGCTTGGGATGACAAACCACAGAGAGAAACTTGTTTGAAAAGCCAGAACCCATTTCTCAGCAGCATTATGCTGAAAGGCAAACAGCTCCAGTTTAGCTTTTTATAGCCTGGCAGGCTTTAATGGGCCTTCAAGAGGCAGGTCCTGCAATTCTTTGTTGGCTTTCTGAGCCTAAATGGAGATAATGTAATAAGGGTGGGGGCTTTTTTTAGCACAGGTTCTTTCAAATGAAAAGCCCTGCTAATGGAGTAACTTTCACATGATGCCTTCAAAGTGATAGACTCGTCCATCACCACAGAAATCTGTTACACACATTAAGCTTCAAGAGAGAAACGAAGAGGGTTAAGACATTTCATTATTGGCTCTCGAGAGGGTACATTAAACAATCAATTTGTGCTGTTCTTGTGAATTTTTTTTCCTCTGGTCTCTTCCCTTTTCTCTCCTCTGTCTTCATTACGTTCCTGGCCATTAGGCAGAGCAGCTGAACTTGGAGGCTGGCCTTTAGGAGAGGGCTGCCAGTTAATGATTAGTAAAAAGCCCCTCTCTGCCATTATGTGATGTGCTGAGCATATTCTGAGCTCTGAAGCTCCTTTCTGAAAGAAGTTGAAAGATTGTGCATGGGAGGTTGGTCTGCAGGGCCCCAGAATGCTCCTTCCTCAGGGTGGGTGATGCCCTCACACAGCACATGAAGGGTCAGGTTGTTTCTGTGCTGGTGCCTCTCTTGCTTTTGGTCAGTTGGAGGGCTTGCTCTGCAGAGTGAGCAGGGAGAGCTACAAGTTTCTACCAGAACTATAGAAGTGTCCTTGCTGCCCTTAGAATTGCTGTAGGCTGACAGTGTGAATGGAAAACTCTCTGTGGTGCTGGAATGGAAATGCTGGGCCAGTATGTGGCACAAAGAATCCATTTCTGGAGCAAAACAAGAGTTCAAGAGGATGAACACAGTCCTCCTCTTGTCCATGCATAGTGTCTCTAACTAGGACTGAAGTCACCCACTGGGTACCTGATCTCTGTGCTGTTCCCTTCTCCTTGCAGAGACAAGTAACAAGAAGGTGGTGTCCCACGAAGCTGTGCTGGGAGGGAAGCTTGCTGCCAAGACCAGCTTTACTCTGAACCGCTCAGGGAGCCTGAGAGCCGAGGATCTGACAGGTCAGACCCTGCTCCTGCTGGACTCTCACTTGTCAGGGTGGAGCTGAGGTGTGGCCCTGACTGGGGGAGCAGAGTCAGGCTGGTGCATTTGCCTCAAGTTGTTGGGGGCACTTCAGGGATGCCAGGGATGGACAGGGGGATTGTTGGAGAGGCTGTGCAGGGACAGGGGCTGTACTGATGATCCCTGAGGGTCCCTCCTAGCTCAGGATATTCCAGGATTTAGAAGGATTTCTCAGTTAGGAGTTATTACCTGGCTGCCTCACGGAGCTGCAGAGTCCCTGGGGGGATGGTGACACCACTGGCCAGTGCCCTCCTGCCATCCTCGCTGGGGCTGTGAGGTCACTGCTGCAGCCTGGCTGGCTTTGATGGAGCATCAATAACCATTCAGAGCTGCCTCTTGTGCTTTGGGCATTATTTTATTTTAACTTTCTTGCCCTGAAGCAGTTCTTTACAATGTGCCAGTGAGATTAAAAGGCAAACTTAAAAATCTTCATCTCTGCAGGGCTCAGTTTCACTTTCACCAATGTCACAGTAAGGTCGTATCGTAGCCAAAGGGTTGTGCCACGAGCATTTTTCATGTGAGCTCAAATCAGTTATGGGTATTTTGGTTGCCAAGAGATGTAGGCAAATTGTGGAGGAGATCAGAGAAGAGCCAGGGAGGCCATGGAGCACAAGGAATTGACATTGAGAAAGCTTAAAAGGGCCAGTATAGCTCAGCAAAGCAACATCAAAGGGCACCCAGCAATATTGGAAGGGTTTAACACAGCAGCCAAAGGAGCTATTGAGCAGAGTGCAAGAAGTTATAATTATTCTGTGAAATGAAACAAGCAGCCTGAAATCAGTAGCAGGAAGAAACTTCTGATAATGAAGTTTTTAGGGAGCTGTGGATGTCCTTTGAGGGGTATTTGAGGGATGTGTTACCAGTGATCAGCTGTAATGAGAAGTCTCCCATTTAGTGACAGGACAAGGGGGAATGGCTTCCACTGCCAGAGGGCAGGGCTGGATGGGATCTTGGGCAGGAATTGTTGGCTGTGAGGGTGGGCAGGGTCTGGCCCAGGGTGCCCAGAGCAGCTGTGGCTGCCCCTGGATCCCTGGCCGTGCCCAAGGCCAGGCTGGACACTGGGGCTGGGAGCAGCCTGGGATAGTGGGAGGTGTCCATGCCCGTGGCACAGGGAATGGGATCATCTCCAAGGTCCCTTGCAACCCAAATTGGGTTGGTTCTATCAGTAACAGCAAGGCTGAAGATGAGCCTTTTGGAGGAATTCTGTTCCAGCTGTGCTTTCCAGACTTAATGCTCCTTGTTCAAGGAGTTTAAAAATCAACTGGTGCGCTAATGACCAGATTTTAAAAATTACCACCCGACACCTATTTCCCCATCCATCCAGAGCTGAGGCAGTGGAAGCAAGGTGAGAACAGTGGGGGCAGTTTATCAAGACAGGCCAACAGGCAGTGCTTTAGTGCTCAGCACTGTGTTTGTGTGCAGGAGCTGCCCTGTACCGGCGCCTCAAGGAGTACCTGATGACTGAGGAGCAGCTCAAGGAGAACGGGTACCCAATGCCCCACCCTGAGAAGGCTGGACGTGCTGTGCTCTTCACTGCAGAGGAGAAGAAAGTGATTGACTGTAAGCTCTGCTGCCTCTTCCCTTCTGCAGGATTTGCTGGATACAGCTGGAGCTGCCTTTTCTGGGTGTATAAAGGTCTCAGTGTGGAGCCTTTGGTCCTGTTGTGATGGGGAGTGTGGCTGCAGAATTCTGCTGCATTCCTGCATGGAGAGTTTCTTCAGCTTTCACAGCCTGAGAATGCTATTTTTGACCCAGAGTTTATAGTCTGTGGGGCTCTGAGGTTGAGGGAAGTTCCTAATTTCTAATTCCCAGGTAACACATGACAGGATGAAAGGAAATGACCTCAAGTCACACCAGGGGAGGTTTAGATTGGATATAAGGGAAAATTTCTTCATGAAAAAAACACTGAACAGGCTGCCCAGGGCAGAGGTAGAGACTCCATCCCCATAAATGTTCAAAAATGTGTGGGTGTGGCACTTGAGGACATTATATGGTGGTGACCATGGTGGTGTGATGATGGTTGGACTTGATCTTAAAGGTCTTTTCTAGCCTTAGCAATTCCATGCTTCTGTACTGCCAAAGAGCAGCAATTGATCAGGTTGGAAAGAGACTCCTGTTCTGCACTTGGTGACCCTCCCCTCTCCCAGGGGAAGGATTTTTTCTGTCTCTGTCCATGTGAGCAGCTGTTATGCTGGGATAAGGACTGACACTGGGCCAGGCTGGCTTTGCAGTGGGTCTTGCTGTGCTGCTCTGCGTTGCAGAGTTTTCTGTTTGATCTCCTGGCACTGCTGGGCCAAATAGTTCCCCAGAGTCCTTTTTGCAGCTGGACAAAATGATCATAAAATCACAAAATAGTTTGGATTGGAAGGGACTTTAAAGCCCCTCTCATTCCACCCACTGGAACACCTTTCACCAGACTGGGTTGCTCCAAGCTGTGTTCAGCCTGGCCTTGAACCCACAGGTTTCCTCAGGACAGGATGGGGTCCTCCTCTGAATTTTCTGAACTCATGGTGAGATTTCTGCTCCTCATCCACTGACTAAAGCAGGCTGTGCTGCAGCGGGGATAAAACCCAGACTGGGGATTTCTTTTGAGGTGCTTTGCCACGCTCCCTTGAGCATCTGTGTGGAGAGACCTCACTAAAGTGTGTTAAGTGCTCATCCATGTTAACACCTTGTGCCTACATTTGTCCTGTGGTTGCTGAAGCAACCTGGGCAGAAGCTCTCTTGCATTAACACTGTCAAGTGCTGTATTTGTGAGAGCCCTTTTTTCCAGGGAACGAGCCAGCTCCTCTATGTGATCCTGAGCTCATGTTTGTGGTTTTATTCCTGTAGTTTCCTGCAGCTGTTGCAGGATCTTTGATTTTCTCCTTGTTTCGCTAAAGCTGTTGCTGCCCCTGTGACCAGTGGGCTGGTGTTGGGCAGAGCTGGGAATGTGCTAGCAGCTTTAATGCTCACACCAAAACTCATGGAATTGCATGGAAATCAGAAGAATGATAGCTCCTTCACAGTGGCTTTTTGCATCTCCCTTCCCAAAATTTTGGGCAGTAAAAGCAGAGGTGGTAGGAGGGAGCAGTTGCAGATTGCCCCCTTGCTGGGCCAGAGCACACCCTAAGTGCTCCTGGGTTTAGCTGCTGGAAAATCCTGACAGCAAAGCTGTACCCTGGAAGAGCTAAAATGTCATTTGGAAGTGACAAGGCACAGATCCCCTGGAAACCAGGCTTCATTAGCTCTGGTGTCCAAAGAATGACTTATTTATCCTGTTTCTTAAAATAACTGTGTTAGACTCCAACATAATTTGCTGTGCACAGAGAAACAATGCAGCAAACCTTGATAGAACCGTGGGGCAGCTGATGTGAACCAAGACCACTGGAGAGTCTTTGTGTTTGCCTCTGGGAAGTAGATTTCAGAGGGATTGCTGTGCCTTTACAGGAGTTTGAAACAACATTTAGAATCCTTTTTAATTGAAAACATCATTTAACAGCATTCGGGGCTGGAGCGACTGTGATTTTCTCTGCTTTGGCCAGGTTAAGCAGGTGAGGGCTTTCCAGTGACCTGGCTGTTGTTTCTGTCCTGTGCCCAGCCTCGTGCAGGATCTGCTGTCGTTGTGGCACCGAGTACATGGTGTCAGCCTCGGGGAGCTGCATCCGCAAGGAGGAGTGTGTCCATCACTGGGGGCGGCTGCGCAAGCAGAGAGGTACAGCCCTGGGGGGACCTGCACATCCCTCTGACTGCCCTGGAAAACGTAGAGGTTACAAGAATTTAGGTAGAATGATAATTAACATGTCACAGGGTGAAAATGTAGAATTTTGGGGTTTTAGAATGTGGGTTTAAGGGGCAAAGATGGAGGAAATAGGGCGTGTCCCTGTCCTTCTTCTTTGTCTCTTGTTCTCTATCTTCTGCTGTGATGGTGGCACTTTTTAATTGGTTTAGAGTAAAGGTTCACTGTTTAATATAGTGGATTGGTATTGGAGAGTTATTGTAAATAAAGCATATGTAATTTTTAGTATAACAGATAGTGCTGCCCCAAGGGTGGAGAGAGTCTGTCACAACCTGGCCTGCAACAGGGATCTCAGCAGCCCAGAGCCACAACACGTAAGATTACAAAGAATAAACAATCCATGGAACAACAAGAGAACAGACAATCTTGACCTCTTCAGACGCTGGGCTGGGGAAAACAGAAACTTTCACAGAGACCGAGACAAAGTCGAGTCAGGTGACACAGAAACAAAAAACATATTATTTTTTTAAAAAACCTGACACAGCCCTGCCAGGGGGATTGGCTCCAAACACAGAGCCCTCCTCAGCTGTGAGCTTGATCCTGGGCTTGTCACACTGCCAGGTGGTTGCAGTTCCTGTGCCTGTCACTGAAATGGCCGCAGAAAGAGCTGCTGGGCTTGGAGGTCCCCAAAATGTGGAAGCTGCAGCAGAGGTGCTTCATCTTTGTTCAGAAAAGTAAAGAGAAAAAACCTTCCTGTGCTTTTTGAAAAAAGATCAGCTTTTTAAAAGGCTGAGTGGGAGCACTGGAGGTCTGACACTCCCAGGAGAGTTCACTGATCTTGGTTGAATTCATTTGCAGCAAGGCACTAACCTAGTTTGAGCTCTGCTCTGGTTTTCCATCAGAGCATCCGAGTGCCTTCTGGAGTTTGTCTGGCTGAGTACCAGAGACTTAAACTCTTTAGATTGCTGTCTGAATCCACAGTTATTTTCCCCCTGTGTTTGACATGTTATTGTTGTGCTCATCCAGGGGATCTGCACATGAAAGCTGAAGTTCAGGTCTCTTGTTAACAAGACTCTTCTTGACCCTTCATCTCTTGCTCTTTCAGTGCCAGGTGGGTGGGAAACTCACTACAGCTGCTGCTCCGGAGCTGTGGGGTCACCAGGCTGCCAGGTTGCTAAAGTAAGTGATGGAACAACACCTTTTTAGTCTCAGTGACATTTGTGCTCTGCTCACAGTAGCAGCAGCTGGGAAATCCTTGCTTAAGCCTTTACAAGAACAGTGGCTTCCCTTAAGGGGATAAAACAAATGCAACTTAAATTTTTTTGCTCTGCAGTGGTAGGAAAATCCAGTATTTGACACTCAGCTGTCTGGAGTAAGCTGGGTTCATTTATCCTGAGCTGCCCAGCTCATCCACTTGAGTGGCATAGAAAAGCTTGTGTTCTTTAGTGAACACAGAAGAAATGAGAAATAAGGGATTTCCTTTTAAGGAGCAGTCTCAGAACCTTGACAACAGTGTGCCAAACCCTTTTCCCCATCTTTTCCTTTCCAGATTCTTATGCTAAGGTAATTTTTCCTGGTGGACAAATCTAATGCTAAGGTATCTTTCTCCTGCTGGACCAAGCTTTTCTGACAAGTTTTCTGTTTGTTGCCTGTCCTTGGTTGTAATGAGGGGAGGAATCTTCCCAAGGAGCCTGTTGTAACTCCAAAATATCTTTTGAATATCACAAAACTTCTCGTGAGGGAGCCCAGCACTAGGAAAAAATAATGAAAAGCCTGCTCAGTTGTGGATTTTGATAGAGCAGAGCACTGTTTGGGGTACTTTTACACAGGTGCTTTTTCCTTTCCCTTAGGCAGCAGGAGAGTTGGTGTCCCAGCCTGGCATCCCCAGTCTGTCTTGAGCCTTTCTCTCAAGTCTCTGGGCACATTCCTTGTCACTTGTTTTACTGGCATTTTTATATTTGGCAGCTGCCACCCAGGGGAGAACCAAAAGCTAGAGGTGGAAGGTGATTCTGGGCAAAATTCAAGGTTTGTTACAATTAGAAGGGTTTTCTGGGCACCATAAAAGCCTGACCTGCACAGTGGGATTGGATGGGATCAGGTTGTTACTTTTCTTTCTTTTCCACATGAATTTAGGATTTTTTAAAATCAGCTTGTCTTGAATAACCTGTTCCAGGGCCTCCCTACCCTCACAGCCAAGAATTCCTTCCCAATATCCCATCTAACCCTGTCCTCTGGCAGTGGGAAGCCATTCCCCTTGTCCTGTCACTCCATACCAGTATAAAAATTCCCTCTCCCTCTTTTTTATAAGCCCCCACTTTTCACAGCACCCTTTTGAAAATTTGGATCCACAGCCTGCTCAGCATCAGAGCACGCAGTGAAATTGTGGGATGTTGGCATATTGGGGAGCACAGAATCCTTCAGCTTTGAAGAAGGGCTTTGAAAGCAGAATATCTTTGTAATAAGACACCATTCTCAGTCTCTGGACCCGGAGCTGGTTGGAAAAGCTCGTGTGTGCCTGTGCAAGCACAGGGGTATCCCTGCCTGGGTTTGCTGCAGTTAGTCAGGGAGGCAGGAGATGGCAGGAGGGAGCTGTGCTGCTCCAGGGAGCCTGGAGTGGCTGCTCTTTGTGAGACCCAGGCTGCTGCTTCCTCAGCTCTCAAAAACAGGAGCAACTTCCCTGCACTCCTCCCAGCCAGGAGGAATTGGACATTTTCAGGACAACAACTGATGGAGAAAAATACCTAATAGGGTTTGTTTTTTTTTTCCTTCACTGCTCAGTTCTGTTGTATTACACAGGGAGGGAAGGACTGAAGCTGTTTTTGGGAGTGGTGTTTGCTGTCTGCAGGCTGCTGAGCTGCTCTCCCCATTCCCTCAGCAGAGCAGGGTCCAGGCTATGGGTGCAGAGTGGACAAGTGCAGCCCCTTGCACCTGGGCAGCAGTGATCCATGAGGCCTTTGAGCAGTGCTGGCTGTGGAGGCAGGGAGAGACTGGCCTCAGTGTTGGCCCAGCTGCCTCATTAACTTCAAATGATGCAGTTCCTGTGCTCTGGCTGTGCCTGCAGTAGTGACCTGTGCAGGAAAATATGCCAATCCTGCTTTGGTTTCTTCTCTGCCCACACATGTCAGCTTTACAAGGGCCTCAGCTCCTCATCTCTCCAGCCTTTAATCCTGAGACAAACCAGAACAGTTTCATTCCTTGTAGGGTGAGACCTATATGGGAAGCCCTGTACAGTGCTGGGCACTGCTGAGGCCCCAGCTCAAATCCTGGGGTCAGTTTTGGGCCCCTCAGGACAAGAAGGACACTGAGGGGCTGGAGCATGTCCAGAGAAAGGAGCAGAGCTGGGGAAGGGTCTGGAGCCCCAGGAGCAGCCTCGGGAGCTGGGAATGGGGCTCAGCCTGGAGCAAAGGAGGCTCAGGGGGCCCTTGTGGCTCTGCACAACTCCTGACAGGAGGGGACAGCTGGGGGGGGTCAGGCTCTGCTCCAGGGAACAGGGACAGGAGGAGAGGGAACAGCCTCAGGCTGGGCTGGGGGGTTTAGAGTGAATATATGCAATATTTCTTCATGGAAAGGGTTGTAAAGCATTGAAAGGGGCTTCCCAGGGCAGTGGTGGAGTCACCATCCCTGGAAGTGTTTAAAAAACATGTGGATGTGGCACCTGGGGACCTGGTTTAGTGGTGACCATGGTGGGGTTGCTGGGTTGACTTAATGATCTTGGGATGATCTTTCCAACCTTAAGGATTCAGTGGTTCTGAGCATGGTGAAGGGGACTGTGCCCAGGCTGCTGTGATTGTGCACAAATACATGGAGATTTAGGGACAGACAAAAAACAAAAAACCCCACTGGGGAATAAGGGAGGGAGAGCATCACCTCTGGGTGTGGTGCAGGTTGGTTTTACCTGAAACCATGTCAGCAGGTAAAAGGGCAGTCAGGCCTCTGCCTTGCCCTCAGTTACCTGTTCCTGCCTCCCCTTTAAACTTCATCCAGTTAGAAGCCCTGCTACCAGGAAGGTTTCAGGATAACCAGTGGGATCTGTGCTGTGGAGCAGTGTGGGAGTACCTGTGTTGCAACAGCAGCTCAGTCATGCACTGGCTTAAGCCACTTGTGAAATCATTCCCTGAGTTTTCCTGCTGGATCTTGTTGACCCTGGAGGTTTAGCTGAGAACAATGCAGAGTGCTTGGAAATGCCCTCTGTTGCCTCAACTGCTGGTGGGCTGGAGCTGCTGTTGGTGTGGGCTGGCTGGGGTGGAATGCAGCGGCTGTGAGTGGATGCACACACAGACAGGCTCTGGAGCTGGCTGTCTGCACCTGGGGTTTGTGCTCACATGGGGATGTCTGGGGTTAGGATCCTGCACCTGGGCTTGTCTTGGCCACAGGAACAGGAGCTGGAGTTACATCAGTGTCAGGCCTCGGTGTGGCCCTTCCTGACTAATTCTACTCCAGATTGAAAGCTCCTTCTCCCCAGCCTCATGATGTCCTGCTCCTCCATGTGGTGTCAGTACCATGCTGCCAGCCCTGATCTGCCATTGGAATTAGGGCTGCCCATGGCTCTGTTTACTGAGGTTGGGAGCTTCTCAGCCTCACTGTAGGCAAAACTTATTCCTCATTAAGAATTTATTAAAAACCCACTTTAGTTGAAGTGGAGGTTTGTTGGAGTGGGCTCTTTGGCTTCTTGTTCTTATCATCACCAGCTGTCCCTGTCTTTTCCTTTCAGCAACACGTGCACGATGGGCGCAAGGAGAGCCTGGATGGTTTTGTGAAGACTTTTGAGAAGCTGCCCACAACTGATGGCTACCCTGGGATCTATGCCTTAGACTGTGAAATGGTGGGTCCAAAGCCAAAACAAAGCTCTTTGGGACTGGCTGAGTTGTGACACAAGTGGCTGAAGGGAAGCTGTTTCCTGACCTCATTCTCTCTGTTCTGAATATTGGTGCTGGAGGTGTAAATGAGCTCTTATTGATTGGTGTGTTTGGCTTGAGGGCTGTGCAGCCCTGGCAGGCTCTGACTGGCCCACACTGGGCAGTGCTGCTGCCTGGCCTTGCTGCACCAGATGTGCTGCGTTTTGGGAGCTGCAGCACTTGGGTGAGGGGCTCCACAGACCCCACACTGTGGTCAATCTGTGCCTCTCATCACATCTGCCCTGTTCCTTGCAGTGCTACACTAAGCAAGGACTGGAGCTGACAAGAGTAACTGTGATCAACTCCGAGCTCAAAGTGGTGTATGACACCTTTGTCAAGCCAGACTCCAAGGTGGTGGATTACAACACCAGGTAAGGGCTGGCACTCCAGGTGAGGATGGTCTTCCTTGGGACAGAGCTTTGTGCTCTCTCAGGAGCTTGGTGTGGCTGGGAGCACTTGTTGAAGCTCCACTGACCACCACTGCCTAAGGGCTGAGGGCTTTGAGCCTTGAGTTGTTTCTTCAAGTGAAGGACCCCCACGTGTGTCCTGTTGCTCTGCAGATTCTCAGGTGTGACAGAAGAGGACCTGGAGAACACGAGCATCACCCTGCGGGATGTCCAAGCCGTCCTACTGAACATGTTCAGTGCAGACACCATATTGATAGGGCACAGCTTGGAAAGTGACTTATTTGCACTAAAGGTAACTTGGGCTCTTGCCTTCACATCTCCCTGTGGTGCTTTCCCACCCTGGGGGGTGTTAGGTGTCTCATTCAAATTTAGAAACTGTTTATTTCCAAGGAACAGGAGTTCACAGTGGTGGGGTGGCCTCACCTCAGGTCCTGTGTGCAGTTTTGGGCACCACAATATAAAAAAGCCATGAACCCATTGGAGAGTGTCCAGAGGATCTGTGAGGATGGGGAATGGTCTGGAGGGGCCTTATGAGAAGCAGCTGAGGGTACTTGGTTTGTTCAGCCTAGAGGAGACTGAGGGGAGACTCATCGTGGTCTTCAACATCCTCATGGGGGAAGAGGAGGGGCAGGTACTGATCTTTGCACTCTCATGGCAAGGGCTAGGAGCCCAGGAAGGGCTGGAGCTGTGTCAGGGCTTGGCCTGGAGCTCAGGGCAAGGTTCTTCCCCCCGAGGGTGCTGGCACTGCCCAGGCTGCCCAGGGAATGGTCCCGGCCCCGAGGCTGCCAGAGCTGCAGGAGCCTTTGGACAGGGATGGGCAGGGATGGGCAGGGGGGATTGTTGGGGGGGCTGTGCAGGGACAGGGTCTGGGATCAATGATCCCTGAGGGTCCCTTCCCACTCAGGAGATTCCAGGATTCCATGGTCTGTCCAGTCTCTGAGCCTGTGCAAAGCTGGTTGTGGTGGAAGTGCAAGGGGGTGAGGTCACGTGTGTCACTCATGGTGTCACCTGAACTTTTAGTGGCTGCTGCTGCCCAGGGTGACAGACCTGCACAGGGCTCTGAGCAGCCTGGTCTAGTGGAACAAGATGGTCTCTAAGGTCTCTTCCAACCCAAACCATTCCATGATTCTATGACTGATCCCAAATCATTTGCTCTCACCCCTGCCAGGTCTGTTCTCTGTTCTGTGGCAGCTTTTCTAGGAATTGTGGTTTTACTTTGATAAAGCTGTTTTGACTTTTTCCCTGTGCTGTTTCCTGCCAGGCCCTCATCATCCCTCAGCCACCTCTGCTGTCCTGCCAGGGAGCATGTCCTGCACTGAGGCCACAGGGGTTTGTCCCAGGTCACCAGGAGAGTGTGTGGCAGGCAGGAGCCAAGTGTTTATGCTGACATGCCAGAACTTCTCTCAGCCATTCTTTGTCCCACAGCTCTCCTGCTGAAGCCTCTGTGGCTGCCAGCTCCCAGTGCTGGATTGGAAGCAGTTTTAATGCCTGTAAAACACTTTACCTCTCCATGGCACCCTTTATCCCAGCCTTGGAGAGGCTTCATCATAATCAGAAAAACATTATTTCCAGTTAGATCAGCTCAAGATGACTGCCTTGGCCTCTTAGAGACTTGATTTTCTCTTAGCACCACAGCTGCTGCCAAGAGAAGGAGCCCAGAGCAGGCCAGCAGAGCTGGGGTGTCACAGTCCAGGGCTGTGGCAGTAGAGCTATATCTCACTAATGGCTGTGGCAAGTTCCAAGTGCTGATGACATTTCAAGTTTTATTTAAAGCTTTATTATCCTGTTTCCTCAGTCTTCCTGATCTACATAAGTAATTACCACTGTGTCTGGGAGGGTGCCAGAGCTGAGTGCAGTCCAGGGGAGATTATCCATAACGTTGGCAGTTTTATGCTCTGAGGAGTGGAGCAGGTTGTTTCTGTTAAGGTGCAGCTGTTCTGGGGCAGTTGTGGAGCTGTTACTGATGGAGCTATGGGGTGTCCTGAAACATGAGCTGGTGCCTGGAGGCAGAGAGGGGATTATCAGGAGTCATCCATGCTGGCACAGGACACAGGTTTATCTCTTAGGCCCTGCACTTCACTTCTGTGCTCAGGATAGAGGATTGCCTTCATCCACATTCCTTTAGCTCCCACTGAATGCAGTTCCTGGCAGCAAAGGATTAATCTTGTCTTAGCCTGAGAGGAAGAAATCAGTATTTAAAAAATCCAGCCTGCCCTATGATTATGGACTTTGTCAGGTGGGGCCTTTTGGCTGTCCCCAGGCCCCTTGGTTCAGGGTAAGGAGCACTTTGACCTGTTCAGCATCCTCATTCCTCCAGTGGGGTGACAATTCATAGTTGAGGTGTTGGAGTAGAGGGCTGAAGCCCCTCTGCTCTGGGCACAGGCTGGCAGAGCTGGGGGTGCTCAGCTGGAGAGGAGAAGGCTCCAGGGAGAGCTCAGAGCCCCTGGCAGGGCCTGAAGGGGCTCCAGGAGAGCTGGAGAGGGACTGGGGACAAGGGATAGAGGGACAGGAGCCAGGGAATGGCTTGCACTGGCAGAGGGCAGGGCTGGCTGGGATCTTGGGCAGGAATTGTTGGCTGTGAGGGTGGGCAGGGGCTGGCCCAGGGTGCCCAGAGCAGCTGTGGCTGCCCCTGGATCCCTGGCAGTGCCCAAGGCCAGGCTGGACATTGGGGCTTGGAGCAGCCTGGGATAGTGGGGAGTGTCCCTACCTGTGGCAGGGGATGGAGTGGAATCTCTTTAAAAAATCCCAATTGGAAACGCTCTCTGATATGATTCAGTGATAGAATTTCCTTGTGCCATTCCATCCTTGCTGAGCTGGTGCTGGATAAAAACTTCCTGTTGAGTCACTGCTGGCAGATGGGAGGATTGGGGTTGGTTTGCACCCTGCAGGCCAGGCCTGCTCTGCAGTGTGATGTACATCCTGCTTTGTCGTGCACATCCTGCCCACTTCTGTCCCCATCTTACAATCCCAGAATGGCTTGGTTGGAGGGCACCAGGAGGATCACCCAGTCCCAACCCTCTGCCATGGGCAGGGATGCCATTCACTAGACTGAGCTGCTTCATCTTGAGAAGCAGTTGAAAGGTTGCTACAGCTCACACAGAGGCTGTTGTGCCATCAGCTGGTTCTTCACTTGAGTTTTTATTTGTGAAAGACTCCAGTGCTATTCCAGCTTCCCCAGGCTGGGGGGTTAAGGATTGGCCTGTCCTGCTTGAATTACACAAACTGGATCAGCCCTGACTCTCTGCTGCCCTGAGTGTGAGCTGTCAGGGCTCTGGGGTAGGCGTGTGGCTGGCCCAGCAGTGGGAATGCTGTGTGCACACCCTGCAAGGGTGCTCATCCTGGATCCAGCCAGAGCCTCCTGCCAGACTGGTTGGGCCAGGAGCATTGCACAGAGCCCCGGAGGTGACCGGAAGGTTGCTGCAGCATGGCTAATCCTCAGGAGTGCCTGTCCCTGTGGGAGTGGGGAAATAACCCTGTCCCTCTGCTCCCTCCCTCAGCTGATCCATGGCACCGTGGTGGACACAGCCATCGTGTTCCCTCACCGCCTGGGGCTGCCCTACAAGCGGGCCCTGCGCACACTGATGGCCGACTACCTCAAACGCATCATCCAGGACAACGGTGAGACCTCGCAGGGACCCCACTTCCTCCTGGGTGTGGTCTCCTCAGCCCTGCTTCCTCTGCTCTCCCCAAGCCCATCCTCTTGCTCCTGGTGTTTTCACCCTTGCATGCTGTGGGAATGTGCTGGCGTAAGAAGCCTCAGCCACAGCTCGTTTCAGTGTGAACCCTGTTCCGAGGGCAGAGCTCTCCCTGCCTCCCTCCCCGTGCTGAGTGGGACAAAGGAAGTGGTGTGGGAAGGTTGAGGGTGGCTCTGCCGATGCCAGGTCCTGCCCTCCCTTCTCTCTCTGGCCAGCTGAGATGGACCCTCCTGTTGGAAGTGGATCCTGTTCCCTCCTGTCTTCCTTGAGCACATTGGAGACGCTGCTGGGGAAGCTCCCAGCTGTACCATAGCTGATGGTGTCAGGCTGAAGCCCAGCAAAAATGTGGGTTTAGTGGAAAAAACTATGTGTTGGGAGTGTACAGCCTGGAGAAGAGAAGGACTCCTTAAAGCTCCTTGCAGAGCCTGAAGGGACTCCAGGAGAGCTGGAGAGGGACTGGGGGCAAGGGCTGGAGGGACAGGAGCCAGGGAATGGCTTGCACTGGCAGAGGGCAGGGCTGGCTGGGATCTTGGGCAGGAATTGTTGGCTGTGAGGGTGGGCAGGGGCTGGCCCAGGGTGCCCAGAGCAGCTGTGGCTGCCCCTGGATCCCTGGCAGTGTCCAAGGCCAGGCTGGACACTGGGGCTGGGAGCAGCCTGGGATGGTGGGAGGTGTCCCTGGCCATGGCAGGGGTAGGATGGGATGAGCTTGAACAAACCATAAAACACAAACCATTTCGTGATTCTGTGGAATTCTCTAAATCCTTGGCTGTGGCTCAGAGTTCCCCCAGGTGTGGCTGTGGCTGCAGGGGACAAGGAGCAGCCTGCTCTGCCTGGGGGATCTCCCTGTGCCGTGCTGAACAGGCAGCCCCTGCAGCAGAGGGGTCACTGCCATGCCTGTGTTTGTGTCCCCAGTGGAAGGACACGACTCCAGTGAGGACGCCAGGGCCTGCATGGAGCTGATGGTGTGGAAGATCAAAGAGGATGCGAAGGTGAAGCGATGACCTGCGCCTTGTCTCTGCTGTTCTCCTGCACCTCTGTGAAGAAGCAGTGCAATAAATGCCCACAGCCACTCTGTCCCCCCGTGCCAGCAGCATTTTCCTGCTCCCCAGCCATCCCAGCAGGACTCCTGGACTCACACCTGCAGTCCCCCTGTCCAGGTGGTGGCTCTCGGATCTTCAGACTCCACCTGAGGGATTCTCTGTAGTCCAAGCCTTGTGAGCCTGGCAAGGTGGTTTTGAGTAGCACAGCCAGAACTTCTTGGTTCTTAGGAGAAGCTTGTTAGAGGTAGGTTGGAGATGTGCAGAAGGATCTTTCCGGTTCAGTTAAAGGTAGATCGTTTACTTTTTTTTTTTTTGTTTCCCAAATGTAACTTAAATTGCCTCTGTACTCTTAAAGCAGGGTTTGGAGAGGGGGGAGATGGAAGAAGGTCGGGCAGGAAGCTATGAGTGGATTGTGTAGCCGGTGTGGGAAGCAAGAGCTGAGGATCAGGCACTTGGGAAGAGGTCCTGGTGCAGTCCCACTGAGGAGCTGCAAAGGAGGGAGGCTGGCTCTGAGCAGCTGGAGGGATGGGAATGAGGTGGGATCTGGGAGTTGCCACCTGCTGTGCCCCAGGTGCTCTCCTTGCTGAGGGCTGGCTGGCCCTGATTCTGCAGTCAGTGCAAAGGGGGAATCCATGAGTGTCACACCTTGCCCAGACCTCAGGGAGCCTTGTGGCAGGACAGGGACAAAGAGCTCCCAGAGCCAGGGCCAGCTCCATCCCATCCTGCAGGGTAGGACAAGTGTTCCTGGCCTTCAGCTTCCAGCAGGGCCCCAGTGAGCTTGTGTTCAGGGAACAAAGTTTTTGGGGTGTGCAGGTAAGGTTGCACCTAAGGGTGGCCTCAGCAGTGTGCAAGAGTCCCCACCAGCCTGTCCCTGATGCAGGGACTTGGTACAGGCAAAAACAGGAGGGGAAAACCCTTCATTTGAACTCCTTTACATGTTGGGAGTTGTGTAGAGAGCAGGGGACCCAGCTGTGTGTCTGCACCTGGACAAAAGCAGCTGCTGAGTGTGGCTGTCACTGGGGTGACTGGGGCAGAGCCCAGGCAGACTGGATGGCACTGGTGGGTCCCTCTGCCAGACCCTGCTGCTGTCTGGGGATGGCAGAGCTGAGGGGAACAATCCCCATGGATGGGGTCTCTCACCTGGGGCCAAGGAGCAGTGACCCGTTGCCCTCCCTGGCAGCACTGGATCTGTGTCCCTGGAGTGGGCTGGCTGTGTCAGTCTGGAGGCAGAGATGCAGAGGAGCTGCTGGGGTTTGGTTCCTGTCAGAGCCAGGTCCTGCTCACTCCTTTGAACCCCTGCTAGGCTCAGGGTTTGGGGACAGCTGTGTGTCCCCTGCATGTCCTGCTGAGCTGCCCCAGCCTGTGGGCAGGAGGGTGGCCTGGGCTGTGTTCCAGGACAGGGATGTCCTGCTTCAGCCCCAGGCTGGGCCTGGTGAACTCTCCCCATCCCACTGCTGCCCTCGGTGGCAGGGAGGTGGCTTCTCTGCCAGGCTCTGCAAGAGCCACCAGGAGAAGGGGGGCTGTCAAGACTCCTGCTGCTTCTGAGCCCATCTGTGTTCCTCTGGCAGCCTGTTCCTTACCCCAGATTTTGGGGATGCAGCTCCCTGCCACTCCCCCAGTGCTCCACATCCAACTCTGCTCCTTCCCTGCCTTGGGGCTTCCACCCCAAGCAGCCTTGGGACACCTTGGCCTCTCCCACTGCCTGCAGGGCACAGTGCTGTTCCTGCCCAGGCTGTGGGAGAGACACACTCAAGTGCTTCCCAGCTGGGGAGGGAAGGTTTGTTCCTGCTTCTGCCTCTTTCCCATGTTTATCCCCCATTTATCTTCACCCCTGGCTGCAGCGATGGAATGTCCCTGGAGCAGCCACTTCAGGTCTCAGATCTGGCTCTTGCTTCTTGCCTGTTCCTCAACAGGCAGCCCCTGCTTCCCAGCCTTCCCACAGCAGCTCCTGCCCTGGAGAAGCCAGGGCACTGTGCCATGGACACGGTGTGCTGGTGTCCTACTTGTGGAGCTGCTTGGCTTGGTCCCATCTCCTGGGACTGGGGCAGGCAGGAATCCTGCCAGGCCATGGGACCTCCATCATTTCCCCTTCCTTTCCCCATGGTCCAGCCCAAACTGAGGCTTTTGGGGTGTGGGTGTGGGGGAGTTGCCTGTGACAAGGGATGTCTCTGGAAAGTGGAACCATATCCAGCCATGCCATCGGTGTGGTCAGAGCCAGTCCTGGCCCAGGGCTGCCATTGCCTCCCCGGGCACCAGAGGTTTGGTTGGGTTGTACAGAACGATTGTAACCTGTAACTTTTTGTAATTGTTTTTAATAAAAGAGTGTTGACTAGATGCACATTCCTGAGTCTGGGACTGCTCTGCCTGCGGATGGGTTGTGGAGGGGAGGTGCTGGAGCCATCCTGGAACTGGGAGGGGCTGGGCAGACTTCTCAGGAGATCCTGTCCTAAGCTGGAGAAGGGGATTCAACTCATCCAAGCTCCTGCACCTTGGGCAATCCCAGCCCTGAGCACAGACTGGGAGATGATCTCATGGAGAGCAGCCCTGGGGGGAAGGACTTGGGGGTGTTGGTGGGCGAGAGGCTCAACCTGCCCTGGCCACGGGCACTGACCCCAGAAACCCCCCCCTGTGCTGGGCTGAGCCCCCAGCCTGGGCAGCAGGGGAGGGGGGGATTCTGCCCCTCTGCCCTGCTCAGCTGAGACCCCACCTGCAGAGCTGCCCCAGCCCTGGGCAACAACAGCAGCAGCACGTGGAGCTGCTGGAGCCAGTGCAGAGGAGGCCACGGAGCTGCTCCAAGGGCTGGAGCCCCTCTGCTCTGGGCACAGGCTGGCAGAGCTGGGGGTGCTCAGCTGCAGAGGAGAAGGCTCCAGGGAGAGCTCAGAGCCCCTGGCAGGGCCTGAAGGGGCTCCAGGAGAGCTGGAGAGGGACTGGGGACAAGGGCTGGAGGAACAGGAGCCAGGGAATGGCTTGCACTGGCAGAGGGCAGGGCTGTGTGGGATCTTGGGCAGGAATTGTTGGCTGTGAGGGTGGGCAGGGGCTGGCCCGGGGTGCCCAGAGCAGCTGTGGCTGCCCCTGGATCCCTGGCAGTACCCAGGCTGAATGGGGCTTGAAACACAATGGGGCGTGTCCCTGCTTTGGCAGGGGGTGGAACGGGATGGGCTTTAAGGTCCTTGGCACCCCAAACCATTCCATGATCCTGTGACAGCGGCGGGGACAAGACCCCGTTCTGGGGCTGGGGTGGCCCCGTGGGGTCCCGGCGTGGCCCCTCAGGTGTGTCTCTCCTCTGCTCTGGCACGGGGTGACACCGGCGCCTCCCGGGTTGAGCGCTGAGTGTGTCCCAGCCCGTCCCCCTCTGCCCTTTCGGAACCCGGGTGCTGCCCGATCCAAACCCTTCCGTGGCTCCTCGATGCCTTCAGTTTGCAGCCGCCGTTCATTGGCCTGTGTGCCCCCGGCGTGGCTCTGCAGCCTCCCCCAGCCCCGCTCCCAGCGCTCGCTGCCCCTGCCCCTCCAGGACGCTCCCGCCCGCCGGGACGAGCCGAGGAGCCCGAGGAAGCGGCGTGACCCCGGTGCCGCTCCTCTCGAGAGAAGCCCCATCCCAGCCTGAACGAGCCGGGGGGCCGTGGCCGGACCCTCGCTCTGTGCAAACCCCCGCACCCCGAGGGGTGCCCGGGCAGCAGCCGGGCACATCCCGGCTCCTCCTGCCTTCTCCCGGAGCGGGGATGCAGCCTCGGCATCCCCCAGTCCTGCCCTGGCTCCCCCCCGAGCCCGTATCAATCTCCCAAATGGGGCAGGAATTAAAGTGCCAAGCCAAGGAGCTGATTCAGCACGGAGGAAGAGGTGAAGGTAAAAAGTTCAAATAAAAAAATAATGGGCCATTAGATGACCTCACTGGCAATGTGTTTTATTTAACGCGCGGGTGATGGCTCGGCAATGGCAGCGGCTGCTCCGCAGGCTGGAAAAGTCACGCCTGGCCCGTGTTCCCAGCCAACTCCGCGGGTCTTTGTGGCTCTGGGAGCTCCGGCAGTGACCTCCGGTCCCACCCCATCCCCGAGGGTCCCTCTTCTCCTGCTGTGTCTCCCCCTTGCAGGTCCCCTGATGGCTCGAGGTGACATCAGGGAACCCCTGTAGTGACAAAAGCATTTTGCTTTGTTGCTCTTTTGGAGCCCGGAGTGTGACAGGGACCCTTTCAGTCTCCTCCAAGCCGAGAGTGGAGGCAGGTGGGATTTTTAGGATTATGAGAGCCCTGGTCCCAAAGGAGTAGCACTCACCCAGCCCCAGGCATGTGGAAAGACAGGAGGACGTGAAGCCAGGCTGGATGGGGCTTGGACTACCCTGTGACTGTGGGAGGTGTCCCTGCCCATGACAGGGGTGGCACTGGATGGGCTTTAAGGTCCTTCCCAACCCAAACCACTGTGGGATTCGATGACACCAAATCATGTTCAGGATCTGTCTCAGAGGTCTGTCCCTCTTGCTTTTCCCTGGAAGATCTGGTCTCCCAGGGCACTGCCAGAGTTGGGGCATCACCAACAGAAGGGGTTTCTTGCTCTCTGAAACCTTTGCCCCTTTTGGGTGGCTTTGCCTCTGGCTCCAGGGCTTGGCACTGCCCATCCCCACCTTGGGGTTTGGATGCTGCAGCTGAATCGGGAAAGCCGAGAGAACCCCAGAACCCCTTTCCTTCTCCAGCAAGCTGCAGGGGAAAAGGCTCCATTTTCACCCCAGCAGGAGGAGAGGAGTGCGCTCAGAGGTGCTGGGGGATCACAAATCCTCCTATTTTTTCCCCTCTCACTGGGGTGCAGCCCCTGATTCCACACTGTGTTCATATCCATGGAAGCCACCTCCAGCCTGTCCCATTCTGAGCTTTTCCAGTGAATTGGTGCTGCTGGTCTGGCCCTGGGAGCTGTCAGGGCTCCAGTGCCCCACAGGGTCCCTGACAGTGCTGTCACAGTGTCCCAGCCCTGGAGGAGGGCCCTGCCTGGTTTTCCTGCCCCCTGACCCCACCCTTTCCTTCCCAAGGATGGAGGGGTATTCCAAACCTGAATCAAAGCAGCCTTGGCCCTAAAGCTGCCCCCTCACTGGTTTTGGGCAGCTGTGGTGGTTTGAAAAGGAAATGAGTTTTTTTGGAATTCAGTGGTCAAACCAATAAGTGCTCAGGTTTGAATATTGGCACTTGGTGTGGCCACTGAGGACAAAGATCCGCCTCTGAGAACACAGGGGGTTAAAAGCAGAGAACTCCCAGTAGATCTCTTTCTTGGTTCCGGTCCGTGAGGGAGGATAGACCCTTCCTGCCCAGCTTCGGGCTGGGCGGGCAGGGGAAGCCATGCGGCCTGGGCGAGGTAGGCTGGAGCCTTGGGCAGAGAGGGAGAGAGGAAGATCCTGCAGGATGGAAGGGGGAGAGAGTACAAGAACCTGGAGAGTATCAAGGAGCCCCCCCTTTCCCCCCCACGGAGAGAGAGAGAGAGAGAGAGAGAGAGAGAGACTGTGTCTGTGCCACCTTGAAATTTGGTATCGGCAGCTGGGCAGCACGGCCCAAGGAGTGAAGAGGAGGAGGCACGAGAGGTGCCGGCAACTTGCTGTGGGAGTTCTGGGCAGGCACAGTCCAAGGTTTGAACCCTTTTTGTAGATGATGGAAACTTTATAAATGCTAATCCTCCTGAATCTGAAGAAGGAAGACAGAGAGAACTAAGCAGAAATGACGAAAGTTTGTGCAAGTGGAAGATTGTCAGAAAATACTAAAACAAGAGGAGATGATGGAGTGGCCTTTGGCTGGACTTTTCTTGCACAGCCATGGACGGACTCATTTTTGTGACGCAGAGACTGCATCTGGGGAGAGGCATTGGCTTGGAGCCAAGAGTGGACAGTAGAGAGTAGTGTGAACAGAGATGAGAGGAAGAGCTCTGTTCTCAAGGCCCCTCGGCCCCAGGGGTTGAAATTGGGGGGACTGGTGTCCCAAAATTTGAGAAGCTGTCGTTTTTGGAACTAACCAAAGCATCTTTAAAAAGAGAAACCCTAGAAACAGCTCCAGTCCATGCACAGTGGTGAGAGCACTGGACATGGAAAAGAGGCCATGATATGGTACAAGAAAGACTCCTATCTCTCCTTGATGGACTGAGTACTAATTATCAAAAGGGTGGTAATAGACTAAGGATTAATTATCTGAAAAGTGGTAACTTGATTGGGAATTTTTAGTTTGTTTTATTGTGTTGAGAACTAGGGTGGGGGAGGAGGAAGAGTGTTTTTTAAAGTTTTCATCCTCTTCTGTGTGTGTCTTCTTTACATATTATAAGTAAATAAAGTTCTTCTTTCCTTTTGTTTCTAAATTAGAAACTGTTTTGCTCTGTTTTTTGGTCACATCTCACAGTAAACACCAGGGACAGTATATCTTCATGGGGGCACTGGCCTTGTGCCAGCGTCAAACCATGACAGCAGCCCAGGGCTCATCGGGTGCTCAAGATCTTTGTCTGTTCCTCCTTCTGGGCAACTCAGCACACCCAGCCCTGCAATCTGCCTCGTCCTGCGACACTTCCCCCCAGCAAGGGACATCCACGGGGGTCTGTGTGTCACTCCCTGTCCCTGAGCCACCTGGCACAGGTCAGAGGTGACCACAGCCACCAATCCTCTCATTAAAGAGCTCTTCACCACATTGTACCCAGACCCTCCAGGATGGGGGGCTGGGGCCGAGGCAGATGGGGTGTCCCTCCTGTGCCAGGGTCCCATGGCTCGTGTGTGCAGGCAGGAAAGCTCCTCACGTGGAGACATCAGGGAGCCCCCCTGCCACAGCCAGTGCAGAAAAGGACCTCACAGCAGCCCCTGCTGCCTCCACTCTCCTCCTCACTCCAAACTTTTGCTTGGCTGGACCCAGGGAAGGTCCTCAGCTGTCCTCAGTCACTGCTCTGTGCCTTGGATTTTCCTGGCTGGCAGCACAGGATGCCTGTGTCCCCACCAGGGATGGCCCTGTGCCCCAAAGTGCAATGCAGGGGGGCTGTGATGCTCCCCAGGCATTGGGGTCCCTGTTGCCAGCCCTAAACCTGCTGCAGGGCAAGCAAGCTGAGTGCCACCCGTGTCACCACAGGGATTGGGGTCCTTCTGCACCCTCCAGCCTCCAGTGAGAGGGGAACTGGCCAGACTGGGGCTGGTGGTGGGCAAGAATCAGGGTCAGCGCCAGAGACCAGCCCTGTCCCCTCCCTGGGGCTGTCCCCTGGCCTGTGGTGGCTGTGGGGTGGCTGGGGACAGAGAAGGAGGAAGAGGAGGGTGGAAGAAGCAGGAAGGAGGGCAGCAGCCACTGGTTGTGCAGGTTTTGGGAGGGGAGTGAGGAGAGGTTTTGGGTGCTGGGTGCTGAGGGCATCACTTCAGGCACCGCCTTCGGACCAAAGTTTGGGACACGAATGGGAGCTCTGGAGGTCGGGGATGCTCACGGGGCTGCTCCCAGGATGAGAAACAACACCTGTCCTGCAGGAAAACGCTCCTACAAAAAAAAAAAAAAAAAAAAAAAAAAAAAAAAAAAAAAAAAAAAAAAAAAAAAAAATAATAATAATAATAATAATATTTTCTCCCAAGAAACGGGACTTTGTAGCTGCTCGGCCGCTCAGAACGGGGCACCTGGAGCCACTCGGTCCTTGAGGAGAGGGAAAATCCTGGCTCAGAAGTTTAACTCTTCCCTGTGAGCGCAGGGGCTGCCAGAGAGGGGACACGCCAAGGAACACGCCCCCCCGCGGCGCCCCAGGGACTCCCTGTGCCCCGGCCTCCCGGCGCTCACTTAATTACACGGGCAGGGAGGGGGGTGTCAGCTAATTGCAGAGGGCGATTGATTGGGAAAATGTCATCTTCACTGGCCTCTGTTGCCAGGGTGACCTCGGCCGTTCTCGTCCTCGGGTGCCCAAAGCCTCCCGCCATGTGGCCTGCGGGGGGGACACGGGCTGGGATGTGCGATCCCTTTCCTTGCTCCGAACGCAGCCCCGGCGCTCCGGACCCGGCGGCGAGAGCCGGGCCCCGCGGTGCCCGAACGGCCACTGGCCCTTCCTGCGGGCCCGGTGCCACCTGCGCTGAGGGGGGTCACAGGAGGGGAGGGGGCAGCGGGTGGAACATGGCAGGTGAAGGCTGAGACGCTGAAATTCCTGTGGGTGCTGCTCCAGCTCTGCGGGACCGCCGCAGAAGAGACGGGAGGTGATGGGCTCAGGGAGAGGGAAGGGAGGAGGCTGGAGCACCTGGTTTAGTGGAAAGTGCCCCTGCCCAAGGCGGGGATGGAATGAATTGGGCTTTCAGTCCCTTCCGACCCCAGCCAGTGCCGGTTCCGTGAGTGCCCAGCCCGGCCCCTCTCACCGCTGGCCCCTGCTCAGACCTTCAAATCCAAACCTCCTGCCCGCCCTGCCCGGAGCTCTCCCGTGGGACTGGACCCCCCTCAGCAGCCCCTGAGCTTTAGTTCAAACCTGGTCACCATCACCAGCCCTGCAGGACAATGAACAGCTCGGCCCTCTGGCTCAGCACAGCCCCTGGGGCAAAGCCTGTGAGGTTTCTCCCTTTGTCGGGAGCTGAGGAGCGAGCTCAGCCCGGGAATGTGCCCAAATCTGTCCCCACTTCAGGTCAGATGCTGCCAGGGTCACCCAGGTTGAGAACATGGGGACCCTCAGGGGAACATGGAGATGTGTACAGGGACATGGGGACACATGTGGGGACATCGGGATATGCACAGGGACATGGGGACACAGGGACATGGGGGTATATGTGGGAACAGGGGAACAGGGCGATGTGAGGGCACGTGTGGGAACACAGGGACATGAGGACATAGGGACACAGGGACACGGGGACATGTGTGGGGACACGAGGACGGGGACATATGGAGACATATGTTTGCAGAAGTGGGTACACTTAGGAGAACACAAAGACACATATGTGGACATGTGTGGGGACACGTGTGGGGACGTGGGGACACAGGGCCACAGCAGACACCGTTCAGGAGCTCGCAGGAGCCGCTCCCGGCTGTGCAGTAAATGCTTTATGGACTCTGGGGCTGGCGCTGGGTGATCGCCTCCGGATCTCTGCGGTTAATTGAAGGCAGTAATTAACGTAATGACGGCGATGGCGGGACCACTGCGGGTGTGCAGGATGAGTGCGGGGAGGACACCAGGCTCTGGCCTCATTAGCTGCCGTCACTAACGAGGTGTCCTCTGTGCCCGGCTGGGCTCGCAGTCCCGGTGCTGGCACTGCCCGGAGCTGCCGTGGTTCCGTTTGTGCCTTCGGCCTCCTCTTCCTCGCTGTCCCCTTCTCCCGCCTTCCTCTGTCCCCAGGGCACGGCCCAACCCCTCGAGCTGCTGCCACACCCCGGGGACTCTGGGGGGGCCCGGGGCTCCCCAGTGACACCAGTCCAGCCCCGGGGCTGCCCAAATCTACCCCGTGCCCGCCCTGCCCTGGAATCCAGTCTGGCCCGACCTGCCTCTGCATGGGATGGCGGCAGGGACCTCCTGGCCGTGTCACCGTGTCGCGGAGACCGGACAGTCCCAAGAGAGCGGCTCGGGTTGGTCCGAACCGAGACAATCAACGCGGGGCCCCTGGGGCCGCGGGCAGGGCCGGGCGGGAGGGGAGGCGGGCAGGTCCCCGCGGAGGTGTGGCAGGGGCTGTCCCCACGGTCCCGAGTGGGACAGGACGGGTGGCAGCAGTGCCACTCGCGGCGGAGGCGGCAGGAGCGCCGGGGCTTCGCCGGGCATCGCTGCAGGTACGGGGAGCCCGAGGGGAGCGCGGGGAGCGGGGACTCGCCGGGCAGGTCCCTGGGCTCTCGGGGAGCTGCTCCGGCCGCCGGGAGGAGCGCGGTGCCGGGACAGTTCCCGGCCGGTGGGGCCCGGGATGCCGAGCACGGAGCAGCTTTTGGGGATGGCGGAGCCGCCTTTTCACCTGAAACCACATCCAAGCAGCTGGAAAATAGGGCGAGCGGAGGGAAACTCATGGCTCGGGCACGTCCTGGGAGCTGGGGAAATAACCCTCGAGAGGCTTTAATGATCCGCCCGGCCGGAGCGCGGGGGCGTTTCCGGCGTGCCGGGCCCGGGAGGCGACAGCCACCCACCCCTCGGGTGATGGGCGACAGCCACCGACCCCTCAGCACGTCCCGGGCAGCTGTCACCTGTCGCGATGGGTGACACGGGCCGGCCCGGGCGCGATGCCGGAGCGGGATCGGCGGTGGGGGCGTCCCCGGGGTGGCTCTGGCTGGGGTCCCACGGGGACCCCGGGACCAGGGAAACAACAGCAGCACCCACGGCAGGTGTGACAGGACCGAGCGCCAGCCCCGCGAAGGGGACGAGGGTCAGGCTGGTGCTGTCCCCGCCGGTTGTGGCGTGGGAAGGAGCAGGAGGGCGCAGAGGTGCCCAGGAACCCCAGCCGTGGGCACTGCCTGTGCCGGCTCTGCCGGCCGCTCCCAGCACTCTCGCACCAATTCCTGCACTGAGCGAGAGCTCGGCGCTGAGCCGGTGATTTCAGGAACAAAACCTCCACAGATTTCCCGTGGCAGCGGTCGGATCAGCCAGGGGCATAAATCTCCGCGTGTTTCACCACCCGGGGCCAAACCCTCGTGGCGCCGTGCCCGGTCCTCCTTAAACCTGACTCCTGTTGAGCCGTGCAAACCTCCAGTCTCCCAGACCGGCATTTTTGGGGTGAGAAAGCTCTGCTTTGGGGCTTCTCGGCACCCGGCAGCACCGCGGGGATGCTTTACAGTATCCCACCACCTCCGGGATGGGACAATCCCTGCGGGGCCGGGCTGGTTCATCCCAGGGGTGATTTGTGGGAACGTCCCGTGGGTTAAGAACTCGCCGCTGGGCTCGCTGAGGGGTGGGGCAGTGGTCGCAGGATGTCCTGTGCCTTTGGCCATCGCTAGCCCCCCCTGGCCTCTCAGGGAGCTCCGGGCTGGGGGCAGAGCAGGGCTTGGCAGACCAGACTGTCCACCCGTGTGGCTGGGGCTGGCAGAGAGCCCTGGCACTAACTTCCAACCTGTTCCCACCTCCCCAAAGTGCAGTTTTTATCTTTAATTACTGAGGTGATGAGTGAGGTTTGACAAGAGCTTTCTTGGAACTGAGGGTTCTTGGATAACTCCTCAAAAATATTTTTCCAGTGCTTTGAATCATCTTTTTTTCCCCTTTCCTCTTGCTCCAGGCTCTGGCAAGAGGCAGCATTCCCAGCTGCCTTTGCAGGGCACTCAGCCCCATGGAGTGTCCTGCCTGTGCCAGCTGCAGGTGCTCAACAAGCCGTGCTTTTGTTTGGCACCGTTTGGGAAACAGCCTTGGAGCTGCTGAGTGGAGCCTGGCTGGGTGTGATGGTGATCCTGACCGGGCACAATGGGGCCCAGAGATGCCAGGCACGATGGGGACATGATGGATCAGCAGCTTCAGCACGAGGGGACCAGGATAACCACAAATAAACCCAGGAATTCCAGTGTGTCTTGGTGACACTCAGGGCAGGGTCCAGCCCTGACGTTGCTGGTCTGGAAGCAGCGAGCCCAGGAGAACGCCTTGGCATTTCTCACTGTCAGCCTCACCTCAAATATCAGTGTCCTGTAGTGAGGAGTTAGGGCAGAGGATGCTTTGAGCCACTGATCAGAGCCCCGAGGGCACAACCAGGGTGACTGGCCCTGAGCAGCCTCCTGGGACCCCCCATCCATCGCCCTGGGCTTGGGAAGCTCAGCCAGGGCTCAGTTCTAGACCAAGCCCCCAAGGTGGGTCTGGCTTCAGCTTGGCCACACTCCTGGACCCTGCTGAGGACCCTTGGAGCTCTCTTGTCCCAATGGATGGGCTGTGTCACACCTTGGCCTTTGTCCCCTTGGCAATCCCAACTCTGGACTTCAAAGCCTGAATCTGGACCTCTCATCAGGAGCGTGGCTGAGGCAGGGGTGGCACTGGATGGGCTTTGAGGTCCCTCCCAACCCAGACCATCTGGGACTGCCTGTGCTGAGCTCAGGGGTGTCATTTAGGCTCCAAGGACAGTGACGGCACCAAGTCCTGGGTGGAAAGGGAGGATTTTGTGGATCAAAGCTTTTCTGGCAAGCTCTTGCTGCAGGGTTGAGCGCTCTTGTGTTTGGTCTCTTGACCTGAATGAGATGATGCCCAGCAGTGGATCTTGAGGTGTGTTGGATGACCAATACACGGAGCAGAGAGAAGTTGATACTTTGGGTAAAAGAATGGAAAAAATGATCAAAGGAGTGAGATAAGAAATAGCGGCAGGGACTGACTTGTGGTGGGATTATTTAATAATAAGGTAATTAATGCTTTATCCCTCACTGGCTCCTTTCATGTGAGGATCACAAAGCGCTTCACAAACATTAATTAATCTTCCCTACCATCCCTGCAGGAAGGTCATGGAGCCACTGAGTGTGAGGGAAACCTTGTCGTTGATGGAGGTGGCTGCTCTCCCAGCACTGTGGGATGCTTGGGTGGGATGGCAGCACAGGGAGAGCTCCAGTTCCTCACCAATGACTTCAATTCATTTCCCATAACTTCCCCAGAGGGCAAAAACATCTTTGAGCTGTCACAGGCAGCTGGGATGGGTGAAAGCTGCTTGGGAGAATGTCCCTCCTGCCCTGGAGCCTTGGGAAGCTGGAGCATCCCAGCTGTCACTGCTCAGTGCTTCAAATATCTGTGCTTGTCCTTGTCCCCAGGTCCTGGCAGTGGTGCCAGCATGGCTGAGCAGGACCCAGCCACAGGCTGCCCAGGTGGGAAGCAGCAGCCAGGTCAGTGTGTCATGGGTGTGGCTTGGGGATTTTCTCTGTTTTTAGACAGTTTGTGAGGAGGTTGAATGTGGGACATGGGTGTGTAATGGGGAAGAAGATTTGGGATGAGGAGGGGCTGTCAGCCAGGGCAGGTATTGGGAACAGGGCTGGGATGTTCCCTGCTTGGTAGGGTCTGCACTGGGATGGCCAGAATGGAACTGGGAGAGGAATGACCATGCCTGGAACAGCAAAGCCTGGGGGCTCCTCCTGCACATGGCTGTGACCCAAACCCTGACCCAAGGGTGACCCTAAACTCGGGGGGAGGGAGGTGTGGGCAGCTCTGGAATGCTCTGGTTTCCTGCTCTCTCTGTGTCCTGTCACTGAGCCTGGCACCCAGCCCTGCCCCAGCTCCAGCTCTCAAAGTGCCCTTGGAGAGCCACCCCAGCAGTGCCCATGCCTGGTGTTTGTGCCCTGGAGGCTGCAGGCCTGGCTCCCAGGGGAACTGGGGGATGTCCTTGCTTTTCCAGCTTTCACCTGGGAGGTGAGGGCCAACGACCGCAGCTACCACAGGCAGTTCAAGAAGAAATTTGCTTTCTGCCTGAGCAAGAGGAAATACTCGGTGAGCCAGGATGGCCCAGGGCTTCCCTTCCCCAGCCCCTTGTCCCTGAGCCAGTGGTGGCAGAGCTGCTCCAGAGGGGTCTCCTGAGGGGTGGAGGGTCACACACACAATCCCCAGGGAGAAGTGCTGCTCCTTCCCTGCCTGGTGCCCCCAGGGCTGTCAGAGAAGGAGCAGAGCTGTGTGAAGGAAACTTTTTAGTCTGGTGGTCTAATCAAGAAAAAGTCAAAATGTGTTGAGTGAGCAAAACCAGGTTTGTTTTGGGTTTTTTTTTTTTTTTTTTTACAGTTAAATAACATCCAGGTGAGTGAGCTGGGCTTTAGATCACAGTCAGAATCACAGAATGTTCTGAGTTGGAAGCAGCCCACAAGAATCCATGAGTTCAACTCTTTTTGAATGGCCCATGTGGGGAACAAACCCACAAGCAAATGATTTTGTTCTCAATTCTACATGGCCCTCAGATCTGATAAATCCCTGTTTTCCCTTTTGGCTTTGATAAGATTTTTAAGGCATCTCCTGTGCTGTGAGAAACCCTAAGGACACCAGAATGTTCTGGCATTTTCAGCAGGCCCCTGGTTGCCCAGGGCTGAGCCTGGCAGTGCCTGTGACACCTCTCCCCTGCAGGGCAATGCCATCAGGACAGCCAAGTACAACCTGCTCACCTTCCTGCCCCTGAACCTCTACGAGCAGTTCCACCGCATGGCCAACGTCTACTTCATCTTTGTCATCCTGCTCCAGGTGGGGTGAGCACCACGGGCACACCAGAGTGTGCCAGGGCTCTGCCAAGGAGGGGTCAGAGCAGGGAATCCGGGCTGGGAGGCTTCCCAGGACGCAGCTTTTCCATGGTGTTTGTGTCTCTCGGGAACTCTGAGGGGGTTAACCAGTGGGGTTACTTTAAATTAAAGCCTCCCAACAGCAGAACATGGAGCTGCTGGAGCCAGTGCAGAGGAGGCCACGGAGCTGCTCCAAGGGCTGGAGCCCCTCTGCTCTGGGCACAGGCTGGCAGAGCTGGGGGTGCTCAGCTGCAGAGGAGAAGGCTCCAGGGAGAGCTCAGAGCCCCTGGCAGGGCCTGAAGGGGCTCCAGGAGAGCTGGAGAGGCACTGGGGACAAGGGCTGGAGGGACAGGAGCCAGGGAATGGCTTGCACTGGCAGAGGGCAGGGCTGGCTGGGATCTTGGGCAGGAATTGTTGGCTGTGAGGGTGGGCAGGGGCTGGCCCAGGGTGCCCAGAGCAGCTGTGGCTGCCCCTGGATCCCTGGCAGTGCCCAAGGCCAGGCTGGACACTGGGGACTGGATCAGCTTGGGATAGTGGGAGGTGTCCCTGCCATGGCAGGGGTGGCACTGGATGAGCTTTGGGGTCCCTCCCAACCCAAACATTTCCTTGATTCTATAAAATTGGTTTGGTTCACATGTAGGCAAAGCTCACATTGGCCACACTGAAATAGAAATTCATCCCTCCAAATTCAGTGATCCAGGAGCATTTCACACCTCAAAAAGAGGTGAAAACTACCAAAAGAGGTGTTTGTAACAGAGATGTTGATTTGATGATCCTGAGATGGGTCCCTGCCACCCTTCGGGCGCTGGCTTGGGAGTGAGGGAGTCACTCAGTCACCCCAATCATCCCAAGGTGGGACAGGAGTTGTAAAATTCTCCTTTTCCAGACTTTCCCTGAGATCTCCACGCTGCCCTGGTACACTCTGCTGTTCCCCCTGAGCTGCCTTCTCATCATCCGGGGGCTGCGGGACCTCATCGATGACATCGTGAGTGGGGGCTGGCCCTGGGGACGCTGGCAGGGAGGAGCCCTTTGCTGTGAGCTCAGGGCTTCCTGAGGTATCATCTGCTCCACCACATCCACGTGTTTTTATTTTCCCTCGGGAAAGATGTGACACCCTGGCTGCTTTCCTTGGGGCGCAACCCCCTCATTTCTGTCATCTTTAATACCTTGACCATGGGCTGTAGTGCCAGGCAGGTGCCCAGAAATACCTGGGGGGAATTCAGCCTCTTTATTCATCAGAACACATCTTTCCATGGCTCAGAGCGCAGGTCTGGGGCTGAGGAGGGAGGTGGTGGTGTCAAGGGGGTGGTTTTTGTGGGACAGGACAGCCTGGCATGGCCCATGCCTTTCCCTTGGCCTCTCTCCTTTGTGCAGGGCCGTCACCGAAGTGACAGGAGCATCAACAGCAGGCCCTGTGAAATCCTGGCTGGGAGGAGGTGAGGGGAAGCTGTGCCTGTGCTTTCCACACAAGTGTGGAACAACAGAGCAGCTGAAGTGCTGAGAATTCTTGAGCAGCTGAGAAGGGGTTTGGTGGGGCTGTCCCGGGCTCTGCAAGCTCCCATCACCTCCCAAAACGTCCTCCAGGTCCTCCTATAGGGTCCAGCACATTCCAGTCATGGGCAGAAGGTTTAAAAGAGCCCCAGTTTGCTATGATGTGCTGGGGGAGGTTTTCCTTGACCACAGAATTCCTCCAGGCCATCAAATCCAACCATGGAGCCGTGTCCCTGCTCAGCACTGCTCCAGGGAAAGATGAGCTCTTCTCACCTGTGCTCAGTGCTGGAAGTCCCCATCACCTGCAGGCTCAGGGACACGGGTGTGACACACGGGTCCCATGCCACCCTCGCTGCTCAGCCCTTGGGAGGGAGCACAAGAACTTGGAGACCCAAATCCTCCAGGAACTGGGGACAGGCACAGGCTGGATCACCCCCAGCCCCCAGTGCCACTGCTCTGCAGGGACAGAGGTGTCCCCTGAATCCCCCACAGCTTCCGCTGGCAGAGGTGGCGCGACATCTGCGTCGGGGACATCGTCCGGCTGCACAAGGACAGCGTGGTCCCGGTGAGGGGGGCCGGGCTGGCCGTGGCCTGGGGGGAAGGGATGGGGACAGGGGCTCATCCAGGGGCTCTCTCCCCCTTCTTTGCTCCTCAAGGCTGACCTGCTCCTGCTGTGCAGCTCCGAGCCCAGCAGCCTGTGCTACGTGGAGACCGCGGAAATTGATGGGTGAGGAGAGGGGCGGGGATGGGGAGAGGGGCGGGGATGGGGACAGGGATGGGGAAAGGGGCAGGGACCAGGGAAGGGACAGGGACAAGGATGGAGACAGGGATGGGGACAAGGACAGGGTTGAGGATAGGGATGGGGACGGGGCCATGGGGGGACAGGACTGGAGACCCTGGTCTTGGGGAACCCCCAGCGCTGGGAGGGTTCAGCGGAAACCACAGGATGTGGGACATCCTCCAAAACTCAAACCTGCAGACACCCCAGAAATGGGGATTTGACCCAAAAATTTTGAAAACAGGAGACCAAAAGCTCTGGTGAGGTTTCTACAGAGCACCTGGTGGCCTCAGGCCAGCGTCTCCATCTCCCAGCTCCTTCCCAGCCTGTCCTCCCCCCTCCCTGTGCAGGATGATTTCATGGCAGGGTCCCTGGGCTGGGGCTCTTCCTCCATGTGTAGTGTGACAGGTCCCTCTCTGGCATTTCACTGCCACCACTTGTGTAATTACCTGATAATTAAGGGCTGTCTCTGTCCTGTGGGCCTGACAGGAGGATGAACAGCTCTGTCACCCCACAGGGTTGTTTTATTTTCCTTTCCCTGGCTCCTGCTCACAGGGAAACAAACCTGAAGTTCAGACAGGCCCTTCTGGTCACCCACCAGGAGCTGGGGAGTGAGGAGAGCATGGCTGCCTTTGATGGTGAGTCTGCTGGTGGGGGAGGATGTGGCCAATCCCACTGGATTGGGTTGGATTCAACCTTGGGAATTCCCTGATCCCCTGTCCCCATCAGTCCAGCAAAGGCTGGCACAAGAGGCCTCGTGGGGAGGCACTTCCCATCACTTCTGGGATGGATCCAGCAGGGCTCTGCACCTTCCCTCCACCCTGGATCTTGATTTTCCCACTGGAACCAAACTCTTGGTCCCCAAACCCAAGCTCAGCCCCTGCTGCTCCTCCCCAGGGTGCAGAACTCCCCTCTCCAAGGCCTGGGGGATGAGGTGGGCTGTGTTGTGCCTTCCCCAGCCCACAGCCCAGTGCTGTTCCCTCACTGCCCAACCTCCCCATTAGCTTCACCCTGAGCCATCTGCATCCCACCCGGAGACAAACCCTGCATCCCCCCTTTGGGGGGGTGACATGGGGGGCTGAGAGGAGAGGGAGGCTCTCTCTGGCCCCTGACCTTGCTGTGCCAGGGCGAGTGACGTGCGAGGAGCCCAACAGCCGCATGCACACCTTCACGGGCATCCTGCGCTGGCGGGGCCGCGCCCACGCCCTGGACAGCGAGCGCATCCTGCTGCGGGGCTGCCGCCTCCGCAACACCGCCCGCTGCTACGGACTGGTGCTCTACGCAGGCGAGTGACCCGCCCGGGCCGGGAAGGGCTGGAATCCCCCGGCATCGCTGGGGTTAAAGCTGCCCAAGCGCTTCCAGCACCGGCAGGTGCCGTTCCCAGCCGACACGGGGTGGAGTAGCTGCCGCGAGGTGTCCTGGTGGTGCTGGGATGGCTGGTGGGAGGTGAGGTGATACCAAACCTCTCCTCAGCCTGGGTTATCTCCCAGCTGCACCTCATCCACCCAGGGAAGCTCAGGGCTGGGCTGTGGGGAGTGGTGTGAGGGAGGGGTGAGAATCTCATTTTGGAGCCACGGCCCCATGGATGCTGATGGAGGGAAGGTCTCCTCTGGGCTCTTTGGGGGAGGGGAGGTGTCACTGTGGAGGGAAGCAGCCTCGCTACCTGCAGGTGAACCTTCTGGGGACTCTCATTTTTAGTTTGGAAATGTTTCTTGCCCAGGGCTTGATTCCAAAATTATGAGGAACTGCGGTAAGATCAAGCGGAAGAAAACCAAGCTGGACCACCTGATGGACCGGCTGGTGATCATGGTGGGTGTGCTGCCAACACCTCTGCCCTGCTCCTGGGGTGGCTCACAGGGCTCCTCATGAGAGGCCTCTTGCTTGGGTGGTGCTGCTTTTCTACATCTTGCAATAAATTTTGGCCTAAAATATCTTGGGTTTAACATGTTCATAGAATCAGAGACTCTCAGAGTGGTTTGGGTTGGGAGGGACCTCAAAAGTCCATCCAGTGCCACCCCTGCCATGGCAGGGACACCTCCACCATCCCAGGCTGCTCCAAGCCCCAGTGTCCAGCCTGGCCTTGGGCACTGCCAGGGATCCAGGGGCAGCCACAGCTGCTCTGGGCACCCTGGGCCAGCCCCTGCCCACCCTCACAGCCAACAATTCCTGCCCAAGATCCCACCCAGCCCTGCCCTCTGCCAGTGCAAGCCATTCCCTGGCTCCTGTCCCTCCAGGCCTTGTCCCCAGTCCCTCTCCAGCTCTCCTGGAGCCCCTTCAGGCCCTGCCAGGGGCTCTGAGCTCTCCCTGGAGCCTTCTAGAGAAAGAGTCTGGTGGCCTCTGTGATCCTGGGACTTTCTCATCTCAGGACCTTCTCATGCTGGCTTCCCCCCCCAGATTTTCCTGCTGCTGTTGGTGACATCCCTGGGCCTCGCTGTCGCCTCTGGGTTCTGGGCCAAGACATTCCAGGAGAAGCACAGCTACCTGGCTGCCCTCTACAAGGACACGAGCCCTGCCCACCAGGCCTTCCTCAACTTCTGGGGCTTCACCATCCTGCTGAGTGTCATCATTCCCATGTCCATGTACATAACGTAAGGACCATGGAGCTTGGCAGGGGTCAGGGCTCAGCACCCACCCCCTGCCCTCGCCCCTCACCTGGAATTTGGGTCACAGCCTGAAAATGAGGCCTCTCTGAAGGTCGAGGTGTGGCCCAGGTGTCATTCCCAGGTGTTCCCTTAGCCGGGAGAGGGGAAGGGTGGATGGGGTGTGTGTGCTACAAACACCAAGCATGTGCTTTGGTATCTTCCCAGGGGAAAAGCAGGACAGGGATCCAAGCCCTGGGCTGGTGCTGGGAATTGTGGGCAGGCTGAGGATGGCTCAGAGGAAGGTGCAGCTCCCTGGGGCAGGATCTGAGATATTCCTGAGCTTCCTATAGGCAGCAGCAGAGTGGGGGAGAAGAAGGGCAGAGCTGCTCTCTGCAGGCAACAGTCACAATTTATGTTGGAAAAGGCTGTTTCCAAACTTTTGGGCCCTTCACTGGACCTCCAAATCTGTGAATTTGGTCACTAAGGGCCAGAATTGCAGAGGGGTCCCAGTGGGTGATGAGCTTTTTGGAAGGCTGGCCACAAGCAATGAAAACTTGCTTTTTAGCTTGGTGTCCCCCAAGCCCAGAGCAGTAGGATCAAGGTGGGGACCTCCCCCTGCCTTTCTTCCCTGTGCCAGGCCCCCAGTGCCCCTGGGCTCTGAGGAACACCAACTCCTTCTCCCTGATTTCTCCTCCTGCGCTCCCTAGGTTTGAATTCATCTACCTGGTGAACAGCTGTTTCATTAACTGGGACCTGGAGATGTATTATGGTGCCAAGGACATTCCAGCTGAAGCCAGGAGCACCAGCCTCAGTGACCAGCTGGGCCAGATCGAGTACATCTTCTCAGACAAGACGGGCACCCTCACACAGAACATCATGAGCTTCAAGAAATGCTGTGTCAACGGGACCATCTATGGTGACCTGGGCTGGGATAAATTTGCAGGGGCTCAGACAAACCTGGGGCTGGTTCTTCCCACCCCTCCTGAGTGCTTGGCAAGGGTGGATTGGTGTTGCTGGTGCTGTAGGAATTCTCCTTGTCCTCACCCCCATGTTTCTGGGGCTTTGCAGGTGCCACTGGTCTGGTGTTGCCAGCGCACAGGGCAGTCCTGGCCTCCAGCATGGCAGAGGTTTCATGGCCCAAACTCAGCTCAGATCAGCAAAGTTTTCCCTGATAAAAAAGGGAGTCTGGGGCAGGGGCCTGGGGCAGCTACACCAAACAGGGGTGGGTGAGGTGGGTCCCACTTGGAATTGTGAGCTGATGCTGGCCCAGGCAGAGGAGAAACAGGAGAGGGGCCAGGAGGGCCCATGGACTTCTGTTTTCTTTTATGGTCTTGTAGAGAAAAAGGATCTGTTGCTTTTCTTTATTGCATCATTTTCTGGGGAATCTCCAGCTTGGGTGCCAAATCTGAGCACTTTGAGGCTTTCAGGTGACCTATAGGAGGCAAGGAAATTATCATTGTCCTTAAGCTGTTTAATTAGAGTGAACATATGCAATTGCTCTTTGCTTTTTTGTTTTGTTGGTTGGTTTAGTTTTTTTACTTTTTAATTTATTTTTCTGTTTGGTTTTTTTTTATTTTTCAACCTTTTCTTTGCATTTTAATTTTTAAAAAAATGATTCTGCTTGGTTTTCCCCATAAAACTTTGAAAATTGCCAAGTCCTTCCTCTCCTCCTTGCTGTACTTACTCCAGCTCTTGGCTCACTTTGGGAGCCATCATGATGCTTAATTAGTGAAATTTAATGAGCAGGGCAGGCCCAAGCTTTAGCATGAAGCCCTGTTTTCCTGAGATAAGTATCATGTGCTTGAGACAAATGGACAGTGATAAAAGCAAAAAAGAGGGCCAAAAAAAACTAGCAAAGCTTTTAGACAGGAATAAGCCAAATTTTCTCTGCCTGGTGTAGCACATTCCACCTCTGTGGAGCAGATTTGCCCTAATCCCAGCAGTCTTTGGCCAAATGTAGAATCTCTCAGAAAATGCAGCTGAAAGTAGACCTGAATTTTTGACATTATAATCATGGTGAAAATCTGAACAAAAAGCCAACAAAGTGAGGCCTGGATATCCCAGCTGAGTCCAACACTGAGCAGATGCTGAACTGGTGACTTTTTACTGTGTTTTTGGCCAGCAGGAGTCCCTCCAGAGAAGCTGCTCCAAGCCCCCTGCCAGCCCTCTATTAAGTGGATTATTTTTATTTTGGCAGGTCCGGGCACAGGCCACGAGAACAAACAGCCACCGGTGCGTAAGTCCCCTCCTCCCACGTGCCACGGGGCTGTCCCTGGTGACCCTGGTGACCCTGGGCACAGCCCAGTGCTGAGGAGCTCAGCTGGCTCCCAACAGGGCCCAGGCTCTCAGAGGAGCCTGGCGAGTTTGCCTCTCCCCAGCTGCCATTCAGGACAGGGAACCGGGCTCATAAAATGATGCGGTGTTGCTGTGGGGAGGAACAAACGACACGATTCCTCGTTTAGCACAATCTGACTCCAATCCCTTTATTCAAACAATTGACCCCTTTTTATACCTTTTTGAACAGGCCACTCTCATCGGTAGGAATAGGTCCTTCAATGGTAGGAAGAGTGCCAGAACTCTTCCTTCCATTGGCCAAAACCGAAAGTCATCAGAGAAAGTCCATCCCACAGAAAAGAATCCAAATCATTAAACTGTTTGTTTCAAATCTTGTGAGAGCAAAGCCTTCCTAAACCAAAACATCACGAAGAAACTGAACTTAGAAACTGAGAACCAGCAGGCCTAGGAAAACCAGACTACACTGCAGTTCTGATTTGGGGTTTTTTTCACTGGCAGCTGTTTTACACTCCCCCCCTCGGTGTGGGCAGTGCAGAGCTGGGCTCAGCCTCTGCCCTGGGTCTATGCCAGCAGAGTGCCACTGTGCCTGGTGCTCCTGGGGACACAGAGCCCTGTGCTTCCCCACTGCAGTGCCCTGCCTGTGCCTCTGCAGGGCTGGGAGCACTCCTGGCAGCAGGAGATGGATGTGTGCAATGTGACGCTGCTGGAGGCCGCCCAGAGGGACAAGGACCCGGTGCTGAGGGAGTTCCTGAGGCTGCTGGCCCTCTGCCACACCGTCATGGTGGAGGACAGGGGTGGTGGGTTGAGCTGCCCCTCGGGGCTGTGGTGGGGTTGGCAGAGCCCAGCAAAGCTCAGCTGTGGGGAGCAGGGGGTGAGAGCCCAGGGGTGGCTCGTGCCACTGTCCCTGTGTCGTGGATTTGTGGCTGGGGGTGTTTTAAAGCTAATGGGTGAGAAGAGAAGCACAAGGGGGATGATCCTATCTGGGGCAATGAGCAGAAGGGATCATAGAATCCCAGAATGGTTGGGGTTGGGAGGGACCTCAAAACTTTGTCCAGTTCTATCCCTGCCATGGCAGGGACACCTTTTAGTGTTTGACTATCCCAGGCTGCTCCAAGCCCCAGTGTCCAACCTGGCCTTGGGCACTGCCAGAGGTCCAGGGGCAGCCACAGCTGCTCTGGGCACCCTGTGCCAGCCCCTGCCCACCCTCCCAGCCAACAATTCCTGCCCAATATCCCACCCATCCCTGCCCTCTGCCAGTGCAAGCCATTCCCCCTTCTCCCGTCACGCCAGACCCTCACCCCAGGTCCCTCTCCAGATGAGAGAAGCAGGACTGAGTTTCCCCAGCTCAGGGTTTAGGGTGTCACAGCTGCTGCAGGGCAAGAACAGGACACAGTCTCTGTGTGTAATCCCTCCTCCTGCCCTGCAGACCAGCTGGTTTATCAGGCAGCCTCCCCAGATGAGGAAGCTCTGGTGCTGGCAGCCAGGAGCCTGGGCTACGTCTTCCTGGCCCGGACACAGGACACCATCACTGTCAGGGAGCTGGGCAGCACCAGGACCTACGAGGTGCTGGCCATGCTGGACTTCAACAGCGACCGCAAGAGGATGTCTGTCCTGGGTGAGTGGGGAGGGCTGTCCCAGGGTCCCTCCAGGGTCCCTTCCGTGCTCAGCCCAAAATGGGGTGGCACTGGGATGGCTGCAGGTGGGCACAGCTGACACCGGGCTCCTACGGGTCATCCTGCTCATCCCTGTGGATTTGCTTGCCTTGGTCAAGGCAGCTGAGAAGGGTTTGAGCAGCCAAGAGAGAGGAAGTAAATCCAGGGCTCAGAGGGGCTGTGTGAAGAACCGACAGCCCTCGAGGCCTGGTTCTGCCCCGTGGTGGTGCAGATCTGGGGATATTCCTGTGCTTTCCATGGCCACAGATGGAAAAGCATCAGCAAACCCTGTGGTGCCTTCTGGGAGCCAGCACGGGCCAGTGTGGCCACTGTGCAGGGACAGAGATGAATGGGAGCCATCTCTGCAGACACCTAAGGTGTCCTTCCCCCCTGGCCAGTGCGAGACCCCCAGGGCACCATCCGGCTCTACACCAAAGGTGCTGACACCGTCATCCTGGAGAGGCTGCGGAGCAGAGGGCCCAAGGAGAGCCTCACCGAGAGGGCACTGGATGTGAGTCCCACCCCAGCCCAGGGTGACAGCACTGCACTCCCTCCTGCTGGCTTTGGGCTGCAGTCAGTGCCCTGCTGCTCTTCCTCAGGGACTTTGGCTCTGCCTTCTGCTCTAGGAGCCTCACCTGCATGTTGGGACAGGGGGTATGGGGGCACAGAATCCCCCTTTGGTGTTCTGCATAGACCAGCTGCATGCATGGATGCTTGTGGGGATGCTGTAGGATGGGGGAAGGGAGTCAGAGCCCGGAGAGAGACACCCAGGTCCTGGAGCATCTCTGGCTCTGCCCGTGGCTGGCCTGGGGTGATGCCCTGGTCCTGTGAGAGTGACCCTGGGGAGGCAGGAGAGTCCTGATGTCTCCTCCCTGCAGTGCTTTGCAGAGGAGACGCTGAGGACGCTGTGCGTGGCCAGCAGGGAGGTGAGCGAGGCTGAGTTCCGTGCCTGGAGCCAGAGGCACCGCGAGGCCACGGTGCTGCTGCAGGACCGTGCCCGAGAGCTGGACAAGCTCTACGAGGAGATGGAGCAGAACCTGCAGGTGGGATGGGGCTGGGGTCAGGAGGAGCTGGCAGTGCCCCAGAGGGCAGGCATGTGGGGTTTGGCTCTCCAGAATGAGGAGGTGAAGTGTCCGACCCAACACCCACTCCCTGCGTGGGAGGACTGGTGGAGTTTTCCCCGAGGGGTGACTTTGTGACTTGCCAGTGGATACTGGGGTGTCAAGTTGTAGCTGTCAAGTTGTGTCTACCCCCAGTGAGGGCTGCTGGTGGATCCAGGGGTGATTCCCACCTTGGTGTCCTGCCCTGCCCCGTGCCATGACACCCAGTCAACCCCCTCCAGCTGCTCGGAGCCACGGCCATCGAGGACAAGCTGCAAGATGGAGTCCCTGAGACCATCCACCTGCTGAAACTGGGCAACATCAAAGTGTGGGTGCTGACAGGAGACAAACAAGGTCAGTGGATGCACCCCCAGACCCCCCAACACATTTCCTAACCAGGACCAGAGAGGAGAAGGGCCACTGGGAGTTGGCAGGAACTGGTCCTGCTGCTCCCTTTACTCTCCAATAGCAGCACATCCCCCCCACTAGGGGAAACTGAGGCAGGGGAAGGAGCTGCTGCCCACCCAGGACTCTTGGAACCAAGGGCTGGGGGCTGCCCTGGGCTGGGGGGCAGCACATGAACCACTGACTGCTGGGTGTTGCAGAGACTGCAATGAACATCGGCTATGCCTGCAGGCTGCTGACAGACGGCATGGAGATCCTGGAGGAGAAGGAGGTCAGGTGAGGAATTGTCACCTCCTGGCTCAGGACATTGCTGTCCCTGCTGAGGACACTCCAGGGCAGAGGAACCGGGGCAGGGTGGGCAGAGCTGAGCTCAGCCAGAGGTGCTTCTCCTTCCCTGTGCCAGCCTGGATACCCGTGGACTTCATCTGATGCTTTTCCAGGCCTCCCCACCTGTTTCTTCTCCCATCCCATGCTCTTCCTTGGCAGGGTCTGACCAGAAAGGGTTTAAGTTTCTCTGCAGCCTCTAAATCAGGCTGATTTCTGATACCAGTGAAGCTCCTCTTTGTTCCTCCTGTTCCCACCCCAGTCCCATCTCCCCAGCTTTGAGATGACCAAGGCCCACTGTAGGTCTCACCAGCATTCCCAGTGTCCCCAGCTCATGTCCAACCCCCCCTTCCTCCCACAGCGAGATACTCCAGGCTTACTGGGAGAACAACAACAACCTCAGTGACCTCAGTGGGGACACCTCATGCAGCCACCACCTCTCCCAGCAGCACTCAGGGGCTCCATGCCACAAGAGAGCCATGGTCATCAGTGGGGATTTCCTGGTAAGGTGGCACCTGGATGCTGTTCTCTGCTCCCTGCCTGATGGTTGTTCTTACCCCAGTGGTATCAGAGTCCTGGGTGGCACCAGCACGTGTAGGATGTGGTGCTCCTCCTGCCCAAAAGGTGGGAAAAGCCCATTTGGGGCTGGGCAACAAAGGGTGGAGAGGAGAACAGCCTTGCACTGAGAATTTGGTGTTGAGGGGCTTTGACCCAAGCTGCCCAGTGTTCTGGGGTGACACCAGCTCTTGTGGTCATACTGGGGCATATCAGGCTTGTGGTCACAGCAACCACTCTGTGATGAACTTGGAGAAAGCCAGAGTCTCTCTTTTGGGGCATTTAAGAGCATTGCTGAGGAGCTGAGGGCTATGGGTGAGGTCCCAGCCATGTGTGCTCTCCCCCAAGGACAAAATCCTCCACACGGGAGAGGTGCTGAAGGAGAAGGGGTGGCCGTGGCGGTGGCTGTGCTGTGATGGGGCGGAGGCCTCGCAAGACCAGGCAGGTCTGGTGGAGAAAGCCTTTGTGGAGCTGGCCACCAGCTGCCAGGCCGTGATCTGCTGCAGGGTGACCCCCAAGCAGAAAGCCCTGATGGTGCAGCTGGTGAAGAAGCACAAGAAGGCCATCACCCTGGCCATTGGGGACGGGGCCAATGATGTCAACATGATCAAAAGTGAGGTTGGGGCAGGGGGAGCTCGGGGTTCTGTTGCTGTGTCCCACTTTGGGGACCACCACAAATGGTGGTTCCCCATTTGTCATCTCCACCACCTTGCCCTCCTCTTTGGGGTGAGGAATTGGGAGGGGAAGCCCCAAACCTGTTCCCCACATTGCTGTGCTGGGAGGGGAGCGAGAGCCACAGAACAGGGACCAGCCCAAGACAAGTGCAGGGTGACCCACATGCTTTTGGCATCTGGGATGAACCTTGATAAACCTTCAAGCCCCAACGTGGGCAGCTGGCAGAGCCATGCCTGCCCCTCCCAGCCCTGACACGAGGCTGTGCTCTTGGCACACCATGCCTGGAATATCCAGGACATGGGGTAGAGGGGGCTTGTTCCCTTTGTCACTCCTGGGGACATCCCTGGGGACAACCCACAGGGAAATCAAACCCCCAGCTCTCCCCAACCTCCCCATGTGCATTTGCCACCTGCAGCTGCAGACATCGGGGTGGGCATCAGCGGGCTGGAGGGGCTGCAGGCTGTGCAGTGCAGTGACTACGCCCTGGCCCAGTTCTCCTTCCTGCAGCGCCTGCTGCTCGTCCATGGCCGCTGGAATTACCTGCGCATCTGCAAGTTCCTCCGCTACTTCTTCTACAAGACCTTCGCTGGCCTCCTGGCCCAGGTGTGGTTCGCCTTCCACAGTGGATTCACGGCCCAGGTGAGGGATGCAGGGGTCACCTCCATCCTGTGGAGGCCTCTACCCCAGAGTTATGACTCCCCCTGCTCAGGATCCCCTGCAGGGATTGTGCCTGGGACTGCCTGGAGGACTAATGTCCACACCACCTCCTTGGTCCCCTCTTCTCCCTCGCCATGCCCCATTCCTTGTGGTTGTCTGGCTGAGACACAACCGGTTATCTGCACTGGTTATCAGCTTTTTACCTGGCTGGACTGGGAAAGCACCCCAGGGAAACTCGGGATCTCCTTGTGAGCTGCAGTTCAGTTTGGACAGAGTCAGAATCCCGTGTGCATTAAGCTGGTCTCCTCCAAAATGGGAGCTTTGATCCCAAGGGCCACCAAGTGTGACTTGACTAGCAACATGTGGAGCTCCAGCCCCATCTCTGTCTGCAGCATGACCCTACAGACAATGTGGGGCTGATGCAGGGGATGGGGCAAGTCCAAGGGGATTTCCATGTATGGATCTGAGTGCCCTGGAGCCTGGACATCCTTTGCGAGTCTTTGCAAAGCACCTCCAAGCTCACAGATTCTCCCTGTTCCCTTCTAGCCTCTCTATGAGGGCTGGTTCCTTGCACTCTACAATATTTTCTACACTGCCTACCCTGTGCTGTCCGTGGGCCTTTTGGAGCAGGTACGGCTTCCCCGGGCTCACCCAGCCCTGTGCCACCCTCAGCAGGTGGGCATCAGCCCAGCAGTCATTGCACCCATCTCCACAGCCCTTTGTGCCAGGGGGTGGCATTGGCAGCTCAGTGGCATTTGGAGCTTGCCCTCATTCCTGGGGTGCCTGCCCCCAGTCACCCCAGAGCCACTGGGCAGAGGGACCCACTGCAGCTCTCCTAGAGGGTGTGTGGTGTGGGGCAGCCCCATCCTGCTCCCCTAATCCCTGCATCCCCTCTGGGATGCTCTCCTCCCCCAATCCCTGCATCCCCTCTGGGATGCTCTCCTCCCCAATCCTGCATCCCCTCTGGATCTCTCCTCCCTCAATCCCTCCATCCCTCTGAGATGCTCTCCCAGCAGGATGTGAGTGCCAAGAAGAGCCTGGAGTTCCCTGAGCTCTACATGGTCGGGCAGCAGGACAAGCTCTTCAATTACCGTGTTTTTGGGGTCACCCTCCTGCATGGAGTGGGCACCTCCCTCATCAGCTTCTACGTCGTGCTCTGGGCCTTTGAGGACCACGTTGGCACCAAGGCCGTGGGTGACTATGAGTCCTTCTCTGTCACAGTGGCCCTGTCAGCGTTGCTGTCAGTCCTGGCAGAGGTGAGCACTGATCTGCACTCCCTCATCCTGCCCCACAGCAGGCCTTTGGGGTCCCTGGGCTCTGGCACTATCCCCAGTGGCTTCATGACTGGGGAATGATCTCCCTGGGATGGAGAAGGAATTTGGACAAAGCAGCTGAATGGAAGAGGGTCACCATGGCCCTCACAAGACTGTGTGCTCTGCCCACTCTGCCCTTGTCCCCACAGATTGTCCTGGACACTCAGTACTGGACAGTGTTGTCCTTCCTGATGGTCACAGCCAGCCTGCTCCTCTTCTGCCTCTTCTCCTTCCTTACCCAAAGTGTTGATGCCTTCAGGATCGCCCCTGCCATCTTCCGCTTCCCAGGTGAGGTGCCCTGGGGGTCCCTTCCCTTCCCTGGCCTTGCTGCTAGGAGCTGTTTCCCACCCTGCAGATCATCTCCTTGTTGCGACTTCCTAAACTGCTGTCTTGACTTTTAGCTCCAGTTTAGGTGCCATCTCCTCTTTAGAGCCCCCAGCACCTCCCTGGCCAAGTCCCTGTCCCCCAGCACTCGTTCCCTCTGCCCTCTCCACCCTCCCTACCCAAACATCACATCTGTGCTGACAGATGCCTGCTGGAATGCCCTGACTGACCCCTATGTCCTGCTCGTGGTCCTACTGTCCCTGGTGGTCAACACGCTCCCCTCGCTCACCATCCGTGCCTTCCGTGCCATCCTGGGCAGAGCCACTACCCAGCAGGTGAGGGCTGGCAGGGCTGGGCCCTGCTTCCCACCAGTGCTGGTGACTGGCATTGGTGATGGCAAGGGAAGGCTCCGCAGGGAAGCCTGGGCTGTACTGCTGGAATGTGTCACCTCTCCTTGGTGTCCCACTCATGGTAGTCCTTCATGACACTGGCACCAACTCTGACTCCAGGGCCTCTCCCAGAATTGTCCCATGGCCCAGAAGGGGGGCCTGGGCCAAGAGACCTGATCCAGCCCTTGGAGAGGGTCTGCTTTTGGATGCAGTAAGGAATTGTCCTCCAGGACCCCCCAGGAGGGTCTGGGCTCTGGTGCAGGTCCCGGTGCCACCCCAGCCTTGGTGGAGCTCACCCCCACTGGGGTTGTGGGTTATACCTCCAAAAGAGTCCCATGTGGAAGCAGGGGTGGAGATCATGCTCCAGAGCTTTGTGAGCTTTGCAGCCTCCTGGGAGAGTCCCCTCATCCCATCATGGGAGAGGAGGTTGTGGTAGAGCTGGGAGCCAAACCCTATCCTGGTGGAGAGCATCCCTGTGCTTACCATGTGTCCCACCTTGGGCTGAGGGCTTGCCTGGGAGGTGTCCACAGCCCGTGTGGGAGCAGGGTTGACACTGTTCTCCACAGCTCCATGATCTTTGCAGATCCCCAGGAGAAACCCCACATTCCTCATCCCCATGGAAAATCAGGTCATTGTAGAGCTGCGAGCCAAATCGTGCCCTGGTGGAGGAGCCCCTTCATGTCCCCCCTTGGGGTGAGGGCTCTCCTGGGAGATGTCCCCAGCCCTGATCCCCCGCGTGTCCTTGCAGAAGATCCACCTGAAGGCCAGGCGGGACCCGGAGCCCTCGGTGGAGCTGCGATCCCACGTCCCCCGCGGCTCCTTCCGCCGCCGCTCCAGCTACGCCTTCTCCCACCAGGAGGGCTACGCCGGCCTCATCACCCGCGGGGACAGCCTGCGTGTCAGGACCACCCCCGGTACCGCGGGCACCCCGGCCGTGTCCCCCCACTGCCCCTCGCTATAGCCTCCGCACCGCGCTGCAGCAGGGCAGCGGGGCGCACACCTGCACCTTCCTTCTCACCTGGGCGTTTTGCAGAGGGGCTGGCCCAGCCTGGGGGGCTCCTGCTGCGGGGGCTGAGCCCTGGGCTGAGCCTGCAGCGGCTCCCTGAGCCCCAGGCTGGGTGCACATGGCCTCTGACCGCTGCCACCAGGCTTGGCCGCTCGCCTTGGGAGCCGCGGCTGGCAGCCCAGACCCTTCCTCTGCCCAGCCCTCGGAGCCGGGGCTGCCTCTTGTGCGAGACTCATGGCTGGACCCAGAAAAGCAGTGCTGCTGGCCCAGACTCATTAACCCTCCTCGGAATTAATGAAATGCCCCGATGGAGAGCAGCAGTGGGGCTGGGTGGGGGTGCAGCCCCTCACGCCTGCCCTTTCCCACCCGCAGGGGACTGAGCTGCAGTGGCTGCACTGAGAACCTTGTTTTGTGCTCTCCACCAAGGGATGGTGTCAATCCTGTGGCTTTTTTGTCACAGAACAGGTCACAGAATCCTGGAGTGGTTTGAGTGGGACTTTAAAGCTCATCTCATTCCACCCTCTGCCATGGGCAGGGTCACCTCCACCAGCCCAGGTGGCTCAGACTCGAGCAGTGTCACTTTAAAATATCTCCTAATTTCTGGAGAGGCAGCCATGTATGATTGATTGATTGACTGATTGATCACCTGCAGGTTTTTCTTCTCCAGCCAGACCAGCCTGGTTCCTGCAGCCCTCCTTGTCACTCCCCATCACCACCAGCACCTGCCTTTGCTGCCCTTGTACATGGGGCAGTGTCCTCTGTGTGCCTTGCCCCATCTCCACACCACTCCCCCAGGTCTGGTGTCCCCACCTTTGGGGACAACTTATGGCCACAGGCTCTGCAAAGTCCCAGAAAGCACTTCTCGGGGGATGTGGATAAATTCTGCCTGGTGGGCACAGGGGACACGTCCCACAGAGCCAGGGCCACCAGCAGTGGCTGCTGGAGAAGTTGTGTGTGAACAACTGACTGGTGACTGGGTCACCCTCTTTACGGGTTTTGGTTTTTAATTAAAAGGACTTTTTAGCTTTTCTCTCCTCTCCTGGACATCTCTGCTGTGCCACAAAGGGTGAAAGGTCCTGTGGTCCCTCAGGCTGTGCCAGCAGTGCCCAAGCTGTGGCAAAAGCCTCAGCAGGAGAAGAGATTTGGGTAAAAAGATGCACAATTAAATCACCCACGGGGGCTTGGCCCTGCCTGCAGCACGTGATTCGATGGGTCTGTTTTACAAGTGCTTTGGCCTCATCTGCACCAGGTCTGTGAGAATTAAAGTGTTTCCCTTGGGCTCTGGCCAGAAAGGCCTGGCTGGTGCCAAGAAATAAAAGCCTTTCCTCTGGGAAAGCTCGTGCTGCTGCACCTGCCAGGTGGAAAACGGGGAGAAACTTTCCCCAGCGTCCTGGGCAGGGGGAGAAACCTTCCCCAGCGTCCTGGGCATGATCCCTGAATCTCCCAGGCCGGGTTTGTGAGGAGTGAGGTGGTGCAAGGGGCATGGGGAGGGAAGTGACCCCCTCACCACCACAGGACACCACACACACCAGGGTGAATGACTAGAAAATAATTTATTGAAGAAACAGAAAGCTGCAGAAATACAACACAGTCATGACCAGTAGAGGATGAACAAATAGAGATTATTTTTTTCTCTCTCTTTTAAAACCTGTTGACAGGCTGGAGTTAAGTTTCCTGATAACTTCCCCTGCGTGAGTCATTGCAAAGAACAAGGAACAAACTCCAGAGCACACAGCACAGTTTGGATAAAGTGCCTGACACATAAGACTCTTTTTTATTTTATTTTTTTTTCTTTTTTTAACGTTTGTAAATAGCTTAAACAAATATAGTTGCAAGACACAGAGGAGTAACAATTGCATTTCGCTGTAGAATAAAACTTATCCCATGAGAGTAACAATGAAGCAGCAGCAGCAAAAAAAAAAAAAAAATTAAATTAATTTATTTAGAAGGAAAAAGTCATTTAAAAACTCAGAGATGTGGCCCTCGGACTGTGTGGGACGAGGACAAGCGTCACCTATTGCTATACAGAAAAATGAACAATGTTTTCTGGACGAGGCTGGGCTGGCAGAGCCAAGGCTGTGGGTTCTCCCTGGCCAGGCTGGATTCTGTCTGACTCCTTTGTTTCCTTTAGAAATCGAAGGGGAAAAATAAAAAGAAACCAAACCCCAATTTTTTTCTTTGCATTTTTAATTTCTTTTCTTTAAAGACACCAAACAAAGACGTGAGAGGAAGTGGGTCCCTTGTGGCAGCTCCTGCAGGTCCAGCCCTGTCTGGGTGTCCTCTGAGACAAGGGAAAGGAGACAGCTCCATGCTGGGGCCATGTGGTGGTGACAGGGACAGGCAGATGGGGCAATGCCAACCCAGCAGTGCTCAGCACGGGTCAGGGACAGAGGCACCGAGGAGCTGATAGTCTTCCCCACCCAGACATGGGATGGGCAGCAAAAAGGGTGAATGGTGAATTTTCGACAAAGCCATTTCTCTCACTCTGCACCTGTGTCCTGTCGGCACAGCTTGACTCTGGTTGTGCCAGAGTGGGGTAAAAATGTTTAAAACTGATCCCCAGAGCCTCCTGCTTTTCTGGTGGGATGGGGACAGCGCTGCCCCACTGCAGGAGGTGGGGTTTCAAAGAATGAAACCATTGTTGGAAAACTTCACTCCAGAAAGAACTGGAGTGGCCAGGGGCACGTCTTGAAATGACCCAAATGCTTGAAACCTTCCACAATTCAAGCAGGAGACAGCAGCCAGGTTTTAGTGGGAGATGCCAGGTCTCCTCCTCTTCCTCACTGCCCTCTGTCACCCTCGGAGGTGTTCCCAGGACCCCGTTTTCACTTCTGCTCCCCACAGCACAAAAATGCCCTTTGGGTGCAACCCTGGTCAAGAGAATTGTCTTTAGGACAGAGCTCAGATTGTCATTACCTGCAGGGAAAAAAAAAATCTTTGGTATCGTGGCAAGTTGCTCCTCAAGGCATTTTGGTTGGTGTGGGCAGCAGGCACGGCCAGATCTGCTGTGGGCAGGGCTCAGCTGAGCCAGAGAGTCCTGGAGGGCCAAAGGACAGGGAAGGGGGCTCAGATCTTGGCTTCTCAGGGTCTCCCAAGCCATCACCCTGCAGGATGGAATCCATCTGGTCTCTGTAAGGTCCAAGGACTTGTGACTGGGCTTGTATCCAGACCTGGTCTTGCAGTTGTAATTGTGGTCTTGGCCTTCATGGCAAGAGTCTCATGGTGGAAAAGGTCTTGGAGGAGGAAAAGGGGCATGGTGGGGATGCTGAGCTCCCCAGAGGACAGAAGGGTCGGTCAGCAGATGAGTGGTGCTGCTGGAACCATCATCTCCTCCTAAAAGCCAGGTCCTTGGTCAGTGGGTCTGCCACCACCACCTGGTGCTGAGCATCTCAGCAACAAAGGCTGCAGGGTCATGGCACCAGACAAAAGCTGCAGACTGAAAAACACCTTCCTTGGCTTTTGGGGGCCACTTTGGTGGGGCCTGAAGGAGTTGAGATCTTTTTCCTCATGGTAAGCTGAGCTTTGGGTCCACCTTGAGTGGTAAAGAGGTTGAACCGGGCTGAGGAAGCAGCAATTTCAGGAAAATGCTCTGGGAATGGCACCAGTGTCTCCTCCAGGTCCTCATCACCCTCCTGGCCTCCAAAGCTGTGGGGTCTCAATGCTCCTCTGCTCCTGTCTTTGAGCAGGGCGAGGAGGAGGAGCAGGGGGAGGAAGGAGCCACTCGGGCGTGGACTCTGGACATCCTCAGAAAGCTCCAAAGCCCTTCCAAAGTGCCCTGAGACCATCTGGTGGGTTGGGATCCTCCAGGGGCTCTTCCACTGCCTGGACTCCTCTTCAGCCAGGGCAGGTGTCTGCAGAATGAGAGCCAGGCTGGGGCACAGCAAGGTCTGACAGGGACAGAGTGCCAGGGCTGCCTCTGACCCCAACCACATTCTTGAGGACAAAGACCTCAGAAATGGGTCACTCCAGCCCATCCCTGGGTCCAGCTGGGCCTTCATGCAGCACCATCTTCAACACCTCTTTCTGTGCAGGGCAAGGGCAGAGGTGGGGCTGTGAGGATGTACCAAGGATGGGGATTTGGGAGCATCCCCTGGAGAGGTCTCAGCCCTCAGGGGGGGTTTGGGGTGCCCAGGGCTGTTTCCCTTGTCTCAGAGCACATGAGCAGCCCCGTGGCTTTGCCAGCTCAGGTCGTGGTGGTGACTGATTGTCTCTCCTCCTCTTGGCTGCACTTGGGATTTCACCCACAGAGCTGGACAAAGCAAAAAACCAAACCCCAAACCCACAAATCCCCCAAACAAAGAGAAAACACAAAGCAGGGCGAGGAGCCAGACCTCAGGAGGATGCGGGAGGGACAGGTGGGCACAGTAGGGTCCCGTGTCCCAGATCCCCTTACCCTCTTTGCTGGGCACGGGGCCAGGCTGTGCCCCCCACCCTGCCCGGGGATCCCCCGAGCAGCCCCCGCCTCCCCCAGCGGCTGCCAAGTGATTTTCAGGGTGAGGAAAGGAACAAAAGGAAGATACCGAGGGGATAAATTATGACTTTCCACCGTTGTGAGTTGGAACAGAACCATGATCCATGCACAGAAATCTTCATCAACCAAAAACTCGTGGACAAAAAAAGCAGTTTGTCCCCTCCCGCTCCCACCCGACCATCCCTCCCCCAATAATTATTACATTACTTCAAGAAAGAGTATATTTTTTCATGCATAAATCAAATTCTCATTTTGTCTTTTTTTCTTTTTTTTTTTTTTGTCTTCTTTAAATTACATTTGAACACAGAACACATATAATAAATACTCTTGTACGACATGACTCAGAGAAAAGTAACACATCTGAACGCAAAGGTATCGTCATCATTATTCGTTTTTCTTTTTTTTTTTCTTTTTTTTTTTAAAAGGACTTGTTTAAATATGAAATCTGTAAACTCCAAGGGTCCTTTTTTTTTTTTTTAATCTTTCTCTCTCTCTTTCTCTCTCTCTCTTTCTCTCTCTTTTTTTTTTTTTAAATCGTGAAACTATCCAGCTTTCATTTCCTTAACATTCAATATGTCTCCCATTGAACGCATCAAAGAAATAAGAACATGCCGTCTTCTGCAAAATTATAATTTAACAGTATAAAGCTTCAAGTCACAAATTCCAAAAACTAGCTAAGTAATTTTTTTTTTTTTTTTTATCACATAAACTATACATTAAATATTTTGAGGTATTTCAGAGAACATTGTCAAAGGCTTGTAAGGTCTGTGCTGGGTGGCAATGAAGGCTTTCTCCTGCATAGAGAACGTCTTTGGTATCACGAGCCAGGTGGGCACTGGGGACAAGGGGGGTGGCGTGGCCAGGAGGGCGGGCAAGCCCTGGCCAAGGCAATAGTGTGGAGGGGGACAGGGGGACAGGGAGGTGACAAGAGGTGACAGGGTCTGACCAGCCCTCTCAGGCTGCCCAGAAGGATGGGGAACCCCGACAGGGTTGCTCTCACCAGGGGCGTTGGAATCCTGGAATCTCTTGGATTGGAGGGAACCCCCAAGTATCACCAAGTCCAGCTCCTGGTCCTGCACAGGACAACCCCAAGAATCACACCAGGGCTGGCCCTGGGCAAGTTTGGTCCAACTCGAAGGAGTCGCCTTGGCTGGAGCCTGAACCAGGCAGGTACAATTTGAGCCAAGTTCTCCCTAAACTGGGCATTCTGGAGATTGCTGGGCAAGAGCTTCTCTGGCAGGTGCTCCTGCTGCCTTCTGCTGAAGCCAAGGGGCAGAACAGAGCAGACCTGGCTGCACAGATCCTCCCCAGTGAGCCAAAAATGCTCCTCTGGGGACCTAGAAACAGCTCCTGCTGAAAGGATTCACAGCTCCAACCCACCCCCTACAGGGAGAGTCTGGAGAAAACTCAGGCTGAGGCTTCCCACTGCTCCTGCCTTCGTCTTTCCAAACAGAAATGCCACAAACTGTGCTATCAAAAGTGAGAACTGAAGCTCAAATCTGAGCTAAGTGAAGCAAAAGCACACCATGAGGGAACTCAGATTTGTCACCCTGTGAGGAAACTCAGCTTTGTCACCACCTGGGCTTCTGCAGGGTCCAGCACCAAGGCTGGAGAAGGACATGGAGCAAAGCCTTCCCCTGGGAGCTGCGTCCCTGGACACCAGGTCTGTGCTCCTGGGGCAAGAGGGGCTGCATGGAGGGACCCTGGGGACCAGCTTGGGGGACACAGGGACATCTGAGAGGGGGAACATGCTGGGGAGCCAGCACCTTTCCCTCAGCCAGGGAGCTGTTTTCTCTTCAATTAGGACAAGGGTTGGGTTTTCTTTCCTTCATCCCAACACCCAGAGACTACTAGAGCCATGGGACTCTGTCCCTTTGGAGAGCTGAGGTAACACTGAGTCTTTAGGATCAAAGCAGAGGAGCAAAGGAATGGCCACACACCTTTGGTACAAGAAAAAGGCACTCATCTACCACGCTGCCATCCCGGAGTCGCTCGCTCGCCTCCTCCCTCGCTCTCTGGGCACTCGACAGGGCTGGGGCTGGGGCTGGGGGTGGCCAGGGGCTCTCAGCTGGCCCGGCCACGGGGAGCAGGGAAAGTGGCTTTTCCAGCACAGACCAGACAAGGCAACAAAATCTTTGGTATCAGATGTGATTTTCAAATCACAAAAATTGAAAACTCAAGTGAGGTAGCCTTTAGTCTCGGGTTCTCACTAGAAATGTCTTTGCATCCTTGAGGGCCTGTGGCATTTACTCTTTTTTTTTTCTTTTTTTTTTCTTTTTTTTTTTTTTTTTCTTTCTTTTCCTTTTTTTCCCTTTTTTTTTTTTTTTTTTTTTTCCTGTTGCGTTTTTCACTTCCCAAACCAAGGCCCCCTTCCTGGCTTTCCAGCCCTTGAATACTACTCGATGGGGTTCAGGAATCCACCACCATCGTCACCACATCACGACAAGACGAAGAAACAACATTAGGGGAAAAAATCAGTGGTGGGGAGTGGGGTCCTGGGGGGATGAGATTCCCTTTAGGTTTTGGGTTCTGGCAAAATACACTGTGGCACCTGCCCCTTCCCACTCTTCCCTCTCTCCCGCCCTCTCTCCAGCAATGCACTGGTTCAGTTTGGTGGGACCGTGTCCAGTCTGACACCCCCAGCCCCTCCACCACCCACCTACCCCAGGAGCTCTTTGGTTTAAGACGTCCTCTGACCCTGCCTGGTCAGGGCTTCGTGTGCAGGGGTTTTTTCTTTCTCTCTTCATTCTTTTGTCCTTTCTTTTCTCTTCTTTTAGGGGTGCTTTTTTTTTTTTTTTGGGTTTGGTTTTTTTTTTTGGTGAACACATACCCTTTTCTTTTTTGTTTTCTTTTTTTTTCCTTCTTTTCAACAAGGTGCCTTCCTGTGACACAACTGATCACTCTCAAAGTAAAGTGAATCGAAGAAACCATAGCACTAGAACACAGATGGTACTTTTTACCCGCATAAAATTCAAGAGTGTCCCTTTTTTTTGTTTGTTATTTTTTGGTTGATGGTTGGTTTTGGAGGATTTTGTTTTTTTCCCCAAGTGGTGGGGGAAGAAGGGGACCTTGCTCCCCCTTCCTCCCCAAGCCTCTCCCAGCCCTTCCCTGTCCCCAGCGGTACCTCCTGCTCCTCCGAGGACACCCTGGGCTGGCAAGGGGCCCTCGGGGGGAGCTGGGAGAGGGCTGATTGTAAGGGTTTGGCCTCGTGATTGCTTTTTTATATGGCACAAGTCACCATCGAGAGCTAGGAGGAAACGATCCCTTTGAAGCTAAGTACCATTGCTCCAGAAATCCGCATTTAAGGCAGGCTGTTAATTGGCACAAAAAAAAAAAAATCTGGTGTCTTTGGTAAGTTGCCGGTCTTTGTTGAGCTTGTTTGGTTGTGGTTTCTGTTGTTATTCCGTTTTAGGGGGGGGGGGGGGGGGTTGGGTTTTTTCCCCTTTCAATCTCCTCGGGGAGTTTCCCCCTTCTCACACCCAGGGCTGGATTTCGCCACCAGATCCCTTGGATTTTTCTTTTCCCACCGTGCACCGATGTTGGTTCCCAGGAGGGAATTTTTTTTGGTGGTTGTTGTTGCGTTTTTGGTTTTGTAATTTCTTTGGTAACAGAGATGAAGAGGAGGGATGGGAGGGTGAAAGAGTGTGTGTCGAGGGGTGGATGGGGCTAGACGCAAAGCCAACAAATCTGCCTGTGTCCATTCCTCAGCCGAAAAGTGAACCAGAAATCCAGAGGTGAAAGGTGGAGCCAGTTACCAGGAATGATCAGATCCTTCTCTCCAAGTCTCTCCTCCCGTCTCCTTTCGAACAATTGTTATTGTTAAATACCCGATTTCTGTAGCTAAAATGTGCTTCTTTGACCTGCTGGGGTGCCGGGCGGCGCAGAGCAGCGGGGGCCCCCTCGGGATTGGGGTGCTCGGGTCCGTGGAGGCAGGAGGGGACTCCTCTGCTGTGGAACTTCTCTGGGAGGGATCTGGGACCGAGGTGCTCTCGTGGGTCGGGGGCTGTGAGTGTATGAGGGGCCTGGGGTGTGGGTGCTCCTGGGAGTGCCCGGGGTGATCAGAGGAAGATGCCCGTAGAGGAAATGGGGGGCACAGGAATGTCCTCAGCCAGGTTTCCAGATCCCTCAAGGGACAGAAGTGCCATGTGGTGCTGGCACAAAGGGTCTGGCTGCCTTGGGGAACCTGCTGCACCTCAGCAGGGGAAAACCTCCAGCACCCAGAGACCTGGTGGGAGCCCGGGAGCCCTCCAGGCACACTGGGAGCACTTCCCCTGCCCAGTCCCTTTTGAACTGTGGCTGGTCCGGGGGGCTGTGCCAGAGCCCAGCCTGTCTCACCACTTCTTGTGTGACCCCCCACCTGTACCCCTCCCCTGTAGGAGCCATAAGGATGGCTGTGACAGAGATCAAGGCTGGTCGAGAGGTCAGGATGCGGCCCTCTCCCCAAAAACCTTCACGGGCAGGGGAAGACCAGGCTCTGTGATCCCCAAGGACCAGGGATGCTTCCTTCCAAACAGAGCCTCGCTCCTCCCTCCATCCCATCCACCCCTGGCTCCCCACAGGTTTCCTCTGAGCCCTCCCGGGGACGGAGCTAACCTGGTCACAAACCCCATCCCTGCCCCACGAGCTGGCAGGACGTGGCAGAAGGAGGTGGCAGCAGGAGGTGGCCCGGGACCCATGCCCATGGGTGACACCCCACTGGGGGTTTGGAGGGCTAACAGACCCACCCAAAAGCACCCACCCTGGTCAGGCCATGCATGTGAGTCTGGCGTTGGCTTTGTCATGAGGGGGACATCCAGGAAGGGGCAGGGGGGGCTGGGGGACATCATGCTTTGGAGAAAGTGCTTGTAGATGACGAGGGCACCCCGGGGTTGGCACCCGGCTCCTCCTGCCAGCGGTTCATGCACCGCCGGCGGGCGTTCATGAAGAAGTTGCTGACGGTGTTGAGCTCCAGGCCCAGCTGCTGGGAGATGGTCATCTGCATCTCCTTGGAGGGGCGCTTGTTCTCCTTGAAGATGGCGATCAGGGTGCGGCGCTGCAGGTCCGTGAAGACCAGGCGCTGCTTCTTGGGCTGCAGGCTGCGGTCCTTCTGCTGCTCCTGCTCCTTGCGCTTGCAAGCTGGAGACGTTCAAAAGAGAGAACAGGGCCGTTAACTGGGGCTCCCCACCCTGGCCTACTTGCAGGTTGCCTCCTGAAATCCAGGCCCTTCCCTCCAGGAAACTCGCTGGCTCTGTCCCACCGCTCCCTCCTCTTCCTCCCTGTGCCTTCTGAGCGCCTGCTGAGCCTCCTGTGACAGCAGTGTGACAAAAGTCTGGGGGAAGCCCAGGAAAAGTCTCAGCATCTCCAGCTGACCCTGGGACTAGAGATGGAGAAAACCCCTGGACTGCTCTGCTCCCAGAGATTGGCTATTGGGATTCATCCCTAAATTTTGGGGGTTATCCATTGGCCTCCTTCAGCATGGTCTCACTCGCCTCCTCATCACCTCTGTGCATCTCCCTGGAGGCCTCAGGGAACCGGTGTCTCCTGGCCACCACATCCAGCTGCCAGCTCTGAAATGCAGGGAAGAGCCAGGGACAGGGACATTATGGAAAGGTCACTCTGCAGCCTTAATCCCACAGCATCAGCTTGGAAGGACCAATCATGGATCCACCTGCTCTGGGAAGGGGTTTTCCTGCCTGAGTCACTCCAGGAAATTCTGTCTCCCCTGTGTGCCTTTGCTACCGCATCCTCTGGCACATTTGTCAGCATTGAATTAAAAGCCTTCCCTACAGGTTTGGCTTAAGCCAAAGGTCAGCACAGAGGGGCTGTCACGTGTGGAAGTCAGGAAAGCCCCCCTGACCCCGACACACTGCATGAGGGCAGAGGGGGAAGCGAGTAAAATAAATAAATATGTGAATTTTCATTGTGGGGATATCGAGCACACTGTTGGTGGAAGAGGTGGGACAAGGGGACCTTTGCTATGACATTTTCCTAGAAAACTAAGAAATGGTGGAGGTGGCTGATCCAGTCCCTGCTCAAAGCAGGGCTGACCCTAAGGCTGTCGAGGATTGTTCTGGGTGCCTGGGACTTGACCAGACACAGAACTGCAGGAACCTGAGATGCCACGGGCAAGGCAGGGCATGGATCTGACCCTGCACAGCTGGGGACAAAGCAATTCCTCCTGGGAAGCTCAGAAAAGAGAGAGCAAGCTGTGGGTAAAAACTTCCCAAAGGAAATCCTGCTCTTGCCCGGGGCAGCAGCAGTTTTCAGCCTTTGGAGTTTCTTGGTTCAGATCTTCTGAAGGATTTTTCAGGGGAGACACAGGTCCCTTGAGACACTTGCTGTCCAGGTGGCAAATTTCAACTTGCTTCTTTCAGGCACTCTCAGGAGCCTCTTTGGCCTGGCGGGTCAGAGCAAATTCCAAGCTCCAAGCACAGAGGCCAAGGCTGAAACGCTGCAGGGATGGGGCAGCAGGGGACAGGTATCCCTTGGGTAAAGTCCTTCCTGCTCTCCAAACACGACTCCACAGCCAAAGGGGAGATAGTGCATAGCCCAGGAGTAGTGGGAGGGTGTCTGGAGTCCCTTCTTCCTCACTGGAAAACAGACCATCTCCTCCTCCTGCAGTTCCTCAGCTGCCCTCATTACAAGCCCTCTTCACATCACCTCGAGCTGAGAGAGAAGGAAGATATCCACCCCTTCCATCCAGAGCTGGGGAAATCTGGAGCTCACTGCAGCAGACAATTTATCCAGCAGATTTAGCTCTATGTCCCAGCTGCTGGACTCGGTCCTGTCCCTGTCCCCATGTGGTGCTGGGAGCCACCAGCTCTGCTCCCCCGGGGCAGGGGCCGGGAGGCATCGAGCTGGACACAACCAACCACTCTCAGTCCAAACCAGCCACCCTGGTAAAGCCAGTGGAGAACCTTCCCCACCCCTTCTCCCCCCCAGGCAGGTTTGGCTGCACACCACCATCCTTAGGGACAAAGGGACACTCAGAGTGATGCCAGGGGACCCTGTCCCAGGGGTACCTTACTCAAACAGCCAGCAGAGAATGCGGAAACCTACCCTATGACCATCAGATGCTTGCAAAAAGAACAAACAAAAAAAAGCCTTTATAGAAAATTTGACGTTATTCCCCCAGACAGGAATTAAAAAAAAATACCCCCCAACATCCCCCCAAGCCAAACAACAAATAGAAAAATTCCCCCACAACTTGTGCCCCTTGCCCACCCTCCCCGCACCCTCCCAGCACCCCCAGCATGCTCAGCTCCTCCTGTGTCCAAGGTGGGCTCCTCACAGTCCATCCACGGGGCTTCTGCCCTGCAGGATGGCCTTTGGAATGGCTCCCATGTCCCCAGGGGACCTGTGGATGTGACCCAGCTGTCACCCTGGCAATCCAGCCTGTCCTCTTGCTCTCTTGCCTGCCGGCACCCATTCCCACCACAGGACTGGACACCCAGCCCGAGATCCAGCCTTTCAGCTTTCCAACCTCCCATTCCTTTTTTTAGGAGAGATGATTACAACCCAGTCTGCCATTAATAACTCTGAGCTCCAAGGCAAACACAAACCATCAGGGCCTTGCTGGTAACTCTGGGCTCCTGCAGCTTTGCTCAGGCACAGGTGACATCCCTCTCCCCACCCCTGAGCCCCCTGCTAGTTTGGGTTATTTAGTTTGGGTTATTTTTGGCCTGTGCCGCTGCCGCCGGCCGCATCCCACATTTCCTGTGCTCATTTGTTTATTTATTAATTTCCCTTTCTGCTGATGCAGCCCAACACCCCTCTCCCCCAGCTCAATCTAATTACAGCTCCACACAGCAGCGATCGATGGGGACGCTGCTCAGATCTATTTACGGCAGCCATCAACCCCTCAACGGAGGATCTTTTTCCCATTCCACATCCCCTGGGCACTGCTTTCCCAGGCAGGCTGGTGGTGGCTGTCCCCACGTTCCTGCAGGCAGCCAGGGATGGGGGCAGCCAGGGGCACAGCTCTGACTCCCACCCACATCAGCTGTGGGTCAGGTATTTCCTTTGTGCTTCAAAATCTCTTTTTTCCTCAAGTTCTAAGATCCAAACAACCCAGCCTTGGGTTAGTGTTGTTTTTCCATCGTGTCCTTCCTGGCTCTCTGGGCTTGGCTGTGGTCCGTGGGGATGGGGACATTTCCAGCCCTGCCCCTGCACTGTGTCCCCAAAGGACAGGATTTACTCCTGGCCTCCTCCTGGGGTACACAGCACCCTGGCAGAGATGGGTTGAGGTCTCCCATGGCCAGGGGATGCCCTGCTGGCCAATAAGGGGTTGAGCTCACCCACTGTGGGGGTTTTCTCCTCCCTCAACCCCTCCCCAGTTCATTTAATGCCCTCCAAACGCCACCAAGGAGCCCAGAAGTGACAAGGAGGAGACGCCAGATGCAGTGGGACGGGATGAACGCACAGATCCCTCCACACACCAGGCACAAGCCCATCCCTGAGGCAGCTCCGACCTGGCTGCAGAAAAAAAACACAAGGAGCAAAGACAAGGAGGAACAGGGAAAGCAGGAGGGAAGGGCTCCAAAAGCAGAGACATCCCACCCTCCTCCCCGGAGGACTCTGCCGAGGGTTTCTGCCTCTGGGGAGCCTCATGTCAGAGGGAGCGCATCTTCCTTGACTTAACCTTGACAGCTCCGAGCAAAACACCTCCCAAATCTTTTCAGAGGGGACATAATAGAGACAATCAAATGGCTGCTGCTCAGGAACTGCGATTATGCCTCGCAGCATGAACCCCGAGAAGCATTTAACTAATACCTGATGGCTTTGCAGGCTTCCACAGCCTGTCAGTCCCTGCTTTCTCTATTATACCTGCAAACCTCTGTTTTTCGGCCCCAGCGTGCTCTCCCTCTCTATTCACTTGCAATACAACCTGTAATTTTCTGCCCACTTTGCTTAAGTGCTGGTGATTTGTTGAAATCACAAAAGACAGCCAGGGGCTTTCAGAGCCAGCACGACAGCTGTAAGCAAGGTTAGGGGCGAAAAAATCTGCACAAGACCCATCAGTTTCTCTCTTTTTCTCCTTGTCAAATCACTTCCCAGGGGTGGAAGGGGACCAAGGAACATTCATAGGCTCAGAGGGAGGTAGAGGAAGGGATGGAGAGGGGGAACCTGGACGTAGTTGCACGTTTCCCTGGTGTAAAGGAGGGTTGGGCTGATTCCATTGGTGGGCACTGGGTGGGAAATGGCCCTGAGGCTTCTCTCAGTGCCTTCAAGATGGGCCCAGCCCTGGACTGCCTCAGTTTCCCCCTCTCCTTGAAGGGGCAGAGGGATCTGAAAGGAGGTTGTAACCAGGTAGGGGTCAGTCTCTTCTCCCAATTAAGAAGGAAATGACAGAAGGAAATGACCTCAAGTTGCACCAGGGGAGGTTTAGAATGGATATTAGGGAAAATTTTTTCATGGGAAAGGTTGCCCAGCCCTGGCACAAGGTGCCCAGGGACATGTTGGAGTCACCATCCCTGGAAGTGTTCAAAAAACCTGTGGATGTGGCACCTGGGGACCTGTTTTAGCAGAGAACATGGCAGTGGTGCTGCGCTGATGGTTGGGCTTGATCCAAGAGGTCTTTTCCAGCCTTAACAATTCCATGGCTCTTTGATGTCACTCCCTTTCCCAGAGAAGGGAGCTGGGTGTTACTGGTTCAGCCCCCACCCTGCTGTTCTGGAGGGTTTGGGGAGCTTCAGCTCCGAGCAAGCAGGGATGGGCCCAGAGCCCCACACAGGGTCTGAAGGGACCTTGTGGCATCTGCACCCCCAGAGCTGGAGAGGGGCTGGAGCAGAGATCAGGGAGCTTTATCTCCAAACCAGAAATCCTTTGGTTCACAGTGGGGCTGGCTGGGTGCTGGGGCAACTGTGAGAGCTTGGTTTGAGTTCTCTGCACTGCAGAAAAAGAGGCCAAAGACATTTGTCCCAAATAGGGATCTCTAGCAGACATCCAGATCTTCTCCAGCTGGGAGAGCACAATGCTGACAGGACAGGCAGCACTACAGAACAAAGGAAAAGCAATCAAAATCAAACCTCAACTTTCTTTTTGCCTTTTTTTTCCCTGAAACTCCATTTGGTTCCAAACACAAAGAGATAGGCACAGGAGATGTGGTGTCAAGCATGGAATGACTGGAGCAGAACCTGCCCTGCAGTGCCCACTCCTGGGATCCCCCAGACTTCAGCAGCACATGATAACAAAAGCACCTTCTGGGCTCCAAAACTTGGGGGGAATTTTGGGTGCCATGGTCCCACAGCATCTGAGCCACTCTGTAGTGAAAAAAAGAGACACCAGAGGCCACTCAGAGTCTGAGAGAGATGGTCAGGAGCTGTGATGTGTCTGCAGAGACTCCCAGCCCTGCTGGGTAGGGCTGACAAGGTTGAAGCTGCCAGCCCCACAGGTGTCACCATGCCACGTGTCCCCACTGGTGGCCCTGGCAGCTCGGGCAGGACGAGGAGAGCCCCTGGTCATTGGTATGCAGCCAGTGCTGCAGGGGGAGCTGCTTCCCCGAGCCCAGCAAATTAAATCTTCCTCTGAACGCTGCAAATGAGGAGATGAGATGAGATGAGATGAGACAAAGCGCTGCTGCCCGCACTTCCCTTCGCTTCCCTTCCTACGCCGAGGTTTGGGTGGCTCATCCCAGGGAGCAGCTCTGATCCAGCTGTGGGGCACAGCGACCACCCCACCCACTGCCCCCAGCCCGGGGGCTCCCGGGGGCTGGCATCTGGAGGGAAGGGGCTGGAAAGGGAAGCACAAGCCCTCCATCCTCTGCTTGGGTGAGGAGGGTCCTTCCCGAGATGGGGGTCCCATCTCTTCCCAATTTGGGATCATCAGAGCTGCCCCGACACGCAGAAGAGCTCCCAGGACATCTCATTTCCTCTCCTACACTTCTCAAGCTTGGCCTGTTCTTCCATGGGCGGCATTTTCAGCTTTCCCAGCACTGAACCAGATGAGTTTGTCTGGTTTAAGGGCGGCTGAAGTGATACAAAGAGCTGTGGCTGCTGCAGCTAGGCTTGGCTCCATCCCTCCACATTTGCCCTGGTTTTATTCTTGTCCTTTCCTTGAGCTGTTCTGGCCCTGGTGGCAGTCACCAAACACCTCTCAGGGGCACCGAAGCAGTTTCACATGACTTAAAATGGTGACATTGTTGTTAAAAGCATTTCTTTTCTGCAGAGGTTTCATTTTCCACTTGCTTTTCCAGACACCTTTGTGAAGGCAGACCTGGTGCCCTGCTCTGCTCTCCCTATCACCCGGGGGAACCGGGATCAGCTCACGGCTCTGCCGGGAAATCGCTTCCCTCATTTGTCCTATTTCCTCCCTTTCCAGGCCTTTTTTTGGACCAGGATCAGCTGCTTTTATTGTTCCAGTGGAGACCACGGCCATCGGGGGCTGCTGCCTGGGACTGGACTAGCTGCTGTCGTGAGGCAGGGCTGGGCAGGAGCCCGGGGAGCACTCGCGGCTGCTCGGTTCTCCTCACTGCTCTCCCGAGTCAGCACCACTTAGCGTGACGAGAGCAAATTGGTGCTAATGAAGTGCCGGAGTCAGGCAGCAGCGGCAGCCCGGAGGGATGGCAGCGGCGGAGGGGGTGAGGTGGGGGTGAGGCTGGAAAACCTCCATTCACTGAAATAAGTTTTCCGTGGAGTCAGCGGGACTTGCTAATGCTCAGCGTTGGTGCAAGAACCCCAGCTATGGATTCTGGGGGGAAAAGGGGGAGTTTGGGAGTTGATTTTTGTCACAGATGCGGGGGGGGGGGGCTGGTGTTGGGTCTGATATTAGGACAAGATTCTTCCCCCCGAGGGTGCTGGCACTGCCCAGGCTGCCCAGGGAATGGGCCCGGCCCCGAGGCTGCCAGAGCTGCAGGAGCCTTTGGACAGCGCTGCCAGGGATGGGCAGGGTGGGGATTGGTGGGGGGGGTCTGTGCAGGGTTGGACTGATGATCCCTGAGGGTCCCTTCTCACTCAGGACATTCCAGGATTCTGCCATTTTGTGAGAAGGAGGTGATGCTGGACAAGGAGCCAGTGATGGGAATGGGATGGCATCCCTGTGACACTCGTAGCTGAGGGTCCTGTGTGTTGCACTCCATCCTCGCTCCCTCAAACGGGACAGGAGCAGCCCAGATCTCCCTTTGGCATCGGGGATTCCCACCAGCCTGTTGCTGCCTCCCGCAGCTGGAACTCTAGCAGGCACAATGAGCAAGTTCAGTGTCAATGACACATCTTTCATCACCGTGGGTTGGCCCTGAGCTGCTCTCAGCAGAGACAGCGTCCAGAGAGGGCCCAGAGCCATCACCAAACACAGAATATATGCTGGAGAAAGGGGAAAAGCAGCAGAGGGGAAAAACTCCAAGAGTTTCCTGCATTTCCTCATTAAATCTGGCCCCAGTACATTTATCGGGTGTGAGATTTGAAGGTCCCTTGGGGCTTGGCCAAGTCACTTCTCAGTGGGCTGCTGGATTTCTTCCTTTGTGGTGCAGGGAAAACCAGGACAGTCTGTAATCCTCAGGGTAGGGTGCCCAAGGTTTGTGTCCCCAGGACCCTCTGAAGGAGGCAGGATGGTCTGCACAGGGACACTGGCTGCTCCAGGATATCCCTGAGCTCCAGCAGCGCAGGGCATGAGGGAGATCTAGCCTGGAGCCCTTCCAAGGTGTGAGCCCCACTCCAGGAGGCCCCGGGGAAATCCAGGCAGCTCACAGCCCTCTGTCGGCCCAAGCCACAGCCCAGCTCCAGGGGAACCATGAATCCCAGGTGTTCCCACCTGGCACAGAGCCAGCACAGGTGTGCCCAGCCCAGCAGGGTCTGGGCAATCCCAGCCCTGAGCACAGACTGGGAGATGAAATCATGGAGAGCAGCCCTGGAGAAGGATGTGGGGGTGTTGGTGGGTGAGAGGCTCAACCTGCCCCAGCCACGGGCACTGACCCCAGAAACCCCACCTTGTGCTGGGCTGAGCCCCCAGCCTGGGCAGCAGGGGAGGGGGGGATTCTGCCCCTCTGCCCTGCTCAGCTGAGACCCCACCTGCAGAGCTGCCCCAGCCCTGGGCAACAACAGCAGCAGCACGTGGAGCTGCTGGAGCCAGTGCAGAGGAGGCCACGGAGCTGCTCCAAGGGCTGGAGCCCCTCTGCTCTGGGCACAGGCTGGCAGAGCTGGGGGTGCTCAGCTGCAGAGGAGAAGGCTCCAGGGAGAGCTCAGAGCCCCTGGCAGGGCCTGAAGGGGCTCCAGGAGAGCTGGAGAGGCACTGGGGACAAGGGCTGGAGGGACAGGAGCCAGGGAATGGCTTGCACTGGCAGAGGGCAGGGCTGGCTGGGATCTTGGGCAGGAATTATTGGCTGTGAGGGTGGTCAGGGGCTGGCCCAGGGTGCCCAGAGCAGCTGTGGCTGCCCCTGGATCCCTGGCAGTGCCCAAGGCCAGGCTGGACACTGGGGCTGGGAGCAGCCTGGGACAGTGGGAGGTGTCCCTGCCATGGCAGGGGGTGGAACGGGATGAGCTTTAAGGTCCTAAACCGTTCTGGAATTCTGTGACAGCGCTGGGGACAAAACCTCATTCTCCTGCTCGGCTCAGGCGAGTCCCCCCCACCCCTCATGGCCCCGTGTGACACCGGCCCCTCCCAGGCTGAGGCTGAGGAGGGGTCCCAGCCCGGCTCCCCCCGCCATTTTGTAGCGCTGGTCCCGCCCGATCCCCCCGCAGCCGAGAATGGTTTGTTCCGCCCCCCCCCCCCGCCGCTCTGGGCCGTCCCCGCCGCGCTGGCGCCCCCCTGCGGATGGCCGGGCGCACTCGCCCCCGGGGTGGACGCAGTGGTACAACCCTCCACCCCCTGGCTGCCCGATGGAGCTGCCCTTGCTCCCCCTCTGGCTCAGCGCCATGGGCCGGTCCGGCCGCTCCGCGCACACGGCATGGAGCGGTCCACTCGCACCCCGCAGGGGGGACGGGATGGGCAGCCCCGGGAACCGCGGGAACGGCACTGCCCGGCCGGGGTGCGGGACATGGAAGCTCCGTGTGCCACGTCACAGACTCATCCCTGCCCAATCCCTGCTCCATCCCTGCCCCGTCATTGCCCCATCCCTGCCCATCTCGGCTCCGTCCCTGCCCCATCCCTGCCCATTCCTGTCCCACACATATGGGGCAGGGGGCAGGAAAACTACCCCAGACCCCCACACAGCCACCCTGAGCCCCACCGGGACCCCGCTGCCCCCGGGGTGCCCCCGCCCGCCCCCCACACACGTGGGGCCGCCGTGGCGTGGCCGGCGCTAAGCCAGTGACTCTTAATACACCGGCCCGGCGTTATTAGTTCAGCTCCCAAGGCATTTCCCGCAGTAATTGCACTGATCTGCCCGGGATTATGCGCTGCCACTGTAACGATGGATGATGTTTTAATTTGAGCTGGGCATCTCCGGGGAGGGCAGGGCAGGACCGAGACCCCGCAGCGCTGGGGAGGACGCAGAGCCCTTTCCAAGTCCCAGTGTGGGGTGAAGGGGCTGCTCAGGGGTGTTTTAGGATGGGGGGGCAGCCGGAACCTGGAACTCGCTGATCCATCAAGCAATGCTCTGGCTGGGAGCTGAGCCAGCTCAACAACAGGGTCCCAGCGCTGGGACACCAGTGATCCCAGCTGGATGGGTTCAGCTTCCCCTGCCTGGCTGGGGACGGCTCTTCCCAACTCGCAAATCGGCACTGGTGAATGATCCCTGCCCCCGCCCACCGGGTGCTGCTCCCGGCCCCATCCCGCGGGGAGGGAAACCCACGGGAAAAGGGCTCCTGCCTCCTCCCCTCCAAAGACGGCAGAGAAATTCCCTCCTCAACGTTACCTTTAAAAATGACCCCCACCCTGCGCTGTTCCTTCTGGTAAAGCAGCAATTAATCACGGCAAGGATGGGATAGATTTGTAATCAGCTCCCCCCTCCCACCGCCCCCATTTCGCAGCCCTGGGTGTTTTTCCTGAGCCCCCCTCCCCGCTCCCCCTCCTCATTCCGTGTGGGGATGGGGCCAGCGCAGCCCATTGATCCTGCCCGGTCGATTTTATTGAAACTCCCACGAGTGGCTTTAACTGCGTGTTGGATATTGCTGGCACATCACTTTGATGGCGACGTGACCGGCGGGAGCTCGCGGGCAGGTTTGCGGGGAGGGCTGCGGGAAGCGGGGATTCATCCTGAAGGAGCTGCCCCATTCCCTGCCCCATTCCTTGACCCCATTCCCTGTCCCCCATTCCCTGTGTCATTCTCTGTCCCTATTCCCTGCCCCATTCCCTGCCCCATTCCCTGCCCCATTTCCTGTCCCCATTCCCTGTCCCCTATTCCCTGTCCCCTATTCCCTGTCCCTATTCCTTGCCCCCATTCCCCGGGCGGGAGCTGCCCGTCCCCAGGGCTTCCCCCGAAGGTGGGATGGTGGAATGTGACAGCAGAGCTCGGGGAAGGGTCTTGGGAGTGGTTACAGGGAATGGTTTCTCTGGGAACGGGTTTGGGGGGCAAAATGGGATGAGAAGGAAAGGAGAGAGTGAAGGGGGGAAAGGGGGAAAAGAGAGCGGAGAGAAATGAGCCAAGAGGAAAGGGAATAAAGTGAAGGAGGAGAGAGAAAAGGAAGCAGAGGAAAAGGAGATGCAGAAGAAGGAAAAAGGGAAAGAAAATAAATAAGAAAAAAAGGCAAAAGAAAAGAAGAAAGATAGGAAAGGGGAAAGAAAAATGAAAAAGGGAAACAAATGAAAAGAGAAAAGGAAAGAAATAGGAGAAAAGGAGAGAAAAAGAAAAGATAAAGAAGTAAGAAAATAAGGAAAAAGAAAACAAGGAGGAGGAAGAGCAAAGGGAGGAGAGGAGGGAGTGAGGGAACCCGGCGGTGTCACGGCTCTGCCCCAGCCCAATGCCCGGCAGCCCCTTTGTTCCCACAGAGCCCTTTGCACCCCTGCCTCTGTTCTCCCGGTCTCACAACGGAGACACTGCAGGGGCTCTGCCAGGTGACAGTGACACTGCCAGGGGCTCTGCCGGGTGACAGTGACACTGCCGAGGGTTCTGCCAGGTGACAGTGACACTGCCAGGTGACAGTGACACTGCCAGGGGCTCTGCCGGGTGACAGTGACACTGCCAGGTGACAGTGACACTGCCAGGGGCTCTGCCGGGTGACAGTGACACTGCCAGGTGACAGTGACACTGCCAGGGGTTCTGCCGGGTGACAGTGACACTGCCAGGTGACAGTGACACTGCCAGGGGCTCTGCCGGGTGACAGTGACACTGCCAGGTGACAGTGACACTGCCAGGGGCTCTGCCGGGTGACAGTGACACTGCCAGGTGACAGTGACACTGCCAGGGGCTCTGCCGGGTGACAGTGACACTGCCAGGTGACAGTGACACTGCCAGGGGCTCTGCCGGGTGACAGTACACTGCCAGGTGACAGTGACACTGCCAGGGGCTCTGCCGGGTGACAGTGATACTGCCAGGTGACAGTGACACTGCCAGGGGCTCTGCCGGGTGACAGTTACACTGCCAGGTGACAGTGACACTGCCAGGGGCTCTGCCGGGTGACAGTTACACTGCCAGGTGACAGTGACACTGCAAGGGCTCTGCCAGGTGATGGTGACACTGCTGGGGGACCTAGTGACACTGCAGGGGCTCTGCGAGGTGATGGTGACATTGCTGGGGGCTCTGCCCAGTGACAGTGACACTGCCAGGGGACTCTGGTGACACTGCCAGGGGCTCTGCCAGGTGACAGTGACACTGGGGGGGTTCTGGTGACAGTGACAGTGCCGGGGGCTTTGCCCAGTGACAGTGACACTGTGGGGGGCTTCCGCCTCCCACCACGGTACCCTGGGGGTGCCCAGGCTGGGCTGTGGCCCCCGGCTCTGGGAGCACTGGAATGAATCCCTCATGCAGAGGAAGCACAAACGCTCTGAAAAAGTGCTGGGGTGTGAGGCTGAGGGGCACATCTGAGCCCCCATGATCTAAATGTTCCCCAGGGTCCCTTTTCTCAAGGACAAAGAACATGGCTCACCCCCAGGTACCCACAGTGGGGTGACCACCTCGCCATGGTGACAAAAAACAGAGCAAATAAATAAACTGGGTTTTTCTTGCAGGAGCTGAAGGCAGAGGAATCACCAATTCGGGGTGAAAAAGGCTGTTATGTTTTTGGGGAGATGGTTTCAGATTTTTTTCCAGGAAAAACGAGCTGGTTTGGAATCATCTTTCCTTGAATAAATGCCCTGATTTTGATGATTTGCTTTTCAATTTCTGTTTTCTGGCTACCCGTGTGTGTGGGCAAGTGAGCAATTTGCTTTAGGTGGTCCAGCAGGAGTACAGTAGGGGAGCTACCCCTGGAAATACCAGAGTAGGGATTCACTGCCTTCCACTTGAGAAATGTCACCAAAATCCCACAGTTTGGCCCCAAACAGAGGATTAACGTCAGGCATCGACCCAGGCATCCATTTCCAAAGGCCTTGGGGTGACTCTGAAGCCTGGCCGGGCAGTGTCACCATCCCACCCTCCCTCTGAGAGCTGGGGTGCGGCTGGGGAAGGGACCCCCCCCCCCCCCCCCCCCATCCTGGGGAGGTTCTGGAAGCACAAACCCCCTTGGCATGGAGCATCACATCCCAGCCAGACTGTGCCAGGGGCTGCTCCATCCACAGAGGAAAACCCTGGGGAGATCCATCCCCCATCCCGGGCTGGAGTTTATCCGGGGGGTGCCGCGTCAGGGCAAACCCTCGGAAAATGGGAAAAAGTACGGAGCAGGGCCAGATCTATGGAAAAACTGCAGGGATGGGATGCGCCGGGGTCTGCGCTGCTCCGCAGTGGGAGCAGCTCCCCCGGAGCCGCTGAGATCTCTGTCAGCCCCTGATGCTATCGCCCGTCAGCAGCTCCCGGTGCATTTGCAATTTTATCCCTAATGGAGAGACTTCGCTCATTACCTGCTCTTTATCGGCCGGGAGGAGCGTGACTCCCACAAAGGGAGCTTCTCCAGCCTGCAAGGCTCCCTGGCACCGCGGGTTCCTCGGATTTCATAACCCGGCGCTGCCCGAGATCTGCCCCAGGCTGCCAGAGCTCCCTCATCCCCTGCTGCCCTGGGAAATCGGGGGCCGAGGAGGCTGTGGGTGCTCAGCCTCTCAGTCCGTGGCCACATCACGGCTCCTGGCGCTTCCATGTGGTGTGGGAAGGCTTTGGAACATTTCCCAGTCAAAGCCAGCCTTGTCCTGGCCCGCGGCTTCCCCAGACTGTGCCCCTGCACCGCGGTGGGGACTCCCTGGGGACAACATCACCTGTGAGGATCACTGTGGCCCGAGGGCTTTCCCCTGCTGTTGGTCCATTTGGGGGTTTATAGGGTCCCTGACAGCCGAACCTGACACTTTGGGTACCCAGTGGTGCCCTCAGAGCTGTGCCACACACCAAGCCCCCTCAGCACACCCAGCCCTGCCAGCCCAAATGTTTAGGGCTCCCTGGATTCATTCCTACAGCAGGAGAGCTCTGTTCTTGTCCAGCCTGGATGGGAGACCAGCAGCTCCCCTGGCTGCCTCGCCCGGAGCTCAGCAGAGTGGGGGTCGTACCTCTGGCCATGGCAGCAGCAGCAGAAAAAGCTGCAATTTGTTCTTCCCAATTTTTTTTTTATTTTGGTTTGGTTTTTTTTTTTTTTTTTTTTTTTTTGTTTGTTTTGTCAAGATGTTGGGATTTTCCTCCTTCCTCTGCAAGCAAGGAGAATACAGCCAGTCCCAGCCTTCCCACAGCAGCCCCTGCTTTCCCCTCCTGCTCCATATAGAGATTTTCCATTTTCTTCTCCCAGGCTGGGCAGAGCTGAGCCACCCTCCGTCTGCCAGGGGTGCCGAGGTCTCCCAAATCCCAGAGCGAATCTAAGCAGTACCAGGAACATGAACAACCCACAGTGTTCTCATTTCAGCCCAGCATCCCTGCATCCCACCCCTGTGGGCAAGGCATTGACTTCACCACCTGTGAAATGTCTTGAACCCAACTTCTCCAGACATAAAACACCTTGAACCCCATGGAATGGCTTTTAAATCACATCTGAACCTCCTCTCTTTGCACTGCAGAAACCACCAGTGTTTAGAGTATTGGCGCAGATCACTAATGGAATATATACATATATATAAATATGCTAAGATTGAGTTACTAAGGTAATTCTTGAAATCTTACTCATGTCCATATAAACATCTCAATTTTAATATTGGGTCTTCGTTTTGTTAAATACCCATGTCCTTCCTTCCAGCACCAGAAAATCCACCTTGCCTCTTTGCTTCCCTATTTTTTAACAACACAAAGTGTTTTAAAAATCCATTTCTCCCCTCCGAGCCCAACTTGGTTTACATCTTGCTGGATACAGAGTTCTGCCTGTATCATTCGAGATATTAACGAGATTTTTGAATTTCAATTAAATCATCAAATTTTGCCGCTCAGTGGCCTCGGTCCTGCACGGAGCCAGGATTAAACACACCCTGCTGCCAAAAGCTGCTTCTCGCCAGCACCTCCCTGCCCCAGCGCATTCCTGCATCACTGCACCCTGAATCGCTTCTGGATGAGGAGGGAAGGGCTGGAGGGGGAAATTTTGGGTTCAAATTTCCCGTTTGGGCCAGTTTTCAAAACCAGGGGCTGGCCCCAGCCTCTCTGTGCTGCCCTTGGTGCTGTGCAGGAGCAGGGCCATGGCTGAGCAGGTGGATCAGACCGTATCCCAGGTGGATGAGATACCTTCTGGGTTAATGGGACTCACCCTGGGCTCCTTTAAGCCTCAGCTTCATGCTAAACCACAGGAATTTGGGCATCTTAGCTCAAATCCAAAGGAGAAGCCAGGCCAGAGCCACACGGGGAACGTGGATATGGGGTGAGGGCAGATCAAAGCTGCCCAATGTCCCCTCCCTCTGCCTGAACCTGTCCAAAAACCTCAGGGAACCTCAGGAGACCCTTCCTCTGCAGCCAGCAGGGTGCTGGGGCTGGGAGGTGGGTGGTGCAGCTCTGTCAGATCAGGGAGGCAGCAATCCCTGCAGGGAACACTGCCTGTCCTGAGGCAGCAGCTTCCAGGTTGCACCCCAAGGTCTGGAGCAGGAGGGCAGTTGGATTTCTACACCCCCACCGAGCTGCCAAGCCTCAGTTCTTTCAAGCCAGGCTCTGATGGAGTTTATTTCATTTTAAATCCTATTTTTGTGTTCAAGTCAGCCCTTGCCACCCTGCTCCAAGCCTGCGATAGCCTCACACCAGGAGCCCCCTGTGCCATTAGTTTTCTGCAGGGATTTTTGTTTCCTTTACACCCAGGTGATGCCCAGGGCAAGGCAGGGCATTCCCAAGGCAGGAAAACAGGAGACTGGGCCCTGCCTCTGATCTTCTCCTGCCTGCACCATCCCTCTGCCTCCTCTGCTTTTTTGGCACCAGGGAAGCTGGGCAGAAAACAGCAATGGGAGCTCAGAGTTTCCTCCTCAGCTCCTCAGTGGGGCACGGCTGCCCTCCCGCAGAGCCACAGCCTCCTCGGCCCTGCAGCTGCCTCTGAGCAGAATGAGAAAATATTGGTTTTGTTTTGTGAAGAGAAAAAAAATAAAAAAATAAAAAAATAAAAAATCCAATATTCTGTCTGCGATCCCAGACTCCGTGCCTGGTTATGGCAGGAAAATACTGTAAATCTCCCCTTTCCCCACCAGCTGGGAGAGAAAAACCTATTTTCTTTTAATATTCTTATTTTTTTCTTGGTCTAAGCCCCATCATTTTGCAGTCAGCTCTGCAATCTCTTTGTTGACCAGGGCTTAAACCTGCTCTCCCGGCTCCCCCGACCCCGGGAAGTCGCCTCGCACACCCTTCCCAGCAGCTCCCAGGCAGCGGCAATGAGATTTTAATAGATGTATTTTCAAATTAGTTCTGGGCCTTTCAAGACTTATCAGTTAAATGAGGTTTTTCAAATTGATTCAAAGGTCACTCCGAGAGTTTTCTCTTCTCTGTTATCTCTCCCTTATGGTTTCAGTGGCGATTGACAGGACAAGAAAAAAAAAATTATCACCCCCGTGTTGTACACCCAGAAAAAAGATAAACCCAACAAAAACCCACCCAAAATGTGAACCTAAAATAAAAGGAAGCAGCAAGAAAAGCCCCGGGTGTGGCCCCCGGGGCTGGGGCGATGTGCAGAGCCCGTGAGTGATCTAGGAGCGGCGTCTGCGGGAGCAGAACCGCACGGCCGCGGTGGGTGGCAGCCGGCACCCCGCGGAGAGGGGTGGCTGTTTGCTGCGGGGTGGGGTAAGGAACCCCATTTAATGTTTAACCTGCGGGAGGTTTATTGGCCCCTTCTGAGGCGCAGATTAGGAGCAAACAGAAAAACAGCCGCGGGCGGAGCGAGGCGGCCCCGGCGCGCTGATAAGGCGGCGGACGCGGTGCGGGCGCGGAGCACGGAGGGTGCGGGAAGTAGACACACGGAGCTGCGGGAATCAGGGTGCGGGCAGTGAGGCACACGGGGAGCTGCGGGACGCGGGGTGCGGGCAGTGAGACACACGGGGAGCTGCGGGAATCAGGGTGCGGGCAGTGAGGCACACGGGGAGCTGCGGGATTTGGGGTGCGGGCAGTGAGACACACGGGGAGCTGCGGGAATCAGGGTGCGGGCAGTGAGGCACACGGGAGCTGCGGGACGCGGGGTGCGGGCAGTGAGACACACGGGGAGCTGCGGGATTTGGGGTGCGGGCAGTAGGCACACAGGACCGCGGGATCGGTGCGGCAGTGAGCACACGGGAGCGCGGACACGCGCAGGAAGAGGAGCGGAGCGCGGAGAAAGTCGGCTCTAATTCACGGAATCCCAGAACGAGTTGGATCGGAAGGGACCTTAAAGCTCATCTCGTTCCAACGCTATTAACGAGTTTAAAAAACCCAAACAACAAACAAAAAAAACAAGCGAAATAAAATTGTAATTTAAGGAAAAAAATTAAGAAATTCAAGTTTAGAAAATAAAAATACAGAACAAAACCAAACAAAAACCCCCACTAAACCAGTTTTTTTGGGTTTGGGTTTTTTTGGGGTTTTTTTCCCCAACGGGAAAGCTTTCCCCAAGGCTTTTCCTCCTTTCCCAAATCTTTCTCCGACTCCCTGCGCCGGCAGCTCCCCCAGGCCGGGAGGAGCCGCTGGGAGCCGGGACACCCAAACTCTCGTTCTCGCCCATTTTACGGCGACAAAACCCATTCGCTCCCGGTCCTCCAAAGCTCCCCGCGGCTGCGGCGCCTTTTCCCGTCGCCTGCGGCCACGCACGGATCGAAAGCAGCGAAACCGGCCGCGGTTTTCCGCCGCTCTCCGGGCCAGAGCCGGGCCAGGGTCGCCCGGAGCCGCCCCGGCGCTCGGTGGCCGCGGGCCCGGAGGAGCCGTCGTTGGGCCAAAGTCGTTTGAAAGAGGCTGAAATTAAAACAAAACTCGTGAAAAAAATATTTAAATATATATATATTTCCCTAGGTTTTATTCAGCGCCATCTTGCCCCTTTTTCCATCACGTCTGTGCATTAATTCGCGGTATTAATTAGTGACATTAATTATTGGTGTTGTCGAAGCTCTCGGGCATTGCCTTGGCCCAGCCCCGCGGTCGTACTCGCAATTTCGGGGTGGTTTTGGGGTTTGTGTTGAATAACGAGTCTTCGTCCTGCGGCGGAGACATGCTCGGGGAAGGGATTCATAGGAGGAGAGGGAGAATTAAAAAATAAAGGAAAAGAAAGAAATAAAGCCAAAGAAAGTTAGAAAGGAAAAGAAAGGGAAAAAGGAAGGAGGAAAGAAAGGGAAAAATAAAGAAAGGGAAAAAGGAAAGAAAAGAAAGGGAGAAAGAGAGAGAAAGAGAGAAGAAAGAATAGAAAGAAATGAAGAAGAAAAGGGAAGAAATGAAGAAAAGGAAAGAAAAGGAAAGAAAAGGGAAGAAATGAAGAAGAAAAGGAAAGAAAAGGGAAGAAATGAAGAAGAAAAGGAAAGAAAAGGAAAGAAAAGGGAGGAAATGAAGAAGAAAAGGAAAGAAAAGGAAAGAAAAGAAGAAGAAAAGGAAAGAAAAGAAAAGAAAAGAAGAAGAAAAGGAAAGAAAGAAAGGAAAAAAGAAAGAAAGAAAGAAAGAAAAAAGAAAGAAAAGAAAGAAAAAGAAAGAAAAGAAAGAAAAGAAAAGAAAAGAAAGAAAAGAAAGAAAAGAAAGAAAAGAAAGAAAAGAAAGAAAAGAAAGAAAAGAAAGAAAAGAAAGAAAAGAAAGAAGGCCAAACAAAACGAACAAAACAAGTTAAAACAGAAAATTAAAATGGAGAACGAAAAAACGGGGGTGGGGGGGTGAGGGGTGGAAGTACTAATGGAAAAATAAAACGAAGGGTTGGAGAGGGAAAAAGAGGAAGCGAATGTAGAAGCAGGAGGAGCAGCCCACCCGCGGGGGTGAATTTCACGCACAGCCGGGGAAAACCACGGCAGGAGGGAGCCCCGAGCGCCCTCCGAGCTGGGGGTGAAGGAAGACGGCGAGGGGCAGCGCCGCGTCTCAAAAGGGACACAACGGTGTTGTCGCCCTCCCGAGAAATAATCACGAGCGAATTTCCTGGTTTATTCCTGAGTGTCGGAATAAATCCGCGGCGGGAGGGGGTTCCCACTGGCGGGGGAATGGGAGCGCACCCGCAGCCACGCCAGGGACGCGCAGGGTGGGAAGGCACCCACTACCCTGTGCGGACCCGCGGGACGCGCCCACCTCCCGCTTCATCCCTCGGGGAAGAAGCCGGTGCCTTTTCCCACCCCAGGGCACGAGGGCCCCGGTGGAGCCGTGCAGGGACCCCCAAAAGTGCCACCGTGGGAGCTCTCCGTCACCCATGGGCCCTTGCAGGCCTCGTGGGGCGGTCACGAAGTTTGTGGAGATGAATCTGGAGCTGGCCCGGGGGTCTGCGGCCGCGACTTGGGGTCGCAGAGATGAATGGCTCGAAGAGACGGGCTGGGCACGGCCAGCTGCTGCCCAGATGTTTCTCCGTGGGACCCCTCCTCTTTTGCGGAGCCCCTTGGGGCGAGCGGGGCCGGAGCTGCAGCCCCCTCGTCTCCCAGCTGAATAATTAATGGTTCATCTGCGGAGGGGGCGGCGGGACGGGGGGAACGGGGGTGGAAAGAGGAGAAAAGCGGCGGGTGCCATTTCTAGGGGCCCAGCATGGTCATCGATCCGCGACTCACTGACTCGGACTAATCCATCAGAGGGACTCCTGCGGCCGGGCGGGCCCGGACCGGGCCCGAGCCCAGGACTAGGATCAAAACCAGGAACAAAAAAAAAGGATAAGAATAGGACCAGAACCAGGAACAGGACCTGGAATCGGAATAGAACCAGGAACAGAACCAGGAAGAGGACCAGAAATAAAAATAGGAATAGAACCAGAACAGAAGCAGGAATAGGATCAGAACCAGTATCAGTCCTGGCCCCGGCTGTGCCACATGTCGAACAATTTTTTTTTTCCTTTTAGCGGGAAGGTAAAATTCCGCTCGCTGCCCAGGTCCCTTCCTTGCTTGCCAGGGGGCGAAGGTTGCAAACAGCCGGACCCCTCCAGGCCCCCAGCCCGGGGCAGCCGGAAAGAACGAGCGGACTCAACCCGAGGCCTCGGGCTGGGCATCGATCGGGGGGCTCGGGCCCAGGCCCCCCCCAGCGCGACCCCCGCCCCCAGGTGCCGCCGCTCGGGGCGGCCGGGCCGCGGCTAAGCCCGGGGGGCTGGGGCGGACCCCAGGGCCGGGCCCGGGCGGGCGAGAGGGGGGCAGGAGCGAAACGAAAGCGGGGCCCAGCGGGGCTCGGGGCCCGAACAAAGCGGCAGAACCGGAGGCGCAGCTCGGCCGAGCCCCTCCACGAGCCGCGTGGGGCCCGGCCCGCGTGGGGAGCGAGGCGCAGCTCGGGCGGATTCATGACGGGAGGTTGGGCTGGGGGGTGGTGGTTTTTTTCCTGCTTTCCCAGACAGCAAATGAGCAAACCCCGTTCCCCGGAAATCTGGGGGGTTAATTCCTGTAAATAATGGGGACATGGCGGCCCTGGCGCCGGGGAAAACGGCGCCGAGAAAGAAAAGTCATTTTAGGGAGAACAAACCTCCCACGGCGGCGCGAGGAACGAAGAGGTGACAGCAGGGACAGGGATCCTCCGAGCCGGTTCGGGGACAGGGATCCCCAAGCCGGGCCGGGGATGAGGACCTCTCGAGGCGGGCCGAGAAGAGGGTTCCTCCTGAGCTTCCCCCAGCTGCGGCCGCCTTTCTATCATCACCATCACGGTTATTTTTAATTATTATTACTATTATTATTTTTTAATTATTCATTATTATTTCCAATTCTAGAGAGGCAGAAGCCCGAGCCCGCTGCTCAATTAGCCCCAACAACGGGGGCATTAAACGGCCGATCGCGGCAGTGTTTAAATCTTTATTTACCAGAACCTTGTAAAGCCAGGAACAATTTGCATTCTATTAACTGCTTTTCAATAGGGCATCGACTGGAACTAAAAGATGCCACTACCCTGCCCTAATTAAAGAGCAACTGAATTACACTAAATACATATGAACGCTGCTCTTCCCCATAAATAACGGCGGGTCCTCGTCGCTGGCTTTGCCCGTTCCCACGGGGAGCTCAGATTTCTTAAAAAATAAATTAAAAATCACTAACGTGTGTTTTGTCCGCCACGGCTCGGCCCCAAGGAGCCAAGAGCTCCGGTCGTTTCCGGGAGGAGCGGCTCTGTGCCGGGGCCGGCGGGGAGCACCGGGCACGTCCCCGCTGGCCGCTGGCCCCTCTGTCCCACCCTGCGGCCCTTTCCCCGCCACCCCCGGCACAGAAACCCCGCGTTTCTCCAGCAAAGCCTCGGCCCAGCTCCGGCCCGAGACCGCGGGGAACGGCGCTGCGGGACCTCAGCCCAACTGGGAACCGGAGGCACGGGGCAGGCAGGGCTCGTTCCTTCTGCCGAGGGCAGCCGGAGGGAGCGGAGCGCCGCCCCGGTCGCGCGGCCCCGGCGGGGTGGCCCGGAGATTCCCCTGAGCGCGGCCCCGGTACCGAGAACGGACCGCAGAGGAGTTCCAGGGTACTGCCGGCGCCGCGGGGCCAGCTCGGCGGCACCGAGAGGGAAAGCCCCGAGACAGGCGGACGGGTGGCGGCGAACGAGCACCTCTCGTCTCCCTCCACCCGCGATCCCGCATCTCTCGCGGGCAGCAGCAGGCCCGGGGAGGCGGGAGGTCGCCTTAGGTATAACTCACCTTAAATATAAATCACTTCCCTTTGGTCTTAAGGTTACAAACCCGGTCGGTAACAACACCGCCCGAGCCCGGCCCCAGTTCGCGATGGCAACCCCGGAACCCCCGAGGGTTCCCACGCGTGTTCCCAGCACCCCCTGACCCACCCGCCCGAAGGCGCGGGGCGGGCGGCTCGAGCTGTGCCGTGTCGTGTCCTACCTGCCAGTCTGAGCGCCGACATCCTCTGAAATTCCGGCTCCTGCAACCATTTCCACATCCTGCGGAAAGTCTCCCGGCCGGACTTGAGCTTACTCCAGGGCTTGGGGTTCCGCAGCAGGTCCGAGAGGGTCCCCTGGGAGCGGCACAAGATCCTCTGCGCGAAGATGGCCTGCGGGATGCTGTACCGCTTCAGCTCGGCCGTGATCCGCTGAGCCACTTCCTTGGTGTTGATCTCCTCCACCTGCCCGGAGCCTCCGGGCTGGGAGCCGGGGCCGGGCGCCGGGCGCTCCCGATCGCCCAGCAGCGAGGCGCCGGGCTGGCCGTGCGGGTGGCCGTGCGGGTGCATCCCGTTGAGCGGCGGCATCATGGCCGAGCTGGGCGCCGCCAGCCCCCGCGCCAGGTGCTCCTCGCCCCGGGACAGCATCGCGGCGTGCGAGTCGAAGCCGTTGGGCGAGAGCATCTTCTCGTTGGGCAAGTGGCCGGCGGGGCCGTAGGGGGCCAGCGGCTGCTGGGCGTTGTGGAGGCTGCCCAGCCCGTTGGGCAGCGGCGATAGGGGCTGCCCCATGGCCGGCATGTCCTTGGGGTAGTGGCTGTAGAGGTTGCCCATGGAGGCCAAGCTCCGCTCGTCGCGCATGAGGGTGAAACTACCGCTGACGTTGCCGGCCAGGCGCTGGTGTGGGTGGTGGTGGTGGTGGTGGTGGTGCGGGTGGTGGAACTTCTCCGAGACGGTGGAGATGGGCGGCAGGTGCTGCAGGGGAGTCAGCGTGGTGTAGGTGCTGCTCAGGCTCATGCCGGAGGGCGACTCGCAGGACATGCTCATGGCGGGGTGCAGCGGGGCTCCCAGGCTGTGCTCGCCGCGGTAGTCGCCCCCCTCCAGGATGGAGGCCATGCCCGAGACCATGGCGGGCCGGCCGTGCGGCACCAGGTTGCGGTGCGAGCTCTGCCGCCCGTGCGCGGGGCTCAGCAGCTCGGCGGGCTGCGAGTGCGGGACGCCGTGCAGGCTGCCCAGGTTCTCCATCGCCAGCTCCATGGTGGCCGCCGGGCTCTGCCGCTGCCTCGCCCGCTCGCTCTCTGCCTTCCTCCCCCACCCCCCCTCCGCCGCCGCCGCCGCCTCCTCCTCCTCCTCCACCGCCGCCCCCCCTCCCCGCGCCGGCTGCCCGGATTAATTCAGACTCCGCGCCCGGGGATCGATGTCCGCGCCCCGCGGTCAGGCCGGCATGGTGCGCCCGCCGCCCGCCCTGCTCGGCGCGGGGCTCGGGGCGCGGGGCTGGCGCGGGGCTGGGCGCGGGGCTGGCGCGGGGCGCGGGGCTCGGTGCGGGGCGGCTGCGGAGCCTCGGCCGCCGGCTCCCGGCAGCCTCGCTCTGGCCCGCGGCGTGACGTCAGCGCCGCCCCGCCCCGCCCCCCCGCCGGACCGAGCCGCCCCCCCCCCCGCCCCTCTCCCGGTGCCGCCGGGGGCCGGGGCGGGACGGGGGCGGAGAGCGTCCGCACCCGGACCCCCGCCGGGGTCACCTTCCCCCCGCGCCGGGGTGACACCGCCGCCCCGGGGTGTCTGCTGCCACCGGGGTGACCCTCCCCGTGCCGGGGGGTCACGCCCTCCCCGCCGCACCCGGTACCCAGCGCGGGTCCGGCGGTGCTGCAGGTGGCGAGCGCCCACCTGGGACCCCGCACATCTGGCTGACCCCAGGCCACTCCCTGCACACACATCTGGCTGTGCCAGCCACCCCTGGATGTGCTTGTGCCCAGCGTCCCCAACAGGCCCACGCCCCCCGCTGCCCGCCCCGTTCCTCAGCCCGTGCCCTCCCAAGGGCCTGGCTGTCCCTCTCCACCCCAGATATCCTGTCCCCGCGCCCCTGTGCTCCCGCACGCGTGTCCCCCCACCAGCACCTTTCCCCTGCCCCTCGGCGGGCGCTGCCTCAGGAATGGGGAGGTCGCCTTGGCACGGGGAGGGGAGGTGACAGGGACACGCTTGGGGCGACACGCGGGGCTGCAGGGCCTTGAGCAGCAGTGGTGGTGGAGGAAAAAGAGAAGGAAGGAAAGGGAAAGAACAAATTGAAATGGAAAACGCAAAGGGAAACTGGAAAATGAAATGGAAAAATGGAGAATGGAAAGAGAAAATTGAAAGGGAAAAGGGAAATGGAAAGGTAAAGGAGGGTGAGGAAGATTGGATGAAGAGCCAACGTGAGCCGGTTTTAGGCCACTGGAAGGGCTGGTGCTCGGTGTCCTTCCCAGACACGTTTTCAGCCACCCCCGGCCCCGTTATCCCGAACTGGGCTTCCCGGGAGATTCTGCCCTTTCCCGGCCGTGTCCACTCATCCAGGTTGGCACGTGCCGGTTTCCCAAGCTTTATTGAACAGACCGAAAAAATAAAAATAAAATCCATAGTCTCCTGGGGGTGGGGCCCGCCAGCCCCGCGTGGGCTGCTCAGTTCCCGGACACTGTCGGGCTCCAGGTGCCTTCCACAGCCGAGGGACGTCCAGGAGGACCTGGGAGCTCCGGTGCGGGGAGACAGCAGGGCCCGGCCCTCCCGGGGGGTTCGTGGTCTCCCACCCGGCACCCGTCTGCTCAGGGAATAATTCAGGCAAACTTCTCTTGCCGTCCAAATTCGGTGCTTTCAACACAAGCCATCTCAAGCCACCCTACCCCAATCAATCCATTCCATCCATCGCAGCCCATCCATCCCATCCATCCCACAGTTTTCTATCCCATCTGACACCCTCTCTAGGAAGTCAATTAAGTGCCCAGTTCATTAAAATAAAGCCCCTTAAATTCCCGGGACGTGAGAGCAAGGGCAGATGATGATCGGAGGGGGAGGTATCCCCTCAGCCCCTTTCTGCCCCTTAAACCGGGATCCAGCCCCTGGAGCCAGGGTACGGGAGGATTCCGGCCCTGCCTTGGCCTCCCCCTCGGTTTATGACTGCCAGGAGGGCCCGCGGGCCGTGAGCAGGACCCCCGGAAGGCAGGGAACCGCGTCCCGGGGGTTCTGCAGAGATGCAGCTGGGTGGGGGGAATTTCAGGCAGGTAACGGCCCCGGAGCCGGGCAGGGATGGACAGGACGGTCTGGAGTCCATCAGAGATGAGCCTGGGGACAAAGTCGAGGTGCCAGGGATGGGCAGGGAGCTGGGCAGGGATGGGCAGGGAGCTGGGCAGGGATGGGCAGGGAAAGGCTTGGAGCCGGGCAGGGATGGGCAGGGGGCTGGGCAGGGCTGGGCAGGGAAAGGCTTGGAGCCGGGCAGGGATGGGCAGGGGGCTTGGAGCCGGGCAGCGCCAGAGGGTGCTGAACGGGGGTGTGGAGGTGAGCGGCGAGGAGGAGGTGGGGAACAAACCAGGGATGAAGCAACCGCGTCTGGAAGGGTTTCATTGAGTGTAATAATGGCGATAGCGCATCGACCGCCCATCGATAGATCTATCCCTGCAGCTGCCGTCCCGCACCGCGGCCCCGTGCTGGGTTCCCGACGCCCCCCCAAGCCCCCGCAGCGCCGGGCCCGCAGCACCGGAAGCCCCCCGGGACGGGCGCTGGACTCTGCCCTCCACCGAGCTTCGCACCGAGCAAACAGCAAAAAAGAGAGAGACTTTTTAGTAATTAGTGCGACATAATTGAGTAATGCGGTAGCCCCGCGTCCCCCTCCTGCCCCCCCCGGCCCTTCCCCGATCGATGCAATATCATTAGGGCGAGAGGCACCGAGACACGGGGGCCGGGGCGCGGCGAGGCGCTGGGAGCTCCCCGGGCCGCCGTGCGGGGTCCGGCCCCGGGCCGAGCCGCTGCAGTCCGTGACAGCCGCGGGCTTCGCTGCCTGTGCGGCGGCTCCGACCCGGGGTAAGCCCCTCGGAGCGCCCAGAGTCTCTGGCGATGGGCCGGGACGCAGCGCGGGGGAGAGGCCCCGGCTCCATTCGCCAGCTGGATGCTATTGATCCCTTCCCTCGCCACCTCTTTCTTCCTGAGCTCTCTCTCGCTATTTAATTCCCTTCCCTCTGCTCCTCCGCAGCCTGCCGGCAGCGCTCCGAGCCGAGCCGGGCAGTGCGGGCACCCGGGGGCGCGGAGCGGTAAGTGCGTAGGGGAGCGGGGGCCCGGGGCAGCCTCCACCCCCCACCCCCGCCACATCCTCGCAGCGACCACGGAGCGGAGCGAGGAGCAGAGAGGCGCGGACCCAGTAGCCACCTCCCCAACCCCCCGCAGCTTCCCGGAGCTGCGCTCGGCATCCCCGCCCGTGCCCCGCTGCCCCCGGGGCCGTGCGGGGCTCTTGGGGCGGCGGGGGGTGCGCAGCCAGAGCCGGGGGAGGTATCGAGCCTTGCTGCCCGTACCCTGCCTGTACCCTGCCCGCCTGTGCTGCTGCGCAGCTCGAGGACTGTTTTGGGCTCAAATCTGTTTGGTGGTGTTTTTTTTGTTTTTTTTTTTTTTTTTCCATTGCACTTAGGAACAGCGCGAAGGAAACGCCCCGGCCAGGACCAGCCCCAGCGGAGGGGCCGCACCGCGGGCGGTGCTGCCGCCGAGCAGGCACCGGGCACCGGCCAAACCGTCGGGGTTTACCGGGCAAGGAAAGAAAAGGAGCGGGAACGCGGCTCCACGCACCCCGCCTAGAGCCAAAAAGTTCCTTAAAGTTCTTTAAGGCTTCAAAATAACAGCTCCATCGCCTGGCAGGTGAATTATTTAGCGCCTATAGATCCCTCGCAAAACCTTTCATTTCGGTTCCAAACCTTCCCCAGCCCAGCCTTTGCCTATGGATGTCTCGATTTTCCAACAATCAAGCGGGAGGCAAAGAGCGTGGCAATTCCTGCTAATCGATTTTCCATACAATGGGCCCCAGATGATGTTTTAAAATGTGAGAAACTAAAATGTGTTGGTTTAAATAAGACTTTTGCAATCAATAGCTTTTAAAAAAAGAGTCTTTGATACCGGTTCTTGAAGGGGATTCAAACGCTTTCGCTTCCAAAACAAAACAAAGCAGGAAAAAAACCCAACCACGCCGGAAAAGTTCCGCCTGGATTTGGGGTCCTTAAAGCGTGATATGGAGAAAGCCGCTCGGGGGGCGCAGCGCCGGGACCGCAGCCCCCGGCCCCGCCGTCCCGACCGCGCCCCCTCCGCGGGGCTGCGCTGCCCCCGAGCCGGGGCAGCCCCGCGATTCTGCCCCTTTCCCTCCCTATCCCGCCTGCTCGGGTGCGGTTTTCCCTTCCCACTCTCCCGGCGGCGCCCAGTCGCGTTGCACTGTGGTTTGTTGTGCCCCGGGAAGGAATCCAGCTGGGAAAAAACTCCGGCCCTTTCCCCACCGACCGCTTCCTCTCCTTAAAAATTCCGGGCCCCTCGACCGATCATCGAGATTACGACCTCGCAAGCTTTTTTTTTTTTTTTTTTTTTTTTTTTTTTTTTTTAATTTTAAGACAGTTTTAGCTGCAAGGTCAGGCCCTTTCTCCACCCCTCGCGACTTCTTTTCCTTTACCTTTCCCTTTGGCGGGATACAATTTTTTTAATGCCCTATCCGCGTGAAAATTTTTATTCTCTCTGCAGATTCGGCCCAGGAGGTGTTTAGGGACAGGACCAGGGCCGGGGTCCGGCCGGGACCTGCCCCCTGCCCCGCCCGGCCCCGTCGCCCGCCTTGCCCCGGTGCCGGTGGGTCGGGCCTGGGCCGCGCTGGGAGGGGGGAAAAACAACAGCAACGGGGGGAATCGATGCGGGGGGATCGGGAGGGAGGGCCAAGGGGTGAACCGACCCCTCCACGGCCTTTCCGGAGACTTTTCTCGTTTACCCGGAAACTTTGGGCTCCCTAGAAACTCAGCGGGAGGCAGCGGCGGGGGCGCGGCGGCGGCGGGGAGTGGTGACGGAGGGGTTTCCCTTCGATTTCGCCCCGGGGGGGCAGTTTGAGGACGGGCCGTGTCTCTTTTCGATGTAACACCCCCAGGTTTTCCCCTCACGAAGCGGCCCGCGGAGCTGCGGCGCATCCCGGGCCGGGGCCGGGCGCCCCAGGGGTTCCGCACCCGCCTCGGCCGGGGAGCGGGGCCCGGGTCCCCCCGCTGCCCCCGCCCCGCGAACACCACCGGCAGTCTCGGGGAGCCTCTTTCAGCCTCAATTTGTTTTCAAAAGTTCCCCGCAGAGCAGCACTGAACTTTATACCCTGGCAGCGACACGGGGAGGGCTCGACCCCGTCGGAGCTTTCGGGGGAAAAGCGTGGAAAAATCTCTGGGGTTTCGCCCAGTTGCGAGATATAAAAATTATACAATCGAATTTTTATTTTATTTTTTTCCCTCTAATTTTTCCCCTCCCTCACGTTGTCTCTCTGCCTTTCCCCGGTCAGGCCCGGCCACGCCCGAGCCGGGTTGGGGTGCGGGTGTCCCCCAGTGGGACACACGCATCGAGTTCGCCCGTGCTCTAAGGGACGGGATCGCGGGTGTCCCCCACACCTCCGAAATGTCCTTGTTCCCCCTGCTCTGCCTTCTGCCACTTTTCCCTCCTTCTGCATTTTGGAGACCTTCACACCCGCATCTCTGAGCACCCCAAAAGCTCTCTGAGCCACGGGGAGTTGGAGGCAGGAGCTGGGTCGGGGCCGGGGCCGGTAAAACGCTGAGGGAACGGGAGAAACCGGGCGCTTTCTGCCGCGCCGCATCCCACTGTGCACCGACAGCGCATAGCCAGATGCAGTCATTTTATACACAATATAGATAATCTATAGTATATATATCTTACACATAATATATCTAGAATGCAAGAGGATTTATTTTATATAAAAGCGATTTTTTAAATACGTGCTATGTATTTTAATTTTTTTATCCCTCTGTTTCTCTGTTTCCCGCAGATATTTTTCTGTCGCTTCAGGCTCCTTCACCTGGCTCGGGAGGAGCCGTCTCTGCTTTTTCGCTAGGATCCCAGCTTTGGACAATTTTCTCCCCGCTCCCGAGGGCAGAGGGAAGGCAGGGCCTTGTGCGATCTGCAGAGCGGCCCGGGGAGGGGGAGCGGGCTCTGCCCCCCCGGCCCGGCGGCTCAGCCCCGCAACAGGTACCTGGGTACCCCCCCCGCCGCCGGGGCTGCGGGGACCGGCCCGGCCTGCGGGAAGCGCCGGGAGAGGCGGAGGTAGGGGCGGGAAGGGCCGGTGTGAGCAAAATGGGAAATGAATCTGGAATGGGGACAGGCAGGGACAGACAGGCACTGATGAGCGTGAGGGGAAACGGGAAAGGGGACGGGGAAGGGACAAGGCAAGCATGGTGACACGGCAGCGAGGGGGATGAGGAAAATGGGAAACGATGCAGGGATGATGCCGCGGCAGCGATGGGGATGAGAAAGGGAAGGCGACGAGGCAGGAGGGATAGAGACAAGGCAGGGACGGGGATGAAGGAAAACAGAAATTGGACAATCAGCCGGGACGCAGGAGGGACGAGGCAGGGACCTGCCAACCCCCAGCCACAGCGAGCAGCTGCCCTGAGGGACAGCAGAGGGTCCCTGCGGGCTGCGATGCCCGGGCTTGCCCCTCGCCCACCCGGACTTGTTAGGGACACGGAGCGCTGGTCACCGGAATAATCCCGAGTGGCTCAGACCCCGCCGGGGCCGCTCGCCACGCTCGGAGCAGCCACAGCCGACAGCACCGCACAGACCGGCCCGGGAAAAAGGAGCATCCACCGCCCCGAACCACCCCCTCCTACCGAACCGTCCCCGCGCACAGGGCCACCCCCGCGGCAGGGTACCCCCCCGGTGGCAGATGCCACCCCAGAGCCAGCCTGGCTGGGGGACGAGGTGCTGGCACCCCTTTTCCCCGCGACCTCCTATCTCCCGCAGCAGTAATTGCTGCTGTATTTATCCAAACTAGGAGGGGGGTGCCAGAGAAAGACTTCGAAGAGTAATTTTCCGGGAATTCTCCTCGGTGTAATTGTCTTGATAATAAATCCAGACGCTTAGCCTGTGTATGAATTGCTTTTTACCATTTTCATTTATTATTGAACACAGTGGGGAGAGGGGGAAAATGCAACAGGGCTCTTTCTTGTGAGAGAGAAGGGACGAAGGGGCTGAGGAGACAATTTCTCTGCAGATCCGGGAAACCTGGATGTGTTCATCATCCTGCTCTCTGGTTTGCTGGGTTTTTTCTCCCCTTAATGCTTAGCCCGTTTCCCCATCCCCCACATTTTTGGGGGTTATTGAAAACTAATTAAATAACCCGTTAGCTAACACGTTAAATTAAGATCCACTCTTGGATTTAATGATGTCTCCGGAAGAATTGACAGAAATGTGAAGACAGACTGTCAATAGATTCCTTCCCCTGGTTACAGTGTATAAATGTGATTAAAACAGATCTCCAAGAAGGGTATCCCAACACACAGGGATGGAGCTGGCGGGGCACCTGTGAGCTCTGGAGGGAAACATCTCCTGGAGTGGGTGCTGAGTGGGGAGATGGATGCTAGGACAAGATTGCTACTCCCTGGAGGATGAGAAACCTCCCTGAGCCATGATTTGGGCTTGAAGTAGACCCCAGGGAAAGCTCTGGTGAAGAGGGGAGCATATCACAGATGTTCCCAGGCTGTGCAGAGCGGCACCAGAGCTGTTCCTGCATCCCTGGCCCTCGCAGTGCTGCAGGGCAGCCTTGTGCCAGCAGCACGGAGGCAGAGCTGAGCCCAGCCGTGCAAACAGCCGGCGTGGTGAGCACACACCCATGGCTTTCTGCCTAAGCTCTCAGGTAAAGGTTACCTTAGCATCCAGGCTGGAAAAAATCAATGGCTGATACAGCATGAGACTCAGAGAGACAACATACATCTATCACTTAGGGATTCGATGGGCTTAGAATAGTCTTGTCAACAAATGATTGTTTAAACAGAATATCTCAACTGTTTATGGCACCCTTAATCCATACATCTGAGCACCACTGGAACAAGTCGGGAGCATGGATTGCTCAGTGGAAACCTCCGTCGTTAGGTCCGGGGCTGTAGAACACTTAAGCATGTGCTTAGGTCTCTTAGACTTCAAATTAATCATGTACTTAAGTGTTTTGCTCAGCCAGGCCTGGCTTAAGAACAGGGAAATACCTGTCATTATGTTAATGGATGAAGTTTTTGTTTCCTGCTCTTCATTTGCAAAGGGCTGTGCACACACGTGTGCTCTGGACACGGAGACTCCTGGCTGATTTATCCAGTGTGCAAACAGAGCCAGTGCCACCCGGCTTTCCAGGTTATTCCACAGGTCTTCCTTCTTTCTCTCCTGGGCACTGGAGTCCTTCATGTGGCATTTCAGGGAGGCCCCGGGTCAGTGGAAAGGGGGGTGGTGGGTGAAACCCCCCCAGGGGCTGTGAGTCAAATTGTGTGCAGATGGACAGGGCTGCAAAAAAAGCTACAGGAGAGTGGAGAGGAAAAAGAAGCTGGAAAAGCAGCACAGATCTGGAGCAACAGCTACGATGTCCACAGGGACCTGGGCAGGGAGAGAGACATTCCAGACACAACCACCCTGGAGATCTTCTGTGTGCCCTGCAGCCCCCCAGAGCCCCCAGCACCGGGAGCTGTGAGCCACGGGGAGCAGAGGCAGCTGCAGGGGAGAGGCTGTCACAGGGCCCCTGGTCCCTGCCTGGGTGGCTGGGCTGTGATGTGGTGCAGCCACTGTCCCTGAAAGTGTCTGCCTGTGCAGACATGCTCAGGGCATGTGTCCTAGTTTAGGGCAAATCTGGGAGAAAACCTCCAAAGGAAGCTCCCTCCGGAGATCAAACCCACACGGCCCCTCCCCCCAGCCGGTTCGGGAATGATTCCTCGGAGAGAAGTGGAAAGAACCTGTTTATTTAACAGGCACAGCCTCCCCCCCCCAGTACACAAAATGAACAATACCAGATGACAACACTTTTTCACAGCTCTGAAAAAGAGATGACAAATTCAGCGAGTCTCTCTTGGGGGTGGTCGCTCTGCTGTCACTCCCTCCGGCGCTGGGGATGGCTGTTGCCGGCCACAAGGTGTTCTCAGGTCCCAGTCCGGAGCAGGTCCCAGTAGTTACAAGAAAAAAGAAAAAAAAAGGAAAAAAACAAAGCAAGAGCGAAGCGAAGCAGGAGCAGGAGCAAAAGCAGCAGCCAGAGCTAGAGTCAAGGAGAAAAGAGAGCAGCAAAAAACAACAGCCACACTATGTACTGCCCCGTCTCTGTGTCCCGCCAGTCGTGGGGGGGGAAGCAGGCTGATAACAGAACCAAAACAAAACATTTGTCCTTCAGAGCCCGTCTCACAGGCACAGAACATAACATCCAACATAGCAGAACACACATAAATGGGGATACAAACATCACCCTAGGACAGCATGGTTTAGTGCTGGGCCTGGCAGGGCTGGATTAGTGCTTGGACTCAATGATCTCAGAGAGCTTTTCCAGTTTCAGTGACTCCACGAAATGCCAGCATTGCCACTGCCTCCTTGCGTCCTGCCTGGCTCAGAGGTCTCCTGGCAGGGGATCCCTGGCTGTGGACTCTGCTTCCCAACACTTGTCTCACGTTAAACACACAACAAACTCATTATGTTGGGGAGGTGAAGCTTCTGTTTTCTCCCCCAAGCTTACAGGTGAATTTGAAAGGAGCCTCTCAGGTGCTATGGGGCTTTGCAAGAGAACAGGAGCTTTTAGAAAGAGGGTCTGAAAAATAAGACCTTAAATGTTTCCCCTAAAAATGTAGAATGAATTTTCTTTTCTACAAAACTATTAACCTCACATTGTCAAGGGTCTCTCTCCTTCCCACTTGCAGCCCTCCTCTTCCTCCTTCTCCTAGATATTCTCAGAGAATCTCAGAAAGGTTTGAATTGGGAGGGACCTCAAAGCTCATCCAGTGCCACCCCTGCCATGGCAGGGACACCTCCCACTGTCCCAGGCTGCTCCCAGCCCCAGTGTCCAGCCTGGCCCTGGGCACTGCCAGGGATCCAGGGGCAGCCACAGCTGCTCTGGGCACCCTGGGCCAGACCCTGACCACCCTCACAGCAATTCTATCCCAATCTCCCAGCCAGCCCTGCCCTCTGCCAGTGCAAGCCATTCCCTGGCTCCTGTCCCTCCAGCCCTTGTCCCCAGTCCCTCTCCAGCTCTCCTGGAGCCCCTTCAGGCCCTGCCAGGGGCTCTGAGCTCTCTCTGCAGCTTTCTCCTCTCCCATTGAACACCCCCAACTATTAAGCCAAGGACCTGGGTAATGTTTCCCCCTGATGGATCTCACTGGAGGGGCCTGGGGTAATTCTGTCCCAAGATGTCACCTCCCTCTCTTCCTACAAAATCCAAGTCCCAGGCTCAAACCTAGCAGCAAGCTCCTGAGCCTAAGGAGCCCTTCAGCACCCCCTCATGAAACCTGGGCTGGGGTTGATGGAAGTGGGGGGAGGCTGGGCAGGCATGGCCACAGCCCTGCCCACATTGGGGACACCACGGAGGGTTCAAACCCAGCCCCCTGGAATGCAGCAGCTGCTGGAGCTGTTCAGACCCGGAGAGCTGGGAAAATGTGGTTGGGAGTGCTGGGGAGCATCCACCCTGCCTGGATGCTGCAGCTGAGGATCAGCCCTGAAGGTTTCTGTGGCAGGGAGCACCAGGAATATTTTCCTGAGACGCCGCTCAGCTCTCAGGGCCAGTGCAGAGCTTGTCAGATATCGAGCAGGGCAGTCAATCCTGCAGCTCTAAGTGAAAGCAAAAATCAGTTAATGGTCTTGCCGAGCCCTGCTCTGGGCGTGGGGAGTCCTCACAGAACTCGGGGCAGGTGATTTGTGAGGGGCTGCTTAGTAAAGTGATCATTCAGCAGCCATTACCGTGTGTATAAAACAAAATATCCCAAAAATCCCCGTGGGAAGAGGGAAATCACTGCCCTGATTCGAGGAAGTGCTGCTATTCATCAGAGCCTGTAAGTACCTGCTTAAATCCCCTGGGAGTTTGGAGAAGGGGTTTGGGATCTGACAGGATCCTCCTTTTGTGAGGATTAATGGAATTTTAATGTCTTCATGCAGGAAAAAACCCCAAGAAATTGAAAAAAGAAATCCCCACCATTAAGACATTGTCAATCAAAGCAGGGGGCTCTGAGAGGCTTTAGAGTAGCAGCTATATTTAAGTTAGGGTGGTTTTTCAAATTTCCTTTTAGTGTAAATTAATCATGATTTAAAAACAAAAATAAAACCACATGGGGCTGGAGGAGGAAAATGACTCCTTTGAAAATGAAGTGGGATAATATGATGACTCCTGTTCTTTTCACATGGCCAAAGAAATGTTTGAGAAGGGAGATTTCAGGAATCACTGGCTCCTTTGGAAGAATGATTTCTTTTCATAAAGTGACATTTTTCTGATTTTCCAAACTTTTGGAGTATTCCTGATCTCTGCTTGGTGTGGAAAGGCTCCAGATGCTCCCAGGGACATAGCCCTGCATCGATAGGGCTCTCAACTTGTCCTCTAAGGTTTGTGTCCTGCCGTTCCTCAGGGGGAAAAAAAATAGTGTAGGACAAGAAAATTCCAAATGACAACTGCAGAGGAGAAGAAAATTGCAGCAGCAGAGTCAGGAGGACTCCTCGAAACAAAGGATTTGCTTCCTTTGGCCACCCTGAATGGGGAATTCAATCCTACCTGTGTGTAAAGTCTGAATAACTGCACCTGCCTTGATCTGAGTTATGCTCAGTTCTCCTAGGTGAAAAACTACTGGACTTTTTAATCTACATTAAGATAATAATTTATCTTTCAGTATAATAATAATATATCTTTAAAATAGGAGAAAAATCTATCTTTAAGATGGGATAATAACACTCATGTCCTCTGATGTTTCTTCCTTGGGCTGAAGGTCAGATGAGGGCCCGTAAAGCTGCCCACAGTGTTCAGGGGTTCGCATCAAAGCCCAGCCAGGTGGATTTCTTGTCTCCATTCCAAGGCAGAGTCTACCCTGATGTGAGGCAGAGCCTTGTTGGCTCACCTTTCCAGCAGCAAAAACTTTTCCCCGCAGTTTGACCAGGAACTGTTGTGATGCAGAGCCCCAGGGCTGAGTGTTGAACCCCAAAATGGATCCAAGGGGTGGCCCAGGGGACACCTGGCCCAGTCACAGTGTGGACATGCCACTGTGGGGAGCCCGGGGTTTACTGGAGTCAAAGGGGTTGTCAGAGGGATCAGAACTTCCCTGAGCCAGCTCTGAGCTCGTTTTCCATCTGGGGAGCATGTCTGGGGGTGAGGCACCTGATCAAAGGGTTTGATGACCCCAGAGAAATGTGGCTTTTCCCAGCTTTTGTGGGAGCCCACCCGCACTTGTGGAAATGAAACCACTTCCCATGAGTGTCTCCCAAGGGGAAACATCCACTTGGGAGCACTTGTGGTCCAGTACTGACCCCTCTGTCCTCTGGCAGTGTGAGATAATCACAAAACAAGAGTTGTAACCTCTGGTACTAAGAGTTTGGGCTGTAAATGAGACCTCTTGCAGGGACTGCAGCAAAAGACACACGCGAGGTGCCTCCATCTGGAGTCGGATGGAGCCAGAGCAGCATCAATGCCTGCACAGCAAATACTCTGCAGCACTTCGGCAAGCTCCTCCCCACCCCTGATCTGCATCTGAAGGGGGAACAGCAGAACCTGGGCAACGCTTTTAGGATGAGCTGCGAAGACGTCACTGTTGGGGAGACCATGGGAGCCAGAGTTCCCAGCCTGGGCTGGGATTTGCCTAATGAAAGGCTCTTTGGGAGGAGGGATGGACCTTGTCTACACACAAAATTGCAAGCCAAAATTGGTCTTGTGTAGACACTCTTAAATCATTTTAAAGCAGGTTGGTATTGGTTTGTATAATTCGATTCCTTTACCAAAGCGAAGCGAAATCGATGCAAATGGGGTTTACATTGATCCCAGTACATCCGCACAAAGGTTTTGCCCCAGTTTAATGAAATCAGTTTAAAAAGACACCTTTAGCTAACCTGGCATAACTTTGTGTCCAGCCAAGGTGAGAGAGACAGGGAGAAGGGAGGACAGGAGTGTGAAGTGCCCTAAAAAGAGGCGCTGCTGGGAGTGTGTGGGCAGTAGAGCCCTGGTGCAGAGGCTGTGGTGGCAAGAAGTGATAAGGAATGGGTCAATAGAGTTTTCTCAAAGATTTTTTTTAAAGAAAGGTTAAATGTGAGGTGATATTGATTTCCCTTTTTCTCCTCGTCCCTCCTCTCACCACCCCCCAGCCCCTTCCCTTCCTCTCTGCCCTTTCCCCACCTCCCTGCCACCTGGAGCCAGCCTTGGAGGAGGACTCGCAGCCCAAAGTGGCCAAGTGACCAGGGAGGACCACGGCACGGCCACAGCGCTGGCCAATGGCCATCCCAAGGAGCCCCCGTTGCTTAGCAACCCGCGGCAGAGAGAGGCAGGGAGCGCAAAAAGATGGATTTTCAGATTGCAGCAGCCAAGCAGATCAATTCTGCAACATGGGCTACAGTGGCCAAGCGGAATCTCTCTTGCTCCCAGCAGGTATTGATCCAGCCATGCTATAGGCATTGAATGAGCTCTAATAAGTCCTGAGTAAACAGGAACAAGGACTTAAGTGATAGCCCAGCAGTCAAACATCAACTCCCTTTGTCTTCTTCTTCCTCCTCTTCGTATTTTTTTTTTTTTAATTGCTGAAGGGTTTGTGAGAAAAGGACAATAAACTTTATTGATAGAAAAATAGAGTCAGAATATCACTTCCTTCACAGCCTTGGAAGGTTTGGAGGGGAAAATGTGCCTGCCTTGGAATTCCAGGTTGGCTTTGGAGAGCAGTGACCTGTGGACACACATGGTGAATGTGGCTCCCAGCTTCCCTGAGCTTCCCTGGGCATGGCCAAAACTCAATGGCAAGGTCTTTCAAAGGGAATTTTTATGGAATGCTAGACTGGTTTGGGTTGGGAAGGACATCAGAGCTTATCCAGCTCCATCCCTGTGCCATGGATGCCTTCCACAAGACCAGGTGGCTCCAAGCCCCATCCAGTCTGGCCTTGGACATTTCCAGGGATGGGGCATGGAAGTCATCATGGAAAACATGGAGTTTTTCCAGGGACAGCCTCGTGTCCAGAGCTGCCCATTTGAAGCAGACATGGAAGTGAGCACATCCAGGAGTTTGGACATCCAGGTGAGCACATCCAGGTGGAATCTCCTACAGATCTCCAGGGGAGGAAAGGGGAGGTTAAACCTTCTGTCACGGAGATGTAACCCAGGCCAGCCTTTGGGAAGGCACTGGGAACAAGGAAATGACCCCTTTGGTGATGCCAGGGCAGGCAGCAAAGCTGGCAAAGAGCCAGAAGGATTTGTCCAGAGCTGTGGGATGCTCAGGAGAAGGAAGCAGCAAACTTGGCCTTGGCTGTGAAAGGCTTTGTTTGCTGAAGGGAGATGCCCAGTCTGGGATGGAACCAGGCAAGCAGGAGCCTGGGCTGATCGAGGACTCTGAGGTCAAAGAAAGGAACCCAGGATGGCATTTTGGGGGACACCACCAAGCTTGAAGGACCTGACTGTAAAGGGCATGTGTGGCTGAGACCAAGGAAAAGCCCAAAATAACTCAAGTGACAAAAACCTGAGTTGGCAGGTCCCAGACAACGGGAAAAGTGTCTTGAATGGTTTGAGAGAAACCATCAATTGCTTGGACTTTTCCAGCTGCCCTCTACTCAGGGCTGAAGTGCCCAGCCCTTTGCAGTCCAAGAGTCTGGAGAACAAACACCCCATGGCCACGTCAGAACCTGCTGCCCTGCCCCTGCCCCTGTACCTTCCCTGTCCCTGCCCCTGTCCCTGCCCCTGTCCCCACCCCTGCCCCATCCCTGCCCCATCCCTGCCCCTGTCCCCATCCCTGCCCCTCTCCCTGCCCCTGTCCCTGTGCCCCCTCCACTCCATTGCTCCCGTTCCTCCTCCTGCAGTATCTCCACCCCCTTTTCCTTCCCCCGCCCTCCCCTCCCTGCAGGGAGGAGCCCCCCAGGCTCAGGACTCTCCAACTACTGCTCCCCGTGCCTCAGCTTTACCTGTTCTCTCCTCACTTTCCTTAAACGCCCTAAATTTCCACCTCTGCCTCCGTGCACAGTGAAGCCTCCAGCCCCTGCTGTGCCCCTGCTGAGGAGCAGGACCAGGATCCCACCCAAAGGGCTGGGTGCTGCTCCCCTGGCGATTCCCAAGCGACAGCAATTAAACACCTGGAGCTGCTCCAGGTTTATCCCGGTGTTCCCGGGATCACAGGCCAGGGCTGTCTCCAGCGATTATGGGACTGGAGAAGCGAGAGCTCTGTGCTTGCACTCCCGAGTTCTCCCAGCCCACATTTCAGCAGCTTCATCGTAGCAGGGCTGATAATTAATTGATCTGATATCAAGGTGGCTGCTGCCCGGGCTCCCAGCCGCAGCTCAGCACCGGTTCCAGGAGTGAGTCTGGGAATCCTAGGCTGTGAGAGGGAGCCAAGGGCAGCTCTGGGCAGGGGCAGGAGTGCGTGGTGCCAGTGTGGCTGCTCGGGAGGTGTGGGGCTCCGTTACTCCAGGGCTGGGAAAAGGAGCAAATAGCCAAGCACTTGCCCATCCCCAAAGATGTTTTCCATTTGCCAGGATGAGGGAAGATTTAGTCTCTTTTTCTGAAGGTTTCTGCATTTCAAAGTAATATCAGAAGGGCTTGAAGCTTAATCTTTGTTACCCAGGAGGCTCCAGGAATCAGGCAAAAGGAGGAAAAAAATCGAATCAATCCCGCAGTATGAATTTACTCCCAGGGGGTCCAAGGCACCAATATTTTATCTCCCTTCCATTCAAGAGGTAACACCAGCCCCAACAGAAGCCTCTCTCATGTCAGGGCAGTGACACGGGAGATGAAACCCACTGGAGGTTAAATGGCATCACCTGGAGGGCTGCAAGGAGAACTCCTGATAGTTCCAAACGTTCCCTTTTGTTTGCCAGAGCCTCCCTGCATCCCTTGGCTGTGCTGGAGACTGGAGATGCAGGGAGAGGGGCAGGGATGCTGCAGGGGGCTGGGATGCTGGGCAGGTCCCAGGGCTGCTGAGCTGGAGATGTGGGAGGACCAGAATAGAATCACAGAGTGGCAAAATCGTTAAGGTTGGAAAGGGCTTCCAAGAGCATTGAATTCAATCACAAACCCAGCACTGCCAGGTCCACCTGAGGGCCCTGGGGCTGGGATCCATCATCTGGGTGCTCTGTGGCTGAGCCTCAGCTCCCCTGGGGGATGATTATCTGCCAGAGGGACTCATTCTGAGCACAGATGCAGGGAAGGCAGGGGGGTGCAGTGTCCTGGGAAGGTCCTGGTGGAGTTGAACATTAAACCCTTCACCCTGAGGAGAAACCCACAGGGGACCCCACCAGCACCCAGGGCTGAGCACGGCCAGGCAGGGGAGTCTCCAGCTGCTCAGGGCTCTGTCACTAGAGCTGTGTCCTTGGGGCTGTGATCCAGCCCCAGACACACCAGTTGGGGAAAACAGAAACCCAGGGATTCTCTGCACAACAGAACCACTTGGAGTGTCACCTCCTCAGCTCCTGACAGGAGTGTGAAGCTCCTGGTGCCCCACGGGATGTGGGTGTCCTCTCCTGTCATGAGCTGTGATGGAGGGTGGTGCCAGGTCCCACCTGCTGCCTTTGGGAATGGCCTGGGGAGATGTGAACCACCCCACAGTGCCTGGTGGTGGTTGCTTTGCTCAAGGATTCTCCTCTCTGAGCTTGGGCTTTGGCCAAGGTCTCCTGGAGAGGATCAGCACAGAATCACCAAGGGCACCAGGTGAAACTTCCCTTCCTGCCCTGGGAAAAGCTCCTTGTGCAGCCACAGGAGAGGGATCCAGGAATCAGGCAAAAGGAGGAAAAAAAATGTTTTCCACTTCCAGAGGGAAGGGCTGGGTGGGATATTGGGCAGGAATTGTTGGCTGTGAGGGTGGGCAGGCCTGGCACAGGGTGCCCAGAGCAGCTGTGGCTGCCCCTGGATTCCTGGCAGTGTCCCAGGCCAGGTTTGGATGGGGCTTGGAGCAGCCTGGGACAGTGGGAGATGTCCCTGCCATGGCAGGGATGGAACTGGATGGGCTCCAATGTCTCTTTTAACCCAGTTTTGTGATTCTGTGATTTCTTTTTTCATACAGTGAGTTAAAAACCCTCTCTTTCACTCCTTGCACTCAAGGCTCAGGCTTTTCCTTCACAGGTCAAGTTTAGGGCACCCTCAGCAGCTACTTTAAACCACATTAAACCATCTGAGCACCAGACTGGGTGCTGCAGTGGAGCTGCAGTCATGGCTCTGTGCTCTTTGCTGAGTTTTGGGGAGGGCAGCAGGGGCTGGGAGGAGCAGCCCTGGGTATTTATGGCTCTGATTGCAGGGCTCCAGCCAGTGCTATCTGCTTCCCACCACAATGCGCCCAATCGTTTGAAATTTAAAACAAAATGTAAAACAAGGAATAATGGTAACAAAAAAGGCTTAATTAATTGAAGCAAATTGCATCACAATAGTGATTTCTCAGTAACTTGGCTAAGTGCCCCATTATTCTGATTTCACTCAGTATTCATGGATACTAAATAAATCACGGGCCCTGCACTTAGAGCCTGTGCAGAGGGGCAGGAGGATGGAGGTCCTGCCATCTCCTCCTCCTCTCCATCGATATCCCAGCACTTCCTGAGTGTCCACCTCAAATGGCAGCCAGAGAAATCACCATCAGAAGGAATTAATTGTACAGCAGGGCTTTTTTTTTTTTTTTTTTTCTTTTTTTTTGGGTGGGGGTGGGTGTTTTGTTTTTTTTTAACCATTACAAAAAATTTTCCCTGGAGATTCACCAGGAAGGTTTTTCCTGGGTTGTTTCCCCTCAGTGCTGCCGTGGTCTGGTTATCAATATACTATTACTGCCACTTTATTTGAAATCATTTATTTCCTCACTGTTCGAGCTGCCTGTCTGCTCCCAGCAGTGATGGGCTTGGCTCACCGCTGTGCCTGGCACATCCCTGGGCATGGTTGGGTTTGCTGGAAGGGGCCAGTGCCCTGGCACCTGGTGCCCAAGACCACGGTGAGGGCCAGGGACAGCATCTGGGTCACTCTCAGCCAGGATTTGCTCCTGGCTTTGTTGTTCCTGCCTATATCCATGGTTATCCCGGGCTGATCCAGCTTTGGGGGCGGCCTGGAGCAGTTTTGAGCCGGTGCACGGCTGGTTTGGGCGGTTTGATGTCTTTAGGGAAAGATGCCCCTGAAGCTGAGATGAAGAGGACGCTGGACCCCATCCCTGCCGCCACAGCCACTGGAGCGAGGTCCTGCATCCCGGCATTCCCGGCATGGACGCATCGGGGCACCACGGGCTTTGTTCTCCCACCCTTGCTAATCACTGCTGGATGTACCAAGCCTGAGCAGCCCAGAGGAGTCTTCTCCAGGAGCCTGACGATGGAAGAATCCCTCCGAGGAGCTGCAGCCCCATCCCTCCTCCCCGCCGGAGCGGGGCTTGGTACGGCCAGCATTGATCCAATCGCCGCTCGATGGGCTCAGCAGCAGGGAGGCTCCGGGAGCGGACAGACACTGCCACGAAGAGGCTTCCTCAGCCTGTGGCTCGGTGGGATCCCGCTCCGGGATCGGCTCCCAGGATCTCCTCAGTGTCCCCAGCTGCCGCGTGGTCCCTGGCGGCTGCCACGGTCCCCTCTGTGCCATGGAGGAGATGACCTGTCGCGTTATCCTTCTTTTCCTTCTCTCTTCTCCTTACAAGCATAATCCCTTTTCTCCTCTCAAACGTCCCTGGAGGCCCCAACCCCAAATCCCACCCAGGGCCGGCCCAGCCACCTCCCCACTGTGCAATTCCTACGGAGCAGCCACTGCTGCGAGGGGCCGAGGAATCGATAAATCAATGGCAATCAAGATCCCAAGGTGCAATCATAATTAATGTTCATCCCTGATGGATCATGTCACGGTTTTGCCGTGTTCACGTGAGCCAGGATGATAAAACCGACTGTTTAATGGCGCTTTTGCAGATCCTTTCCCCTTCCCAGTCATTCCCAGCGTGTCCCCTCCGGCAGGAGGGACAGAGGTGACACCCCAGGAGACCCAGAGAGCCATTCGGAGAGAGAAGCAGCGCGGTGGAGCCTCGGGGGGACTGGGTGTGGGGTCCCAGGGCGGGTGGCAGCCCCGCTCTGGCTGGGCACACAGCGGAGGGCACCACGGCTGGTGGCTGCCACGGCTGGGTGCCACGGGCAGCGCTGGGAGGTGTGGGGAGCTCCTTCCGCATCTCGGCACTCCCAGAGCAGCTCCCGGCCGCGCAGGGCTCTGTCCAGCCCAAAGGTCGTCTGGGAGCCCCGGGGATGTCACAAACCCGGAGTAACCAGACTCGGATCCATCCATCCGTGCCCGGCGGTGGTTAAACAGCGCTGTGCTCACCTGGCCCCAGTTAAGCCATCACCCTGAGGGATCCCTTCGTGCCGCTGTCCCCCCGCCGGGCCGCTCCCTCCTCCCGCTGCGCTCGGATCCGCGGGCACGGGGGTGCGGAGGTTCCCTCAGGTTGGCTGCTTGGGAGCTCGGGCGTGGATGAGCCCCAGGGACAGCTATGGTTTCCTTCCGAGGTGCAGATGGGGCACGGGGAAGCAGAGGGACGTCCCTCTGGGGTTCGTGACTGTGCTGCTCGGGGATCCCTGCCTGCGGCGGCAGCGGGAGCAGCCCCACTTCCCGAGGGACGCTCCCCTCTCCGGGCATCAGGGATGGCACTGGCTCCGATCCCTGACCCCGAGTGGGTCGTGGCTGCTTCCTCAGCACCCTCCAAAATCAGCCGGAGAGCTGCAACGGCCTCAGTCCCATCCCTCCCATCCCACAGGGATTCAGCCCCATCCGAGCCCCCTGAAAAACTCAGAGCCCTCCGCAGCTGCAGATCCCTGCCTGCAGCCTTTCACTAACAGCTGGGCGGATGCCAAAATTCCTCCTTTCCCACTTTTGAGGGTTGTCCGGGGGTGCATGGGCAGGGGGCCTGTCCGGGGCAATTCCAGAGGGTGCAGGGAGTTGGGAAGCGCCCGGGGAGCGCAGCAGCAGCGGCGGGGCCTGGCGGGAACCCACGAAGCAGAACTGGGTATCGATTTCCCATTGATCCCATGCAACCACATTCTGCAGCGGCTGCTGTCCTACATTTCAATCCCACACCTTCGCTTCTGACTTTAATGGGCTTCATCACAGCCCAAAGCTTTATTTAACCAAGAGGGGAGGGGACGGCAGGCGGCTGCCAGAAATCAGAGCAGCGGGGTCCCCGGGGTGTGCCAGGGCACAGCCGGATCCGCTGGATCCCTCCCAGCTCCCAGCACAAGTTCTCTGGATGTTTTGGGGGATGTGGGTGCCCCCACACCCCCACAGCCCTCAGGAGAGGGTTCTGCGCTGCCACCTCCGGGTCTCTGCACCCCATCCTGGCTGTACTGGCACATCGCCCCGACAAAGGGCTCCAAGCACGGCTGGAAGAACAAAATGAAGCTCCACCTTAGCGGGGATCTGCACAATATCGTGCACGGGAGCGCTGCCGCCACCCCACCGCCCAGATGTGAGGTTACAGATGACACGTACACCCCCGCCACAGCTGGAAGATGAATATGGAGGAGCTGGGTCCGGTTAGGGATGCCTGCGTCTTCCATGGGCGTTCCTTGAGTATCCATCAATGCAAATCGATGTTCCGGCGGTCCAGAGCGTTGGGAGTCAGCTCCTGCGAGCAGCCTGGGGGGCTGGAAACAGGGAGACAGTGCAGACAGAGCAGGAGAGAAGCAGCTGAGCATGGGGTCACCCCTGGGAGCCGGGATGGAGAGGACAGGAGCTCCAGTATGGCCAAACCCGCCTGGAGAAGGATCCTGAGAGATGGGAGAAGGAACGAGTGGCACAGAGGGATAGTTGGTGCTCCAGACCTGCTCAGGCAGTTGGCCCTGGTAGAGACAGGGCAATGTCCTTGCTGTTCCTCCTCCTTCTCCAGGTTTTCCTGCACTGTATGGGTGTCAGGCTGATGAATTCCCCCAGCACCATTCCAGCAGTCCAAAAATGTCTCTCCAGAGGCTGCCAGTAGCATGGGTGAGCCATGGCTGGGAGCTGCAGGGTGAGATGCAGGACTTGGGAGCAAAAAGGGTGGAAGACCTGAGAGCAGGAAGACCAGGGAGCAGGATGGATGGGAGACCCTGGAGTAGGAGAAATGGAGGACCTGGGATGAGGAAGAATGGAGGACCTGGGATGAGGAAGAAAGAAGGACCTGGCAACAGAAGGGATGGAGGACCTGGGCACTGGGAAATGCCCAAAAACCCTTCAGGCTTCCCTGGTGGCAGCAGATTCACAACCCAGCTCCACTGTCCCCTTTCAGGTCTCCTCTCAAGAAGCCTTTTAGTGCTGATTTCAATGGGAGAAGCTCGAAGCCAATGTCAGCCTCTTCCAAAGAGCCCCCACTGCCACCCCATCCTCTCCCTGTTCCAAGGCAGCTCCCAGCTCATGCTCCTGCTCCCTCCCTGGGGCAGAATATGGATGCTGTGTTTATTTTTGATTTATGCCAAGCTGAAAAAGAAATACATTTTCTTCAATTATTAATCAGTGAGGTGTGAGAGGGGGGCACGAGCTGGAATTAACTCTGTGACCTTTGTGGGGTGGGGGGGGGTTGGTTCTTTGCCTCCCTCCGCTCCTGAGCCCAGCACGTGTTCCCAGTCTCCTCAGCAGACACAGGGAGATGTCCCCAAGGCTGCTGAGGGTGTTTAGATGATGGGGACAGTTCAGGATGCAGGCAGCCAGACGAGGCTCTGGGGACATCCAGAGTCATCCTGGTGTCCACATCCACCCCGCACACCTGAGCCCAAACCAGGTCAAGGCTGAGGATCCACATGCCCTGCTCTGCTCCATCCCACCACACCCTCCTCTGTGCCTCTGGTCACACAGAATCAGTCACCTCACTTGGCAAAGACCTCTGAGATAATCGAGTGCAAGCTGAGCCCCATCCTCCCTTGTCACCAGCCCAGAGCACTGAGTGCCATGTCCAGGACTTCCTTGTGCACCTCCAAGGATAAGGATGCCACGACCACTGGACAGTTCCAAGGCCTAACCACCCTTTCCATGAAGAAATTCCTCCTGATGTTCAACCTGACCCTCCCCTGGCCCAGCCAGAGGCTGTTCCCTCTCCTCCTGTCCCTGTTCCTGGGAGCAGAGCCTGACCCCCACCAGCTGTCCCCTCCTTTCAGGAGTTGTGCAGAGCTAGAAGGGTCCCCCTGAGCCTCCTTTTCTCCAGACTGAGCCCCTTTCCAGCTCTCTCTGCTGTTCCTGGTGCTCCAGACCCTTCCCCAGCTCTGCTTCCCCCCCACCCAGACATGCTTCAGCCCCTTGATGTCTCTCTTGCAGTGAGCGATCAGTAATGGACACAGCACTTGAGGTTTGTCCTCAGCAGTGCCCAGCTGAGGGACAATCCCTGCCCTGGCCCTGCTGGCCACATTGGTTTTGATACGAGACAGGTGTTTGCCTTCTTGGCCACGCACAGGTCCTTGGATAGCGTAGGACACCCCGACCCCACCTCTGCTCCTACACAGCTGCTCTCCTACAGACAGACACATCAGGATCAGGGCCCCCACACTCCTTTGGATGCCCTCAATGGGCTCCCAGCCAGGACAGAGACCACATTTCCCTCTCCCTCCTTTGGCTCATGGCTTCTGCTCTTGGCACTGGGTGGACGCCCAGTTTTAGGTGCCTGAGGAGGCTTTGGCAGGAGAGAGGAGATTTTTGGACTACTCCTCATCCTCCTGCCTCAAAACCCCCCTAAGCCAAGACCCAAGGCCAGAGCTCAGCCTGCCGCCCTCAGAAGGGTGAGGAGGCCCCAGGCCCAGCAGGACAAGGCAAAGTTGGCCTTGGGAAGTTGGAGCATCTCTGGCGCAGGCGCCTTCTGGGCTCCCTGCCCCCTCCCTCCCTCCCTCCTCCTCCCTGAAAGCAGCACTGCGGCAGCAGCACCAGCAAACTGATCAAGGCGAGAGGACTGATCAATAGGTGTATTGAGCACTGTTCAAGGTACGGTGATTTTTGCGGATTCAGTGCTAACCTCACACCAGAGCCCCGAGCTGGTCCTCTCCCCTGGCACCCCAGGACTGACTGGGCCACCCTGTGCCAGCACCTGTCCCTCCTGGGCACTGCCAGCCCACTCCCAGGAGGAAGCAGAGACCTTGCAGGCTCGAGGTGCTTTCAACTGGAGGGAGAGGGACAGTGAGCAGCTCCCAGGGGCATTTCATCACAATGGGTCCATGCAGAATCTTCAGGACAGCCTGGTTCATGGTGTTCAGACACTCTTAGACAGGTGCACCCAAACTGTGAGACTCCCAGGGATGGGCATGGAGGAGCTGGGGTCATTGTGATGGTGGGAAGAAGAGAACAACCACCTCAGGCTGTCCTTGACCAGAGTGTGAGAAAGGAGATTCTGCCCCTCTGCCCTGCTCAGCTGAGACCCCACCTGCAGAGCTGCCCCAGCCCTGGGCAACAACAGCAGCAGCACATGGAGCTGCTGGAGCCAGTGCAGAGGAGGCCACGGAGCTGCTCCAAGGGCTGGAGCCCCTCTGCTCTGGGCACAGGCTGGCAGAGCTGGGGGTGCTCAGCTGCAGAGGAGAAGGCTCCAGGGAGAGCTCAGAGCCCCTGGCAGGGCCTGAAGGGGCTCCAGGAGAGCTGGAGAGGCACTGGGGACAAGGGCTGGAGGGACAGGAGCCAGGGAATGGCTTGCACTGGCAGAGGGCAGGGCTGGCTGGGATCTTGGACAGGAATTGTTGGCTGTGAGGGTGGGCAGGGGCTGGCCCAGGGTGCCCAGAGCAGCTGTGGCTGCCCCTGGATCCCTGGCAGTGTCCAAGGCCAGGTTGGATGGGGCTTGGATCAGCCTGGGACAGTGGGAGGTGTCCTTGTCCATGGCAGAGGTGGCACTGGACGGGCTGCAAGGTCCCTTATGCCCCAAACCATCCTGGGATTCTCCGAGAACCACCTACCACTCATGGGCTGAGGGTGGGAGGGGGGAACTCTCCACCAGCTCAGACTTGTGGCAGTGCTTGGATGGAAAATGTCGGATGATCACAGACACACCCCATGCTCCAGGGCCTCTGGAGCCCTGGCTGGCTGATCCTGGGCTGCAGCTCCCAGGAGAAGCCCCTGGGATATGCTCCTGGCTCGGGGTCTGGCCACGGCCTCTCTCAGCATCACCCGCACTGAGGATTTGATGGAAAAGGATTTTCACATTTAGCATCCCCCAGCTTGTTGACAGCCACAGGGGGAGGGATGGGGAAGGCAGATAGCCCGGAGAGGCTGATAAGGTGCTGGGAAAGATAACACAGAAATTGAACAGAACTTTATGTGAAGAGCTGCTGCTTTAAACCTGTCCCAGCCCCTTTGCTACCGAGCACGGAGGGACATCACACCTTGTGAGGTAAAAATAGCACATTTAATGAAGCTGGGAAAATGTCAATTGTATTTGGTTGGAATTGCAGAGGCCTCATTTCCATGTTCTCCGTGAAAACTCTTTGGCTTTGGAACAGATATGAAAGCTCCACACGTTGATCTGCAAAATGAGCTTTGAGCTAGAAAAGCAGCAGGAACCAAACACGAAACCTTGTCCCACACTCCCAGGTTTGACCATTATCACTCACACACAGCTCAGGGGTTCAGCTTTTGGTCACCTAGGGGACAAAAACCCCACATTTTAAACCTGCTAAGTTTGTGATAGAAATTTGCCATCTAAGCTGAATTCTGCTCCAAAATCGAGGGCATTTTAAAGTGAATGTTGAAGGGAATGGGAGACCATCCAGGCTGTAAATATGTTCAGGGAGAAAGGATGGACCATTGGCCTCTCGGATGCTGTCTTTGATTTAGGAGGAAGGGAAATGTCTGTCTCTGGAGAGGAAGGAAATGTCTTTACTCACTTAACCCAGAGGGAAGGACGTGTCCTGGCCCCTGTCCCAGTGCCACTCTGGCAGGACAGTGCTGGTATGGATTTTCGAGGGAAGGGAGCAGTGGGGAGGCAGGGAATGCCACTGGTGCCATTTCATTTCGCTTTGCAGCACTTGGCTCACATGCTCTCCAACGGGCCCATCCGTCACACTCCTCGTTAGGGAAAATCCATTCTAAAAACCTCTAATTTTTATTTTAAAGTCTAATAGAGCTCGGTGGTAATTTTCACTTTAAATAACAATTACACACTTTGAAGTACAAGGTGTGCCTGAGTGCCCCTGCCAGGAATGAGCAGTGGGGCCTGCTGTTCCCTTCCCTCTGGCAGGACCCAGTGATGGTGCCCAGTGCTCCACAAGTGCAATTCCTATTTACACCCCTTAAGTTGGTCCTTTTTATACTTAGAAGGAGGGATTTGGAGCAAACTTTTCATTGGGGACTGCTGACATCAGGCCTGAGGCAGCTCTTGGGCTGAGGTGGTGACACAAACTCCATCTCTGCTCACACAGAGCCTTTGGGAAGGAGCAGCTCCAAAATCCAGAGTGAGATGTGGCACTTCTCAGGCAGATCTGGTGGGTTCCTAAAAGCAACGTGAGAAAAAAAGGTGCATGATAAAAGGGATCAGCTCCCGAGGTTTCTCCCCCTGTTCCCATTTCTTGGCTTCCCTGCTGATCTCTTCCCCTGCCATTTCCCATCTCCCTGGCCCCAAAATGTGACCCAGGAGCCATCACTGTGCCCCTAGAGAGGCTCTTCAATGTCCCTGGAAAAGTCCTGTGCTACTGAGTGGGATTTCCCATGGGAGCTGCCAGGGGGATTGTGTTGCTGGGAGCATCATCTGCCAAGCCAGGAGATCCCTGCCCAGCCAGGGAGCTTGCAGATCTTAAGGAAAACACAGGGAAGAGCTGAGCTCTGCTGAGGGAGCTGCAGGTTTTCTGCAGCCCAGCAAAGTGTTTGCAGGAACTGGAAGCTCAGCTGGAGCCAGAGCAGAGCACTCAGGGAGAGGTGGGAGGGAGTCAAACACTCACTGGGCAGCAGCTAGACTGGAGCTGAGACAGCCACTGGGATTTGGGCAGGGCTGGAAATGCTCCCTGAGCACAGGAGCTGCTCTGGAAACTTTCCTCAACCTCCTCTTCCCTTTTCATCTGCTGAGCCACTCTCCAGCCCAGAGCTCCACCCAGCCCTCAGCTCCATCCATTCCTCAGTTCCATCCATCCATGACCTCAAACCATCCATCCATCCTCCATCCATCCATTCCATCCATCCATCCATCCATCCATCCATCCATCCATCCATCCATCCATCCATCCATCCATCCATCCATCCATCCATCCATCCATCCATCCATCCATCCATCCATCCATCCTCCATCCATCCATCCATCCATCCATCCATCCATCATCCATCCATCCATCATCCATCCATCCATCCATCCATCCATCCATCCATCCATCCATCCATCCATCATCCATCCATCCACCCCTCCCATCCCAGCTCCAGCCCCTCTCCTCCATGTCACCTCATGACACAAGGTCTCAGCCCCCGAGCAGAGCTGCCTCGAGCTGCTCAGAGCTCCCAGCCAGACAAACTCTGCTCCCTGTCCCCTGCACCCATCCAGCCCCACCTTCCCTGGCAGATTCCAGCTCCTCCTCAGCCTGGCTGGTACCCAGAGGATGCTCGGGGAGGGTCCACTGAGGCTTCACAAACCCACCCAAGCAACAAACAGAGAAAGAGATGCAAGGATGGAAAATTCCCCTTCATAATTAATAAATGAAGAATATTGTTGTTAATCGATGTAGCTGTGAAGAGAATATCGATCCCAGCCTCATGCTATTTTTTGTGCGGCTTAGATTTTTACACCTCATTTAGAGGCAGGTCTCTCTGGGGACCTCTTAACACCAAAAGATATTTTCAGGAGTCCAAAGTAGAAGAGAAGAAAAGGGGGAAAAAGATTAATTATTACTAGAGCTGGAGAATTATGTGTGTGTCCCATTGTGGCCAACTGCAGCAAGGATTTGAATATTTGATTAATAGCAATTCTAGCCAGGGCTGATAACTTATCTCCACGCTGGGTATTTAATAAACAAGCAGGAGCCATTAGAACATTTTTAATATTAATCCCAGGAAATTATGCTGATGAAGGCCAACCCTTTGCCTGTTAGGACTATGCAAGGAGATTTCCCTGCTCACTTGCCTCACTGCATCTTTGGGTGGTTTAAATCCCTCTGTCCTCAATTTCCCTTTTCCAAGATGGGTAAACCCAGAGCTGGAAGTGGCACTGAGGGAGGAGCTCTCTTTAGAGCCAAACCTTTAAGGAGCAGCCAGGGAGATGTTTGGGATGAGCAGTGGGAGCAGGGGGCTGGGGAGCTGCTGGGGCATCCTGCAAAGTCTCAGTGCAAGAGTGGGTTCACTCCAGGAGGGATTTCATTCCACCTGCTGGTTTCTGGCTCTGCAGGAGCTGTGTGTGTCCCTGTACCAAAGCACGTCTGGTGGGACCATGGTCCAGCCTTTGGGAGTGTAAAGAACTGGTCAAAGAGCTGAGGAGCAGTGGCATTCCTGAAAACTCTGGCAAAATTCACATGGGAGGCAGCAGGAGGTCCTGGGACAAGGCTCACCAGGGACACGACAGCTTGTCCTGGCTCCCAAGAGATGCTCCTCCAGCAAACCATGCTGGGGACGTGCAGGGGTTGGAGGGTGATCCCAGATGGAGTTGTGGATGCACAAAGTGCTGGGAGATGGGAAAAAGGAGCCATGAAACCTCCTCATGGCAGCCAGGGATCTCTCCTGCTGCAAGGCTTCATGACATGGTTGGAGAGGGGAGAAATTAATCCCTAAATAGGAGGATGGGGAGGGATTCTGCTCCACACAGATTCTGCCAGTGCCACCTGGAGTTTGGGTTTGGAGGATGTTCAGACCAGATTGGCAAATTCAGGTCAAATTTCAGCCAAGGAGGGAAAAATGTGTGAGGGAAAAATATTAGAAAATACCAAATGTTTGGCTTTCCACTGTGACAAAACATTCCTGAGAGTAAACACTGAGTCCCTAAAAAGGGAAGGCTGATCCTGCCTGAGGTGGATGAGGCTCAGCATTTAGGCACGATGCAAAGGGGGAATCAGCAGGAGGAGTGGGATTCTCCTTGGCAAGGCAAAGAGAGATCTTTAAAGCCCCTTCCAAACCAAACTGTTCCATGATTCTCTGAAAGCAGCAGCCCCCAGGCCATTATGGGTGCCCCACAGTATTTTTATGAGATGGCAAAACGGCACTTTTGCTCAAAAAACCCCTAAGGGACAACTTAGGAGAGGGGGAGAATGGCAAGGGATGAAGGAATGTGCACAGAGGGTGGGACAGGAGCCCCCTGTGTGTCCCACCCTGACAGGGCACTCCCAAATCCAGTCACTGCCACTTCCCCTGGCCCTGCTTTGGGGACAGTGGTGTCACCTCTGTCTGTGGGAGCCCTGGGAGGCACCAGAGGAGCTGTGGGTGCTGGGCTGCAGGGATGTGCTGCCTCCTCCCCACTCCAGCAGGGCTCACGCATCCATCTCCTCCTTCGGCCCTGATAGGCCCTGGTGCTGCAGATCCATGCAGATCAATGCAAAATTAATTAGAGTAATCAACTCAGCTGTACCACAGAGATCATACAGGCAGGGTTTTAGGTGACTAATTGGTGGAAGCTGACAGCCAGTGTCCCCGGTGTCTTAGAGGTATTAACACTTTTTTCTCTGTAGATTAATTACCTTTTTCCACCTTTCACTTGATGGGCCTGTCCGTGCCGTGCTGTTTGGGGGGAGCAGGGATGGAGGCCGGGCCTGAGGAGCATCCCATGGAGTGCAGTGTCTGGATCTGGGAGCAGGCAAGCCCAGGTTCCATTGGGGGCACAGCTTTGGCATCAGCAGGTGGATTTTAGGGGAGGGATGGGTGTCCCTGTCCCCTGCTGAGCCTCCTGGCCATGGCAAAGCCCCACTCGTGCATGTTTACAAGCGGTCACTGACCTGCTGTGCCTGTCCCAAGAGATCTGTGGATCCTCCACTGCTGCCTGGGAGCAGGGCTGAGACCTCTGGCACCTCTTTTGGCCAAGGCTGATGCCCACACTGCTGGTCTGGGGTTGTTGCACAGGTGCATGCGGAGGTTAAAAGGTGGATTAGCTCAAATACCAACACGGGGCCTCTGGGATAGAGACCTAATGAGACTCTGAAGCTGCTGGAATAAGAGCTGGGAGCCAGGCAGAGGCTCTTAATACCCAGGGTAATTAATCACCAGCAGTTATCCACCAGCAGAGATGGGTGTTCCATCACCTGCACTCTAAGTTGCCACTGGGCATCTTCCTGCTGAGAGTGCCCTGGCTTGGATGGAAATTATGGCACGAGAGAAAGAGAGGGACAAAATCTCAGTACTGCTGAGGCCTCACCTCGAATCCTGTGTCCATTTCTGAGCCTCTCACTGCAAGAGACACTGAGGGGCTGGAGTGAGTCCAGAGCAGGGAACAGAGCTGGGGAAGGGTCTGGAGCCCCAGGAGGGGCTGAGGGAGCTGGGCAGGGTCTCAGCCTGGAGCAAAGGAGGCTCAGGGGGCCCTTGTGGCTCTGCACAGCTCCTGACAGGAGGGGCAGTGAGGGGGGTCGGGCTCTGGGAACAGGGAACAGGGACAGGAGGAGAGGAAACAGCCTCAGGGGAGGCTGAGATTGGATATTGGGGAAAATTTCTTCACTGAAAGTGTGGTCAGGCATTGGCACAGGCTTCCCTGGAAGTGTTCAGAAAGCAGAGGAGATGTGGCACTTTGCCACATGGCTCTGTGGGTAGGGAGGTATTTGGTCAAAGGCTGATTTTGGAAGAATTTTCCAAAAAATTGTTGTGGTTCTTTAGTTCTGTAATTCCACAAAGGTTCCTTGGGATGATCCTGGTGACCTTCACCCCACTGAGCCTGGGGAGCCAGGGGGAATCTCCCCTTGGCTTTGACAGCTGAGGGGCCAAAGCACAGGTGAGTAAGCAAAGATATTTCCTGCCTTAGTGAAACACATCAGAGGCTCTGGCTGGACATGGAGGAAGGCAGCAGAGTCCTCCTCCTGCCTCACAAGCTGAGCCCTTGACTGTCACCTGTCCCTGGAATCACTGCAGAGGTGCTGGAGGGAGCCTCTGCCAGGCACCAGCCAAGCCTTCAGCTGCCCAAAGGGAAGGTGTTAAATCCAGAGCAGTCACCAGAGAGGGCTCTGCACCCTCAGAGCCATTTGTCTCCAGTGACAGGCGCTGTCCGAGAGCCAGGATGAATGGTGCTCACCAGGGGTCTAGTCTGGTTTTCCTAGGCCTGCAGTTTCTAAGTTTCTAAGTTCTATTCCTTCATGATGTTTTGGTTTTGGAAGTCTGTTCTCACAGTTTGAACATAAACGTTGCCATTGTTTTTGTAACAAATGTTTAATGTTTTGGATTCTTTCTATGGGACAGACTTCCTCTGATGTCTCTCGACTTTGGCCAATGTGTGTGAAGAGTTCTGTCACTCTTCCTACCAATGAGAGTGGCCTGTCCAAAAAGGGATAAAAAGGGGTCAATTGTTTGAATAAAGGGGAGTCAGATCATGTCCTAAACAAGGAATTGTGTCGTGCTGTTACTCGCCACAGTGACACAGGGGGACAGGTGTCCCCTCTCAGCTGCACTCGTCCTGCTCAGGGGTGGGAGATGGATCCTGCCACATCCATCCAGGGCTCAGCCCCAGAGCAGGTTTTATTGGCAGGGATAACAGAGAGGGCAATGGGAAGTGCCACTCAGGGAAGCAAAAGTCCCCAAGCCCAGGAGGGTCAGGGGCAGAGCTGTTCTGGATGAGCAGGGACGTGTGGAGCCAGCAGAAGGTGTTCTTTGTTACAGGAGCATCCCAACAGAGGGACTGTGCCTAGGGACAGCACCTGCTCCAAGGAGCTCAGAAGCATGGGCAGGCAATGGATTTAAACTGGAAGAAAGTAGGGATAGGTGGGATATTGGGAGAAATTCATCCCTGTGAGTGTAGGCAGGCCCTGGCATAGGGCGCCCAGAGCAGCTGTCCAGGCAGTGTCCAGGGACTGGTTGGACATTGGGGCTTGGAGCAGCCTGGGACAGTGGGAGGCGTCCCTGCCATGGCAGGGGTGGCACTGGATGGGCTTTGAAGTCCCTTCCACCCCAAACCAGTCCATGATTCTGTCCTGACTAACCGGGTGACTTGCTGAGCTGGTGATCAGTGACCCCAGGGTAGAGCCAACACCTGACTCCAAACCTCAGCAACGTCCAACTCGCATCGAAACCTTGACCCTCCCTTTGAATTTACATTTCTTAAAATAAAAATGCAACCCCCCTCTACCTTTTCTGCAAGATAAAAGGCAATTTTCCAAGAAAAGTGCCTCTCTTTCCATGCAGCTTCAGTCAGACCCCTTCAAAAATCAAACTTTCAGGCGTGATGACTTCCCCTGGGAGGGGTTTGGGGTGGTCAAAGGGGTCATGCAGAGAGGGCAGCACTGCAGCACTCCCGGTCCCCCTGCCCCAGCAGGACCTGATGCCCCAAAACAGGGTGGGCAGGAGCTGCTCGTGCCTGTCCATGTTCCCTGTCTTGCTTCCCAATTCCTGGTGGCACCGGGTGGGAACCAATGCACACCCCAGCCCAAACCCGGAGTGAGAATTCTCTCCCGGATCCTGCGGTGACCCTGCCGCCACCTTGCAGGCAGGCAGAGGGCTGAAGGAGGGGCATTATTCCCTCCTCAGCTCCCAGCACTTTAGAGTGCTTTCATCCCTGAAAGCTTCGGCGGGGAAGAAAGGAGAGTGGCCTGAGCCCAGGCAGCACCGTAAGTGCTTTCCTTTTTTAACAAAGCCCCGGCGAGGGGGAGGACGGAGCGAGGGCTGAGCAGCCCTGCACCAGCACCAGGCACGACCCCTCCCACCGTGGGTTATCGGGATTTGCCCATCCTTAAAAATAAATCTTCCCCAGTTTCCTTTTACAGGGCCTTTCAAGCTGTATCCCCCAGGTCCTCGTGGAGGGTAATGAACGCGCAAGGCAGGGCTTAGAGCTGCCTGAATTATTCATCAGGAATAATATTTGTGGCCCTTTCCCTCTCGTGGTGAATCAATGGAGAATTTATGGGTGAGGATCCCCACTATTGGGGCTCTGTTGGCTGTGGGGACAGCAATATTTGCCAGAAATGGGGGGTTCTTCACCCTCTCCATGGGCCTTCGGCACAGAGCTCCCAACGCCAGGCACAGCCACAGGGATTTATTTCAGTGGCTGTTGGCCAAAGTCAAGCCTGGCCTTGCCTGGGGAGGCACAGAAGCACAAGGGGAGGATGGTCCATGAGTGAGGGGTGACTTCAGACCCCCTGGCAACACCTGAGCCCTGGGGTAGTACTGCATGCACAGGGACACTATGGACACTCAGAGGTCACCTGGCAGAGCACAAATTTGTCTGAGCTGTCTCCTCACAACCCCTCTGCCTCCTTTAGGAAGATGGGCTCAGCAGCCAGGAGCAGGAGCTTCACTTTGTGAGGAAGCTCTTCTGGAGAAATTGAGGGCAGGATGATGCTCCAGGGGCAGCTCCTTACACGGTGTAGCCACTCCAGAGCTTTAGGGAACTGCTGAGTGGGAAACCAGGGAAAGCTCCAGCAGAGGACCTGGACCCTCTTCCCACCTTTCCTGCTGGCTCTGAGTTCTCCCGTAATCCGGAGCAGGGCAAGGGGAAATCACATTTCTGCATCTGCATGGGCAGCTAATGCTGCTATGAGCCATCCACGCAGCCCACGCAGCCCAGCCCAGCCCAGCCAGCCCAGCCCAGCCCAGCCCAGCCAGCCCAGCCCAGCCCAGCCCAGCCCAGCCAGCCCAGCCCAGCCAGCCAGCCAGCCCAGCCAGCCCAGCCCAGCCCAGCCCAGCACAGCACAGCACAGCCCACAGCCCAGCCCAGCCCAGCACAGCACAGCCCAGCACCAGCCCAGCCCAGCCAGCCAGCCCAGCACAGCACAGCCCAGCCCAGCCCAGCACAGCACAGCACAGCACAGCAGCCAGCCACAGCCCAGCACAGCACCAGCACAGCACAGCCAGCCCAGCCAGCACAGCACAGCCCAGCCAGCAGCACAGCACAGCACAGCACAGCCAGCAGCCCAGCACAGCACAGCACCAGCACAGCCAGCACCAGCACAGCACAGCCAGCACAGCACAGCACAGCACAGCCCAGCCCAGCCCAGCACAGCCCAGCACAGCACAGCACAGCACAGCACAGCCCAGCCCAGCCCAGCCACAGCACAGCACCAGCACAGCCCAGCCCAGCACAGCACAGCCCAGCACAGCACAGCCCAGCCCAGCCCAGCCCAGCCAGCACAGCACAGCACAGCACAGCCCAGCCCAGCCAGCACAGCACAGCCACCAGCCCAGCCCAGCACAGCCAGCCCAGCACAGCACAGCCCAGCCAGCCCAGCACAGCACAGCCCAGCTCAGCACAGCCCAGCACAGCCCAGCACAGCCCAGCCCAGCACAGCACAGCACAGCCAGCACAGCACAGCACAGCCCAGCCCAGCCCAGCACAGCACAGCACAGCCCAGCCAGCCCAGCCCAGCTCAGCACAGCACAGCCCAGCCCAGCCCAGCACAGCACAGCACAGCCCAGCTCAGCCCAGCCCTGCACAGCACAGCACAGCCCAGCTCAGCTCAGCCCAGCACAGCACAGCACAGCCCAGCCCAGCACAGCACAGCACAGCCCAGCCCAGCACAGCCCAGCCCAGCCCAGCCCAGCCCAGCACAGCACAGCCCAGCCCAGCCCAGCCCAGCCCAGCCCAGCTGAGGAGATAGACAAGTGGTTTTGAGCACTTCTGTTTTGAGGGAATTGCAATTTTAAACCCGAACTGAGCGGTTTTGCAAGGGTCCATGCCATCTTCCTGCTTTTTCCCTGCCAGGGATGAGGCTCCCAGCAGCAGCAACACCCGAGCAGAGGGGTGGAAGCTCCATGGACAGTTCTCCTCACAGAGCCACTGAGGAGCTTTGGGGAAAGGCCCCTTCTCAGCTGTTTTTGGGGTAGGAAGATCCTTACTCACAAGGGATTGACTGCAGTTGGCTCAGAGTGGGCAGAAGGAACTCCCTGGTTTGGATTTAAAGAATAGATCATGGAATCATGGAATGGTTTGGTTTGGAAGGGACCTTAAAGCCCATTCCATCCCCTGACACAGTCAGAGACCCCTTCCACTGGACCAGGTTGTCCAACCTGGCCTTGGAAACTTCCAGGGATGGAGCAGCAAGATCAGATCATGCTCAGCCAGGTGCAGCCTGCGCTTGCCACAGGGGATCTGAGATCACCTTTTGCTGCAGCAGCAATTCCTGAGATGGAAAACTTGGCTTTTGGAGCTGAGATTTACACTTGCACCCCCTCCACCCAAACAAAACCTCCCCACACAGCCTCCCCAAATCCCCGCAGCGGTGGGGCTGCAGCCGGGGTCTCCCCCTTTGTCATCCAAGTGACAGTGAGAAGGTGGCCCCGGCTTGTCAGGGTGGCACAGTGTCAGCCAGGCGATGGCCCGGGGCTGGCCCGTGGGAAGAAGAAGAGCCCTAATGCAGTTTTGACAACGGGGCCATCAGTTAAGTGCTCTTCGTGGATATTTCCCCCTCTCTCTATTGTTTATTATTGAAAGTTACAAGTAGCTAAAGACCTCCCCAATTATCTGGGAGCCACTTAAGAGCAATTGAGCACCTGTCACCCACTGAATGGGCTGCCTCGCCCTAATGACAGGAGAGGAGAAAAGATGCAGGTCAGCAGTGCCGGGATGCCGGCAATTTACAGCCGAGCAGGGCCGGCTCGGGACAAACACCCCGAGAGGCAGGAGGAGGAAAGGAACTGGGATGAGTCCCCCAGGGCTCCCTGGTGGGACGGGTGGGACACTCGACGAGCACAGCTCGAGGGTCACTGCTCGGACGGTGGAGCTCTGCAGCATCCCAAGGGATGTGGAGCTGTTTGTGCCATTAACGCCTCAGTCCTGTAAACAGGAAATTAAAAACTCCCAGGAATCATTCCCTGACCATCACCTAGCGTGACAAAAATTACCTGTGCTTTTTTTCCTGCTTGGGGTGGCACAGCAGGGTTTGGTTGTGGCTGCTGGGAGGTGCTGCAAACCCCCAGAACAGAGCCTGAACCTATGGGATTGGGGCTGCATTTCCCACATGAGGCCACTTTGGACATGAAAAGCTTTGCTTTTGAGGCCTCATTTGGATTAGATTCATTATAATTTGTATGTAATATAAATGTATCAAGTGAGTCAATTGTATAGAATGGCGTGAAAAAAATCTGACACAATCCCAGCCAAAGCTGAGGTGATGTATCCCCCCCAAGAAATGAGAAAATACATGTGTAAAATATCCTAAAAACCATGTTGTAGGAAGGAGGCTGTGCTCAGCTCTCTGGAACAAAGCCTGAACCCATCCTCTCCCTTCCGGCTGTGCCTCAGGAGCAACTGGGAACCACCTTCCCTGGAAGAGCAGAGGATTTTCTCCTGGGAGGAGAAAGCTGCCCATGCACAAACACCCTCTCCTGTGGACAGCTGTGGATTTGTGGAGCAAGGCTGTGGGAAGAGGCTGCTGGAGACCCCAGTAGTGATCCCCTAACCTGAGAGTGTGCCTGGGAAGTGGGGGGCTGGGAATGGGGGAGAAGGTGCCAACCTGGAAAAGTTCATCGATAGAAACATAAAATTAAAATAATTCTGCTGAGTGGCTGTTAGGCCTAATTGTTATTGACTCATCACTGTAATTATTAAGGCTTACACAGAGCTGGGCTGGCAAAGGAGGTGGGTTTGGGACCCCACCGCACTCAGACTGTCCCCCCACAGCCCTGGGAAGGGCACAGGGACGTGTTGGCTCCTTGGCTCTTGGAAAAAGCTCCCAAAAGTCACCAGCAGAGCAAAGGGATGAATTTGGCCCATTTTGGGTGCGCAGGAACAAGGGGGCAGATGGAGAAGGGACAAAGGAGGGGCAGACCAAAAGGGAGGAATGGGGAAGGCTGAGGAGGCAGCTCCAGAGAGTTCCCGTGGATGCTGCCAAGCTGCTCGCTCGGTGTGGGGCTGGGTGATCTCCTCCTCTCCTTCCTGCGGCCTTTGTTTCTGCTGCCAGCACAGACCCCAAGCAGCAGAGGAGGCTGATCAATAGGAACACGGTGTTTGCATGGATCATACATGCGAAGAGCACGTTCCCGGATCAATGCGAGGTCTCGCAGAAGGAGAGGGAGGGAGGGGAGAGCAAACCCACCCTGGCAGGATGCGCCTCGCCACAGGATGCTCTGTTTCCATGGTGATGGGCTGTTCTCCTGCCACCCCAGCCCGTGCTCCACGCTGGGGACCCCCCTCTTGCACCCCAAGGCAGGGCAGCCCCCGGGATCCGCCCCTGCTGAGGGGGTCCTGCTGCCCTCACGGCCTCAGGAACGGGGCTCAGCCCCCTCAGGTTGGTTCTGCCCCTTACAGAGGTGCCACCATCACACACCCAGCAGTGGAGGAGATCCTCGTCCCGTTTTCCCTCACTCCCACAGCTGAACCCACAGCTCCCACCTGCCCGTGGGCCCATGTGAATGCCAGCTCCACCTCCCTGCTGGCCTCCTTCCTCCGGGGCTCCCAGGAATTCATTAGATCACATCTTTAAAGTGCTCTGGCAATGAAAAGCACTGGAGAAAAGTGGTCAGGAACCCGAAGGGAACCAGAGCTTGCCCAGCCAAGGATGGACATCCTCTGCTTTGTTTCCATGCAAGGAAAGACACCCTGAGCCACAAATCCTCCTGTATCCCCCCAGAGCAGCCCTTGGGAGCTTGCCCAGGCCACGGGACCCTGGGGTTTTCTGTCCCACCTTCCCCGCCAGGTTCCACTCATGCCTGGCTGTGCAGAGAGGAGGGAGATTGGCGCTGCAGCAGAGCCAGCCAATAATTCCCAGCCAATAAAGTTATCTAAGGGTAATCATTAAGCCCTTACGAGCAATGCAGCTCGTGTGGAGCTGGGGGAGAGCACGATGGAGGCACTGCTGCAAATGTCCTTGCAGCCAGTGGCTGACCTTGGGCAGGCACAGCCCGGGTGTGCTTCCAGACCCCCCCAAACTCCGGGATGGGATAGCACGACAAGGAAGGGCCCAGGACTCAAAGGGCTCCTGGTGGCCACAGTGGTCAACTCCATGTGTCCATCCTGCAGTGAGGAAAGGGAGCAGGGCAGTGGGAGGAGGATGAGGAGGAGATGGGTGGAAGTGGGACAGGTGGGAAGCCCTTGGAGTCACAACTGGAGCTTGGAGGAGAGGTCTGGAATATCACCTACACATCCCTGGAGGTAGGCAGTTGTTCTGAACACTTCTCCTGGGACAGTTGTGGAAGGGAGGCTGCCCCAGCCATGAGTGTTGGCCCCAAGAAACCCCCCCTGTGCTGGGCTGAGCCCCCAGCCTGGGCAGCAGGGGAGGGGGGGATTCTGCCCCTCTGCCCTGCTCAGCTGAGACCCCACCTGCAGAGCTGCCCCAGCCCTGGGCAACAACAGCAGCAGCACGTGGAGCTGCTGGAGCCAGTGCAGAGGAGGCCACGGAGCTGCTCCAAGGGCTGGAGCCCCTCTGCTCTGGGCACAGGCTGGCAGAGCTGGGGGTGCTCAGCTGCAGAGGAGAAGGCTCCAGGGAGAGCTCAGAGCCCCTGGCAGGGCCTGAAGGGGCTCCAGGAGAGCTGGAGAGGCACTGGGGACAAGGGCTGGAGGGACAGGAGCCAGGGAATGGCTTGCACTGGCAGAGGGCAGGGCTGGCTGGGATCTTGGGCAGGAATTGTTGGCTGTGAGGGTGGACAGGGCTGCCCAGGGTGCCCAGAGCAGCTGTGGCTGCCCCTGGATCCCTGGCAGTGCCCAAGGCCAGGCTGGACATTGGGGCTGGGAGCAGCCTGGGACAGTGGGAGGTGTCCCTGTCATGGCAGGGGTGGCACTGATGAGTTTTAAGATCCCTTCCAAACCAGTTCTGTAATTCTGGAATTCTATGAAATCTCACCCTTGGAGCACCAGAGCTGCTTCCCAGAGCAGCAGTCCAGGTGATGGCAGCCCATGGGCAGAGAGGCCATTGATGTGTCTCTGACACCATTTGTATCACCTTGACCCCTGCTATTGTGTAAAACATATTTTTTTTAATCATTCGGGAAGCAAATTAAAAAAGTTGGCTGTGCAGGAATTAGGCCTTTTGGCTGATAGTTTGGGAAGCATCTGTCTCCATTGCCTGCAAATTAGTCTTCCACAGGAGAGTAATCAGATGTTTAATGCAGCCGCAAATGAAATCACCCATCATTAACTATTCAAACCAGGAGGTCTGTAAAGGACTGGCCCAACAAACCCCCCAGGACTGAGGGCAGGGGGAGCTGGGCAGGGACTGGTGCCACAGTTTTGGTGCCATGGGATGGGGGTGATCTGATCATGGGGATTCCCCTGCCTGGAAAGACTGTGGAGGGGATGGCTGTGATGAACAAAATCCCAGCTGGCGTGTTTGGAGCAAAAGCAGAGATATAAGCCAGAAAAATACAGGTTTGTGAAGGATGAGGGGTTGGTGAGGTGAGGTCTCAGAACCTGATGTTTCCAGGAACTGACTCCCAGTTTGCTCAGGCAGCATCTCCCCACCCCCACAGGTTGTGCTCCTCCCTCACCTCGGGGCTGGCCATGGGAACCACTCTGGAGAGGCAGCATTGGCCTCCTCCTCCTCCCCCCAACCCCCTGCCCACCCATCACACTCTCCTGGAGCTCCAGGGTGGCCCCAGTGGCCCCAAAGGCACAGGTGATGGAAGGGACACAGGGGACAGGGAATGTGGTGGGATGTCCTGGGAGAAACAGACCCTGGGGTGATGTCCCAGCTGGTGCAGCAGGGGAACTGCTGGGGTTTGAGTGACAGACTGGTGGTTTGGAGCCGGGAAAAGCAAGGGGCAAAGGGCCTATCCCCCTAGTTTTGGTCTCTCTAAACTCCTGGACAGTGAATTCCTGGGAAAGAAAACCAAACCAAGTGTTGAACTCACCAGCAGCCACAGGAAAGGGGAGGTGCAGATGTTGCCAGCTGTGCCCTGCTTTGCTGGGGAAGCCCCCAGCACAGGAGCTGTGTGCAATCTCCTAAAACAGGATTTTTAGGATATTCTCCACATATATTTTTTCATTCAGGATGCGAATCACTTCATGTATGTGGGGTTTCTTTCACACCATTTACCCACAGGTGCCTCTGGCCCACAGCACAGTTTGGGCTGGAAGTTCATCATTAGGATACAGTAAAAAAACCAAGGGAATTTTGGTCTCAGGCTGACACCAACACAAATGCATGACAAACACAGAGAGCCAGGGAGACATTTACCCCTGTGAAAGAGGTCAGCACAGAGGTTATGGAGCATCTGAGCCCTGGGGAGCTGCCCCCATCCACAGGGCTGCATTCTGCCCTTAAAGAGTAATCCCCTAAAAATGACTTTTGTGCTGGAGAAGGGAAGGAGATGGAGGGAGTGTGAGAGCCTGCGTGCTGGAGAAGTAAGTTCTTTGCTGCCTAGAGCTTGTTAAATCCATACATTGAAGAGAAGAATAAATAAAAAATCAAATCTCTACTTCTGAAAAGCGTTTCTGCGGGGAGCTGCTTCCCTGAATCTTCCAGCCCTGGCCTGTGTCAATAAATCAATAGCTGATGCAGGTTGGCTGCAATCGGCTGCAGGAGAGCAGGCGAGTGATGGATGGACAGGAGAGAGGCGAATCTAAGAGATAGGGCAGAGGTGATGCTCACCTTGAGCTTTATTGTTTGCCACTGACAGACGAGGCAGCGTGGAGCATTCCCGGGGGTGCAGAGGCTGGGAATGGCCGTGGAGCCCGGACTGCCCTCCCCAGAGCCCTCCTCTCCCCAGGAGCCTCCGTGTCCCTCCTCTGCCTTCCACCCACGCTCTTCTCTGCCACACCAGTGGTTAGCTGAGGTGAGGAGAGGAGCTGAAGGATGCTCTGCCTGGCTGGGAAGGAGGGATGGCCCTCAGCCCCTGCCCAGGGGCTCCCACAAGGAGCTCTCCAGTTTCAGCTGCACGGGGACCTCGTGCTCCTGAAATGTGGGATTGTCACAGCTGACTTCCTAGCTCAGCATCAGAAAGGGGACAGCTGTACCAGAGAAAGAAGGACCAGGTCTCCTGGTCTGGAGTTTGGTTCAGGCAGCACAGACCAAACCCTCTCTCACAACCCAGCACCAGGATCAGGCCAGAGCAGTGCTGCCCTTCCACGACCCCGACTCATGAGGCAAAGTCTTTCCTCCTGCCCCACAGGTTTGCTCTTCCCTGCCCTAAACTTGTTGAGAGCTTTGGGACCCTCCCTGTCCCCTGGACCTGATGCCAGAGGGAAGCTGGTGAGAAATAAGGTGACCCTTGTGACACTGAACCACTTCTCCTCAAATTCAGCTTCATGAGCTACTCCACTGAGGCTGCACTGGCCCCTTGCAACTGCCCCAGGGGTTACCCCAGCCCCTCCAAACGCATTCCAGGAGTTCCTAAACACAAGGAAGCATAGAGAGAAAAGGGTTCCTTTAGGTTTGCCTTGAGCCTGCCCTCAGAGAGGGTTGGAAACCTTCTTAGGAAAGCAAGCAAACAACCATCTGACCTCTTCTCCAGGCTGATCTCAACCTTCAGAGCTCCTCAAAAGCCCCTTAATGTCCCTGCAGGAGGGTCCCAGCCAGTCCCACCCATGGTGCCTCTCCTTGCTCAGCTCCCAGGGCAGGAGCAATGGGTTATGGAGTATGGATTGACACAGGACTAAAATGATCTGTTCTTATTTCTCCTCTCTTAATCATTGCTAACCTCCCATTTGCCTTCTTGTCTGCAGCTGAGCATTGAGATGACATTTCCAGAGAACTTCCCACATTAACTCCAAGGGCTCTCCCGAGCAGCAGCAGCACCACTTCAGCAGGAGCCCACGGAGGTGGCCAAGGTTGTTTTCCTTGTGTTCATGTCTTTGCATTTATCAGATACATTGTATTTCATCTGCCCTTTTATTGCTCCTCATATCCTTAGATCCTTCTGCAAACTTTCCCAATCATTCTTTGTAGCAACTTCCATGAAAATTCCTACCTCCCCACCAAGGTTTATAGCTGAATTTTCTGCTTTTCTCCTGAATTATTTAAGAATGTGTGGATCAGGTTCAGGGTGGGTCCCAGAAGCAATCTCTGCAAATCTCACATGAAAATTCTCCCTGAGGGTTGGTATCCAGGCACCACCTGGTCACGTTCCTGGTGCCAGGTTCTCCAGGAGAAGTAAACCTATTGTAGGCCCAGGACACAGTGTGGGAAGGGAGAACATGGAAGAAGCAACAGGTCCTGTAAGATAAACAGGAATGTTGGGGAAGATCCTTCGCCCAGCAAGAGGTTTCTGCCATGTGGGGTTGTCCTCAAGCCCTTGTTCTGTCCTGCATGTGCATGTCTCTCATGAGGTCTGTCTGTCCAGTCTGTTCATCCCCTAGCCTGGGATCCTGGGAGCAATTCTGGCCTGGGAACCTGCAGAGCTGGATTTTCATAGAATCAGAGAATCTCAGACTTGTTTGGGTTGGATGGAACCTGAAAGATCCCCTGGTTCCAGGCCCCTGCCGTGGGCAGGGATGACACCCACTGGACACTGCTGTTTCCTCCTGGGGTGGCTGCAGGCTTGGCTCTCAGGGCAAGGTTCTTCCCCCGAGGGTGCTGGCACTGCCCAGGCTGCCCAGGGAATGGCCCGGCCCCGAGGCTGCCAGAGCTGCAGGAGCCTTTGGACAGCGCTGCCAGGGATGGGCAGGGGGGATTGTTGGGGGGCTGTGGAGGGTTGGGCTCGATCCTTGTGGGTCTCTTACACCTCACGATATTCCAGTATTCTGTGACTCCTGACCAAGCCATGGAGATGCTGCATCACCTCCCCTTGGCTTTCAGCCTGGCTGTGTGTGAGGGTGCAGCAGACTCACAACCACCTCCATTTGCCCAGTAGCTTTCCCCTATGCACCCCTTGACAAGGGGAAAAGCAGGGGAATCCAACTTCACTTTGTTCCTTCCTCCAGTTCACTCTTGGTTCCATCCAAAACAGCTTGGAAAACAACAGCCAAAAATAACCAGGCTGGCAGGGAGGGCTGGAGGGAGAGGGCACTGCTATGGCAACTGCGATCACTCCCTGCCCTGCTGTGGAGGCAGAGCTGTCTCTATTCCCGAGAAGATTGGCTCAGCCCCAGCCCCAGGCATGTCCCCAGCCCGTCTCCCTTTGGGTGGGCAAACTGGCACCTCACCTGCTGGGCACTGCTGGGCTGGGGAAGGGTAGCCAAGAACAAACAAAACCTGGGGGCTGCTAGCGCTTGGAAGTGTTTGGAAAAGAGCAGAGTTGTGGTTTCTGTGCTGGGTCTCCCCCTCCGTCCGTGCAAAGGTTTCATGAGCATGGCCACAGCAAGGCAGAGATGCTTAAAAATAAAAATAACCCAGCCAAGGGCAGGCAGAGAGTGCTCTTAGGGCTGGATTCGAGAGGATGAGATGTTTAAAAGGTTTGAAAGCAAACCTAAAGCCAGATCAAAAAGACAGGCACTGCATGGTGTAAAAACCCCTCAGGCTTCTCCAGATCACTTCAGACTCCTCAAGGAGATGGTGTGTTGAGGCTGAAGTAAATGACATGGGGAGATTTGGGTTGTCCAAGCACCCTGCTCCTCAGCTGGACCCCTCTGTGACCCTCTGGGTCCTTGGCCAGACCAGCCCCAGCTCCTTCACACTCTGGGGAAGCTGAGACCTCGCTCACAAGCTCCTGCCCAGAGCTGGAAGAGGAGATTTGTTTGTGCTGGGTTTGGGTTTCATGCTCTGAGTGCCTCATTAGGGCCACCTTGGTCTTTACCCAAATCCTCCTGAGTTCATCTGAAATTCCCCTTCAAAACAGCACCTGCACTGGAGGGCTCTGCTTTTCAACCTGCCATTTATTGCTGTGGACAGAATTTCATTAGGTTTTAACATCCCAAAATCTGCAGGTGGGCCACATATTTGGGTCACACTCTGCTTCCTTCAGGATCCTTTGGAGCAGATGAGCCATATCCAGTCCTTCTGCTGAGGACCCAGGTCACCATTCCACACACAGGGCTGAATGGGAGCAGGAACCTCCACAGGTCTGGCCCAGAGTGATGAGAAAAAATCATCTTCAGCTTTTATTTTTTTTCCCCGAAGCTACAGCTTGTCAACATCTCCCATGAAATAAATCTGGGGAAGATACAATTAGATTAAACCCGAGTAACTTCTTCACTTACTCAGGAGCATTATAGGCACCTTACACATGGAAATTAAGTACCATTTGAAACATCCTGCATTGGCAGGTCAAAGTATTTAATTTCAGCTTTTAAATAGCATTTCCTTCCGGAGCTTTCCCTCACCCACTTCATTCAGCTGAAGTCAACACAGTTCCTGGTGTTTGTCTGATGAAGGACTTGTCACATCACAGGTTCCATTTCTGCTCATCTTTGCTCTGATTTTCACATCAGCTTTCCTGCAAGAGAGCAGTCAGGCTCCTGCCACAGAGCTGAGGTCTCAAGAGCCTGGCACACTCCCAGCTGGATTCCTGTCCAGCCCGGCCACCCTGGCATTGCCTGAGCACTCTAAGGGCCAGCAGGGACAGCATGCCCCCAGTTTGAGGGCTGGAAACCAGTTCAGAGGCAACAAACTAATTCACTCCAGTGAGTACGGGAGTGGGGCTGGACTGCAGAGTCAGGACTCGGTGGAATCACAGAATCATTAATCACAGAATCGTTAAGTTTGGAAAAGCCCTCTAAGATCATCAAGTCCTACCATTAACCCAGCCCCGTGTTCACCACTAAACCATATCCCCAAGCACCACATCCACACATTCCTTTGGACACTTCAGTGGTGGTGACTATACCACTGCTCTGGGAACCCTGTGTCAATGCCTGGACACCCTTCCCATGAAGAAACTTTTCCTGGTATCCAAACTAAGCCTCCTCTGGGACAGCTTGAGGCCGTTTCCTCTCTTCCTGTCACTTTTTACCTGGGAGAAAAGACTCAAATCTCCATCTCCAGAACGTGCCCAGTGTAGCCCCAATATTCAGGCTGTTACAGCCCCAGGGGGTCTTTTCCAGCCTAAATGATCCTATGATTCCAAAATCGCCAACAATTAACCCACCACTATTAAACCATGTCCCTAATCTACATCTCCTTTAAATTCCTCCAGAGATTGGGATTTGTGTCTTGGTGTTTCTCCACGGCCTTGTCTGGTTTCAGTGGTGCCTGAGAACCCACCAGAGCTGGTTTGGCTGAAGGAAGAGAATGATTTCAAGAATTACAGAATGGTTTGGGTCAGAAAGGACCTTAAAGATCATCACATCCCAACCCCTGCCAAAGGCAAAGAAACACAACTCCCTGGCACAGCAGGAGACAGGAAGGTGTTTCCATGGGACAAATTGGAAGCTGCCCATGAGGCTGGTCAGGCACAGAATCTTGCTGTGTCATGGAATCAGTCAGGTTGGAGAAGAGACTGGAGATCCCTGAGTCCAACCCACAGCTCTGTGGTTACATCAGGATGAGCTGTCTTGGGCCTGGCAGGGTAAGGATCTCTGAGGATAATGAAGGAGGGCTGGTGGCCTCCTGGGACACGTCCAGGCACAACGGGGCCCCCTGGCCCGAGAAGCACCAATGCCATGGGCTGTGGAGCCTCGGGCTGCCAGCCGGAATAGGGAACACCCTTCCTTCCCTGCAACTGCAACAGCAAAGCACGGAATTGAGGGGAGGATGGGCTTTTTTGTCCTTTTTTCATCCTTTCACTGGCATCCCCTAGGTCAAGGCCCTTCCCTGGGACCAGCACTGCCCCAATCCTGCAGAGCCGTGTCCTGGACCCACCCAAAACGCCCACCACCGCCACCTCCTCCCAGCTGCTGCAGCAAATCCCCGGTGCCCCTGCTCTGGCCGGGCTCTGCCGCCTTGCCTGGCTCTCAGTACAGTATCTGCCGGCCCCCTCCCTGCTCCTCGGGCTTTGTCAAAGCACATTTCCCAATTAGAGGATAAAAATATTCCATTCCTGACTCCGCGAGCTATCGATTTTGCCTGTAGCTGTGGAGGGGGCGAGGGCGGGCGTGCGCGGGGTAGGGAGAGGTGAAGGGCTGCAGGCACGAAGTGCAGCTGCCTCCCCCCTACCCCTTTATTATTATTGTTATTATTCATCCCGGTGAAAAGCAGCGAGCAGGACTGGTTAGCTCAGCTGACCACTGATAGAGAACAGGGGATCGATACTTAATTGACACAGGCTGGGCAGCCGGAGCAGGGATTGGAGATGGGGGAAGGCTTCTGGGAGGAGGGAGGGGAAAAGGAGAGAAGGAACAAAAGCCGGGGAGAGAAGGAGAGGCAGGGAGAGGGTGGGAGGAGCGGGGAAATAATGAAGGAAGAGGCAGAGAGGACGGGGAGCGCCCGGAGCCCGGTGTGGCCCGCGGGAGCTGCGGTGGGAGCGGCTCCAGCCGGGGCACCGCGGAGGGGACAGCGCGGCAGGGGCTCTCTCGTGGGTGTCCCCAGCCTCTCTGGGGAGCAGGGCATGGGCTCTGTCCCTGCGGTGGGTGCTGGGCACCCATAGCTCAGCAAAGTGCCCCGGGCAGCACTGCCCGCTGTCCCTCCTTGCCCACCATCATCGCAGAGGGACAAGCACTGAGTGCTGCTCCAGCGACTGAAGCACCCCCGGGAGAGCCGAGCAGCGCCCAGTGAACAGCCTGCTGGCCTGGGGTCTCTCCCACCCTGCAGCCTGCTGGCCTGGGGTCTCTCCCACCGGCTTGGGATGTAACTCCAGCTCCCTGTGTCCCCCCCTTGGCAGTACAGCCTATCCCGTGTGCTGTATCTGCCACTAGAGATGCTCTAAACTCCCCAAACCTCTTTTCCTACCCCTGGATAAAGCCTCCTGGAGCTGTTGGAAGGGTGTGTTTGAGTACAGATCATCCAGTGAGGCTGGTCTAGAGTGGCATCCCAGCCCAAGGAAGGGGTTGGAACCAGTTGGTCATTGAGGCCCCTTCCAACCCAAACCAGTCTGGGATTTTATGATTCTGTGACTTGTTTTCTCTATCATTGGTCATCCACTCTCTGCCCAACCCTGCTGTGGAGCACAGGACCACACTGAGGGGCAGATGTGTCACCTGGTGGCCCTGCTCATTCCAGTCCCTTGGGTAGAGCAAGTTTTGAGTGCTGAATGGAGCCCACAGTGCCCTGATTTCTTGTGGAAACCCCTGATCAGGCTGGGGAGTGCACAGGGGCCAGGTGAGGTGCCAGACCTGGCAGCCAACTCCTCGTTCAAGTCAGCTTCAGTGAGGGCCCCACCAGAGCCTCTCCCCTGGGTGGGGCACCAGATTTACAAGAAAAATGTGGACAAACTGGAGAACCATGAAGGGAATAAACAGGAATAGGAGGTTTGGAAGATGTGGCCTTTCAAGAAGAGTAGAAGGCAGTGAATCCGTGTGCTCCAGAAGGGACAAGATAGAGCAGTAAATCCAGGACAGAACACTGGCTGGTTTCTTCTCCACCTCAGATAAGGGGAGAACAGGAGGAACCAAACCAGGCTGAAGATGGGCTCCTGGGCAGCAGCCAGCTTCTCTCTGAGGATTTTGATGGCCTTTGGTGGCCCTGAGCATGATCATTACAGAGGTCTGGGGGAAAACAGGTGGACATTCCTGCAGAGCTCCAAGAGATACTCTGTGTGGTACAAAGGTCTCCAAAGGGAACTTCGACCAGAAGAACAGAAAATTGCTGAACTTCTCCAGGACTTGGCTACTCCAAAGCACTGGGCAAGATATCCTAGGGGCCTTATGCTGGGCCAGGAAGGGAAAATCCAAGACATGTCTTGACCTTCAAAGTCCTTCAGCTGTCCACAGCTGTTCCCTGGGAGCAGAGTTGGGCTCTCAGTACAAGACAGAGGCAGCAGGACTCCTTCCATGGGCAAAAGGCTCTTCATCCCTGCTTGTGGAATAAGAGGGATGACCTTTCCCAGGCCTGAAGGTCACTTTTCTTCGTCTTTCATTTCACTCTCGGTCCTCCAAGTTCTCTCACTCACCATCTTCAATGGGACACCCCCGAAAGTGTTCAGGGCTGACCTTCACCAGCAGCTCCCACCATGCAACCCAGCTGTCCAGGGAGAGGGTGGTTGGCCTTGAGGAGAGCCCAGCAGAGCCTGTGGCTGCCTCCCAGTCAACAGGAAGAAGGAGGCTATTCCAGGCATCTTCTCCTGCTTCAGGTGTTTCAACCTACACAGAGCACGCCAGCCCGAAGAAACACCTGGAAGTGCCTGGATGGCGAAGGGTCAGACCCTTCCCACCCATTGCCCATGGATGGGAAAGACAGATATGTTTAACCTGTCTTGGCACCAACCAAAAAGAGCTTTGAAAGCAGAGATGAGGTGGTGGGAAAACAGCACTTTGATTTTTCTTGCTGTTTTCCTGGACTCTTAGAGGCCCAGCCGGCCATTTGCTCCTGGTTCAGGTGTGGGCCCCACCAGGCCATGGCAAAGGGAACCTCACGGCAGGCCCTGCCTCGTCACTCTTGATCTATAACACGTCAGCCTTAAAAGGATCCTCTCCATCTCCTTAAACAATGTATCGCCGCTGTCCATCGCTCCCATTAATGCATCAAAAATCATTAGGCATTTCTATGGAGACCCATCACCATAAACACAGCCTCCAAATGCACTCGGCATCGTGGCGGCCAAAGTAAACTGAGGTGATTCCTGCGGTAAAACCCTCTCCTCACTCCCTCATCCCACCCCAGCCCTCCCTCAGCCCTCACCGTCTCTCTTCCCTCGATCAATTTTATGGTGCTTGCCTGGGGTTCATTAATGTTTCCGGAATCTCTCTGTGCCCTGTTTAAAAATTCTTAATTAAGCAAGGTTTTTTTGTTTACACTTGAACTAATTACACTTTTAAACCCGACAATAAAACATCAGCTCTGGGCCATTAGGGCCCGCCACGGGCAGGCAATTCAGGAACTGCCATGCTCTGCAAGGAGATAGGAAGGCCGGGGATGCAGCCTAGCTTCCGTCAAGAGGACGCCAGGATCTTCACTGGGTACATGGAGATGGGGGCCAAGGGTTCGAGCAGCCAGATGTCCCCTCCAGCTCTTCCTCGTTCCCTCCGGATGCGCCTCCCCTCCGAGATAAGGCCTGGCAGAGGGGATGGATGGGGAGGTGTCCCAGCCTCATCGTTGTTTGCCACGCTTGGGCTCTCCACACAACCAGCTGGTTTTCCCAGAGGCACGTTGGCCCAGAAACGGGTGATGGAGGCAATGGAGGCCTGGGGAATGGGCCTCATGGAGGAGGTTGGCCTGGGATGGCGGTGGTTGGGTTTTGTCCAACAGGCTGGGGCTGTTGTCCAGAGCACTGGTCTGTACCCAAGGACTGGCTCTCCCAGGTGGCCAAGAAGCAGCAGGGACAAGCAGAACTTGTGGGACACATCTGTCTCCACCAGCAAGGGATTGTGCCCCAGCAGAGTGTGGAGCACATCTCAGGAGCTTGGGCTCAGCTTCTCAGCACTGCAGAAAACTCTTTTTCACTGGCCGTTGTCTGCCTTGGGCTTTGTGTGTCCATCCCTGGGGACAGGAGCTGAGCTGGGTGCCCAGTCCTTGGGGTGGTAGCAGCTGATGCTGCTGGAGACCCTTTGGGCAGGAGCTGGTGCAGCTGGTGGTGGACACCACTGCCCACTGGTGTCACCCCTGCCCAGGACCACCACATGAATGCCCAAGAGTGCCCATGAGCACAGAAACAAGGGTCACCCAGGAGCTGTTTTGCTCCAGTCAGGACCAGCAGATGCTGGTCATCAGTTCACCTCCCACCATAGTGGTTGCTCTCCAGATGCCAGCTCCAAACTGGTATTTCCTGCCTTCTCTCTGTCCCATCCAAAATACCCTTCCTGACATCAGGAAGGCCCATGGGGCAGTATGAAGTTGGGGCAGGATGAGTTTGGGATATGAGGAAGATGGAAGCATGAAGATGGGAATGGGGCAGGGTTGTTGGGAGCCTTTGGGATCTGTCAATGGTGTCCCTGTGGAGAAGGGAAGGCAGGACATGGCAGGGTTCTGGTCCCCGCATGTTGGCAGCTCTTGGTGGCCCCGGGTTCCTGATTCCTGTGAGGCTCTTGCTCTTGTTGCACCCCAACACAGAGGGGTGGAAATCCTCCATATCCCACCCAGCCAGGCAGCCTCTTCAAGGTCCTCAAAGTGCCCACCAAGAGGAAAGGGAGAAACCAAGTCCTGATGGCCCAACTTTTGCTCAGCTGCTTTCCTGAGATCCTCACCAGAGGGAAAAAACAGAGTTCCAGAACTACTTCTGCAATTGAGCCCCTGGAAAATCTTCCCACCAGGGGACATTCAGATTGGATATAAAAGATTTCTTCACTGAAAATGTGGGCAGGCACTGACCCAGGTTGCCTGGGGCAGTGGTGGAGTAGCCATCCCTGGAAGTGTTCAAAAGCCATGCGGATATGATTCAGTGGAGGAGCAATGTTGGGTTAATGGTTGGACTCAATGACCTTGGAGGTCTTTTCCAACCTTAACAATTCCATGATTCTGTGACTTTCTCCTCCCACCGAGGGAGCAGAAAAGGCTTTTGCAGTGCCACAAACACCCTGAGCAGGGCCAGATGCTTACAGCCAGGGCTGTATCCTGCTCCCCACCTTGCTTCAACCCAAAAGGCTGCCCCCAGCACGGCTGCCTTTTGGAAAGCAGGGAGCTTGGGAAAAATGATTCACCTTCATCGGGATGGATCCCTGCAACCAACCTGCTTGATAAACATCCCCACATGGTGAGAAATGGGGCTTCAAAGACATTGTCATTTTCATAGATATTTACTTAAAAAATAAAAATGCATACATAATTTTTTAAAAAAATATTGCACTTTTTAACACAAAAAAATCCCCCAGATGCTCAAAGGTTTCTGTGAGCCTAATTCATAAATTAACCACTGGATTTTCTTGGAAAGATGGGAGGAACACAGGACTGGAGTTGTCTGTTCCAACACACTGGGTTTTTGTTTTTTTTTTTCCCTCACCTTTTTGAAGCAGAAAACTTCACATTTTGTGAGAATACATGAATCAAAACCCTAGGAAAGAGCCGATTCCTTCATCGCAGCCGCCGCTGCCCACATAAGCTTCCAGCCCTCCTCCTGGCCAGGAGTGGGAGCGCAGCGGCAGCCGCGGGTCAGTCCCCGCCTCAGCCCGAAAACCCTCTGGTTTGGGGGCGTTCTACTCATTCTGGACTCGATTTGTTTGATGTCAGCTGCTGGTTCATGTGAAATCTGCCTGGACAGTCCCAGGTGAATACCAGCTTCCCGTGCTGCCCCTGGAGCAGGAATTCCCCGGGGGATTCCTTGGGGGATTTTATCCCGGCACAGCAGAGTCCAACCTTGTCCCAGGGCAGGTGGGAAGGAAGGAGAGGATTGTCCTCCTGAACCATGAGAGGAACTCAGGCACTGAGCAGAGGAGCAGCTCCCCAGGATTCCCAAACTACTGACAGCCCTGGAGAAGGACTTGGGGGTGTTGGTGGGTGAGAGGCTCAACCTGCCCCAGCCATGGGCACTGACCCCAGAAACCCCCCCTGTGCTGGGCTGAGCCCCCAGCCTGGGCAGCAGGGGAGGGGGGGATTCTGCCCCTCTGCCCTGCTCAGCTGAGACCCCACCTGCAGAGCTGCCCCAGCCCTGGGCAACAACAGCAGCAGCACGTGGAGCTGCTGGAGCCAGTGCAGAGGAGGCCACGGAGCTGCTCCAAGGGCTGGAGCCCCTCTGCTCTGGGCACAGGCTGGCAGAGCTGGGGGTGCTCAGCTGCAGAGGAGAAGGCTCCAGGGAGAGCTCAGAGCCCCTGGCAGGGCCTGAAGGGGCTCCAGGAGAGCTGGAGAGGCACTGGGGACAAGGGCTGGAGGGACAGGAGCCAGGGAATGGCTTGCACTGGCAGAGGGCAGGGCTGGCTGGGATCTTGGGCAGGAATTGTTGGCTGTGAGGGTGGTCAGGGTCTGTCCCAGGGTGCCCAGAGCAGCTGTGGCTGCCCCTGGATCCCTGGCAGTGCCCAAGGCCATGTTTGGAGGGGGCTTGTCTGGGTTTTTGGGATATGGCACCAGCCTGGTGGTGCATCCATCCCCACCCCATGGCCCCCCACACTCAGCAGCTGCAGCTGAGCCTGGCAGACCATGGCCATGAGCACAGGCAGCCACTGCTCTGTCACACAATCGGGGGGGTGACAAGGGGACAAATCCACCCCGGGCTGCTGCCAAGGGAGCAGGAAGGAGCAGGAGGAGAATACAAGGCTGCTGGGAGGAGGAGGGTGAGGAGGGAAAGGAGGAAAAAGCAGCGGGAACAGGGCTGGGTTTCCAGCAGGTTCTTCTCAGGGTGATTGGCTCAGGGTGCATCAATCCAGATGTGATCAGAAGTTTGTATTTGCTGTAGAGGGGAGGGAAAGAGAAGTTCCAAGGGGACAAAAATAACAAAGATGGGAAATCTGGAGGTGGGAGTTTTACTGTCCCTTCTATTGCTCTAGATGAAGGCAAAATAACAGATCCCAAATTCCTGACAGATCCATCCTAGTGCCAGCATGGAACATCCCAAAAATGCCACAAGGCACATGGAGAACACAGCTCAGAGGATCAGTCTCAGCTATGGGAGCACCGTGGGTGCCAAATCCCACCCCTGTTCATGTCACACACCTCCCTCAGCACCTTCTCCTGCTCCCAAGCCCTCCTTCACAGACCCCCCTTCAAAGGACCCAAGCTGAGCCCAGCAGACTCATCACACCTGTAACACAGGTGGGCTCCAGCCAGACTGGTTAAATCCACATGGGGGTATGGAATAAATCATGAGACATTGTGTCTGGGTGTTTTGGTTTTCCTTGAGTGATCACAGGCATCCACAGGAGCTGGGAAGGCACAGAAAGGATGGAGAGGAGCTCACCTCCCCCTGCTCCCCTGCCCACCGTCTGGGAGGGGCCTTTGAGGGTGATAAATCTCCCTGGTTAACTGGGAGAAATATTTGGGGAGGATTTGCAGCAGGAAAAATTCCCAAAAAGGTGGAGCAGGAAAACAGTGCAGCATTGTGTGGGGTTTGATCCATAGGGAGGAGGATAAAGAGGCAGGAGAGGGATGAAGGAGCAAATCAAAGCAGGGGAACACATGGGGACCATGGCCCTTCACACCTCTCTGGCCTGCGGAGTCACACTGGGTGTCCCACTGGGACAGAGGAGAGGGCACAAACCTATCTGGGGCACAGGTGAGCTGATGTCCCTGCATGCACTTACCTGTCTGTCTTAATTTCCCCCCAATTCTTCTCTTCCCTCATCAAGGCCTGGAGGAAAACTGCTGCTCCTGGAAATGTCAGGCAGGATTTGCTCTTCAGGGCGGGGAAGCAGGAAGGACAGGATGGGACCAGAGGGGAGCAGGGATGAGCAGCTGCAGGTTTTGCCTGGGGAGGGATGAGGGGGAGCAGCACATCCCTCATGTGTGTCCCCCAGAAATAGGTCAGCACCCCACAGCAGGGTTTGAGGTGGCCCTGGAGCTCTCCCATGGCCCTGTCCCTGGGGTGTGTAGAGCACTGGGGTCAGCAGTTTTCTGGGGTTGACAACCTGACACTCCCCCCCAGCCATGTGTCCCTCCATGCTCATGCCTGTCCCCCACCCACACCATCATTTGGTGCTCCCCTGCCCCGTGGGCAGGGTCTCCACCCCACAACCCCTCCAGCACCAAATCCCAGCTCCTAAACAGCCCCTCAGGGCAGGCAGCTTCCCACATCCCTTTCCCCTTCCCGCAGCCAACATAATGGCCGGAGCGCGGCCAGGCTGCAGCCTCCTCCTCCCTCGCCCTGCCCCTGTTTCCATTTTATGAGCTTTTTCTTGCTATAAATATGGTTTTGAGAGCCCATTTATCAGGTCCTGCAGCTCTGGAGTCAGCCTGCCGCGCTGCCCATGACAGGTCAGAATTGACTCGTATGATATTAGAATTGCTATTGATCTCTTCGGCACCTCGCCCCGCTCCCGGCTCCGTGACCCAGTGTCAGCCTGGGCAGCCCCCCTGCTCCCCCTGCTCCCCCTGCCCACTCCCATCCCTCTGCTCATCAGGGATGGGGTCCCTGGTTCCCTGGGCACCTTCACCCTGAGGGGACCCAGGCCCCATGTCCCCCCACGGGTCCTTCATCCCCCCCATCGCCTCCCCACTGCTGTTTCCCTGGTGTTGGTCCTGGGTGTTGAGCCATCCAAAGCTGCTCTGTGCACAGAGCTGGGTGATTCCCATGGGAAAATCCCACTCTGGACTGGGGGACTTTCAAGGCTCTGAGCCCACTGCATGAGGTCTTTGGACTGAGATGGGTGTGGCACCCCAAAAAAGCTGTCAAACCCTCAGTGCCCCAGTTTCCCTGCCCACAAAGTGAAGTATCTTCACCCCCTTTTCCTACAGGATCCAAGCCTGAAGGCCACTGAAGTCTCAAGGAGCTCTAGTTGCTTGCTTTTTCAACACAGGCAAATGCCACCAACGATTTGAGCTGAATTACCCTGGTTTTTTCCATCCCTATTTCCTGAGGGATCCATGCAGGTTCCTGCTGTGCTGGAAGCCTTTCAGCAGTTTTCCAAAGCACAGTGATTTTCACCCCCGGGTTCCTTTGACTTCCTATGAAAGACTTTTCCCTATTTATCCCCAGAGAAGGATCCTGTTTTCTAGTCTCTCTTGGACAGAATGAAGGGCAGCAAAGGAAAAGAGCAGGCAGCAGGATCAAACCATGTGGGAGGAGATCCTTCTCCTTGGAAATGTCCCCTGCAACAGTGAGATGCTGCAGGCACTGCAAGGGTGGTCAGGAGCAAGGGACATTTTCATGGGAGGCAAACTATCCATGGCCACACACAGCCAAGACACCAACCCTGCCCCTGGGGGCTGAAGGAGTCGCTGGGGCTGTGTCTGTGGTGGGGGGGACATTTCATAGCCACACATGGTCATGGGTGGTCATCCACGATTGTGCATGGTCATGGATGGTGGTGAGTGGTCCCGTGTTGCTGTACACGGCTGGGCACAGTGTAAAGGGCTGTCTGTGGACATCTGTGGCTGAGTGCAGTCATGGATGGTGGTGAGTGGTCATGCATGGTCAGCCATGGTGCAGAGTGGTCATGTGTGGTCACACACAATTGTGCACGGTAATATTTGGCAGTGCGTGGTCCTGCATGATTGTGTGTGGTCACGGATGGTGGTGAGTGGTCATGTGTGAGCAACCATGACTGTTCATGGTCATACATGATGGTGAGTGGCCATACCTGGCAACATAGGGTTGGGTGTGGTCACATGTGGTCATGTGTGGTCATACAGGGTCCTGCATGGGAATATAGAGGTGTCCATGATCATGTGTGATTTTGTGTTGCTGAAGGAAACACACACACACACCACAGGTGTCCAAAGCACAAAAGAAGAAGGCTTTATTGAAACCTCAGCTTTTTATCATTTTCAGGACACTGACCAGGGATTGGATAATGAAATTACCACCTCTCCAATCCCACTGGTCAAATGAGAAGTGTCTCAAGTGATATCTTTCACAAAAGGATGTAAACCATTCTTGTTTACCTTACAATTTGTGAGAACCTGACTCTATTCTACAAAAACAAATCAGAAGGCTTATTTTCAGGGTTGTCATGGTTTTGTGTGGTCTTGGACAGCGGTGAATGGTCATGCACGGTCATCTGTGGTTGTACGTGGTCAACCATGGTGGTCAGTGGTTGTGTGTGGTTGGTCCTACATGGTTGTTCAAGGTAATGTTTGGTTGTACAATGTTGTGTGTGGATTTGTATGGTCGTGGATGGTGAGGAATGGTTGTACATGGTCAGCCATGATTACACATGGTCATGTGTAGTCTGGTTTCAGGCCTGAATTTCCTGATTTTCTGATGTTCTGGTTTGCGGAATTCTTTTCTCAGGGAAAGAACATAAACAACAGAATTGTTTTTGTAACAGTATCCATGTTGTGAATCCCTTCTGGGAGGAGGATGTCTCTTGATGCCCCTCTAGTTTGACCAATATGAGTAAAGAAGTTCACCTTTCTCTCGCCAATCACATTGGTCTGTGGAAAGTAGTATATAAAGAAAGACACTTTTAGTAAAATCAATCTTCACACAACCTTTGAAAAAAAATCACAAAAAGTCTGTGTCGTGTTATCTTACAACAGTCATGGATGGTGAGCAGTGGTTGTGTGTGGCCATCCATGATTCTGCATGGTAATCCATGGTTGAATATGGTCATCCATGGTTGCACATGGTCATGGATGATGGTGAGTGGTGATGTGTGGTCATTCGTGGTAATGTAGGTCCGTGTGTGGTCACAGATGGTGGTGAGTGGCTGTGCATGGTCATGGATGGTGGTAAGTAGTCATGTGTGGTCATCTACGGTTGTACCTGGTCACCCATGGTTGTACCTGGTCATCCATGGTTGTACCTGATCACCCATGGTTGTACCTGGTCAGCCATGGTTGTACCTGGTCAGCTTTGGTGCTGAGTGGTCCTGTGTGGTCAGCCATGGTTGTACATGGTCCCCCATGGTTGTACGTGGTCCCCCATGGTGGTGAGTAGTCATGTGTGGTCACTCATGGTTGTACCTGGTCATCCATGGTTGTACCTGATCACCCATGGTTGTACCTGGTCATCCATGGTTGTACCTGATCACCCATGGTTGTACCTGGTCATCCATGGTTGTACCTGATCACCCATGGTTGTACATGGTCACCCATGGTTGTACCTGGTCATCCATGGTTGTACCTGATCACCCATGGTTGTACATGGTCACCCATGGTTGTACCTGGTCACCCATGGTTGTACATGGTCATGCACAGTTATACATGGACAGCCTTGGTGCTGAGTGGCCATGTGTGGTCACACACGTTGTGCAGGTAATATTTGGCTGTCCGTGGTGGTGTGTGGTGGTGAATGGTCCTGCATGGTCCTCCATGGCTGTACGAGGTCACACATGGTGGTGTGGTCAGACATGGTGATGCTGGGCTGTGTGGGGCTGTGCGTGGTCACGGATGATGAGGAATGGTTGGGAATGCTCAGGTGTGCTGGCACACAATGTCCTGCACGGCAGTGAATGGTCACATGTGGTCACACGTGGTCACATGCCGTCCCACACGGCAGTGGTGACATCCAGAGCCAGGTCTGTGCCCACAGCCTGGGACATGAGGAACTGCCAGCCCACAGCTCCGGGGTGCAGCCTTTGGGATGCCAAACACCAGCCCCGGCTTTCCAAGGAGTTTGTCTTCAGCCAGGCCTGGTGATCGATCAAGGGAAACTCCACATCCTCCTGAGCAGCCCAGGATTAATTTATGTTTGTCTGAAGGATGCTAATTAAGCCTGTTTAAGAGAAAGTTAAGTTTAATACGGTGATCTAGTTGATATTAAGAAGCTGCCAAGGAGAGCTGGAAGCAGCTGATCCAGCATCTGGACAGAGGCTCCACTGCAGGATCTGCTCAGCCCAGAGCCAGACCAGGACCACTCTGCCCCAGGATGCTTCCCACGACATTCCCTGCTCCTGCATCCCACCTGTTGCAACACCCAGAGGGCACAAAACAATGACTGAATCTGATCCAACCCGAGCTTATCAAACAGGGCCAAAAGTACTTTTTTTTCAGTTTATTGGCAGTTTCCCACTCCCCAGCTCAAAAAAAAAAAAAAAAAAAAAAAAAAAAAAAAAAAGGAGTAGTTTGATTTGAAATGAAAACTGGTCTGAAATCATTAACAAATCGAAAGTCAAGGAAAAGCCAATAGTTCTAGGTCAGGCAGCACATTTGGGTTTGATTTCAGGCTTTGAGGCACAGCTCAAACATTTTAAGGTCAAACCAAGGGAAATTCTTTCAAAGTTTCTCTGGTGGAGCTGCTTGGTGCTAGAGCTGCTCCAGTGTGAGCTGGCACAACGGGGCTGTGGCACTCCCATGGCCCCAGGGTAGGACACGGGGTCTGATCCACCTGCCTCGGCTGGTGCGGGAAGCTTGGAGCTCCCTGTGCTCCCCTGGTTCCCAGTCCCAGCGGTGACAGCTCCCCAGCACGCCAGACAGGCACCAGCCTCGGGCTGAGCAGTGGCAGCAGCTCCTCGTCCTGGTGAGCCCCGTCACCCGGGGCAGGGCGACACACATCGAGTCAACAAAAAAATCTCCTGGCAGCTCCATCTCTTTTTTTTTCCCCCCTTAAAGCAAACATCTTCATTACAGCTCGGAGTTGTTTAAATAAATGAATTAATATTGACAAACCATCAACGAGGCTAATAAATGATTAGTTAAAGGCATACATACATCACATTACGGTTAGCATTAGCCGGAGCTTAATTACTTGTGGAGAGGATCCCATTAGAGGAGGTGCTACGTCGCCGTCACCCTCCACAGCCCTCTGCTCCCACGGGGCTCCCGTGGTCCTGCAGGACCCCCCGTGACTCTGGGGGGCCATGCCAGGGTGGGCACCACCGGGGCAGGGAGTGGCAGAGGGGTCCTGTCCCTGCTGCTGCTCCGGGCACGTCCCGGCTGTGCATCCCGGACGGGCTCCGCAGGCAGAGCTCTGGGCAGCAGGAGTTTGACCCCTGGCCTGGCACGAGGTGGTCAAACACCCAGATCCATGCAGCCTGCGAGGAGAGACACCAGCAAATAAAATAGGCAATAAATAATAATAACAATATCATAAAATTTTCAAATTTATTGAAAACCGGTCCACTCGCCGAATATTGGATTTTTCTATTATTTACGCAGCTGCTGATTTTCTGTAAATATTTAATGCCCCATGGATTTTTTTTTCCAAAGTACAAATCTGAACAATTTCTAAATTTAAAATCCATTGCAAGGCAGCGCAGCGAGGGCCTGATCCTGCCCCCCTCCCTTGGTGGGAACCATCCCAGAGCTGGGATGGGACTCGTGCACCCAGAGGTGTCCATGGATGCTGCTGGGGATGTTTTGGGTCATCCTCTCAGCTCCCAGCTATCAGAGGGCACAAATAGGCAAAGTGGGACCTCTAAAAACTCCTAACAGTCTTTTTGGTGTGTCCAGCAGGCTGTGCCACCCATGCCAGGGTCCCCAGGCCACCGTGCTGGTCACACTCCTGGTGTCACTGGGTCACTGCTGTGGGGGCAGAAGCCAAAGAGCCCAAAAGGCAAAAACTGAGATGAAAGGCAGCGAGAGTGCCAGGCTCGCATACATATGCAATTGGGCTTGGAGAGGTTTGTTAGGACTAAAGAGGCGCTTTCATCCCTTCCCAAGGTGTTGTAATGTATCCCCAGCTGGCTTTCATCTCCCCCTGATTGATACTCAGGGCTATAATGAGCGTGACGGGAAAAGTGGCCGAGGCAGCGGGAGGGGAGGGGGGACACAGACCCCTCTGCAAAGGTTTCAAAACACTTTCTGTGTTGCAGCTAATGAGGGGATCAGCAGAGGGGAGCTGGAGCTGTGCCAAGGAGTGGTGGGGGGACGGGGCTCCTCAGAGGCTCTTGGGTGCAGGTCTGTGCCCACCTTGGGGACACGGAGCCCGTGCGGCCATGGGTGACCCCCAGAGGCCATAAAGTCCTTTCAAAGGTCTTAAGTCCCCAAAGATGGACTTAAAACCCCCATTGCTCTTGAGCCACCTCCTCTGTGTTTGTCCCTGAACTGCAGAGCAGTAGGACAATGGCCCCAGTGGCCCCTTGCCCTGAGAGGGAAGGGCTTGTCCCACTCTCCATGGGGCAAGCGAGGGAGAGAGCAGCCCCAGGACAGAGCACCCTGCCCCCAGGAAGGTTGGATGGTCAGGAGGCAATCCCCATCCTCAATTCCTGGGCTGAAAATCACAGAATCCCAGAATGATTTAGGCTGGAAGAAGCCTTAAATCTCATGTTAAATGCCCCCTGTCATGGGCTAGGACAACTTATACCAGGTTGCTCAGAGCTCCATCCAGCCTGGCCCTGAGAACTTCCAGGGTGGAAACTCTGGAAAAACACTGATGTTTCTCATCAACAACACCCTGCACCTCCACAGCTCCTCCCTCTTCCTGCTCCCTTTCCATTCATGACTCCAAGGGCAGCCTGGTGGCATCCCTGGCTCTGCTCCATGCCATGGGAGCCAGCAGGACTGTCAAATCCCAGAATTTCCCACCCCAAATCCCAGAATTTCTCACCCCAAACCCCAAATCCCAGAATTTCCCACCTCAAACCCCAAATCCCAGAATTTCCCATCCCACCCCTCCTCTTGTCCTTGCTCCAGGGATCAGCCCTGATGGCGCCTGCTGCGGGTCCCCAGCTGCCTCCGGACACGGCCACCCTGTGCCACCAGCTCCAGGTGCAGGGCAGCGCTGCCACATTCCCAAACTGCAGGAATGGTCCAGGCAGGACCCACACCAGAGCCCTGTGGGATGGATGGATGGATGGATGATGGATGGATGGATGGATGGATGGATGGATGGATGGAGGATGGATGGGATGGGAGGGAGGGAGTGGAGGGAGGGAGGGAGGGAGGGATGGGGAGGGGAGGGAGTGGAGGAGGATGGGAGGATGGGATGGAGGAGGGAGGATGGATGGATGGATGGATGGATGGATGGATGGATGGATGGATGGATGGATGGATGGATGGATGGATGGATGGATGATGGATGGATGGATGGAGGTGAGGATGGATGGATGGATGGATGGATGGATGGATGGATGGATGGATATGGATGGATGGATGATGGAAACTGCTCTGGTGTGGAGGCCCTGCTGTGTTTGGGAGCCAGGGGAGTGTCCTTGGAACCCGGGGGACACCTCCTGCCCTCCCCATGGCAGCTCAGCCCCACACAGGGATGTCCCCGAACACCCTGTCCCTCTCCTTCCCCCTCCTCTTCCTCTCTGCACTCCTCCCTGCCGGCGTTCCTGGTTCCTGTCCCGGGGCTAACGGGCTGCTGAGGGATGGGCCACATGCCAATATGCATCTGACAAACGCAGCCTGAGCGAGGCTTCTCCCTCTCCTCTCCTGCCCATTTGTTTTCCCTAATGTCCGGATGGGTATGGAACTGCCAGCTCCTCTCAGGAATGCCAAAAATGAAAAGGTGGGCAAAAAAAGGGGGAAGAGAAAAAGAAGGGGGGAAGAGGGAAAAAGGAGGGAAGAGAATTAAAGGAGGAAAAAACTAAACAGGGGAAAAAAAAGGGGAGAGGAGGAGAGGGCAGGGCAGGGAAGGTTTGGGAAGGTTTGGGAAGGGAAGGTTTGGGAAGGTTTGGGAAGGTTTGGGAAGGTTTGGGAAGGGAAGGTTTGGGAAGGGAAGGTTTGGGAAGGTTTGGGAAGGTTTGGGAAGGTTTGGGAAGGTTTGGGAAGGTTTGGGAAGGGAAGGGAAGGTTTGGGAAGGGAAGGTTTGGGAAGGGAAGGTTTGGGAAGGGAAGGTTTGGGAAGGGAAGGGAAGGTTTGGGAAGGGAAGGTTTGGGAAGGGAAGGTTTGGGAAGGGAAGGTTTGGGAAGGTTTGGGAAGGTTTGGAAAGGGAAGGTTTGGGAAGGGAAGGGAAGGGAAGGTTTGGGAAGGGAAGGGAAGGGAAGGGAAGGTTTGGGAAGGGAAGGGAAGGTTTGGGAAGGGAAGGGAAGGTTTGGGAAGGGAAGGGAAGGTTTGGGAAGGGAAGGGAAGGTTTGGGAAGGGAAGGTTTGGGAAGGGAAGGTTTGGGAAGGGAAGGTTTGGGAAGGGAAGGTTTGGGAAGGTTTGGGAAGGTTTGGGAAGGGAAGGTTTGGGAAGGGAAGGAAGGGAAGGGAAGGGAAGGGAAGGGAAGGGAAGGGAAGGGAAGGGAAGGGAAGGGAAGGGAAGGTTTGGGAAGGGAAGGGAAGGTTTGGGAAGGTTTGGGAAGGGAAGGGAAGGGAAGGGAAGGGAAGGAAGGGAAGGGAAGGGAAGGGAAGGGAAGGGAAGGGAAGGGAGAAGGGAAGGGAAGGGAAGGGAAGGGAAGGGAAGGGAAGGGAAGGAAGGGAAGGGAAGGGAAGGGAAGGTTTGGGAAGGGAAGGGAAGGTTTGGGAAGGGAAGGTTTGGGAAGGGAAGGTTTGGGAAGGGAAGGGAAGGTTTGGGAAGGGAAGGTTTGGGAAGGGAAGGTTTGGGAAGGGAAGGTTTGGGAAGGGAAGGTTTGGGAAGGGAAGGGAAGGTTTGGGAAGGGAAGGTTTGGGAAGGGAAGGGAAGGGAAGGGAAGGGAAGGGAAGGGAAGGGAAGGGAAGGGAAGGGAAGGGAAGGGAAGGGAAGGGAAGGGAAGGGAAGGGAAGGTTTGGGAAGGGAAGGTTTGGGAAGGGAAGGGAAGGTTTGGGAAGGTTTGGGAAGGTTTGGGAAGGTTTGGGAAGGTTTGGGAAGGTTTGGGAAGGGAAGGTTTGGGAAGGGAAGGGAAGGTTTGGGAAGGGAAGGGAAGGTTTGGGAAGGGAAGGTTTGGGAAGGTTTGGGAAGGTTTGGGAAGGTTTGGGAAGGTTTGGGAAGGTTTGGGAAGGGAAGGTTTGGGAAGGTTTGGGAAGGTTTGGGAAGGTTTGGGAAGGTTTGGAAGGTTTGGGAAGGTTTGGGAAGGTTTGGGAAGGTTTGGGAAGGGAAGGGAAGGGAAGGGAAGGGAAGGGAAGGGAAGGGAAGGGAAGGGAAGGGAAGGGAAGGGAAGGGAAGGGAAGGGAAGGGAAGGGAAGGGAAGGGAAGGGAAGGGAAGGGAAGGGAAGGGAAGGGAAGGGAAGGGAAGGGAAGGGAAAGGAAGGGAAGGGAAGGGAAGGTTTGGGAAGGTTTGGGAAGGGAAGGTTTGGGAAGGGAAGGTTTGGGAAGGGAAGGGAAGGTTTGGGAAGGTTTGGGAAGGTTTGGGAAGGTTTGGGAAGGTTTGGGAAGGGAAGGTTTGGGAAGGTTTGGGAAGGTTTGGGAAGGTTTGGGAAGGGAAGGGAAGGTTTGGGAAGGGAAGGTTTGGAAGGGAAGGAAGGTTTGGGAAGGGAAGGGAAGGTTTGGGAAGGTTTGGGAAGGTTTGGGAAGGTTTGGGAAGGTTTGGGAAGGTTTGGGAAGGTTTGGGAAGGGAAGGTTTGGGAAGGTTTGGGAAGGTTTGGGAAGGTTTGGGAAGGTTTGGGAAGGTTTGGGAAGGGAAGGTTTGGGAAGGGAAGGGAAGGTTTGGAGGAAGGGAAGGGAAGGGAAGGGAAGGGAAGGGAAGGGAAGGGAAGGGAAGGGAAGGGAAGGGAAGGGAAGGGAAGGGAAGGGAAGGGAAGGGAAGGGAAGGGAAGGGAAGGGAAGGGAAGGGAAGGGAAGGGAAGGGAAGGGAAGGGAAGGGAAGGGAAGGGAAGGGAAGGGAAGGGAAGGGAAAATCAAACCAACACGACCAAAAACCCCTGGCCCAAACCACAACCATTTCCCAGGATCTGCAGGGGTTTGAGGCAGAGTGCAGCCACCCGGGAACAGGGGTGGGATTTTTATCATTCTGTGTCATTTTCTGTTTTCATAGAATGCCAGAGTGGTTTGGGACATAAGGGACTTAAACGTCATCTCATCCCACCCCCTGCCATAGGCAGGGACTCCTTCCACTGTCCTAGGCTACTCCGAGCCCTGTCCAGTCTGGCTTTGGACATTTCCAGGGATCCAGGGGCAGCTGCAGCTGCTCTGGGCACCCTGGCTCCTGTCCCTCCAGCCCTTGTCCCCAGTCCCTCTCCAGCTCTCCTGGAGCCCCTTCAGGCCCTGCCAGGGGCTCTGAGCTCTCCCTGGAGCTTTCTCCTCTCCAGCTGAGCACCCCTAGCTCTGCCAGCCTGTGCCAGAGCAGAGGTGCAACAACTTATTTTAATTCTCTTCCAGCCCTTGGAGCCAGCCAGGACCCAGGAACAAGAATTAACACATGAAAAAGTAAAACAAAAAGAAAGAGAGGACAAGCAGGGACCCCCACTCTGTCTGGAGTTCAGAGAGGTTCACTCAGAGTCCCCAGAGCCACCAGCCCAGTGAAGAGCTGGGACCCGGGGGCTTCCCACACCTGGGCTGTGGTTGTGGTACCCAGGACCCATCACTGCTTCCAGACCCACGCAGGGGCTTCCCCAGAGTTTCCAGGCCTTCAAGCAAGTACTTGGAAAACCAGAAATGCACTTGAAAGCCTCCCAAAATTCAGGGCCTGAGGCTTTAAAAACCAATCTCCAGCCTGGCCACAGGCAATGTCTGTCCAAGCAACTTCAGCTCCTGGAGCAGCTCAGGACTCCCAGGCCCATGGCCCCAGCCTGGGGCTGCAGGTCCATGGCTCTGCCCCAGGGCCATCCCTGCTGGCCACAGGGAGCTGGGAGGGGCTGCAGGTCCATGGCTCTGCCCCAGGGCCATCCCTGCTGGCCACAGGGAGCTGGGAGGGGTGCAGGTCCATGGCTCTGCCCAGGACCATCCTGCTGGCCACAGGGAGCTGGAGGGGCTGCTGGGCATCCAGGGGGAAGAGGCATGGGTGCTTCAGCCGCCGGCATTTCGGGGTCCATCCCTCCTGTCAGTGACAGGATCATCCCTCTGCCACCACACCGGCTGAGGGATCCATGGGATTTTATCCTACACTGGGAGGAGGAAGGTAAAAATAAAAGGGAAAGTGAGGGTGGAGAGGATGGAGGAGCAGACAGAGTGGAGCAGGGGCTGAGGAGTGCCTGGAGTTCAGCTTCTCCAACCCTGGTGGGTCGAGGGGTCCCATCTCAGCCCGAATCTGCAGGTGTGAGCACTGGGGCCAGATGTAAAGGAAGCCCTGCAAGATGCCACAAATAACCTCGTTTTCTCCCCCAGATTCCCTTGTTCCATCTCCAGCCAGTCTCCCACTGCCCCAGCATTGCTCATGGCACCTGAGCATGGTGGGTCCTGTCCCTTTCCCTTGGCTCCTTGCCCCCAGTGCATCCCAGTCACTGCCTGGGTTTGCTGGTCTGACCCCAAACACAGCACCAGGGGTCCCATCAGGGGGGTTTGGGGCCTCCCACCCTGTTGGGGCCCCTCATAGGGCAGCTGTTCTGCCGGATCCAGCAGTACCAGGATCCAGATTGGCTCCAGGGCAAACAGGGAGGAAGAAGAGTGGAGCAGGGAGCAGGCACAGCTCCCACCAATGCTGCTGTGGGGACACCCCAAAGTACATCCCACCACCCTCTGGCAGCTTGTGACCTTCCCTGGGCTGACCCTGCTTCCCTCAGCCCCCCAGCAGCTGCCTCTCCCCGTGTCCTTCCCCTCCATCCCCTTCTAATGACCCTGTCTCTCCTTTCCCAAGCCCAGTTACTCCAGTACGCTGCCCTGGCTGCTCTCCAGTGCCTGCACAGGCTCCCCAAGGCTGGAGAGACCCCAGGATCCATGTGGAGCCTTCACCCCCAGATGGGCTCTGGGGTTCCCACAGCTCCCACTCTCTCCTGGAGAGGAGAACCCAGCAGGAGCCACGTCCCATCCTGGCTCCTTCTGGGAGGGGATGGGCACAGAGGGCTCTGTGGGATCTGGGAGCTTTACAGGAGCTGCTCCCTCCTGGCACTCCTGGACAGGGGTTTTGGTCGAAGGCCAGCTCCTCTCCTTGTTCTCAGGGTCTGTGCAAACCCAGGAGTGGGGCTGGAAGGAGCCTCCCCTGCGATGCAAGAGCACACCCAGGACAGGGAGCTGCAGGGCTTGGGCTCACCAAAGGACCTGCAGCAGCATCAGTTGGCTGGAAAAGGATTTTGGCAAACTCACCCCTCCACCAGGCCCCTTCCTCCCCACAGACCCCCTGCCCTCCCTGGGCCATAGGGAAAAGCTGTGTTTGGCCAGCTCCAAAGGCCCTGGCAGATGGGGAACCTGGGCTGAGCCCAGATACTTCACCTGCCCTGTTTCATGGGACTGTATCCTTCCCTGGGGGTTTTGCCTTTTCCAAGGAAGACCTGAGATGGGAATATCTGTGGCTACTTCGGGAGCAAAGGTTTTGGGAGGAAAGACTCCAGGTTTTTACCACTTCTGACCAGTTCTGCAGGTATTCCCAACTACCTGATAACACCCTTTTGAACCCAGACCCTTCACGGGTCCCTGGGCCCCAGAGGACCCCCCAGGGTGAGAATCCCAAGGACCCCTGGGTCTCACTTGTGCACCGAGTGCTGCCTGTGCTCAGCTCCTTCAGAGCAGCCACTCCACAGACCCTGCACAGCCCAAACCTCTGCAGGGAGCTGGTTTACAAGAAGAGGAGTGCTGGCTTCCCAAACAAGCCTCCCAGTCCACAACACATTTCCAGCCATACATAATCTAATATACGTTACCATAGCGCCAATCAATAACTCAGTAGGCCAGCTCCGAAATTATTCTCTTAAAGGGCCAGAGCTCCTCTTCCTCCCCCTCCCCAGGCCCATCTGCCTCGTGTCATGGCCCAGAGGAGCTTCGTGTCCCCAGGTCTCACCTGCCAGGCAGGACATGACACCGGGCTGGTGGTGACACGCTTCACCCATCACATCCCCTCTGTGCCACATCCCTGTGCCACAGCGTGAGGGACACATGGGTGCCATCCCCAGGGCATGTCTCTGCCACCACCAGCAGCTTCCTGCCTGCTCTGCAGCTCCACATGGACACAGATTTCCCCTCCCCAGCATCCTGACACTGCCTCAGCCCACCTGCTCCCCAGGATTCTCCAGGTTCCAGGAGCAGGGGGTGCCCAGCCCAGCCCTCCCTGGCCTCTGTCACTGTGAGCCTGGGGACAGGGACCTCAGCTCCAGGCCAGCCCCTGTGTTTGTATGGCATACAAACTCATCCTGCAGCCCGAGTTTCCAGACTCGGGGCTGTGCCCTCCTTCCTTCAGGCACTCGTGGGCCCGTTATAAAAGTGACAAAGAAGTGGCAGCACCTGGAGCTGCTTCCTCGGGTGGCCTCGGGCTCCTCCTGCGCAGCCCTGTGAGCAAATCGAGCCCCACAGCCCCGAGCTGAGCCCTGTGAGCAAATCGAGCCCCACAGCCCCGAGCTGAGCCCTGTGAGCAAATCGAGCCCCACAGCCCCGAGCTGAGCCCTGTGAGCAAATCGAGCCCCACAGCCCCGAGCTGAGCCCTGTGAGCAAATCGAGCCCACAGCCGACTGAGCCCTGTGAGCAATCGACCCAGCCCGATGCTAGGCCTGTGGCAATCGACCCACACCCGCTGTCCTGCAGTGAATCTCCTTCTAAGTCCAGAGCACTGAAACCCAACGGTGCCAGCCAAGGTCGCCTCCTCTATGTCTCAATTCCAGCAAAGACAAGCCAAAGAGGAAGGATAATTGCAAGGAAGCTGGAGAGGGGATCTCCATCAGGAACTAGAGTGATGGGAATAGGGGGAACGAGTTCACACTGAAAGAGTGCGTTTAGACCAGATATTAGGAAAAAGTTCTTGGCTGTGAGGGGCCACAGGGTGACAAGAGCAGCTGTGGCTGCCCTGGATTCCTGGCAGTGCCCAAGGCCAGGCTGGATGGGGCTTGGAGCAGCCTGGGACAGTGGGAGGTGTCCTGCCACAGCAGGGGTGGCACAGGATGGGCTTTAATGTCCCTCCCGAATGAAACCATACTGTGACTCTGTGACAGTTAATAAGATCTTAATGAGCCTCAGCAAGTGGGATGGGCTGCAGAGTGCCTCATTTTGGGTGGAGTTTGGGAGCTTTCCACGCTGACCAGTGCTCCTGTTTGATTGGCATTGCCAGAATTCGGAATGTCCCCCCTGCACCCCGGGTGAGCATTCCACCACCAGGGAGTGAACTGAGGCTGCTGCTGCTGCCAGCGGCTGTCCCAGGCTGCTCCTGACCCTTCAGCACCACAGGAAACACTTTTGGGGGAATTTTTAATGTTTTGCCTTTTTTTTCTGAAATATAATAAACAAAACACCCTGTGCAGGCAAAAGAGATGCTGGAGCTGTGAGCTGGATGTAGGCAGGGTCTGGTCGCACCCCACTCTGAGCACAAGGAGTCCTGTTGAAAGAAAAGCCAACAGATTTTCATAGAAAACCGGGGATTTTTCTCCCCTTTTATTTCATCACATCTCCAAAACGTTTACGTGGAAACCCTGACCAAACACCCTCCCTGAGAACTTTGTGTTTGCCCCACTTTTACCCCGCGGTGCCTGGCTGTGGGCACGGGCGACCTCGCCGAGCCGGGATCCCACGGGGGAACCCTTGGGCACAGCCTCAAGAGCCAAACCTCGCGTCGGGGAGAAGCTCTAGAGCCACGAGGTCCCTGTAGCCGTGCCCTGCCCCAGCGGCATCCCCCGGGGACCCCTCCCGGCACAGCCAGCTGCCTTCCAGCAGCCCCCGAAGGGCAGCGCGGCCCCGGCAGCGCTGTCAGCCAGGCTCTACGTCTTCCATTAATTCACTTCACACTGTCCATATTGATCGGCTCTGCTCTCTCCCCGGTGCCCCCCCTCGCAGCCCTCCCCCCCGCCGGCTGCTGCACCGCTGGGCAGCCCAGCCTGCATGCTGCATGATCCATACAAACTCACTTACTCAGGGAAATCAATGGGCTCGAAAGAGCACACGCAGCAAGGCGAGGAGTCTGTCTGGGGATCGACCGCCCAGCAAGGAGACACAGAGAGCAGCAGCCCGTGCCCCGTCGCTGCCCGGCGCCCCGCCAGGCTGCCCGGGGGCCGGGGGTCCCGCTGACACCCGCCACGACCCCTGCGTGCACAGCCCCCCGCTGTCGACAGGGGACAGCCATCGCGGGGGTTCCCTGCCGGGAAAGGGTGCTTCCCCTCGGGCAGGTGCAGGGGAGGGTCCCACCGGGGTCGCTGCCTCCTCCCGCTAGGTCCAAGAGGAAGCTCAGCCCCCTTTGATGCTCCAGCAAGCGCAGGGTCCAACATCCTCCCTTTGGTTCTCCTCAGCCAAGTCGCACTGCAGCAGTGCCTCAGTTTCCCCGTGTTTATCCAGCAGGGCGAGTCCCAGAATCCCAGTTTTATTTGGGTGCCTGGGGTTGAGGGATCTCGTTCCACCCCTTCCACTGTCCCAGGCTGATCCAAGCCCCATCCAGCCTGGCCTGGGACACTTGCAGGGATCCAGGGGCAGCCACAGCTGCTCTGGGCACCCTGTGCCAGCCCCTGCCCACCCTCACATCCAACAATTCCTGCCCAGTATCTCATCTAATTCTGCCTTCCTTCACCTTAAAGCCTCTCCTCCTTGTCCTGCCACTGGATTCTGGAAGGATGTTCCCCTACCAGCTGATTTCAGGGCCGCGGGAAGCCCTGCTCTGCCAGGCCAGTCCACAGCAGCAGTAACAGATTCTGGACCCAGGAGGAGCTAAAATTGAGGATTTTTTGCCCCTTCTCAGAGCACCACTGGCCCAATTTGCCCTGGGAATCTGTTGCCACTGCACAGGCAGCACCGGGGTGATTAATAAATCCTGCCAGAAGAGCTGCTGCTGTGCTGAGTTTGCCCATCAAGGAAGGAAATCTTTATTTATATATATTCTATAAACTAATTTTTGCATCATTGCAATAAATCCATCTTCCAGCCGTCAGCTGCAATCCGCCGTCAGGGCCGGCCACGTGCGGCTCCGGGCGGGATGCGGGGGGAGCAGGAACGGGAGCGTCCGGGCCCTGCGGGATCCCCGGGGTGCCCATTGGGGCTGGAGCCAAAATGGGCACTTGGGGCCGTGTCCGGGGAGCAAAGGAGCAGCTGGAACCCCCCTCCGTGTGGGTTTGCCAGGCAGGGGGACGGAGGGACAGCCAGGGCACCGAGGGACCGGGCTGTCACCGCACCGAGCACCGGAACCCCAGCGGGCTCGGAGCCGCTGCCTGCCCGGGGGGGAACTGGGGGAACTGGGAAGGCCGCGAGAGGGTGCTGCCGGCCCAGTACCGGTAAATGCCGGCAATGCCCTGCGTGGCGGGGGGAGCCTCTTCCCAGCAGCCCCCTCCCCTCCCCAAGGCAGTGTGGTTGTGCTGGAGACGCCGTGTCTGTCCTCCGCAGGCTCCAGCCCCCTAGCAGAGCTGGGGGGAGTGCGGGGCTCGGGGAGCAGCGGCAGAGTTATGGGGACAGCCGCTGCCCCCTCCCCAGAGCCATGCCCCAGATCTGGGGTGTCCCTCGGGGGTTCGCTGTGGGGACAGGAGGTGGCAATGCAGGTCCCGGGCAGCCTTTGCTGGGACTTGGTGGCTTTTTGGGCTGGGACCTTGTCCTGGGGTGGCTGCACCCCAAAGGGGCTGCACCCCTGAGCCACGGAGCATCCTGAGATGGGAATTGCACAGGAAGTCGGGGTTCCCAGCCCGCTGGGCTCTTGGACAGCCTGAGGGGTGTTCCCCTCTGCCCTGACAGCCCGGCTGGTCCTCAGCAGCAGCACCCCAGCTGGGGGAAGAGTTTGGTGCCCTGTCCCATGCCATGGCCATGCCTGCCATGCCTGCATGCCATGCCATGCCATGCCATGCCATGCCATGCCATGCCATGCCATGCATGCCATCCCATCCCATGCCATGCCATGCCATGCCATGCCATGCCATCCATCCCATCCCATCCATCATGCCATGCCATGCCATGCCATGCCATGCCATGCCCATGCATCCATGCCTGCCATGCGCATGCCTCCATGCCATGCCATCCCATCCACCATCCATCCAGCATCCCATTCCCTCTGCTGCCCGGCCTCATCCCAGCTCAGCCCGGGGTCGGTGGCTGCCGATCGAACCCGGCCGAGTGCCCGGCAGGGCGGGCGGGAGCTGTGGGCAGGGATCCACCGGGAGATGAGTCTGCTGGGCACAGCCAGGCCAGGAGAGTCCAGGGCGGGGTGGAGGAAGGTGAGGAAGGGTTGGAGCAGAGGGGATGGAGGAAGGTTGCCTATCATCTCCCCTGTTCAGGAATCAGAGCCCCTGAGCCCTCCCCAGAAGCTTCCCCATTTCTGGGGCCCACAGGGCTGTCTGACCCCTCCCCTCCATGGCAGGGGGAGGCTGCTGGGGTGCAGCAAAAAACCCTCTCCCCCCACCCCTTCCTGACATTGTCTGGCAGGAGGTGGGGAGGTTGGTGGGAGTGGTGGGTCACTCACATGGGCAGGGGGATTTCAGAATTGGAAGCCTCCCCTCCCAGCTCTGGGCACCCAGACCCCCACCCTGCCAGAGACTCCCACCCCAGCACATCTCTCTGTCCTGAGGGCCCTGCAGAGCCCTGCAGGGACAGACACATCTTTGGGGCACTGTGTTCTGGTTTTGTTTTTTTTTTTTGTTAAAAATCCTTGAGTTGCTTTCCTATCATTTTGCCCCTGTTTTGTCCCTTTTTTTCCCCCTTTCCCGGGCCTGCCAGCCCTGGCACTCGTTCTGGAGGTAAGGAAGAGCCCTGTGCATAGCAATGAGATTGATTGACCCTGCTGACCCCAGCCAGGCCCAGGGCTCCCTCCAGGGCACCCAGGTCACCGGCTGCTGACCAGCACTGGTTGCCACGGTGACACCAGTGGTCCCCAGGGAAGGATGGGGGGCTCTGGGATGCAGGGGGCTGCTGGGGCAGGTCAGAGTGTCAAGGCTGCTGCATTAGTGGGGTGCTGCTAATTTGGGGAGGGTGAGGGATAAATTCCCAGTCCAGGTGGGACCCAAGGGGCAGGTCCCTTCCAAGGGGTGCCAGGGGCTGCCAGATCACCCGTGAGGGTCGGTGTGGTTTCTCTGGGGAAACTGAGGCATAGAGGGACGCCTGGGTGGCACAGCAGGACTCCAGGAGTGATGGGAGCTGCTGGGGAGGGGGAAGAAGGGCTGGGGAGAGGGGAGGGCAGGCAGGGGGTATGGGGAGGGGGAAAAGCAGGGCGAGCTCAAGGGAGGAGGTTTGGGTGGGAGGGCGGGACGAAAGGTGGAGGCGAGCAGGGCAGGATGGGGGTTGCAGGGTGCAGGGGTGCAGTGTGAGGGGCTGTGGGATGCAGAGTGAGGAGCGGTGGGGTGCGGGGTTGCAGGATGTAGGGTGCAAGGGGGAAAGATGGGATGGAGGGGAGAAGTGTGAGGGGTTGTGGGGGGCAGGGCCTAGGGAAGTGAGAGGGTTGCAGGGGTGCACGGTGAGAGGTGCACGGTGAGGGATGCGAGGTGAGAGGGCAGGATGCGGGTCTCGCCAGAGGACCCCAATTCCTGGGTTCCGCTGCCCTCTAGCGGGCGGGCCCTGCCCCTCCCGGCTGCGCTGTCCCCGCGCTGTCCCCGCACTGTCTCCATTCCTGGGGGTCCCGGAGTCGCCTCCCCCCTGTCCCCACGACCCCGCGTGGGACCACGGCCTTCCCCCGGGGGGACACGTCGGGGACTGGTCCCCGGGGTGAAGGGCATGGGGGGAGCTACGAGGGGGTCTGGGGTTAAAGCCACCCACCCCGGCCTTGGGGGACCCCCGTTCGAAGCCCGCGTCCCACCGCCGGGGTTCCCTGTGTCCCCCGGTCCTCCCGCGCCCCCCGGGACCCCCCGACCCCCGGAGCCGCGGCCCTGCAGTGGCCCCGGAGACCGCCAGGTGGCGCCAAGAGCACGACCCGAACTCAGCGGGACCAGCCCCGACCGCGTCCTGTCCGTGTGTCCGTCCTGTGTCCGTCCCTGTGTCCGTCCGTGTGTCCGTCCTGTGTCCGTCCCTGTGTCCATCCCTGTGTCCGTCCGTGTGTCCGTCCCTGTGTCCGTCCCTGTGTCTGTCCCTGTGTCTGTCCCTGTGTCTGCCGCTGTGTCTGTTCCTGTGTCTGTCACTGTGTCCATCCCTGTGTCTGTCCCTGTGTCTGTTCTTGTGTCCCTTTGTCCTGGTCCCGTCCCCGTTCTGTAACCAGAACTAACTCTAGCTTCTCCTGTGTCCCTGTCCCAGCCCTGCTCTTGTGCCTCCCTTGTCACCATCCCTGCCCCAGCCCTGTCCCCGACCCCGGCTCTGTCCCTGTGCCCTGTCCTGTCCCCGTCCCTGTCTTCAGCCCCTGTCCGTGTCCCCAGCCCTGTTCGTGTCCCCAGCCCCTGCCCTGTCTTTGTCCCTGTGCCCGGCCCATCCCCTGTCCCTGTCCCCAGCCCATCCCCTGTCCCTGTGCCCGGCCCATCCCCTGTCCCTGTCCCCAGCCCATCCCCTGTCCCTGTGCCCGGCCCATCCCTGTCCCTGTCCCCAGCCCATCCCCTGTCCCTGTGCCCGGCCCATCCCCTGTCCCTGTCCCCAGCCCATCCCCTGTCCCCAGCTCCTTCCGTGCCCACCGTGCCGGGCTCAGCGTTCCGCAGGGGGGGTCACAGCCCAGCGGTTCTCGCACCCCTCCTCGGTGGCCCCGGCCGGGCTGGGTCTCGCTGGGCAGCCTGGCCTGGGTCCCCCGGCTCACCCGACGGTCGGGACACGCGGCCGCACCTCGGGCTTCGGCCGCGGACGGGAAACTCTGGGTTCTGCTTCTACCCCTCTGGCGTGGGTGGGACATGGGAAAGGAGAGGAGACCAACCCCCGCCACATCTGGGCTGGTGTCAGGGCACATCTGGGGACCTGCTGGGGTTCAGCGGGATCCCGGCAGCCAGGATGGGCCCCTAAACACCAGCCCGGGACAGCGACAGAGGGGAAGCTAGAGCAGGGCACGGCACGCCGTAGAGAGGCAGGAGAGGGCTCAGCATCCCCCCCATCCCCTGGAGCCTTCCTGTTCCCATCAGATATTTCGGGAAGTGACCTCTCCACATCCCGCCTGGTGCCAGCGGGAGCTGGGGTGCGCGGGGCTGGCGAACGAGAGAGGCAAAGCTCCCCCGCTCCTGCCCGGAGAGCTGCGGTTGGAGCCGTGGAGTGGAAGTAACAGGCGGTGACACCGCTGCCCAAAAACCGCCACCAGAACAATGGGCGAGAGCGCGGAGGACGCAGGCGGCCACGCCGCCCCCAACGCTCGCCAAGGAGCCGGGGACATCCTGGGGACACCCTGCACGGGCACCTGGCCTGGGCATCCCGCCCCAGAGACACCTTCCATGGGGCTGGGTGGCCCAAAGGGGCGGCGGAGGCATCGTGAGGAAAGACTGGAATTCCCGAGGGTGGCGCTGGGGCCATCGCACCAGGCACTCGCCCGGGGCACCCGCCCAGCCCGGGGCTGAGCCGCCTCCGGCCCCAGCGGGGACAAAGTGAGCGAACAGAAAATGGCAGCAGAGACAACGGAGGAGCGAGGCTGCTTTGCCTTTAAAATAATGCAGCAAAATTAGCAGCTCTGCAATCATTAATATGCAAAAATGCAAATGAGGAGGTAATTAAGCTGCAGTCCTCCGGAGGATATTTCCATCATAATGAATTCTATTGTCAGGCAAAGAGCAGCCAGGCAGATTTATGGTGCTTACATGAATAAAAAATATAAGTATCCAAGTGGTGTCCTTGCTGCCGGCTGCTGTCCCCTGCCCCAGCCGAGGAGGGCACAGTGCACTGAGGGGGTCTCCATCTCTTGTGCCATCCCGACTGGCACTGCCCATCGCCGAGGCAAGCAGCAGCTGAGGACTTGGGTACCTGCAACAGGGCAGGGAAAAACAACTCCTTCCTTCCCTTCTCTCCGTGCCACAGCCCCCGGCACACCCCCTATGAGACCTGTGCCGGGGCCACGCTGGTTCCCCGGGGCTCGCAGAGGGACTGGGGGAACCCAAGCCAGGAGGAGACTCTTCCCTGCAGGATCCAAATGCTGCGGAGCTCTCCCAGTGACACCCTGGGCTGGCCAGTGGCATGGCTCTGCAAGGCCCCGGGGTCTGAACACATCAGGATCCTCTCGTCCTGCTCCTGTGAGAGCTGGAACATCACCCGGTTCACTCCTCTTTTCCCTTCCATGAGTGCGCAGGACCCGGCCAAGGCTGGCACTGGGGAACACAGAGACACAGGGACACCGGGAAGGTGGGGACTCCAAGGTGGGGTGGGTGTGACCCATGGGGACCCGCAGGATTTTGGTCAGACTGACCTCCGAGGCACACAGGTGATGCCCCAGCGCAGAGCCACCTGTGCTTGGCCGTGGGGTCCGTGTCCATCTGTGGGGTCAGCGCCCTCCCTCGAGCGGCCCTGGGTGTCCCTGGACAGCCCCCAAACCTGGCGGGCGAGGGCTGGGGCTCAGCCTTCCCCTTTCATTCCCGCCAGAGGCGTCCGCCACGGAAAACAAACCGAAACCCACCCAAAACGAAATAGTTGGCCGCGTGCCACCCTGCAGCTGCCGGCTCCGGCTCAGCCTGGCATTTTTCAAATGTCAAGGCAAAAGGCTGCGGGGCCGCCCGGCTCGGGGGGCTCGGCACCGGCGGGGGGCTGGGGACAGGAGGGGGACGGGAAGGGGTGTGGGAGAGGGGGAAGGGACACCCGCCACCCTTGCAGCTGTCGTTGTCACCCCCGAAGTGAGGTGTGGGCTGGGGGAGGCGCAGGGAGCTGGGCTGGATGCGAGGGAAGCGGCTCCATCTTAGCGTCGATGCGGCCGAGGCGAGAGAAGATGATTAAAGAAAAAAGGGAATAAAAGCAGGAAAGGAAACAGGCAAACGGCAACAGCTGCTCCTGGGGATGCAGGGCTCCTTTTTTGCTTTCAAAGCCACAGAAGTTGTTGCTCTCAGGCTCCCATGGTCCCCCTGCCCCATGCTGTGGTGGCGAGGGTGTCCAGGCAGCTGTGGCCGGGGGCTGGAGCCTCGCTGGCTCTCTGAGGATCCAGGGAGCCGGAGCGGAGCACATCTCCATCCCGGGCATCCCTTTGGCTCGCTCACAGGGATCCCTCCGTGCCCTGCACAACGCGCGGTTCGGGGCTGGCAGAGGGCACGGGGCGGGTGGGATCAGGACAATCCTCACGCTCGGCACAGCCGGGAGCCCCTGCCCAGGGTGGCTGAGGCAGCAGGCACAGCCCCCCGGGCCCCGTGCCCCCCGGCCCCCGTGCACCCCAGCCGTGATCCCCCTCTCCCCGCAGCCAGGCGCACCTGCGGAGCCGCAATCCCGCAGCCCCCGCTGGAGCCGGGGCACGGGGGCTGGCGGGGGGCAGGACCGGGCGAACCTCGGTTCCTCCTCCCCGTGCTCGCCCTCTCGATGTCGAGCACGGGAAAATCGCTGCCTTTTCCCGAGGGAAGCTCAAAGTCATGCGGGCTGCTCCATCGCTGGGCGGGTGGGCACCTCGGGAGTGCCTGTGCAGGTGGGAGCTGTGGCTGGTCTGGGGGCACCTGCGCAGGTGGGTGACAGCTCCACCGAGGAGCATCGGGGCTGTGGGACCAGAGTGGGCACTGCCACCCCCGGGTGTCCCCTCCCCAGCACCCTCCTGAGCCCCATTAGGGTCAGTGGGTGCCAGCACGGCTCTGGGGGTGCTTTAGGAATTTAAGGACGACTCATGGTCCCCTCCTTGCTGTGTCCCAGCCCCACATCTGAGGAGTCGCAGCCCCTGATGTGGTCGAGGGTCCCGAGTCAGCTTTCAGCGTCCCTGTGCCCCAGGTGGGCTGGGAAGGAGTTCGTGGATTACAGGTGAACAAAAGGGATTTGTGGCGACGATGGGCAATAAATTGGTATCAAACCAGCTCTTGAGGAGCCCAGAGACAGAGAGGGCAGAGGGCAGAGCTGTCCCATTTATCTCCCCCAGGAGCTTAGGGGTCTGCAGGGTCCCGACCCATTGTCCCAAATCTGCCAAATCCATGACCCGGTGTATTCGAGGGGTGGGTGCTGTGCAGACCGAGAGAGAGGGACACCCTCATGCCACCACTCCAGAAGGACCCCTGGGGGCATCAGAGCGTTTTCTCCAGTCATGGACCCCACACAGCCCTGCAAAGGGTCGTGTCCCCAGCCCGCTGGCCCTTCCCTGCCTTCCTGGAGACACAAGAGATGTTCAGCACTGTGGGGGACTCTGGAAGGAGCTGGCTGGGACAGGGGCACTCGTGTTTACATTGGGTGCCTCGAAACCCCCTCCAGCATCCCGGCCACCCTCCCCCTCGGCAGCAGCTCCTCTTGAGGTTTGAGGTGACATCCTGCCTTCTGCATGTTGCTGTCACCCTGCCCCGGGGGGGCCAGGAACCGCAGATGCAGTGGAGGCAGGGCTGGGGGTGCAGGTCCCCCTGTCCAGCTCCAGCTGCACCCTCAAAAATGTCAATTATCCAGAGCCAGGACTCCCCACCCTCCGTGCATGGCTTGGGGGGGGGGGGGGGGGCGGTTCATCGTGGCATGAAGGGCTCACAGATTCCTTTCCTGAGCACCCCATCCCTGTCTCCTGACACTGTTTTGGGGAAAGCTATGCTGGTATTTGGATTTATAAACTACCAGGCAAGGAGAACTGCAAAGTCTGAATCCCAGAGATGTCCTGCTGAGGACAGGTTGGAGCAGCTGAAGCCTTTTACATCAGAGCTTTATCCTGGAATTGTGTGTAGGGACAGGGTCAGGGATGAACACCAGGCTCTGCCCCACAGCACAGCACCCACAAGGCCTGGGCATCTGCAGAGCTACAGCACAACCAAAATCCAGAAAAATGGGGAGAAAAAAAAGGACAGTGCCAGGCAGCTCAGCCTCTGCTTCCTGGGATGTTGGGGGATGAAGGGGGGGTATGGGGACAGGGGCTGGAGGAGGAATTTGCGTATTGGGAGCAGTCCCTGTTCTCCTGTACGGAGCAGATTCTCCCCCCATGTGTCTGTGAGGAGCTCATGGGGCTGTGCCTGAGGGAGCTGGGGGTCCCACAGGGGTGATTTGGGTGCCTTGGCAGGGATGATTTGGGTGTCCTGGCAGGGGTGTTGTGTGTGTCCCCCGGGTGCTGTGGGTACCCTGGCAGGGATGATTTGGGTGTCCTGGCAGGGATGATTTGGGTGTCCTGGCAGGGGTGTTGTGGGTGTCCCACGGGTGCTGTGGGTGCCCTGGCAGGCAGGAGCGGGGAAGCCGAGGCACTTGTCACTAGTCTCGCTGCAGCACAGCTCGATGCAGAGATAAGATAAGGTGTCTGAGGCTGCCAAGGTAAACTGAGGTCATTGCAAAACGCATCAGGTGAACACGTCCCTGCAGCCCCAGGTTACGCACACAGAACCTCAGACTGGTTTGGGCTGGAAGGGACCTTAAAGCCCATCTTGTCCCACCCCCTGCCACGAGCAGTGACACCTTTGACTATCCCAAATTGCTCCAAGACCTGTCCAACCCCTCCAACACTTGCAGGGATGGAGCAGCCACAGCTTCTCTGAGCACTCTGTGTACCTCTGGGCAACATCCATGTGTCTATTTTCATTTTAGGCAGATTTTTGTCCCTTCACTCTTTTCCCGGTGTGATAAACTGGCACCTTTTCCTACAGTACCAAATGCTGAGCAGAGCTGATGGCAGGGCCAGGGGGTTCCAAGCTGCTTTTTGCCTGGTTTTGCTCAAAATCTGAACAAGATGCTCTGTGGGAGAGGGGCAGCTCTGGGGCAGGCAGGATTTTTGTATTTCACAGTTTTGGTGAGGGGTTGAGGACTTTCCTTGGGGCTGGTCAGGGCAGCTCCCAGTTCCTCCATGCTCCAGCCAGTGGCGCCCCTGGCACCTCCTGGGGCTGGCAGGGCTGGCAGATCTGTCCCCAGCAGCTTCTGGGCATTCTCCAGTGCTGCCAGCCGTGTAAGCTTTGGAAGCAGCTCCAAAGCCAGTCCAGGAATGGCAGTGCTGGGTCTCAGACTGTGGGCAGCCACAGTCACCTTTCTGCCCCTGACTCTCTCATCTCCAAATGTAATTTTTTCTTCCTAAAACTCCTGATTTTAAATAAAACTGTCATGAAACCCTCTGCGTCCTTGAGCTGGAGCTTTTGGGAGACCTCAAAAGAGGAGAAAATTCCTGGGTGTCAAAACTCTTGGGCTGAAGGAGAGTAGGGTGCCCAGCCAGGGGCTGCCTGTGGGAACGAGAGGCACATCCAGGCTTGAATAAAGGTAAAAGCCCCTTTGACAGCCCGAGGCTTCCTCTCCCCCTCGGAGGATGCTCCCACAGCCCCCCCGGATGTGGGTTTGCAGGGAGCAGGGTGGGGAGGGGCTGCAGGGGGTGGGGGAGGCATCGCAGTCGGATCCGAACGGGAGCCTGACAGATGGGGCTGCCCTACATTTCACGAGTGGCTGCCGTTAATCTGCTTCCTGCACCCTCCCCCAGCCCACCTCCCGCAGCTCGGGGCTCCCCATGCCAGGGTGGGGGGTGGCAGGGCCCTGTGGGGACACAGGCTGAGGGTCCAGGGACAGTGGGGCCATCAGGTGTCCCCAGCCTTTGGCAGGGCTGCTGGGAGCCCCCCAGCCCACGGCCAGGGTCACAACACCCTCCTGGATTCTCAACATCGCCTGTCCCTCGGGCACAGCCCAAAGGCCAGCCCTGGGGTGCTCATGTCCCCTCTTGAGCCCCCCACTACAAACTCCTGCCCACAGCTGGGGGAGAGGGCTTGTGCTGCTGTGTCCTTCCACATGCCCAGGGCTGAGTATCTCTTCAGCCTCCTCCTCTTCCTCCTTCAGTGTCCCTTAACCCACCTTTGGATTTCATCACGTGACCCCTCTGTGACCCCCTCTGTGACCCCCTCTTCCACAAAACCTGAGTTTTGTGGAGTGTAGGGGAGGAGCAGCACCCTGCAAAATGCCAGGGAGGGGACCCGACCGCTTCAGCCACAGGACAGGCACCCATTGCCCTGCGCCAGTGCCCTGGCAGCAGCCTCCTTCCCTGCCCTGGGGATAGGGCACAGCTGGGGGAGGCTGCTCTGCTCCCCTTGGCCACCCCAGCTCAGCCCTACCAGGAGTTCCTGCTGCTCCTTTCTCTCTGCCGCTCCTGGGGTGCCGGTCTCTAATTTTACCAGGACTGGGGAGGTTGGTTCCCCCTATGCAACATCTCAGCCTGGGGAAGTGAGAGAGAAGCAGTGCCATGGTGGGAGGACACGGCAGCTGCAGCTGTGGTGAGGATGGGCAAGGGCTGGGACATCCACAGCAACCCCGTGCCCAGCCCTTTCCAGAAGAGAGGGCTGGATTTGGGGCTGTCCTACAGCTGCAGCCACCAGCATCCTCTAGGATAAGGTGCTGTGGGGTTGTGTCCCCAGTAGAAGCACGCCCAGCCCTGAGCCCCTTGCTGGGGAGATGAGGCATAAATTTGGGTCACTCAGGGGTCACATGGGGGAGTTTCCACCACCAAAGGTTCTTCCTCCCCGAGGGTGCTGGCACTGCCCAGGCTTCCCAGGGAATGGTCCCGGCCCCGAGGCTGCCAGAGCTGCAGGAGCCTTTGGACAGCGTTGCCAGGGATGGGCAGGGGGGATTGTTGGGGTGCTGGGCAGGGCCTAGATTTGGACACAATGGGTTCCTTCTAACTCAGGATATTCCAGGATTCCATCCATGTCACAAAAAATGGGACAAGGATGTGGTGCAGCATGGAACAGGACAGAGCCAGGGTGGATGTTCTCAATGCCAGCAGGGCTGGGTCCAGCCCTGGGAAGGCAGATGGGGCAGGCCCACACCACCCCGGGGCTGAGACCACGAGAAAGGAGGATGGAAAATTTGGCTGAGATGGAAAGCTGGGCTCCTCTTACCTAGCTGAGCCCTCTCCTGCTGCAGGCCACTAGGATCTGGCCAGCCTCTCCCATGGACTGGGGACAGAGCCTGGGCAGGGACTCACCTCCCTGTGTGGTTTCTATTACTCCTCAAATGAAGCTGGAACTTTGACGTTAGATCGTGAAACCCACGAAGGGAAGAAATCTGAGGAGGGAGGGGAAATCCCCCTTTGGGTCCCAAAGAGGCACCACAGTGTCCTCTCCTTCCCCCTGAGGCAAGGGCACAAAGGTCACCCTGGCCCTGGTATCCCAGTGCTTGGATCAGCTCCACTTCAGGGCCTATTTGCAGACTGAAACTTCCTGATCCTCTCCCATGGGAATGATGGATTCACTGAGCTGTTTAGCTTGAAGAACAAGGAAAAGTGCCCCAGGAATGGCACATTCACATCCCAATGACATCCAAAACTCCAACTCAGCCAGGTGAAAACTTTCCATCTCCTCCTGTGCCTTCCTCACTGCAGGGCACCCACCCCTCTTTTGGGACTTGTCCAGCTGCTGTCCTAAGTGCTGTCCCCTTCCTTGTCCGTGGGCAATATTTACCCTCAGGTTTGACAGCTGCCCTGTGAAGGTGCTGGATGCTCCATTTGGCATCTTGGACAGCCTCTGTGGGCAAGGCTCCTGTCCCTGTCCCCTGCTGTGTGTCTAACTCCCATGACAACTGTCTCCTTTCCTCCAGCTCTCACCTTCCTTCTCCCTCATTCCCACCTCTCTTCCTCTGCCCTATACCCTTTCCAGAGCCTCCTGCCTGTGCCCCTGCCCAGACCAGGCTCCCTCAGCAGGTTCTCCCACCCTTTTCTAAGTTTCTCACACCTCGAGCTGCCTCAGCCAACCTTCCCCCCATGCCCTGGAGGGGGGACACGGTCCCTCCGGGCTCCCTAGGGCACCCCTGGAGATCCCCTGGGCTCAGGGGTGGGGCCGAGATGGTTTCTGGGGGCGAGGGAGCCTTTTCTTTCCATTCAGAGGAGATTCCCCCACCCCATGAACACGCACTGAGGGTTTCCTGCCCGTGGGCGGATTCTATCTTGGGCTGCAGCCGCGCCGGGGTCCCCACCTGGGGCCGGGGATGCCGCGTTTCCTCCTCCTCCACACCATTCCCAGGGCGCTCACATCACCCCAGCTCTTTTTTTTTTTTTTGTCGATTTTAAAGCCGTTTCCAAGCCCCTCCAGGCAGGTTTGAACTCCCCAAGCAGATCCCCAAGGATCCCCAGGCTCTGCTGTGCCTGTGTGGGATGATACCCCACTGCTCAGGGAATACACAGCAGAAAGACCTGCTCCTCACCTGGATCACCCAGGGTGGGATTTGTGTACAACCAGATCACCTGAACATGACAATTTGGGGAATTGGAATGTGGTCACTTTCTCTGAGCCCTGTGAGCATCCTCAGCGCTGGGGTGCATTCCCCAGAGGTCCCATCAGCAGCCTGCAGATAAAGGGAGTAGGGATGGTTATGGTGGCTGTGAGGAGAGTGAGCAGCACCGTGGTGGCCATGGGAGGTGGCCATGGTAGGTGGCCAGAGTGCTTTTGTCACCAAGGCACCCTGGCAGCGCTGCGATGAGCACTTTTGCGTTTTTCAACGCTCTGAACAAAACATGGCGTTTGCACTCAGAATTCCCCCAAGAACTTTCCAGCGAGCTGTCCCGAGGCTCTCTGACGTGGGGCTGAGGAGTTTCCATGCCAGCTGTGCCTGGGCTAGGGGCTGGGTCCCTCCTATGGGTCCCAAGTGCTGATTCCAGGCCTGTCTCCCCAGAGCCACCCCCAGGGCCCAGGTTGTGTCCCCTCCATGCCTCGGCTGCTCTGCAGGGATGTGGCCCTGCCTGGCAGGTGCCTGTGGATGCTCAGGGTCCATCCCACAGTGTCCCCAGCTGCAAATGGGGCTGGGGGCTGAGCAAAGCCCCCGGTAGGTTCTGGAGGAGCAGCCGGGCAGTTCACAGCAGGGCTGCCCCGTGCCCAGCCCCAGGCCCTGGGGGCACAGGGGGCCCTGGGGGCACAGGGGGCCCTGGGGACACACGTGGCCCAGGCCATGGGCAGCCACCAGTCCCACTCAGCCAGGAGCAGAGCCCGATGGAGGGGGGTGTCCTGCCCGGACCCCTGGGGTGGTGGCAGTGGGGGAGCAGAGCCATTGTCCCTGCTCTGTGCTGTGCCCAAAGGAAGAGAGGAAGAAGAGGGTCCTCGATGCCTCCTGGCAGAGAGGACAAGGAGGATGAGAATGCTCTCGGCATCGCTTCTTATCCCCACAGCTGGAAGAAAAGGAGCAAAATAGGTTGGAGAAAAAGATCCATCCCTGTCACCAGTGTCCCTCAGATGCCCTGTGGGGCAGCCCCAGCAGGCAGGGATGAGCTGGATCTGCCGTGTGTCTCCAGGTGTCCCACGGGGGATAGCGACTGTCACAACTCAGCGGGCAGGGTCGGAACAGGTGGGGGCTGCTGGTGCCAAACGGCTCCCGAAGGGCGGATGGCGAAGCCAAGGATGCTCCTGGGGAGCTGCTGTGGCACGTGCTCCCCTTTGGTGCAGACAGTGTCTCCGGGAGGCTGAGGGTGTCCCAGCTCTGCAGGCCAGGATGGAGGGGTCACCCTCGGAGGGGACGGGACAGTGTGGCCAAAGCACCAAGGCAAGCCCAAAAGTCGCCCCCGCTGGGAGCCCATCCCGGGGGCTGCTCCCCACCACAGGGGCAGGGAGGGAGCTGGGGACAAAGTCGCTGTAATGTATGTAATGTGAGAGATGGGCGGGCTTTAAAAAGAGAAGGAAGGAAGGGGAAAAAAAAATAGTATTGAGGCCTTTCTTCTCTCTCGCTGTTGTTGTTGTTGTCCATAAATAATAATTAAACCACCATTTCCAGCCCAGGCCACTTGTTTTAAATTTCCTGGCTAAAGTGATGTAACAGCTGTGCGTGATGCAACGCCATGTGGAATGCATCATCCAGGAAACCAAAAACAAAATTGCCTTTCTGGCCAAGCACTCAGCACAGCTCCTGCCCCCAGCCCCCAGTGAGGGGGGCTCGCAGCCCCCATGTCTGGGCTGGACACCCTGATGTCCCCGTGGGACCCAGCCCTGGGTGCAGGGGGACAGCAAGGGGGGGACACATGGGGGAAGCAGCTCCTGCTCCATGCCTGATGAGCTCCAGGTCAGTTTTAATTAAAAACTTTACAGATCAAGAACTGGCATTTTGCTGAGGACAAACCAATCTGCACAAGCCTGACATGTACCCCGAAGCAGAGGGGAGGGTCTGCTGGGCTTGCCCTGGCAGCCTGTCCCATCTCCTCCCACTTTTCCCCCCAGTTATGCCCTGGGAACTCTCTGCAATGGCATGGGGACCCAAAAGCTGCTGGTGGCTTCAGTGCCACCACCGTGACCCCCTACCACTGCTGAAGGTATCTGGGGGCTCCCTGGCTCAAGCCCCTCCACCTGGAAGGGTTTAACTCTCCCTTGGCTTCCCACTGCTACAGGGAAGAATAAACTCTGCAGGATCCCCTTGCCCATCCCTCTGTCCCATCCACCTGTGCCCAGGGCCAGTGACCTGCCTTTGAAATGGGGCTGGCCAGAAAGGACAGAGAAAGGGAAGGAAAAGAAGAGAAAGGGAAAGGGAAAGAGAAAAGGAGAGAGAAAAAAAAAAAAAAAAAACCAAACAAAAAGAAAATCAAAAACCAACCCAAGGTTGTAGTGAGAAATCAGAAGTCAGAGCTGAGGCATTTCGGCAGCCGGGGCTGGAATGTCTGACTCACACTGTGACTAAATGCAAATATGAACTCAAACCTGCTCCTTAAAGTCCTCGGGATCCAGCGAGGAGCCCTCCCGGAGCTCCCACCGGCCCCTCGCCAGTGGCCCAGCCCAGCCAGACGCGGACCATTCTCAGTGGCTCCAGGATGGGCATCTGCAGCGAGCAGCCCCACACATCCTGCTTTGGTTCACCCCTGGAGCAGGGATGAGGGAGCCTGGGGGCAGGATGGGGTCACCAGATCCCGGCTCTGGGTGGGATACACTTGCCTGCTGTGTCCCCTGCTGTCCCCACAATGAGGGGACCTCCTTGGGCTGGCCTGGTGTTTAGGGCAGGGGGCTCCATGCAGCCCCCAGCCTCGTTGGGTGGTCCTGGCCCATCCATCTCCTCTGGACCAGGCATCTGGCTGTGAGTGGCTGTCACAGTGTGCCCAGTCACCAACAGAAGGAAAAAGGGTCTGGGTCCCTGGAGGGGGAATCCCAGGGTGGAAACCCAGACCATCTCAAAGGAAATTCCAGGGAAATGGGGACTTTTCTCCAGAATAGATATAATTTTTTCTAAAGCCTATTTTGTTGCCTGGCAATGACTTGTACTTTATTAATTTCCAGTTTTGTAAGAGGGGGTGGGAGGCTCTGTGTGTCCCACAGCTCCCACTGGAGACGGAGCCTCCCCCACCCATTTCCACTGTGCTGGACCAGCCCAGCACTCCCAAGCTCTCCTGGCCAAGGACTGTAGCAAGCCTTCCCCAGACCCTCATGAACCACTGGAATGTGCCCTGGGGACATTGACAGGCCAAGGTAGGGGTGTCAGAGGCAGAACAACCCGCCCCAAAGCTGCCTTTGAACAATGCATTCTTCCATCCATCCATCCATCCATCCATCCATCCATCCATCCTATCCATCCATCCATCCTTTCTTCAGGTCTCAGCCTTTCCTTCTGCACCAGCAGCTCCGAAGACACAAATGGGACCTGCAACTCTTTAGTGATCTCAGTGACCTTGACTGGTCCCTGATGTCATCACACAGAGGGGAAACTGAGGCACAGAGACCAGGGACAGAGACACAAGCCCAGCCAGAGGAACTGCTTCTCTTCCAGGGGAGATCACAGAATCATTGATGGTTTGGATTGGGAGGAACCTTAAAGCCCATCAAGTTTCACCCCTTGATGTGGGCAAGGACATTTTCCACTATCCCAGGGTGCTCCAAGCCCTATCCAGCCTGGTCTAGAACACTTCCAGGATCCAGGGGCAGCCACAGCTGCTCTGGGCAGCAGAGCTGTGGATGACATCATAAAGGATTACCTGCCTGTGAGGGAAGTTCTCCATGCCCTCCTTTGGACAGTACTTCCTTTGGAGCCTCCACAACACTTTTCTCCCCTGGCATCAGCAGTTCTGAGCACTGCAAGAGTCACTGTGAAACTGCTTCATTTCAGCCACTTGGACACAACCTCAGCATTATTTTCTTATTTATCAGTTGTGCATTATCAGCACAACCAGCTGTGAAGATGGTGAAAACTGCTACCCCCATTCCAAAAGTCCAGGGGATGGAAACAATGAGAACTCAAGATGTTCTTGGGGTTCTTGGGAGAATCTTGAGGGTTCTTGGGGTTGCCCTGTGCAGGGCCAGAAGCTGGACTCTGATGATCCTTGTGGGTCCTTTCCCACCCAGGAGGTCCCAGGATTCTGTGCTTCTGTGCTGCCCATGCTGTGTTTTACGTCCCTACCCCACCTCACGATGTACCTCACCTCAGGAGATGTTGAGGTTGCCTCTGAGCCTGAGGCTCCAGCACTTCTCCAGTGGAGAATGTCTCCAGAGCCCCTCTGGTGTCACCTCTGGGTGGACATCTCTCTACAGCCTCCCCGTGGTACCTCTTTGTGCATCCCCTCATCCCCTCGGCTTCCTCCTGCCCTACCAAAATAGCCCAAAATGGGAAACTGGGGGGGCCATGCTGTGAACTGGAAGGGGGAACTTCTCAGCTTCAAGAAAAAACCCAACGATGTCAGAGGAGTTTTAAGCCTTCCTGGTTCCCTATGAGCAGGCCTGGGGACACACTTTTTGCCATGATGCTGCCACCCACCAGGAAGGGGGCATTATTAATTATAGGCTAATTAATTACAGGCTGTGGAGAGGGTGGAGAGGGTGGAGAGAAGCCACAGAGGTTCAACAAGGGCAAGGGTCCTGCACCCAGGGAGGAACAAGCCCAAGTGCCAGCACAGGCTGGGGGTGACCCACAGGAGAGCAGCTCTGCAGAGAAGGACCTGGGGGTCCTGGTGGGTGAGAAGCTGCCCCTGAGCCAGCAGATTGTCCTGGAGCCAGGGGGGACAATGGGACCCTGGGGACATCGGGAAGAGTGTGGGCAGCAGGGCAGGGAATGATCGTGCCCCTCTACTCGGCCATGTGAGGCACAGCTGGGTGCTGTGTCCAGGTCTGGGACAAGAAGGACAAGGAGCTACTGGAGAGGGCCCAGCAGAGGCCCCAAAGATGATCTGGGGTCTGGAGCATCTCTGATGAGGAGAGACGGTGGGAGCTGGGCTTGGCTAATCCAGAGAAGACTGAGGGGCTCACACCAATCCACACAAGTATCTCCAAGGGGTGTCAGAGGATGGTGCCAAACTCTGTTCTGCTGCCCAGCAACAGGACAAGGAGCAGTGGCCATAAACTAAACAACCAGAAGTACCACCTCAACATGAGGAAGAACTTTCCATGAGGGTGGCAGAGCCCTGAAATAGGCTGCACAAAGAGGCTGTGGAGTCTCTGAGCAAGAGAGGGTTAATCCCAAACCCACCTGAATGTGTTCCTATGTCACCTCCTCTGGGTGACCCTGCCTTGGCAGGGAGTTGAACTAGATGATCTCCAGAGGTCACGTCCAACACCAACCATTCTGTGAAATGCAAATTCTATTTTCAACATAGATCAAGTGACCAAAGCACCTCAGAGCAGGAAAATCTCCTCACTGCTTTCATGCCACATTGTCCTGGCCATGGATGCTTGTGGGAAAACCAGCAAGGCTCATGTGAGATCCCATCCCATCCCATCCCATCCCATCCCATCGCTTTGCCAAGCCAGCAGCAGCATAAGAGTGAAGCTCAAAGGTTTAATTACAATTGTTGACATGGAAATTATGGCCACACATGCAAAATTAGAATATAATTGTGTTAGGGAAATGTTTCATCTTCTCCCTGTCATCCCCAGGAGTGGAAGGCAGAGGGGGAACAGCAGGAGAGGGATGATGTTGGCAGGAGGCCTCACAGTGGGGGGAGTTGCAGGGCTCAGGGTGCTGGGGGATAACCCCAGTCCCAAGGGCTGGGGACAGAGAAAATGCAGCAGAAGGTGGTGAATGGCTCATTTTTTGGGAGCAGCAGTGATGAGGCAACGCTCACCTTCCTTCGCCCAGAGCTGGAGAAGGGCTGGGGACAAGGGCTGGAGGGACAGGAGCCAGGGAATGGCTTGCACTGGCAGAGGGCAGGGCTGGCTGGGATATTGGACAGGAATTGTTGGCTGTGAGCGTGGTCAGGGTCTGGCCCAGGGTGCCCAGAGCAGCTGTGGCTGCCCCTGGATTCTTGGCAGTGCCCAAGGCCATGTTGGATATTGGGGATTGGGAGCAACCTGGGATGGTGGAAAATGTCCCTCCCCAGGGCATGAGCATGGAAGAAGATGAAGTTTAACATCCCTCCCCACCCAAATTGTTCCATGATTTTATGATTCCATGTGCCTTGGACCAGCAACTCGCTGTCAGCCCATACCCCCACCCTTGCTGAATTGGGGCAGGGGCCATCCTCACCCCTGGGATGATCAATCCCTGATGACAGGAGGCGACTTTGGTCAGTGACCCTATTTAAATACAGGCAATTCTTTCCACTAAAAAAAAAAAAAAAAAAAGAAAAGAAAATCAAAGCCAAATGGCCCAAAGCTGCAGGTGACGGCTGGCCCCAGATCTGGCTGCAGAGGGGTCAGGCACAGGGAAAGCCAAACCAGCTCTGCTGACCCACGAGCTTGGAGCTGCCTGGGCAGGGCAGGGCAGGAGCAACAGCTATTGCCAGGGAGAGCAGCCCAGCTCCTCCAAGGTCCCTGTGCTAGGATCCAGGGTGGATGCAGGGAGATGAGGTGAACACCTGCCCACACCTGCTGCAACCATATGTTTGTGCCTCTGCTCCTGCACCCCGTGAACCACTGTAACTGGGCAGAGCACCATCTCTGCACCTCCACACCCAATCCCAGCTCCACTAAAAACCCACTGGAGAAGAGGTGGGGGACGCTGCTCCCAGGACTCCAGGGAATGATGCACTCCCTCATCCCAGAGTGCCAGGCAGACACACATTCCACTGTCCCACTGGCACCTTTGATCCCAAGCACCTGCCAGCTGCTTCCAAGTGCCAGCACCGCCTGCAACGGCCAAGTGGGCAGGGAAATGGGTGGGAAGGTGTGGAGTTCTGTTGGTGACATGGAAAGTGGGATTAAAGCACTTGGTGACACAGAGCTGTGTGGTGGGGTCACATGCGGGAGAGAAGGGATAGGGAACCACAGGGAGCTAGATGGGCTGGAGAGGAGGGATTTTGCCAAAATCATGAAGTTCGACACCTTCAAGTTCAAGGCTCTGCACATGGATCAGGGCAATCCCAAGTAAAAGCACAGGCTGGAAAAAGATCAGATTAGGAGCAGCCTTGGGGAAAAGGACTTGGGGGTGTTGGTGGGTGAGAGGCTCAACCTGCCTTGGCCATGGGCACTGACCCCAGAAACCCACCCTGTGCTGGGCTGAGCCCCCAGCCTGGGCAGCAGGGGAGGGGGGGATTCTGCCCCTCTGCCCTGCTCAGCTGAGACCCCACCTGCAGAGCTGCCCCAGCCCTGGGCAACAACAGCAGCAGCACGTGGAGCTGCTGGAGCCAGTGCAGAGGAGGCCACGGAGCTGCTCCAAGGGCTGGAGCCCCTCTGCTCTGGGCACAGGCTGGCAGAGCTGGGGGTGCTCAGCTGAGAGGAGAAGGCTCCAGGGAGAGCTCAGAGCCCCTGGCAGGGCCTGAAGGGGCTCCAGGAGAGCTGGAGAGGGACTGGGGACAAGGGCTGGAGGGACAGGAGCCAGGGAATGGCTTGCACTGGCAGAGGGCAGGGCTGGCTGGGATCTTGGGCAGGAATTGTTGGCTGTGAGGGTGGTCAGGGTCTGTCCCAGGGTGCCCAGAGCAGCTGTGGCTGCCCCTGGATCCCTGGCAGTGTCCAAGGCCAGGCTGGACACTGGGGCTTGGAGCAGCCTGGGATGGTGGAAGGTGTCCCTGCCCATGGCAGGGATGGCGCTGGACGAAACTTTGAGGCCTCTCCCCATCCAACCCGCTCCGAGGCGACTCCAGGATGTCACACACGGATTCTCCGTCCCAGTCCCGCTGCACTGTAGGGCCCGTCCGGGACCGGGTCGCAGCTGCACAGGCCAGTCCCGGCCTCAGCGCTCCCGGATCACGCCACAGCGGGGCTGCCCCGGCCCCACCAGCCCCCAGGGCTGCGCTGTGCCGGGGGAACCGCCAGCCCAGCGCCGCGGAAGGTGTCCCCCGGGGCCCCCGAGGGAGCGTCGCGGAAGGGCCACGGCCGCCACGCAAGTCACGCCATGCCCCTCCGGAGACTAGCGATGGTCCCGGTGGGCGACGGCTGCGAGGCAGCAGCTGCCGGGCGGGGGCTCCGCGGCGGGACCCCCCGGTACCCCCGCCCTGCCCGCCCAGCCCCGCCGGGGGCCCCGCCGGGCGCGGGGGTAGCTGCGGGCGGCGACGGCAACCAGCGGCTCCCCCGGAGCCCCCCGCGCTCTCGGTGGGCGGGGACCGCGACAGTCCGCGCTCTGGTTGGCCAGATCACTTGCCAATCACAGCAGCGGAGCCTTTCCATTGGTCGACGCCCCTCTGCCTTATCAGTCCATCTCGCGGAGCTCCCATGTCGTCACCGTCGCTGCTCACTATGCCACCTGTCCCCCTCCGCTAGGAAATATAGTTCCCCGCCACGGCGTTGCCCCCGGCGCGCCGCCGCGCCCCCCTGCCGCCGCCCCCGGCGCGACCACGCGCGTGCCGGTGCCGCGGGGGCGCGCGGGGCGGCATCGCCCCCCCGTTCCCCTCCGCTTGTACGGGCGGCGGAGGGATACGGCGGGGGCGGGGCGTGCGGCCCCGAGTCGTGAGGGCGTACGGGGGGAGGAGGCGGCAAAGGCGGGCGCGGGGGGGGGGGGGGGGGGCTGTGGGGGGAGGCGCTGGCGCTGCCGCCGCCGCCGCCGCGGGGGGAACGATGCGGGGGCCGCGGGGCGAGCGGGCGGGACAGCGGCAGGAGGCGGAGCGGCGGCAGCAGCGGAGGCCCCGGCGGCGGCGGCGGCAGCAGCAGCAGCAGCGTTAGGGCCCGGCCCGGCCCGGCGCGGGGCGGGGCTGCGGGGCGGGCCGGGGCGCACGCGCCGCCCGGTGCGGGGCGATCGCGCCGCTTCGCTACATTGTATCCGCCGGCGGCGGAGAACAATAGGCGCCGCCGCCGCCCCCGCGCCTGGGCGCCGCGGCCGCCCCCGCCCCCGCCGCGACCCCCGACACCCTTCATGCGCTTCCCCTGCCCCGGGCGCGCCGGGCGTAGAACAGGTAAAAAAATAAAATCAAATGTTGAAATAATAAAATAATAATCAAGCCAACCCGGCCGCGCCGCCCTGGGGCTGCGCGGAGCAGGGGTCCCGGCGCTGCGGGGGTGCCGGAGCTCCGGGTGCCGGAGCTGTGGCGGGGCTCGGAGCGCTCGGGGTGCGGGCGCGGAGCGGCACGGGACGGGCTCGGCGCTATTGTCCCCTCGGCAAAGTTTGCCGGGGCCGGGGGAAGGGGGACGGCAGCGGCGGGGCGGGCTCGGGCTCGGGGGGCGTGCGGGCCACTGGGAGGGGGTGCGTGGGGAGGGGGGCCCGGTGCTCGGTCCTGATGCGAACTTCAGCCGAGCGCAGCCCGCCGGCCGCCCCCGCCCGCCGCAACCCCCCCGGGGGTCCCTGCGCCCCTTCCCGGCTCGGGGGCTGCAGCAGCCGCGGGACCCAACGCGGGGGCGGCTGCTTCGGCTTCGCCCCCCGGCAGGGAGGGGGCTCGTGGGGGCCGCTTCGCCCTCCTGCGCTCCCCGCTCTGGGCGGGGGCTGCCCGCCGGGAGCCCTCTCCCTCCGGTGCTGGGGTCGCGGGCCCGTCCCGGGGCAGCCGAGCCTTTGTCCGGGCTGCGGAGGGACCCCGGGGGTGCGGGGACGTCTGGGAAGGGGTCCCGGCCCAGCGCCGCGGGCTGCTTTGGGGGTCAGAAAGTGTGCGTGGAATAAATAAAAATAACTTACACACATCCCCCCCAGCCTGGCTTTGGGGAGCCCAAGGGTTTTGTTCACGTTGTCCCCGGGCGCCTCGGGGGTGCCGGGTTTGGGGAGCTGGGAAGGGATGTACCCTCCTCCCTTCCTCCTCCCACGGGTTCTCCGCGGTCTCCTGTCCCCCAGCCCCACTTGAGGCACCGGGGCAGAAGGTTGGGAAAGTGGCTTTAAAAATACTGACCAGATTCACCTTTGAAAAAGGCTTTTCAAAGAAAATGAAAATTAAAAAAAAAAAAAAAAAAAGAAGAAAGAAAATTCCCGGGCTGTTTTTTATAGTGGTGAATGCTTTTTACACGCTGAGCTGATTTCAGCTTCTTTTTATGAAACTTCATTGAAATGTAGTGGCTGAGCCTACAAACATTTTGGATCGTGTGGACTTTTTTTTCCCTTTTTTTTTTATCCTTACGATTAATGAGTTAAATTTATTGGCCAGCTGCCCTTTGTAACCATGAATGAGTTCCTAAAAAAAAAGGCCAAAAAAAAGGAATCTTTTATCTCATCCCAGGCCTCTCTTCCTCCCTCCCAAAGAAATATTTTTCTATCATAGCAAGCTGGCCAAAAAGATCAATCTCCCTTTTGAAAAAAAAATAATCTGTAAAATTAGGAAGAATAATATTTACCTATCTTGCAAGGTTGCCTGGAGGGCTTTATTTTTGCAAAAACATTCTGAAAACAAATTTTTTTTTTTGTTTCCAGTCTCTTTTGGAAGTGGAGAGGTTCATTTCTCACTGAGCACGGCCTGGCTGGGCATCCCCAAACACAGCCCCTGAAAAAGCAGCTGCAGGTGCTCGGCGACCCGAAGGAAAGAGCTGTAACATCAGACTTTTTTTTTTTTTTTTTCAGTTTTTTTATTTTTTTTTTTAAACAAAACTCGGCAAGGACAAGAGAGCCTCCTGCGGGGAGCAAGTGTGGGGGAAGGCGAGGGGGCGAGCCAAGCCAGACAAGCGCCTGAGTGATAACTTGCCTGAACCCTTTGATAAATGAGTTGACTCTTTTTTTTTATTCCCTTTTTTTTTTCCTTTTCCCCCCTTCATTCGCCACACGCCAGGAACAGAATTGGCCTGAACTAGTGGAATTGGCAGCAAAAAACTAACATACAAGTGTGTCTGGTCAATAGAAGGCTTGTTCCTGCCGCTGGGTGCTGTGTGAGGACTCCGACTGTGCTCTGGCCCCGGAGTTGGACGCTGCAGACGCGCTCAGGGTTTTTCTTTTCTCGCCCCTCCGCTCTGTCTTTTTAAAATATTCATCAATGGGGTGGGTAGTTTGCTGTAGTCATTAAAATATCTCTCTCCCCTCCCCCTCGCTTTCTCCAGGACTGCCACTGTTGAGTCTGTGGGAATATGAATCAGCAGCAGCAGAGAATGGCTGCAGTTGGGACAGACAAAGAGCTCAGTGACCTGCTGGACTTCAGTATGGTGAGCGAGCGCGGCTGGGGGGCTGCGCAGCCCCGGGCTGGGAGCTGCACAGGGGAGGAAATGTGAGCCTGTAAATTGGACATGATGGGTTTCAGATGTGCCGTGTTTGTGTGCGTGCACATGTGCTGCAACTTGTTTATTTTCAAGTTCAAGCAAAGCCTCTGCTCCTCCTCTCCTCCCCTCTTCCCCTCAAACCTATGTTGTTCTCTCGCAGGGAAGGCAGAGAGCTTTCTTTTCTGGATGGGAAATTTTGGGGGAATTAACAGAGTTGTGTGTTCTCTGTTTAAATGCTCACTGGGTGACTGTTTCTGCAGCCATGCAGAGATGTAACTTCAGTAGCTGATTAATCAAGCTTTTTTCCTCTCTCTAGATCCAGACTATTAAACTTTTGCTCCCACAGGTTATTTTGTCACAGTTTGAAACGTGTCCAAGCTTTCCAGCGCGTTATTTTTGCAGGAGTTGGACACTTGTGCTCCCCATGCTCTGCTCTTCTGTATCCTGGAAACCTTGAGCTGCATTTAGGAGCTGTTTATTTTCAAAGAAACAGGACCTAAGAGTTCCCCCTGAAGGGTGTGCACAGCTGGGAGGGAGGAGAAGTCCCTTTAGTCACAACAGAGTGGGGTCAGCCCCTGGCACATCCTGCTGTGGCACTGCCAGCAGTGCTGCCTCTCCTTGGCAGGTGACTCGTGGAGGGCAGAGCTGCTGTTCAAAGGCAAATAACTGTCTGTTGGGTTCCTCTGTTGTGTGCTGCACCCTCATGGCACTCGAAGCGTGTGTCTTGCTGTCGAGATAAGCAAATGTGCTGCAGAGATAGAAACAACAGCTCCAGGAGGGGGAATGGCCCTGAGAGTCACCCCAGCCTGGGTCACCCAGCCCACAGCCCTGCTGGGCTGATGTTCCTGCCCCTGGGGAGGGGGGGACAAAAAGTGTTGGCAGAGCTGGGGTCACCTGCTGTCCTGATGGCTGTGACACCTGTGGATGTGCTTTTCTGCATCCACACGCTGAGGTTCAGCCCTGGGAAATAAAGCCTTTTTCTACAGCTGGGGGTTGTACCTGTCCTGACAGGGTTCTGTTCTGTCTCTCAGCCCCCCCAAGAGCAATTCTCCTGCAGGAGAGACCCAGTTCTCCCAGTTTCATAGTTCTACTGGGAGGCTGGTTCTGTTAAATTGCTGGTAATGGGCTATTCTAGTAGAACCTCTTAAAGCAGGTGCAGGGACTGCAGTGATGGTATCCCTGTAAAACCAGGAATCTGTTCAGGGCTTCCTGTGGTTATTTATCCCCCTCAGAGATCTTGCAGGCTAGCAGGAGCCCTGGGGCTTTCCATCAACTGCACTTTGGGTCAGTAACCCAGAATCTGCTCCCTGACAGGGGCTGCAGCAGCTCCCTCTTCGCTTTTTCTCCTCCTTGGAAAAAAAAGTCAAATCCCATTCACCATTTAGAGCTTTAAAAAAAAAACCAAGACCTTCTTTTCCAATTTAACTAACCATCCTCATTTGCATGCCTAGAGCTGTATTCCCAGGAGGAGTCTTGATCTGGTCCCTCTGTACACAAATATTTCTGTCCTTGGAGGCTGAAAAAGGTTAAATTTGGGGTTGGATTCAATGCTCTTCCACTGGCGTAATTCTGGGAAGGACCAGAACTCATCCTGTGCTCCTCCAAGGCTGGTGTAGAGGTGCTGGGGGTAGCTGCTCACAGCATCAGGGCCTGCAAATGTCATTTGCCAGCAAATGACTGGAAGATGTTCCCTGCAGGATCTGTTGGCCGATGGGCTCCGGCGCAGCCTGGACCGCAGCCAGCTCTGTTTCACAAACCCTCATCTCTGCACACCCTTCTCCTCACTTTGCATAAAGGGAATATTAACACCTCTCCTCAAGGATGAGGGGCTGAAATGGAAAAGCTTTCTAGACAGTAGATGGATCTGTTGAAGAGGTGATCCACGGTTTGCTCTCCCTGTGTCCTTGTGATACAGGATTTTTGACCACAAAGCTCGCTCTTTCAAGTGTATTTGTATTTTTCTTTGAATAAACAGGAGTGGAGCATTGGTTCAGTAATCCCCTCCAGGAGAGTAGAGGGGAGGGAAAAGTAGAGGTAGATACTTAGAGCAGCTGGAAGCATTTGCTTCAGATCAGTTGATTCCTTTTTTCTGGGGAAAATGTGTTCAGCCCCAGCAGTCTGTGGTCCAGCCCTGCACTGTGTTTTGCTGTGCAGGGAGGGAATTTTAAGGCCTTAAGGGGGTGGCATGGCTTGCAGTGAGTTCCTAGGGTCAATAAATTACAGGGTTGTGTGAGATGCTGCAAACTGGGCTTGCAGTCCTGAAAGAAGAGAGTCATCCCCTCTTTAATAAATAAATCCATTGGGTAGATATTGAACTCCAAAGCACTCACTGAAAGCTTTGTGCCACTGTAATTTGCCAAAAAGGGCAAAAATCGAAGGAATCTGTAATTGAGCAGGAGTCAAAGCAAAGGCCCAGTGATGCTTTGGGGTGTGCATGGCAGCACACTTACCTCTACCCCCAGATAAATTGCCTTTTCTAATAGCCCCAAAGTGCAGGTAATTTGTAAGCCTGCCTTCACCACTGCTCCCTGGCAGCAGGCCCAGATGGGCTGGCAAATCTGGAGAGGAGCTTTCAAGAAAGCATCCTGCCTATGGACCCGAGTGGGCAGCTCAGCCTAGAGATGAGGCTGGGCTTTGCTGGCTGCCAGGCTCAGCAACTCAGCCTGACGGGCGCGGGCTCTGGGTGGGGGGAGCTCTTGGGAAACGCTCAGCCACAAGGATGTGGATAAGGGAAAGGTTCTTCCCCCCGAGGGTGCTGGCACTGCCCAGGCTGCCCAGGGAGTGGTCCTGGCCCTGAGGAGTTCCAGGAGCCTTTGGACAGCACTGCCAGGATTGGACAGGGGGGGATTGTTGGGGGGGTCTGTGCAGGAACAGGGGTTGGACTGGATGAGCTTTCCAGCTCAGGGTATTCCAGGACTCTAGGACTTTCCATGGTTACTGGTTATCCCAGGCAGTGTCTCACCTGTGCCAGCGCTGGTGTGCAGTGGGAAGGTGCCACACAGGTGGCTGGGCTGGGCTGGGCTGCTCTGAAGGATGGGGATGGCCCATGCAAGGGACAGGGGAGCAGAGCAGCCCCGGGTGTGTCGGTGCCACCAAGCGCCAGCCGAGCTGGGAGCAGCCGCGTGCCAGTGCCAGCCGGGGGCTCTGGCAGGAGCGAGGTGCTGTTAACAGCCATGATTATTAGCAGAGTATTAACCATATGCTGCGGGGAGCTGCCTGGCAGAGGGGGGTTCTGGCTCGGTGCAGGGTGGGCAGGGGCTTGAGCAGTCACACAGGACCTGCCGCTCAGCGCTGCGCCCGCGGCTGCTCCTGCTGCGCTGCGGCTCCCCGGCTCCAGCCCCGCATCCGGGCGTGGGAGCCAAAGTGTTGGCAGCGCACAGGGCTGGAGCAACTCCTGCTGCTCTGCTGGAGGATGCTAAAGCCATGCCCTGCTCCAGCCAAGGCCCAGCATCTGCATTTCCATGGTATAACTCTGAGTTTTGCTCAGAGCAAAGCAGTTGTGGAGTTTAAAGTTTGACTTTACACACAGTGGGCTTTTGGGGCTGTAGTCAGGAAGGTCTGTCTTAAGTGAACATGTATAAAAAGTCCTGCTGGCAATGTATTTTCAGTCAAATTCCCTCTTCTCTCCGAATTAACAGCTGGATATTTTCCATGCTGCAAAACAGATTTTAGGTTTGGACTTCAGGCCTGAGGTTGGTTCAGCCTGGAGTTCATCATGTGGGAGAGGAGAGAGAGTGAGCAGTGATTTAATTTGAAAAGAGATGCACTTCTAGATGTGCACAATAAATGATATGCTGCTTGATGTTCCTTGTTTCTGGTAAATTCCCTTTCTTCCTTAGGAGTTTGCTGTATAAAGAGGGGGGTCCCTTGCTATAACCTCCTTTGGGGAGGATGCAGACATTTGGATCTTCCCATGCTCTGGATTTGCCTCTTTTGCCCAGGGAGAAATTGAGGGAGAATAAGTTCTTTGGGAGGGGTGGATATTGAGCTAGGAGGGAACACAGAAGTTGTCAGATCTCAGGGAGGCTGGAGATAGGACTTGAAAAACCAAATACAGCAACTTAAGATAGGGGATTTTACATAACCGTTTAAATCTACATTATTCAAATCTAACAAAGGCCAAGTAATGACCCAATTACAACTCTTGAGAGCTCATGCCTGGGTCCCTCCTCAATGCCTGGGTCCCCTGGTAGGTGCCAGCTCCGGTTCATCTCCTCCCTCCCCCCAGTTTATTTTTAAAGCAGCTTTTAAAAGCAGAAAGGAAATTTGCAGTGGGTGGATGAACTTCGCCTCTGAGCAACACACGCCAGCGAAGGCACTTCACGTATGACTTGTGCCGGGCTCCTCGGGGCAGCTTCAGCCCACACCACAGTGGAAAAAGAGGCTGGGAGCAAGAACAAAGCCCAAAACGCCTCCTGGGGTTGCCAAGTGATAAGTGTGGAGGGGTAACCCGGGGTTCCCTGCTCCCCATCACTCTTCTTTGACAGCATGAGATTGTGTCAGGGCTTGGCCTGGAGCTCAGGGCAAGGTTCTTCCCCCCGAGGGTGCTGGCACTGCCCAGGCTGCCCAGGGAATGGGCCCGGCCCCGAGGCTGCCAGAGCTGCAGGAGCCTTTGGACAGCGCTGCCAGGGATGGGCAGGGGGGATTGGTGGGGGGTCTGTGCAGGGCCAGGGGCTGCACTGGGTGATCCCTGTGGGGCCCTTCTGGCTCAGGATATTCCAGGTCTCTGTGCTTTCGCATCTCCACCTGCCCTGCTGCAGGAAGGGGTCCATGACTCCTAAACCCTGGGGAGGGAGAGCAGGAAGGTGTTGCATCATCCTCAAAATCTCTCTCCAAGCAGTTGGAGGAGGGGAGGGGTTCCCTGGGCTGTGTGGGGGTGTTTTGGGGGTGCTGGGCATTGCTGTCCCTGGGGGGACCCTGCTGTTCTGCAGAAGCAGAAGGTGCTGGGTGCACAATGGGACGAGGCTGTTCCTTTTCTCCACTCGTGTTTGCTGCTCAAACTTTGGGTTTTTCAGCCTCAGCAAGTGCTGAGCAGAAATGCTCATGAAAAGAGCCGGCAGTGCTGGTTTGTTTTTCTGTCGTTTGTTTGTTTGTTGGGGTTTTTTTGAGTTTGGGGTGTTTTGGTGTGAGTGTGCTTTTTGCTGGTCGGTTCATGGTGCTTCCCTTCCCCCCTGCTCACACATGCAGACCTGCCCCTTGCCACTTGGCAAAAGGGGAGTTTGATCTCAGTCTTCTTCTCTACCTTGAGAAGAGGGAGTAAGCACAGGCGGGATGGGATCAGCCGCCTGAGTTCCATTTTCAGCACTTTTGGAGATGATTGCAGAACACTGCTTCTGCCCTGCAGAGCGAGGTGGGCGCAGGGAAGCCCTGAAAAGGTGCAGAGGAAGGTGAGCTGCGATCCTCGGGGTTTGTTTTTATTTTCTAGCCCAACTTCCTGAGGAAACAAAGCTCATCCAATGGTGGGGCTGCTGGGCCACCCCAAACACCTTGGGAACCCTTGGGGAGAGCAGCAGCCTTGGGGCACATCTGAGGGGGCCAGGAGGCCGTGGGCAGGGTGAGGGCACGTGTGTGCAGGCAGCTGGGGTGAACACTAAACGCTGTTTACATCTTCATTTAAATCCTTGTAAGAGAACATCTACACCCTGCCCATGCATATATATGATCCCAAATTTGTGCTCTTTATGAGTGGCAGTTGGTTCCTTAACTGCTCTCTTTGCATCTCTACCACATTTAACTGCTTTTTGCTGGTTTTTTTCTTCTCCCCAGCATTTGTGAAAACAAAGCTGGGCAGACAGTTCTGTACAAAGGAATGTTTCTGACCACAGCCAGACATCAGCTATGTCAGGGCATGAAACGCTGCCTTTCTGTAGGCTCTTGTGCCATTACATTGTTTAATCTTCAAAGCATTAAACTTTTGAGTTACTCAGACATTACAAAGCTAAAAATAATAAAAATTCAAATGACTTTTTGGTGAAAGTATCTCGAGTAGAAAAAGGATATTAAAATGTTAATTCACTAAGTGTTTTCCCACCAGTTGTTTTATTGGCTGGAGCTCCATTTGTGTGGAGGAGAATTAGTTTTCTTTTCTGCTGCACGCAGGTGCATGTAAATTATTAAATAGCAGCTTCTGAAACTCTCCCAACTTTTATTAAAAATATTTATACAGGTTAGGTGACAAGGTGTGCAGTATTTTTGAGGAAGCTCCTGGCAGGAGAGGCTCAGTTGTGATAATGAAGCTGCAGTGATAGAACAAACAAGTCCCCAGAGCAACCAATTCTGTGAAATATATTAATTTTTAAATCATGAGTAACTGTATTTGCCCTTGGAGCAGGTTCCTCCTCCCAGGCCTCAGGGCTGTGTTGGGTCTGGGTGCTGTTGGAGCCCAGAGTAGCAGGGTGGGAGCTGCTCCATGAGACTGGGGGCTGATCCATGAGCCCTCCCTGCCCATGCCCGCTGGAGCAGCCCTTGTCCTGGCCAGGCACTGCATGTGGCAGGAGCTGTGGGATAGGCACTCCTGTGGCAGCTGGGATAGTGAGGGCTGAAATAACTTGCTGTCATTATCCTGCTGGGTTTCTGTGAATGGAGTCAGCCTTTCCCTAAGGCTCACCTGTAGCCAGGGTGAGCAATTTTGGGATGAACCTGTTGGTTTGGACCACGGCAGGGTTGCTCCTCGGCTGGTTCCTGCTGCCCCTGCGGAGCCAGGGGTTGTGCACCTGGGCTGTGTGTGTGAGAGCAGGGCTGTGCCTCCCTCCTGAGCCCTGGAGCAAGGACAGGAGGAAAGCTTTGTGCATCCATAAGGGGTTGCCTTCCCCCCTCCCCTCCCCCAGTGGGGGACCTTTGCAGTGGCACAGTAAAACCAACATACTGAAATCTCTTTTCTCTTCCCTTCTCTCTCATCTCCTTGTTTTTCTAGATGTTTCCCTTGCCAGTGGCTAATGGAAAAAACAGACCCACGACCCTTGCAAGCACTCAGTTTGGAGGATCAGGTACTGTAATCTTATTTTTTTCCCCTTATACCATAATGTTTCTTGCAATAAATTTGTGTTTGGTTCCAGAGACACCGTAGAGGAGGGGGTTCTGTTTTTTGGTGATGTATTTTTCTGGTGGTCCTCTGCTGCTGTTTCTCTGGATGGATTCCTTGTTGCTCCATGTGTCTCTGGGTGGGCAAAGCTGCTCTTGCTGAGCTGTCTCCCATTAAGAAGCTGCTGCCTGAGCTGGAGGTTGTTGTCCCACTGCTCCAGGAGCCTGAGAGCAGACAGGGTCTCTAAGCTGCTTAGATGTGTCTGCACTGCCCTGGAAGATTTTTGCTGTTCCCCTCTGAAGATGGGGTGGTGGTGGCTCATTCCTGGTGCACTTTGGGGGTCTGCTTCATGCAGCCCCTCCAGCAGCTCCCGCTGTTGGGTGGGATCTCAGCATTCCCAAAGGGGTCTTGCAAAGCCCTCCAGGGTGCCAAGAGGGGAAACCAGGGATGCCAACATCCAAGGGCTTTGGGAGTGGGCTGGAGAAGTGATTGCAATTGGAGGCTAAAAATGTGCTGGTTGCTTTGAGGCTCAGAGAATTCCTGGACAGTGCTGGGCCAGGGTTTTAATGCCCAGGGAAGCTGCTCTGTGCAGGGCTCACACAGCCCCTGGCATAAAGTTCAGCTAATTTGCCCTTCTTGCTAAACACTTTGTGGATGGATAAAATCCAACCTTCCCTGCCCTGGGCTGGCCCCAGCTGTGCAGGGAAACTCCTGGCTGTGTTGTGACACTCGAGGCATCCCAGAGACTGGGCTGGGATTTCTGGAGAGCAGCTTTGATGCCCCAGTGGGGCACTGGGGAACCTGGAGCAGCAGGATGGGGGCTCTGCCCTGCCCTGCTCCTGCCCTCCTGGACCAGGCAAATGTGATGCTCTCAGACTGAGCTGTTTAGCTGCATGTCAAGATGGTTTTGAGCAAACACTTTTGCAGGGAGGGAAGCTGTTGAGTGGGCGCTGGAGGAAATTGGAGGGGAGAAAACTCTCGGGTTAACCCAGATGGAAGCTGATCTCTCCAGCGAGTGTTTCTTGTGCTGTTAAAATAATCCACAAAAGATGTGCTACACGCTGGGGGGAGAAGAGCAGTGCAGGAGCTCCCATTAATCCGTTTCCTGCTCAGAGCCTGCCTTGGCTGCCAGGTCTGTGGTGCTGGCCAGGAGCAGAGGCTGGAGCGGGGCCCTGCGGCACAGCCCGACCCCCTCCAGCCCAAACGACACCAAATCTTTGATTCTCCCCCCAGCCCTTCTTTGCTTTCGGGTGAGTGAAAGGTAATGTTGACACCACCCTTCCTCTGGGCTGCTGCTCTCTGAGCCTGACTGGGAGCAGTTCATAAAAACAGATCGCTGGTGTTATACAACTGCACTGAGGGACATTGCACAATCCCTGCTGTCCCAGCCTCGGCTCCCTCATCCTGCCATGAGCATCCTGGCTTGAGAATGCAGCTCAGGGCCGGGGGTTCAAGAGCTTTGCTCCGGCAGCACTTATCCCTTGGTCAGCCATCCTTGGCCTCACCTGGAGATCAGGGGACAAATTTCATCTGAGTGTCAGCTTTTGGACTTCTCCCTGCTCCTGCATCTTTGGCTTTTTGCTGGTGGGGTGAATAAATGCAGTAAGACATCAGTAAGTTGTGCCATGCAGACTGCTGTGCTCTGCCTGTTAGAAGGATCCAAGGTGTCTAAACAAAGCCCTAGAAAATGGTTGTTCTCACAGACTGTTGGTTTGTTGGTTTAGCTTTATTCAGTAATGCAATCAGTTACTAGTTAGAATGCAGAATCATGGAAGGCTTTGGGTTGGAAGACACCTTAAAGCTCATCTTTTTCTACCCCCTGCCATGGGCAGGGACACCTTCCACTATCCGAGGTTGCTCCAAGCCCCTTCTAACCTGGCCTTGGTCATCCCCAAGGCAGTTCATCCCTCAAGACACAGGCAATCATCCAGCTCAAAATTTGGTTTGAAGTGCAGTCATCATTTAATCTTGATGTGGTCAGAGGGTGGAGAGCAGATGGTCCTTGGATTTGGGGATCTGGACTTGCAGGGGGAGCAGAGCACCTCACAGCCACACCATAACCTGGACCTGGAGGTGATCACCTAAATCTTGCCATGCAGGGAGGCCTGGGCTTCATCTTTAATGTACCACGTGTGTTCCAAGCACTTCTTAGTCAGGGACCTGGGAAGTGAAGGCAGTGCAGCATTTCCCCTCTGCATGCAAAGGAGAAGCAAACACTGATTTGTCTGAGTCTTAACTCAATGCTGTGCACCACGGTGACAGGATCTCTTTATTTGGGCTTATTGTGGTAACCTCAGGATAACAAACTTATGTTGTCTCATGTGCCAGAAATATTGGTGTTTTATCCTTCTGCCTACCCAGGATGGGACCCTGTCACTGGGTTGGTGTAATTGAGTTGGACATGGCAATTCATGCTTTCCTTCCCATCTCCTTGTGGAAATGCTGGGGCAGTGTGCAGCTTTTCTTCTTTATCCCCTCCAGAGGAGCTGTTATCTCCAGGCTCTTTCCTCCCCAGGGAAGTAAGGAGGGAAGGGAACAAAGCACTGACTGACCAGTCCTGGCCAAAATTAGATTCTTGCTTCCAAAGTCCAACTGGTAAATAAAGGAGCAGAAACATTTGAAACACGGAATCACAGTGATAAAATTGTCCCAAATTCAAAATTTCTTACCCAAGTGTTGTTAACCATTGACACAGGCTGCCCAGGGCAGTGATGTAAACACCACCCCTCAAAGTGTTCAGAACAGGTGTTGCTGTGGCACTTGAGGCCACACTTTAGAGGTGAACATGGTGCTGGGCTGACAGTTGGACTTGAACATCCTAAAAGACCTTTTCCACCCTTAATAGTTCCACATTTCTAATAAATGCCCTGGCCAAGGTGCTGGTGGCCCCTTTACCAAGGGAACCCCTTTTTCTCCCACAGGCCAGAAAAATCCAAAGCGTTCATGCAAACCCTCCAGCTTCGAGGTCCCTTTGCCTCGTGCTTTTATTTTTAGCCCTGCCACTGTTTCCCTCATTTCTGTCCTCAAATGCTCCGGGGAGGAACTGGTTTTGCTCCCGCGCTGCATGGACAATTCAGCACCTCCGCTTTGCCTTTTCTTGCAAGGAGAGACCCAACCATTGCCACAAGGATGGAGCTGACGTCACCCAGCCTGTGGCTGCAGCATTTATAGCACATATAGGTCACCACGGGAAGTTGGTCTTCCTGGGGCTGGGACCTGCAACCAGTGTTTTCCAGCATGGGCTGTTTGTTTGCTGCCGGGGTTTCATTTTAGCCAGGGGTGCTCAGCCTGCTGTCCTGCTCCTCAAAGGGGTTCCCTCCCCAAAAAGTGTTTGTTACTTGCAGTAGCAAAACCTCTCAAAGCCTGTTCCTGTCTTATCATAGTTCATAAATGACTAATCTGAGCTGCAGTGAGCTCCCTCCCAGCGCTTCATCGAGCCCTGCCTCAGGCAGGAAACCACTGGGGCTGAATTTCACATGGAAATGCCCATTTTAATTGACATCGGGGCAGTGGGAGTGGCCGGAGGCAGCAGAGTTCTGCTGTGGCCTCCTGGCTGCCGAGTTTTTGGCAGGGTTGGTGCGTGCTGGCTGCACCTTTGCTCCAGCAAAGGTGTTTGGGCTCTGCAGAGCAGGGAAATAAACCCAGGGCACGTGGCTGAGTGAGGTAAAACATCTCCTGGAGCAGCACTAGCACAGCACTTCCACCTGTGGGTAATGTGGAGGGTGTGCAACCATCTCTCTTCCCATCCCAAATGGTTTGGGGTCCTGATGGGATGGGAGCCATGAGGTCTCCTGCTGCAAATTATTCTGCTCTCAACAAGCAAAACCTCTGCTAATTTTTTTAATTTCCTTTTCTTCCCCTTTTCAATAAGCAAATTCAGCATTAATGCTTTTCCTTCATGCTTTGTGCCAAAGTGGGTTGGGGTCTTTGTCTCAGGCTCTCAGGGTGGTTTGGGAGGGAGAGTCCCTTCCTGGCCCCTGTTGTGATTCCCACCACCAAAATTCATTGGGTGCTTCCTTGCTCGTGAGCTGAGGCTCCCTGTGAGAGAATTGCTTTGATCGGGGGAAGTTCATCAAGTCCATTTGAAGCTGGTGAAGCAGGGAGTTTTTCAAAGGGTTACAAGCTGGTGCATGTAACAAATTTTAAGTTATAGTCTGGTGAACAAAGCAAATGGATTCTCCCTGGAGGGAGGCGAGCCCGGATCCCCTTTGAAACTCGCTTTAAACAATGCACAAACTTGGATACCTGTGGCAACAGCACCGAGAGTCATAAATTCTCTGAAAGCTGGGTTTGTCTCTTTAATTGGTACTATGGGGGAGCTGTTTAAAGGTTTCATTATTTCAAGTGTTCAGGCAGCCCTGTGTTAGGAAGCTCCGAGTGGAACTGGCAGGGTCGGGTGCAGCAGGATGGTGCTGGGCTCCCCTCTGCTCCTGGAGCTGGGTGATTTGCAGGGACACCACAGCAGGGAAGAGCCAAGCACGGCGTTTCTGTCACTGTGCTGTCAGCAGTCGAGTCCCAGGCTGCAGAAACCCATTTGCAACTGTTTTCCATAGTGAGGAAAGCAGGAGCTTTTATTAGCAAGGCTGTATCACGTTTTCCTACTAACTGCCTCGAGTTCCCACATGTTTTGCTTATGCTGAAGTGGGAGTGCTGGGCTCCACTTGCTATTTTGATGGATGATGAAAGGCAGACATGAGGTGTGCAATATGGGACTTGATATTTAGAACTGGCACTTCCCATTCAAGTTTGGGATCTGGGCTGCGTGTTTTTGTGGTGTGCCCGTGCAAACTGTCACCAAACACACCAAACACAAAGCCACCACAACAGAAAAAGGCAAAGCAGAAAAATTCACTTGCCAGGCCGTTGGTGTGTTCCTTTGTTTCAAAGTAAATGTTACTGTTTAGCCATTTTCAAAGGAAATCAAAGGAGAGCTGGGGGTGTTCAGCTGGAGAGGAGAAGGCTCCAGGGAGAGCTCACATCCCCTGGCAGGGCCTGAAGGGGCTCCAGGAGAGCTGGAGAGGGACTGGGGACAAGGGCTGGAGGGACAGGAGCCAGGGAATGGCTTGCACTGGCAGAGGGCAGGGCTGGGTGGGATCCTGGGCAGGAATTGTTGGCTGTGAGGGTGGTCAGGGTCTGGCCCAGGGTGCCCAGAGCAGCTGTGGCTGCCCCTGGATCCCTGGCAGTGCCCAAGGCCAGGCTGGACAGGGCTTGGATCAGCCTGGAATAGTGGGAGGTGAACCTGCCCACAGCAGGTGTTTGGAAGGAGATGAATGTTAAGGTCTCTTCCAGCCCAGAAACCATTCCATGGAAAAGCCTTGTCATGGCCAAGTCCAGCTTGCAAAGCCATGCAGTCTCATTGCCTCCAAGTCCCTGCACCCCCCTGCTCTCCACAGCCCTGGAGCCTTTCCATTCCTGCTGCTGGCAGAGCCCACAGATGCAGGAAGATGCTCCAGGTATGGCAGGGACACACCCATGTGCTGCAGGCCCCACCCTGCTGGTGACAAAGCCTGGACCCTCACTGAGGATCATCTCCTCTGTGCCAGCTGGGCTTTCTGCCTTGGTTTTGTCTTTGCCCTTGGGAAGCTCCTGTTCTCCCTCTCCCCATTCTGCTCCCTGTTTTTCCTGTGGGGCACATCCCATTTACCAGAATATGCAAGGTCTGGAAGAAAAGATATGGAGGGCCCAAAAGCTGGGGGCAGGGAGTGCAGGTCGGCAGGAAATAACATGTTTGGGGCAACAAATGGTTGGCAGGGGAAGGTCTTCACCTGTGTGCCTTAAACCAGGGTCCCACCCCATCTCTGATCCTCGTGTCCTGGGGTGCATGTTCTGTTCCCAGGGCCTCCCGACCTGCTCTGATGTTTCTCCTGTGCCTTTGCAGTGATGTTGAAACAGAATCCCAGAACGATTTGGGCCCATCTCATTCCCTCTCCTGCCATGGGCAGGGGCACCTTCCACTATCCCAGGTTTCTCCAAGCCATATCCAACCTGGCTTGAAATACAAAGGGCTCTCTCTGTCTTGCAATTAACTTTTTCCCCTTGAATTTTATTTCACTACTGAGAGCGAGGGTGTCCTGTCCTGCCAGAGGCATAGCTGGTTTCTAATGGACATGGGAGGAGCAAGTCTGGGAAGAGCAGGGACATGGTGACAGTGCTGTGGAGATGCTCTGGCAGCAGCTCAGGACTCCTCTAGCAGTTGGGGAGAGGCAAATATAACCCAGACCCTGTCTCAGTGTGTGTTTAACTTGAGGGGTGAAGGGTGCATGTTTTCAAGGGAAGGTTTTGGGGGGTTCTTTTGGAGTTTTTTGTTCATCTCCCACCTGGAGAAGAATCCTCCTGACTGGATTTCAGATCTTTAACTGGGAAAGAGTACAGAGAATACTGGGGGTGCCAAAGCTGTACTGAGATAAGTGACAGCTTTTGTTTAGAAACTGCTAGTTTGCCACAGACCTTGTTTAAGCACAGTTTTAACTTTGCCAGAATCGCTGAAGCAGTGCAGGGCTCTCTTCCAGGCAGAGCCCTTTCCTCCCCTGGATGAGGCAGTTCTGTACCAGGGAGGCTGTGCCTGCTCCAGGGGCTCTGATGGGATCAGTGTGTCTTGTGTAAAAATCTGAGGGGCTGAGGGGAAGCTGGGCTTCCTTCTAAAAAAACAGGTACAAGCTCCAGCACTGCCTTGGCTTTAACAAGAGGAGCTGGTGGGCAGCAATTAGTAAGTAAAGAGAGTAAGTTCAGCTTAGATATTGGGCAGGAATCGTTGGCTGTGAGGGTGGGCAGGCCCTGGCACAGGGTGCCAGAGCAGCTGTGGCTATTCCTGGATCCCTGTCAGTGTCCCAGGCCAGGTTGGACAGTGGGGCTTGGAGCACCCTGGGACAGTGGGAGGTGTCCCAGTCCAGGCAGAGGTGGCACTGGATGAGCTGTAAGATCTCTTCTAAGCCAAATCATCCTGGGATTCTGTGAATTCCCTCTGTCACTGCCCTCTGGGCTCTCATCTCCATTCCGAGCTCTTAGGTGGTCTCTGGAGGGCAGGTGGGACTTTGGGGTTTGGTGCAGTTCTGCCTGAGTTCTCCTCTAATCCTGCCCCAACCAGGGCTGCCCGAGCAGCACATGTTGGCTCAGCCTTCCAGCTCGAGGCCTCCACGCTTGTTGTGCCCTTTCCAAAAGGGAAAGATGGCTTTGGAAGGGGCCCAGCATGTCTGGCAACTGTTGCTGCTGGACCTTGCTGCTGCTAATTTGTAATTCCTCATGCCCTGTGGGGTGCCCTGCTGCTGCACGTGTCCCACGTGTGACCAGCTCCTCGGCCTGGTGCATCACCATTGTTGATGGTTGTGTGCAGTGACACTCAAACTGCAATTATTGGTAGTATTATTTTTAATTAGAGACAACAAATGGGTGTCTTAAGGGGGTGGATGTAATGCAAGTGCTATTTTGGTACTCTAGAGGGCCTCATCTCTAACTGGCACTACATTCCCCAATGAACACTGAAGGACACTGTAAATACCTGGCTCCTGACTTGTCTCTTGTCTTGGTGGCCTGGAAAGGATCCTCCTCACTTTTGCCCAGACTGTGCTCCCTGCTCCAGGTACAGGATGAAGGGATTCACCCAAGGTCATTTCCATCATGGGAAGGGAGGGAGCGAGCAGAAGCCAGTGGTAGATATAGAGACAACAGAGCTGTGTCAGAGATGTCAAAAGGTTTACCCACATCAAGAACAAGTCTAGAGGAAGCCACAGAGATTCTCTAAGGACTGGAGCCCCTCTGCTCTGGGCACAGGCTGGCAGAGCTGGGGGTGCTCAGCTGCAGAGGAGAAGGCTCCAGGGAGAGCTCAGAGCCCCTGGCAGGGCCTGAAGGGACTCCAGGAGAGCTGGAGAGGCATGGGGACAAGGGCTGGAGGGACAGGAGCCAGGGAATGGCTTGCACTGGCAGAGGGCAGGGCTGGCTGGGATCTTGGGCGGAATTGTTGGCTGTGAGGGTGGTCAGGGTCTGGCCCAGGGTGCCCAGAGCAGCTGTGGCTGCCCCTGGATCCCTGGCAGTGACCAAGGCCAGGCTGAACTTTGGGGCTTGCAGTGTCCTGGGACAGTGGGAGCTGTCCCTGTCATGGCAGGGGTGGCACTGGATGAGCTTTAAGGCCCCTTCCAACTCTGATCATTCTATGGTTCTGTCTGCCTGTTGGATTCCCATTTGTGTGGGGTGGGATATCCTGCCCTCTCCCAGCACCTCCAAACAGCTGGGAGTGGGGGCACTGATCATCCACCAGTCCCTGTGTGGCCAGGACAGGGGACCTGGGCAGTGTCAGGACGGGGTGCTGGGGTTTCCATCTGCAAATCCCCAAGCCCAGCTGGATCTGTGCAGTGGCCCCAACCTGATCAGCTTGGGAAGCAGGATGGCAGTGATCTCCTTGGTGCCCCTTCTCCAGAGGGGAGGTGGAGGGGCAGGGGCTGAGCTCTGCTCTGGGCCAGGAGCCCAGCAAGGGCTGGGGCTGTGTCAGGGCTTGGCCTGGAGCTCAGGGCAAGGTTCTTCCCCCCGAGGGTGCTGGCACTGCCCAGGCTGCCCAGGGAATGGGCCCGGCCCCGAGGCTGCCAGAGCTGCAGGAGCCTTTGGACAGCGCTGCCAGGGATGGGCAGGGTCTGTGCAGGGTTGGACTGATGATTCTTGTGGGTCCCTTCCCACTCAGGATATTCCAGTATTCTGTGATTTCCAGCTAGTGGGCAGCTCCCAGACCCACAAACCCCTGGGATGATGTGTTGGCCTGACTGCAGGGGACTGGTGCTAGTGGAGGAGGGATTGCATTTTAGGAAATCTGAGCTTATTCAGAGGCTGGTGGCAGGCCCTGTGCTTGGACAGTCGGTGCCTGGTCCCCTCCAAGCAGAGCCTATCCTGTGCACACTTCAGAGCCCCCTCTGCCAGGAGGTCCCCAAATACCTGGCAAGCTTTGATTAGCACATTAGCTTAAACAAATTGAGTTATACACCCACAGAGGGAAGAGGTGCTGCACTCCTTCGGTGGTGACTTAGTGTTTAATTAATTTTGTTGCCAAATGAGGCATGAAATACAGTTTGAAATGCATTGTGGTGCTGAATGTGTAATTGTACAGGGGTCTGAGAGCACGGCTGAGGCTCAGGGATCACCTGAGGCACGCCAGGCATGGAGCTCTCATAGCCCCAGAATGGGGCTGTGTGACAGGAGTGAGCCCATTTGGGGGGACAGACTGGGAACAAACCCCCCACAATGCTCCCCAGGGAGTGGGGACAGGGCCAACCCCCCCATCACAGCAAAGCAGTGCCCAAAGATGTCATTGTGCCCACAGGTTTGTCATTTTTTGGTGTTCTTCTGCCAGAGGACCCAACTGCTGGGCAGGATTCAGACTGGTGGCAGGGTCCCCAGGTGTGTCCTCCCCAGGAGCAGCCACTGTGGCCATTCTGTCTTTGCCATCCACACAGGGATTGGCCTCAGGTTTGGGGGAGGATGGAGGGTGGGAGTTTTGCCAATTGGTTGCAGAGATCCTGATCTGTCTGTCCCTGTCTCGCAGGGTGGAAGTACAGCTGAAACAAACATCAGAAAGGGAAAATCTGAGCCGTGAGAGGAGATTTCTTGGTTCGGCTTTTGAGAGTTTTTGCAGTGCCTGTTTGGATGCTCTTCTCCCTGCCCTGATTAATGTTTCTGGAGAGAAGTTGCCTCCAGTGCCTCACTCCCTCAGTAAAGAAGGGAAAGAGGCAGTCCAGGACATCTGCCCTCATTTTTTAATCCTGAATTTTTCAATTAACTCGCCAGGTACCCAGCTCCAAAGCCAGCAGGGAGAAATATCTAAAAAACACTGCCCATCTGCCTGTGAACCCTGGGAAGCACATCCCCACCTCCAAAGTGACCTCAGGCAACGTCTTCCTCTAAATTTAGCAGGGGTTTGCGTCAGGAGTAAGAAGGAGGTGAAGTTAATGTGGCATAAGCTTTTTCTAGCAGGGGAGTTTGCCTGGTTAGACAGGGACTGAAAATAAATAAATGAGCTTCATATCAGAGCCTCTGGTGCCAAGGCTGGGAGGGAGGGCAGCCTCCAGCACAGAGGGACATGAGGAGGTGGCTTTTTTCAGACCAAGCAGGACAAGGGACAGTCATCTACAAGCCTTGACTTGTCCTAGCTGGGAATAACCTTCCAGGAAAGTGAGTGATGCTCCCTGTGTCCTGTCTGAGGGCACTGGCTGTGGCTAGCAAGCTCTGGGGTCACCTCTGCTGGTGGCACCTGCCTCTCCTGGGGTAGCTTTGGTGGTGATTGCTGGGCACTGCTCAAAGCAGAGCTGTTCCTCCCCTTCTCAGGGAGTTCTGAAGCATCTTCTGCCCATCCTTCCTTCATGCCTGGCTCCTGAAGTGAGGAGTTGGTAACGTTTTCCCCCTCCAAAAGCCCTCCCAGGTGTGTGTGTGTGTGGCATCCAGGGCTGCCCCAAGGGACAGTCTGACCTGTAAGAAGCCAAAGTCCTTCAGGACAAGCCTTGGGGTCACTGGTGTTGCCAATCCCCCCTCTTATCTTTCTGCCTTGTCCTGCCCAAGCTGGGGGGACAAATGTCACTTCTGACAAGTGACAAAACCCATCCTGGTGGCGGTGAGTGCATGACCTTCCCTGAGAGCAGGGGTGGCCTGGGCCCCTTCTGCTTTCTGGGACATTTTATTCTGCAGTGATGTGGTCTCCCTTGCAAAGGCTCCTCCTGCCCCGTTAACATTGTTATACAAAGCAGCAGTTTGCCATCTAATTAGGAAAAATACGCACTAACCTCTACCATATGTTGCTCTTCTACTCAGATTTGCATTTGAAAGTCCAGCTGAATTTCAATGTGAAACTGGATTTTATCCAAATGATGAATGGCCTGAGAAGCTGTGGGAAGGTGGATGTGCCTCCCCATCACATATGGTTGGGGTTTTTTTTTTGCTTTTTGAAGAAAAAAAATGTAAAGCAGGGTTCCTTCCTTTCTTATACTGTGGTTCAAAGTGTTCATACCTTTCCTCCCAAACTGGATTTGACTGGCTGGGTGATCATTCCAAGGCCTGTGAGGTGCAGGAGCTTCAACCCCAAAAAGGAGAGGGATCTCTTCACAACTAGTTTTTGGTGGCAGCTCCACTCCTGGCTGTGTCCTGGGCTGAGCCCCCAGCCTGGGCAGCAGGGGAGGGGGGATTCTGCCCCTCTGCCCTGCTCAGCTGAGACCCCACCTGCAGAGCTGCCCCAGCCCTGGGCAACAACAGCAGCAGCACGTGGAGCTGCTGGAGCCAGTGCAGAGGAGGCCACGGAGCTGCTCCAAGGGCTGGAGCCCCTCTGCTCTGGGCACAGGCTGGCAGAGCTGGGGGTGCTCAGCTGCAGAGGAGAAGGCTCCAGGGAGAGCTCAGAGCCCCTGGCAGGGCCTGAAGGGGCTCCAGGAGAGCTGGAGAGGCACTGGGGACAAGGGCTGGAGGGACAGGAGCCAGGGAATGGCTTGCACTGGCAGAGGGCAGGGCTGGCTGGGATCTTGGGCAGGAATTGTTGGCTGTGAGGGTGGCAGGGCTGGCCCAGGGTGCCCAGAGCAGCTGTGGCTGCCCCTGGATCCCTGGCAGTGCCCAAGGCCAGGCTGGACACTGGGGCTTGGAGCAGCCTGGGATGGTGGGAGGGGTCCCTGCCATGGCAGGGGTGGGATGGGATGAGCTTTGATGTCCCTTTCAGCCCAAACCAGGTGGGATTCAGTACATTTTCCCAGCCCACCAGGTGGGTTTGTGCAGGAGCCTGCACATTGCTCCTGGTGTTTCCTGAAACAGCCCCTGCTGCAGCTCCCAGGCTGGGAATTGAGGCTTTTTGGTTTTTTCCTTCAGTTGGAGCAGTGGCTGCTCCAAGCCCCTTCCCACACAGGGCCATGGTTTGGGCAGTGCTCCCCAGGTACCAGAGAACAGGAGCAGGGCTTTGCTGCTGCTTGGGCTACTGAAGGTTTGGGGAGCCATGGGATTGCTGAGCTGACACTGCACATCCCCACAGTCCCTCAGGGCTGCCTGGACTTCCCACTTGGCTCCAGGCTGGATTTTTCCCCTTGACTGAGGTCTGTTTAAGCTGAGTTAAGCTCTGTGACAAGCTCAGCATTATGTTGCTGAGCTGGGTGTGCTCACATGGCTCTGATTGACCTTTTACCTCACCTACCTGGCAAAAAAAGCTCTTAAAAATCACTTCACATCCTGATTATTTCACATCCCCCCTGAATCTGTCGTCGGAGAGTGGCTTGGTGCTGGGCTGGCCGTGATGCTCACAGGGGGAGCTGCTTGCTCCACGTTTCTGACTTTTGTTCTCCTTTCTCTTCACTCCTTGGAGATCAATTCAATCTTTAAGACAGTTTTTGTTGGGGTTTTTTGTTGTGTTAATGCAGCTGAACTAATATGATTACATTTCCAGATTTGGGTAATGGAATAGCAAGTCAGGAAGCTTTTTTTTTTAAAGAAAGGAGAACTTATGTCACTTGCACGTCTCCGGTTGGGAAGCTTTTTCTCTTTAACAGTTCCTCAGAGAGGTTGGGGGCTCACCATCCATATAAGTGTCCAAGTCCAGGTTGGACAGGGCTTGGAGCACCCTGGGATGGTGGAAGCTGTCCCTGCCCATGGCAGGGGGTGGAATGAGGTGGGCTTTGAGGTCCCTTTCCACCCAAACCATTCCATGATTCCATGTTCTGCCCTTGACACGAGAGCTCATGGAGGCTGTGCAGGGACACCCCAGTCCTGGGGGCTGCATTTTGTGCTCCTTGTCCTGCTCAGCCACAAACAGAGAAGTGACAAAGATGTTCTGGGTGCATCTTCCCTTTGCCCTGCGGGCTGCCAGGCAGAGGAGCCATGTCCATCCCACAGGGCTATGTTTGGGGCACCCTTCCTGGGGCAGTTTCACCAGCATCTTGAGGCATGGGATTTTTTCTTTGCTCATCTCCATGCTTGCTCTCAGGTTCAGAGGAGGTATCTGGAAAACAGCTCAGCCAAAGCATCTTACAATGGCAACTTCCTTTCTAAAAAAGAGAAGGATGTTGTGGAGTTGGTGGCTTCCCAATATTTTCCCCAATTCGAGCTTTCTTGCCTGCTGTGTCTGCAGTACCAGAAGGGTCCAAAGCTGTTGGAGAGTGTCCAAAGGAGGAGCTGGGGTAGGCTCTGAGGAGGGGTTGAGAGCACTTGGCTCGTTCAGCTGGGGCACAGGAGACTGAGGGGAGACTCCTCGGGGGCTGCAGCTCCTCCCGAGGGCAGGCACAGGGGCAGGGGCTGAGCTCTGCTCTGGGCCAGGAGCCCAGCAGGGGCTGGAGCTGTGTCAGGGCTTGGCCTGGAGCTCAGGGCAAGGTTCTTCCCCCGAGGGTGCTGGCACTGCCAGGCACCTGCCCGAGGCTGCCAGAGCTGCAGGAGCCTTTGGACAGCGTGCAGGGATGGGCAGGGGGGATTGCTTGGGGGGGTCTGTGCAGGACAGGGGCTGCACTGATGATCCCTGAGGGTCCTTCCAGCTCAGGGTGTTTCAGGATTCTGTGATTCTGTGCGTGTCAGGTTGTGTGTCCTGCTCTGCTGTGGGATCAGCCTCTGCTGCTGAAGCTCCTGTGGCTCAGGCTGTCCATGTCTCAGCCCCATTGTGTCACTGAGCTGCTCCTGACCCTGGGAAGGGGTCCTGGCCAGAGGAGCAGAGTGGGAGTGGGGCCGTGGTGTTTTCCCTTTTTGGGAATGCTGTAAGAAGGTAGTGACTCACTTTCCATGGAGCTGATAGTTACCCTGCTCCTGTCTTGGATTTGTGTTGTGTAGCCAGCAGGATTATTTATAACTTAGCCAGCATCCCGAGTCTATTGTTTCTGCAAAGAGCAGGAATGACTAGATGACTTCCTGAGATTTTTTTCTTTTTTTTTTGCCACCCCCTCATTTTTTATTTTTTTAAAAATCAGCTTTTCCTTCCAAGTATTATATTTGCCAGTTGGATGCTTTCCCCCCACATCTTCCCCTCCTGATTGTGCATTTGTGCTGCTGACAATCCCACTACCGGTGTCGCTTTAACTCTAAAATCTCTCCCAGGAAAGGCTGGGGCACCTTCCCATGGCATCAGCTGCTCTCTGGCTTCGGAGGTGCTGGGGACTGAGGAGTCTCTGGCTGTGCCATTACTGGGAGGACTCTCACCTCTGCACCCTCTGGGTGCTTTGGGATGGGAGGTGCATCCCAGGAGCAGGGTTAGTCTGGCCTGGGGTTGTGCCATCGAGCATTGTTGTCCCTGCCTCTCTGAAGGGTCACTTAGGACAATCCAAAGGTATCACCTGAGCCCAGGGATGTGCAGAGCAAAAGCCATCTCTGTCCTGGCACAGCCAGCCCTGGGGATGTGGCACTGCTGGGCGTTCAAGGAGTGGGTCCTGACCCTGTCCTCAGGTGTGTGGCTGCTCTCCTGGTGCTGTGCTCCCATCTGGGCACTGTTTGCCCCAAACCCTTGAGCTCCTCTGGTTCTTGTCCCCCTTTTCTTTGCCCACCCACCTGCTGTTGATTCACTGTTGGTATCATGAAGCCCAGCAACCATTACCAATTTAATTAATTAATTAAGCACTTCCATGGAAATTAGTGGGGAGTGAAGGATGGAGAGAAAGGACAGGGTGTGTTTGTCCAGCTGAGCTGATCTGAACCCTTGGGGGGGACCTGCATGTTGAGCTTCCCTGGGGGCCATCCCCTAGTGCCCCAAGGCTGCTTCTCCTCACCCAAACAGCTCTACTTTGCACCTTCTTGCTTGACCTTCACACCTGAGACTCCTGATTCAGGTTTGGTTAAGTCCAGTTCCCTTTTGGCCAAGCGTGGAGCCCAGTGGTGCCCAGTGGTGCCAGCTGTTTCCTCCACTGGCTGCTGCCTGGCCGTGATGTAACAAGCAGCTCTGAGGTTGGAGCGGCTGCAGAAGCACTGGGAGGAGAAACAAGCTGAAGGGGAAGGAGCCTGGGCTGCCTTGTGGGCAGCAGAGACCCTGCTCAGGTCCTCTCGGTTTCCATCAGTTCAGAACTCAAAACTGGGCCTTGTTGAATGTTTAGCTGCTGTTTCTGGCCGAGGTGCCTGGAGGCCTCTGCCTGGCCTCTCCCCATTGGTCACCAAGAGCTGCCTCGTGTCCCCTCCAGCTCTGGCTCTCTCCTGAACTGCAGGGAAGCTGTAGAAGAGCCTGGCAGTTCTGGTGCTCCCTCTTTCCAGGGCTCCTGGCACTGAGGTGTTGCTGTCCCTGTGCTGACTTTCCAGGAACTGCCTGGCTCTGCAGGGAAGCAGGAGGTTGATCCAAGTGGAGTTCTGTCATGCTGGAAATACCACTTGGATATGAACAGCTTGGAGTGGAAAATGAGTCCTGAATTCTGTCCTGTGGGGTTTTTACATGCTCTTCACAGCTTCACAGGCTGGTTTGGGCTGAAAGGGACCTTAAAGCTCATCCTGTTCCACCCCCTGCCATGGGCAGGGAGACCTCCCACTATTCCAGGTTCCTCCAATCCCTGTCCAACCTGGCCTGGAGCACTTCCAGGGACCCAGGGGCAGCCACAGCTGCTCTGGGTAACATGTACCAGGGCCTCCCCACCCTCACAGGGGAGAATTTCTTCCCAAAATCACATCTAATCCTGTCCTCTGGCAGTGGAAGCCATTCCCCCATATCCTGTCTCTCTATGCCTTCTTCATGGCCAGTTTTGCTCTTCCATGTTTCCTGTGGTGCAGAGCACCAGGTGTGGGTCAGAGACTGGAGAGCCTGGGCTTGGGGGAGATGGTGCTCTAAGAATGGGCTGGGAATTGAGGCACCTCAGGGAAGTGATGTCTGAGTTCACAGCAAACTTCTGCGGTTCTCTTTGGTTGCTTCTCTTTGGTTTTAGTCAGCTCTGGAGTTCTTAGGCCCAGAACTTCACTTGCTTCCCATGGGAGCTGCTCCCAACACCTTTACAGCCTGAGTGGAGCAGGTTTGTGCCTCCCAGAGGATGCCTCTTCTGGGCTGCTCCTGCTGCTGCTTGTCTTCATTCCTGTGAGGTTTTCCAGCTGCCAGGGCACCCTTGTGCTGGCTCCTTCCCATCCCAGGCACTCAGTTATTTGGGGTTTCTCCCTTAGCTGCAGGCACTGAGCGATGTCCTGAGCAAAGTGCTGGTACAATTCCATCCCATCTGGCTCACTGCAGCATTTCCCTGGAGCACTGGGCATAGCCATGCTGAGTGGCACTGAATTCCCAATTCCTGCTGGCCCTCAGGTTCCTTTAAATTGAAGTGCATGGGAAATAAAGCTGAGTGAAAAGATGAGGAGCTTCCCATGGCCCCCATGGGCAGCGGGACCTGAGAGCCAGGCCAGAGCATATCCCCCAGCTCCTGCCCTGCCCAGCCTTTCCTGGGTCAGCTCAGAAATAGAGAAGAGCCCTTCTCCCCCAGCTTGCTTTGTATTTTTAAAATCATTGTGGTTTTTTGTTCTGTTTTCTTTAAATAATTTTCTAAAAAGTTGAAACTGTAGAACTGGTTTTTTTAACCCAAAGAAGAAAACTGAAAGATGGGTGAGACATTGTTGTTTGGAGCATGAGTTGTAAATAAATTTTTGGGTGCGCCAGCATGCCAGGCTTTCCCACCTGGAGAGTGAGGGCTATATCCAGGAGCTGTATTTGTCCACACAGGTCTTCCAGGGATAATCTGTGTCACTGTACTTTGTGCCAATAAAAAGCTGAGCTGGCTCAGCTCTGGGCTCTGCTGCCTCCCTAGCTCTGCCCTCATTTTTGGGCAAGTCTCTCCATCTGTACAACAGCAAAAAGAGTTTTGTTCCCTGGAGAGTCTTCGAGGTTTAACATTTACAAAATGCTTTGAGATCTGCAGATAAAGGAAAGCCAAACAATAACCAGTGCCCAGGGCTGTGCCAAAGGAGTTCCCCGGATCACCATGGCAGAGCTGTGCAGGATTGGGTGGAGGTGGCTTTTGTGAGAGGGCAAAAACTGCTCCAGCTGCAGCACTGCTGCTGACCTGGCCTTTAAAGGGCTCCTGGAAAGGAGGTGACAAGGAGACAACATCATGGAATCACAGAGTGCTTTGGGCTAGAAGAGACCTTAGGGATCATCCAGTCCCACCCCCTGCCATGCCCAGGGACCCCTTCCACAGTCAGGGACAGCTGCCACTGTCCCAGGCTGCTCCAAGCCCCAGTGTCCAACCTATCCTGGGACACTGCCAGGGATCCAGGGGCAGCCACAGCTGCTCTGAACACCCTGTGCCAGGGCCAGTCCACCCTCATCTGTAGATCAGAGCATGACTGAAGCACCTGGGTGATTTTTCTCCAGGGCTCCCAGGAGCAATCCTGATCTGGAAGAGATGCTGTCCATTTGCTCTTTGCTCTCCAGACAACGCTTCATCAGCTCCCTGGTAAACCCGATCCACCCCATAAACTTCATTAACTTTCCTTTCACTGCCTGTCCCTGCAGTGAACTCTCTGCAGTCCCCGAACAAAGGCAGGCAGTGGTAGGCAGGACAGGACAGAGGCACCGGGAGCTGCTCCTCCCTCCCGGGGCTGGGCTGGAGCGCTCGGCACAGGGACCGGCTCCTCTCTGCCGGCGGCTCCGGGGCCATGGCAGCCCAGGACCAGCTGAACAGGGGTACGTGCTCCTGCCACACATCTGGCAGGATATTTTTCTAAAAGGTGGGAGGGTGGAGTGTGAAGAGGTGATTTGTAGTGGGTCGGTTGGGAGTTGTACTCCTGAGGGATTGGGTGGCAGGTGGGCTGTGGAGGGTCAGGCTGGAATTTTGCAGGGATCTTCTTCCTCATGTTCTGAGTACTTTTCAGTGCTGTTGCGCAGGAGCTGAGAGCCTTAAAGCTGCTTGAGGACACCCAGCCCTTTTTGGGAGCATGAACAGCTCAGCTTTGTCTGCTGCCTCCCCACTGTGTGTGCCCAAGTCCCCTAAACCTGTTACAGCTGTGAGCAGGGCAGGGCTGCAGGAGGAGACGGCTCCGTAGGTTGGGGTCACAGCACAACGTTCAGGTGCCAGCTGAGTGTGTCCTGTGTAGGGTCACCCATGGTCCCCACACTGTGAGCCCACCACTGGCACAGTTAATTGCTGTATTGTTAATTGCTGTGGTGACATGGCAAGGGTTTCCTTGCCCTACGAGTGGCTCGTGGGATGGGTTTTATTTGAGGTGGTTTTAGAGATGAATCAAACAGGACACAGCTCCCTGGAGGTGGTCTGGCTGATTGGGGTGACTTGTGCATGTAGAGTTTTAACTTAAAAGGAACCATTTCGACTGAATCACTTCACATGGTGGCTGCTTTGAACTGAGGTGGGTTACAGGGACACCTTGGGGAACCTGCACCTCTGAGTTTTAAATAAACATGGGCTTGTGTATAGGTGAGGCAGCATCCTGGGTGCAGACTGGGTCTCCATGGGATGCCAGGGAGCAGCTGAGGCTTTGGGATGCTGCAAGATCAGGGGGAGTTGCAGGGTGGACAGAGCTGTGCAAGCCCAGGAACAGGTTCCCATGAGCACCCTGGGATAGTGGAAGGTGTCCCTGCCCATGGCAGAGGGTGGAACTGGATGAGCTTTAGGGTCCCTTCCAACCCAAACAGTTGTGGGACTCTTGGAGAGAGTTAAATCTCTGTGCCTGAGGTGAGCAGAGGCTGGGGTCTGCTCCTCACCCTGACCACAGCAGTGTGAGCAGGAGCTGGATGAACAACCCCAGAGTGTGGTTTCTTACAGCAGAGAGCCTGCTAACAGCTTGTTTGCCCTTGATGCTGTGGGGAGGTGAGGGCTCTGATGGGTGCAGCCAAGGCAGTTTATCCCCTCCTGTCCCTGCTCCCTGTGCCATAGTGGCACAGGCACTGGTGGCTCTCAGAGGCGAAGGTGTGGGGCTGTGGTTTTGCAAACCAGCTGCCAGCTGAGATCTTCCTCTTCCCGTCCATCCTGGCCTGCCCCATCTCGGGGGCTTCTGGGGCACGTTGTGCTCCAAATGGGGAACTGATTTTCTTTGGGTTTCCTGCTGCCTTACATCTTCAGCAGCCCCTGGAAAGTCCAGCAAGCCCAGGACTCACTCAAGAGAAATGCAGGGTGAGAAGGGCCCTTTCCTCCCACAGCAGCCAGTGCTGCTGTGCCCTGAGCCACTGGTGAGCCTGGTGCAGTGAGGATCTGGAGGGAGCTTCGTCAGGGGCCAACCTGGCCCTGGGTGTCCTAGGAGCAGAGGTGGGAGCTGCCAGCAGAGCTCACGTGCTGGAGGTAGCCCAGGGATTTGGGGATGACTTTGGTTCTTGTTTCCCTTGCAGCACTAGGCTGGGATGGTGCTTTCCCCCCCACCCCCCTTCTCATTTTTATACATATATTTTTAAATTTCTTTTAATTTCAAACTTGCATTTTGTGGCCACTCTCCTTCGAGACAGCAACTTCTCATCCACAGTGGTGAGCTCAGCTCTCACCATCCCAGCAAACTGCAGCTCCAGGTTTTTAACTGCTGCAGCTTTTTATTCATGTAGGAGAACATTTCTTTGAGCTTCTCATAGCTAAAAGAAAGCAATCTTTGAGAAAAATATCAGAGGAGCTTGTTAATGGTCAATTTTCCTAGACAGTTGTATTAGGATTCCTGATAAAGGAGTGTTAGTGCTTGGCTTGACAAAAGCACCAGAAATCGAAGCCTCATGTAGAGGAGACACCAACAAGAAATTTAATGGGTCTCTTTTTGTCTCCAGCTTGTTCTGAGCAGCAGAGAGCCCTGGAGTGTGACCCTGGAAGAGCTGGGATGGGCTCTGAGGCCAGGCTGCTGCTGCTGAGGGTTTGCAGGGAGGGGAAACTGCCTCCCACCTTCCCGGGGCCACCTCTTCACAACCCCAACAATGGTCAGTGTGTGCCCAGGGTAGCATGAGAGATGGCAATAAAAATAACAAAATCTGCTTTCCTGAGATCTCTGGGGCTGCTGAGGGGCTGGGCAGTGGGGGTTTTCAGGGCTTTTTTTGTTGCCCAGCACAAGGGGTGAGACCAAGGAGCACCAGCTCCTGCCAGCTGCTGTTGAGTGATGCCAAAGTTGCACACAGGAAATGGTTTGAAATGTGCAGGCAGGAGAAAGGTGCTGGTTAGTCCTGGGAAAGAGGAGGATCCGTTCTACTCATTGAGTGCCATCTACTGGCACCTCAGCCCTGCCACCGTTTTCCCAGGGACAGCGTGGGGGAAGTGAGGGGAACCGAAAGGATGGTGAGGGTGGGCTCCCTGTGCTCCCTCAGCCATGCACCCCCTGCCCCTCCAGAGCAGAGCAGCACCTGCTGAGGGTGGCACATCCCAGCCAGAGCTGATGCCACTGCCACTGTCAGACACAGACTGGATCCAGGTTGCCCTTGGCTCCGTCCTGTCCTCTCCCTGGAGCTGCCCCAGGCACTTCTCTACATCCCAAACCAGGTGACACGTTCAGATTTATAAAACTTTCCTCCCCCACCATCTCGATGCCTTAATCCCTCCACCAGTGTTCAGGCACTGCTTGGAGACGTGTGTTGGGGGCTGGATTTAGGGACAAGGAGACAAAGGCATGAGGGGTTGGAGCAGCTTTTTGGTGTTCCCTGAGCAGTGTGTGGCAAGCAAGGTCTCAAGGGCTGCTTGACAGCCTAAACCCACAGAGCCATGCATCAGTGACTCCTGCCAAGGTCCTGAGGGCCCTGCCCCATACACACCATAAGCCTTGGCAGCCTTAAAGCTGATGGGTTGGGATTTGTCTTCAGGTAAACTCTTCCTGTGACTTGTCCTTTTAGCTTTAGGGCTACAAGGGGAATTTAGGGCATAGGGTATGCTTTATACAAAGATGAGGATTCTTTCAGGGCAAGGGACAAGTGAACATCTTGAAGTGTTTATGTTGAAAGAGGGGGAAAAAGAGTTGTGGTTCATGGAAATGATGCTTAGTAGGAGCAAGTGGATTGAATTCAGCCCTTTTAAATGCAATTTAAATAATCAATGGTCTATTCAATTACAGAAATATTTGGCAGAGCTCTAAATAGGTCACATCTGTCTTTAAATTGTTCTTCAGGTAAATACCTCACTGTGTGGTGTCACATGGACCAAATTCTGTAAGAGCTGCTGTCTGGGAGGGAGAACTCCTTGGCTGTACTTGCAGTTATCCCCAAAACTACACCTGGTGTGCTCTGACCCATGGATTTGCTTTAGGGATTCCTTAGGCTGGCTTGTATATTTTGGGTATATCCAGCTCCTGAAGGTTGCAGCCCTGAGCCATGTCCTGGCTGTAACTGGACATGGCCAGGGGCTTTGGCAGCTTCTGTGTTGCTCTCAGGAGCCAGGATGGAATCCTGAGCCTGCTGTGCCCCAGGAATGCTCACCTTGGGAAAGGGGAAAACAAAAACACCGACTTTTGTTGTGGTGACCAGAGCCTGGAGGTTACTCTCGAGCAGGAGCCGGGGCTGAGGGAGGGAGGCAGGTGGTGCTGAGAACGCTTTGTTTGGGAAAGTTTTCCTCATTGTGTCCAACAATTCTTCTGAGATGATCCTTCCTGTGGGCTGAATCATCGTCTGGGCCAGTGCTGGCTCTCGATCCTGCGCCCTTGGGGCATGCAGGGGGGCCCAGCACCCGGCGGGATTACAGCCCCTGGGCTGGAATAGCCACCCCTGGCTGTGTTCCTCACCCCTTTGGGGTCTGCTTTTCCCCAGGAAGCTCACAGGGACTTGGGCATTAGCGCCCAAGTCATTCCCCACATCCCTCTCCCCACTGAGAGGAGGCATACAAACAAACTGCCAAGGACACCCTGGTGGGGTGTACGTGTGTTTGGCCACTTCCCCGTGTAATTGCCACATTATTTGGAAGCCATCCTTAATTTGTCTAATTTTTAACAGCCCCTGGCCTCCCTACCTGTAGGGCTGCAGCAGTGCAGGGCTGGGAGGGCTCACGTACTCACAGCTGGCACTGCCTGCCTGTTTGATCTCAGATGCCTCTCTGGCAAACTTCTGGGGTTTTTTTTTGGTCACTTGTAAGTAAACAAGCTTCTGTCCCCATTTGTCTTCTTGGTGAGTAATGGGAACCAAGTGGGAGAAGATTTCTGTTCCCCGGTGTTCCGGTTGCATCTCTGCGGCTGTAATTTGATTTTACATTGCAAATTAAACAATACTTGGGAAGATGCAAATCAGAGCGGAAGTAGAGGTCGGTGCTGCTAAGTGGAGTAAGTGGGGGTGTAGCAGCTCTTCTGTGCATCTGTGGGGGTGTGCAAAACACCCCATGGCCCAGGAGCACGAGAGGTCACTGAGTGTCCCAGGGGACCCAGGGTGTTTCAGTCCTCACTGGCTTCAGGCTGCTGAGTTCCCTTGTTCACTCAGCAAAATGAGTTTTCTCCCTTTGGACAGCAATCCCTGTGTGAGCCTGTCGTGAGAGTGCAGCTCTGTGGTACAATAAATGACCTGGAAAAACCAGGATGTGGATTTACACTCAGTGTTCTCCCTGAAGCTTTCTGTTTAATGGAATATAACCCCTGGCTTTGGGAATAACCCCATATCTACTGAATTTCAGTTGTTTTGTGATAGCAAATGTGTTGATGTTGCTAAATGCATGTGAGGCAGAAACAGGGGAGGTTCTCCATGGGGCTGTCTGTGTGTTTATGGGAGAATGGATCAGGAGCAGCCTTGGGGAAAGGACTTGGGGATGTTTGTGGGTGAGAGGCTCAACCTGCCCCAGCCACGGGCACTGACCCCAGAAACCCCACCTTGTGCTGGGCTGAGCCCCCAGCCTGGGCAGCAGGGGAGGGGGGGATTCTGCCCCTCTGCCCTGCTCAGCTGAGACCCCACCTGCAGAGCTGCCCCAGCCCTGGGCAACAACAGCAGCAGCACGTGGAGCTGCTGGAGCCAGTGCAGAGGAGGCCACGGAGCTGCTCCAAGGGCTGGAGCCCCTCTGCTCTGGGCACAGGCTGGCAGAGCTGGGGGTGCTCAGCTGCAGAGGAGAAGGCTCCAGGGAGAGCTCAGAGCCCCTGGCAGGGCCTGAAGGGGCTCCAGGAGAGCTGGAGAGGCACTGGGGACAAGGGCTGGAGGACAGGAGCCAGGGAATGGCTTGCACTGGCAGAGGGCAGGGCTGGTGGGATCTTGGGCAGGAATTGTTGGCTGTGAGGGTGGGCAGGGGCTGGCCCAGGGTGCCCAGAGCAGCTGTGGCTGCCCCTGGATCCCTGGCAGTGCCCAAGGCCAGGCTGGACACTGGGGCTTGGAGCAGCCTGGGATGGTGGGAGGAGTCCCTGTCATTGCAGAGGTGGCTCTGGATGAGCTTTAGCATCCCTTCCAACTCAAACCTCTCCATGATTCTATAATGACAGACTGTGCTCTGTGACCCCCTACTGCAAAGAGGCTACCATAGGGTTAGGTCTGGGCCACCTCCTTTATGTTGGGCAGGGTTGGGTTTATCCCAAGCTGCTTACAGAGCTTTGGGACATCCCCTTGTGCTCTCCCAGCCTCCATGGTCCCCATCACCCACGCTGTCACAGTGCTGTGGCACCCAGGGCTGGCCAGCCTGGCTGTGGGGTCCCCACTGTCACCTCACCCTGGGTCTCTGTTTCCATCTGCACAGAGGGAGCAGAGCTGCCCCTCCAAAACACGACTGATCTGAGGGACAGTGGAGAAAAGAGAAGAGCGATTCCTTTGACACCTGTCGTGGGTCTGACTCAGCCCACTGTTATTCTTGGTCTATTTCCCTGCACTTTTGTCTCTTGGACCCTCCTTGACATCCTGCTTCTTGCAGGTCGTCAGGCTCTTACAGAGGCTGGGGATGAGGGACATGGGCAGGTTTGTCCTGGAGAGCCTGGGGACAAGGGACATGGTGGGTTTGTCCTGCAGGCTGATGACCTTTAGAAAGCCCTGACTCTGTTATCCTCCATCCCTTTCTCCTGCCACTCCTTTGTCCTCGTGTTTGGTCACTGGTGGCCTTTGTTTTTACAGCTGGGGGAAGTGTTTTGAGCTTTAAAGTTTATTTTCTTCCCTCTGGTTGTCGTCACAGGTTTGTTTTCTTTCTCCGTGTGGCATCTTGCTGGCTCTCCCAGGGGCTGGGAGAGGGACTGGCCACTGCTCTTGAGGCGTTCCTGCTGAGGGGAGCAGGACCTGCCCTGCACTTGGGAGGCCCAAAAGCCTTCCTGCCTTCACTTCTCTCACTGTATTTTTATCACAGGATCATGGAATGGCTTGGGCTGGAAGGGACCTCAAAGCCCATCCAGTGCCACCCCTGCCATGGTCAGGGACACCTCCCACCATCCCAGGCTGCTCCAGCCCCAGTGTCCAGCCTGGCCTTGGGCACTGCCAGGGATCCAGGGGCAGCCACAGCTGCTCTGGGCACCCTGGCCAGCCCCTGCCCACCCTCACAGCCAACAATGCCTGCCCAAGATCCCAGCCAGCCCTGTCCCTCTGCCAGTGCAAGCCATTCCCTGGCTCCTGTCCCTCCAGCCCTTGTCCCCAGTGCCTCTCCAGCTCTCCTGGAGCCCCTTCAGGCCCTGCCAGGGGCTCTGAGCTCTCCCTGGAGCCTTCTCCTCTGCAGCTGAGCACCCCCAGCTCTGCCAGCCTGTGCCCAGAGCAGAGGGGCTCCAGCCCTTGGAGCAGCTCCGTGGCCTCCTCTGCACTGGCTCCAGCAGCTCCACGTGCTGCTGCTGTTGTTGCCCAGGGCTGGGGCAGCTCTGCAGGTGGGGTCTCAGCTGAGCAGGGCAGAGGGGCAGAATCCCCCCCTCCCCTGCTGCCCAGGCTGGGGGCTCAGCCCAGCACAGGTGGGGTTTCTGGGGTCAGTGCCCGTGGCTGGGGCAGGTTGAGCCTCTCACCCACCAACACCCCCAAGTCCTTTCCCCAGGGCTGTTCCCATCCATCCATCCATCCATCCCCAGTTTTTTAGTTTAAAAATCCTGTCCAGTGTGACCCATCCCCAGGAGGAGCACAGCCCAGGAGTTCGTTCCTGGTGTAGCTTTGCACCCTGGGCCAGCTCCTTGGTCATGTTCTGGACTCAGGCCATGGTGGCTGTGCCCCAATGCCACCATGGGCACCCTGTGCAGTCATTTTGCAAGGCTTTGATGAGTCTTGGGCCAGCCAGCCCAAGTAATTAATTTCCTTAATAATGACTAATTTTTTTATTATTAATAATAATATTTCATTTTTATTAATAATTACTATTAATGACAAGCTTTTATCTTGATTACCATAAAATCACTCCCTAAAATGCAGTGAGGACCTTCCTTTAACATCTTCAAATGTGACTCATGTATAAAGTGAGGGATGGCTGAATTTTCTGGTTGGGTTTTGTTGGTTTTTCCAAAACTTTCTCTCCCCTGTGCTGGGCACTGGTTTGTGCATTTACTATTGCATATAATTATTACTGTTTATGTACATGGTGGGATTGTTGGGGTGTCTTGGGCAGGGACAGGAGTTGGACTCCGTGATCCTCATGGATCCCTTCCAGCTCAGGACATTCCAGGATTCTGTTTCTGGGATGCCACACCAGCACTCCTAAAAACAGTCCGGGGGGGCTGCCTTGGAGCCTGCCCTGTCCTTTGAGAGCAGCTTCAGTGATACCAGAGATCTTCCAAAAGACATGGAGGTGCTGAAGTACTTCTTTGACTTTTTTCCCCTTTTTCTGGCTTTGTTTGATTTTGGTGTAAGTTCAGTTTTTCCCCTTAGTTATCCCTCATGGAAAGCTGATGGGGAATGGATCATTTTTCCCCACTCTTTCCCTGGTTCTCTCCTGTTTTTTTCCCAGCCCCAAACATTTCCTAAACCCCATCTGTGTGTGCAGAAACTGCTGAACTGGAATACAGTGCAGGAGATGCCAAGCAGATGCTGAGCAGAGGAATTAACAATCACCAAAGTGGTGGCATCAGCTTTCTGAAGTCAAAAATTATCCCTGAGTGCACATTTGGGGAGGGGGCAGCAGCAGCAGGTGCTTCCCTGAATCAAGGGGGTGTGGGGTGGACAGGCCTGTCGTGGCTTTGGGTTCTGGGGTCATTCATCATCCCAAAGAGAAAGGGGCAGAATCTGCCCCAGAAGAGGTGCAGGGGTCTGTGAGTGCAGTGTGGGTGCTGTGCTGTGTCCCCTTGGGGTGCCTGAGCAGGAGAATGGTGGCACTGGGCTCTCCTGGGGCTGAACATCTGTTTATGGAGTCCTGGAATATCCTGAGCTGGGAGGGACCCTCAGGGATCATCAGTGCAGCCCCTGTCCCTGCACAGACCCCCCAACAATCCCCCCTGCCCATCCCTGGCAGCGCTGTCCAAAGGCTCCTGCAGCTCTGGCAGCCTCGGGGCCGGGCCCATTCCCTGGGCAGCCTGGGCAGTGCCAGCACCCTCGGGGGGAAGAACCTTGCCCTGAGCTCCAGGCCAAGCCCTGACACAGCTCCAGCCCCTGCTGGGCTCCTGGCCTAGAGGGAAATGCCACCTGGCCCATTTGATGCCCCTGGACAGGTCAGGAATTGGCAGCACATTCCAGCCCCCTGCCATGGTCAGGGTCACCCTCCAGTATCCCAGGTTGCTCCAAAGCCCCTGCAGCCTGGCCTTGGGCACTGCCAGTGCAGCAGAACAGCTGAGCCTCACTGGCCCAACCAGTCAGTTTTGGTCCAACCTCAAATTTCAGGGCAGTGAAGGGGATAAAACATCTGCCCCATGAGCAGAGCCCTCCAGGGTGGCATTGCCAGGTACCTCATGCTGCCCTCCAGGTGTTCAGGGTGGATTTTTTATTTCCCTCCCCCCCTTATTTTTATTTTAATTGTTTTGTCGTGCACCGGGAAAAGGAAGTGAACAAATTGTATGGTCCCCTCCACAATCGACGTCCTGTAAACAGCTCCCGGCTGCCTTCCACTCACAGCTGTTTTTTCCTATTTGGGGGTGGATGGGGCTGGTAAATAAACAGGAATTCTGGGACCTGCTTCCAGCACCCCCTTTTTCCTTGGAGGGGCTGTGCCAGCACCTCGGAGCCTTTCCTGGGGAGTGCCCAGGTGGGTTGTCTCTCACTGAGTGGAGCCAACTCTCATCAGGAAAAACAACTTTGCTGGTTTTCCCGGGACTAAAGCTAATTACTAGTCAACTAATTTTATTGATTTCCAATCCCTTTTAGCAGAGATTTTGCTGTGGGGCTGATTGCCAGAGCGATTAGCACACAAAGCTGCTTAATTTGGAAGTGTTTATCAAGCAGCCTTCTGTCACCTCTGCTTCAAATCAAATTACGGTGGCACTGGTGCCCTGCCTGTGGTGGCTTGTGCTGTCCCACCCCGGGGGGAGCAGGTGGGGAGCAGGGCTTCTCTGGGTTAAAGAACATGGCAGGGGGTTTGCAACTAGATGATTTTTAAGGCTTCTTCCAACACAAACCATTCCAGGGATCTAAGTATTCCATGAGCTTGAAAGGCTACTGGTTGTGGTTTTTCTGCTCCCAGCTGCCACCACATCCTTGTCCCACTCCAACCCTCGGGCACTGCTGTGGCTGCAGAGCTGGAATTTCCCTCCTGGCCCTCAAATCCCCATCATGGGCACTGTGTGATCTCTCTTGAGGATGGAAGATGCACACCTTCGTGGCAGCTGCAGCTGCTTCCAAAACTCCTACAACCACAGGAGGGATTTAGCCTAAATATTTTTAATAGAATTAAAAAAAAAAAAAAAAAAAAAGGCCTGGCCCAGTCATTTCACTGGAATCAGATTAGGGAGGGCAGATTGTGAAGGCTGGGGGGAGGAAGAGGCTCAACCAGGCTCAGTCACAACTCCTGCAGCACAGAAACCCCAGCAGTGTCCCCCCATGTCACCACTGGGGCTACTGTGAGGGTCCCTTGCTGTCTCCTCCTCCTGACAAGTGTAAACGAGGCACCTTTGGGACATTTCAAGTCATAGGAATAAATCCCAGAAATTCCTCCCTGGGAGGGTGGGCAGGCCCTGGCCCAGGGTGCCCAGAGCAGCTGTGGCTGCCCCTGGATCCCTGGCAGTGCCCAAAGCCAGGTTGAAGGGGGCCTGGAGAAACCAGGGGTAGTGGGAGGTGTCCCTGCCCATGGCAGGGGTGGCACTGCATGAGCTTTAATGTCCCTTCCAACCCAACCATTCCATGATCTGAGCCTGCAGCACTGCAGCTTTCCAGCAGTGCATGTTCTCCTCAGGGTTTTCCTTGATACAGGATTTAAGAGCAAAACTCTGTATTTGCTTTACAAATGGTACCTGAGAGGGCTCAGGACCAAAACAGCCTTTTCTCCATCCTTGCATGTCCTCTGGATCCAGAGAGGGTCTGCACTGCCCTTGAGCTTTGCTTTGAGCAAAGCAATTGTTAGAGACTGAGCTTGTTTTGAAAGACCTTTCACAGAACCCTGGAATATCCTGAGTTGGGAGGGACACCCAAGGGACCATGGAGTCAAACTCCTGACCCTGTCCCATTTACACAAAGGTCAGAGGTTGTGGGGTCCTTGGCCGTGTCCAGGTGCTCAGAGCTAACTCCAGAGCCACGTTCCCTCCCACACCATAGCCAAATGCTGTGCTCATCCTGGGGCATTCAGAGCTTAGGGCTCAAGGAGCTGCACCTGGGCCCAGGTAGGTTTGGGGGTTGTTGAAACCAAGGCAGCCTCTCTTGGTGCAGCATTTTTGGCTCCCATGGATGGCAGCTGGAAGGCACAAGCTGGGAACTGAGCAGGAGGGATGTATCACAAAACCCTGCCCCCTTTTAATGCCTTTACATAGAATCCTGGAATAGTTTGGGGTGGAGGGACATTAAAGCCCATCCAGAGCCACCCCTGCCATGGCCAGCAACATCTCCCACTGTCCCAGGCTGCTCTAAACTCCATCCAGCCTGGCCTTGGGCACTGCCAAGGATCCAGGGGCAGCCACAGCTGCTCTGGGCACCCTGTGCCAGGGCCTGACCACCCTCACAAGGGAGAATTTCCTCCCAATATCTGAAGTAACTCTACCCTCCTTTAGGTAAAACAGTTCCCCTTTCCTTTCACTGTTTTCTCACTGGAGCTGTGTGTCCAAAGTGGTTCTGTTCATCCTGGACAGGAACAGCTCTCCCTGCTCTGTGTCACTGGACACTTGTCCAGAGCCTTTACTAGGGTTCACTGCTGCACTAAGGATGGTTTTTTTGAGCCTAAATGTGGTTAAATTATTTTTATCCCTGCTGAAGCTTACGATGGCTTTTGTCTATCAGCTCTTCTTGGCTGCGGCAGGAAAACTGTGAGGAAAAAAAATGACTGTCTGACAGCTACATCTTATTCTATTAGTATGTTTTAATTAGAACATGAGCAAGAAATGTGTTATGAATATTCATGCTCAGGGTTATTAAAATGCACAATTAATCTGTACTCAGTTTAATAACTGTATTAATGGTGAGAGGAGGTAGCTCCTATTTTTGTCATTTCTCAATTGGAAAGTGTGCTTTAACTTGGGTAGTTGGGAAATGGGGTTATTTTAAAATCAAGTTGGCTCCTGCCAGCAGCATGGGCATGTGGGCGTCTCCAAAACTCACACACCTCAAAATGGGAGAGCACTATAAGGGTGGCAAAGCCATGCCCTGCCAGGATGGAGCTCCCTGCAGAAAGAATTCAGCTCAATGCCATGGGAGTTTTCAGTCACAGAATCACAAAATCCCAGGAAGGTTTGGGTTTGGGAGAGACCTTAAACCTCACTCAGCTCCTCCCTCTGCCATGCAGGGACCCGTCCCGCTGTCCCAGGTCACTGCAAGCCCCAAAGTCCAGCCTGGCCTTGGACACTGCCAGGGATCCAGGGGCAGCCACAGCTGCTCTGGGCACCCTGGGCCAGCCCCTGCCCACCCTCACAGCCAACAATGCCTGCCCAAGATCCCAGCCAGCCCTGTCCTCTGCCAGTGCAAGCCATTCCCTGGCTCCTGTCCCTCCAGGCCTTGTCCCCAGTGCCTCTCCAGCTCTCCTGGAGCCCCTTCAGGCCCTGCCAGGGGCTCTGAGCTCTCCCTGGAGCCTTCTCCTCTGCAGCTGAGCACCCCCAGCTCTGCCAGCCTGTGCCCAGAGCAGAGGGGCTCCAGCCCTTAGAGCAGCTCCGTGGCCCTTTGGACACGATCTCTCCTTGGTTACTTGGATTTATGACTTTTTTGCCAGCACTGTGGGTCTTTTAAAGCAACAGATCTATCCACAGGTATGGGGCAGTTGTGGTCCAGAAGATTCTCATGGGATCTCCATCTCACCTGGGTGTTGCCTAGAGGCAGGAAACACATTCCCAGGTGCCCAAGGTGCCTCTGACCCTTCCCTGGGCACCTGGGCCACCTCTACAGCTACTGGGATGGCCTGGGATGAGCCCTGGGGCTGCTGAGCTGGGTCCTTCCCACCCCAGCTTCCCTCTCTTCTTCCCCTTTCCCTTCCTCTGGCTCCCGTCGGGTCCAGCCTGGCTGCTCCGTGCTCCCAGAGCCAGAGGTGTCCCCGTGTCTGGGGTGTCCCCATGTCCAGGGTCTCTGTGCTGGGTGTGTAGTCAGTCCTGCTGACGGGAGCTTTTCCAAACACACCTGCCCATGGCCAAACACGGGGATTTTGCAGGGCTGGCCAAGGGCATTTGCTGCCAAATTGTAGATCCTTAGGAGTAAGAAGGGAGGGAAGAGTGGGCTGGCAGGCAATGTAGGACAGATGCCAGACGTTGAAAGAGGGCAGTCTGCTTTTTCCTGGCTTCATCCCAGAAATCCCTGAGTTCCTAAAACACCTGCAAGGCGCTGAAAATAGGGAGATTTTTTGCTGGCACCTTTCAAGCCAATGGCTGCTGCTTAGGGAAGGTGCAAGACTTTATTTTCCAGGAGACAGCAGACAGAGCTGGCCTGGGCACCTTCAGAGGTGCTTCCAGAACCTCGGAATGCTCTTTGCTGCTTTGGTGGGAGAGTGGAACCTCACTTCACATTGGCTCCCACAGGAACTACCTGGAGGGAACAAGAGACCTTTTAGGTTTCCACTGGGGTTACAGAATCCCAGAATCCCAGCCTGGTTTGGATTGGGAGGGACCTTAAAGCCCATCCAGCCCCACTCCTGCTATGGCAGGGACACCTCCCACTGTCCCAGGTTGCTCCAAGCCCTGTCCAGCCTGGCCTGGGACAATTCCAGGGATCCAGGAGCAGCCACAGCTTTGTCAGGGCCTGCCCACCCTCCCAGGGAGGAATTTCTTCCTGAAAAAAAAAAGGGTTGTTTTGCTGTGACCCCATTTGGGGCTACAAAGGGGCCAAGGAGGGCTTGGGGCCCTGGCCATGCTCTGGGCTCGCCCTCTGCAGTTGGAGCACTCAGGGCTTTGGTCCTCTCCAGGGTCTGCGCACCACAGGGTGCAGCAGCTCGTGCCAGGGGTTTGTCCTTGTCTGGGGGATGTGTGACCCTCACCCTCATCATCTTCCCCTGTACCGCTCACTGTCTCCTCTCCCTCCTTCCTTGGGGAGACCAGGCAGGGATTTACTTCTATTTTTCAGGATTTTTGGCACAGAATCCCACAAAGGGTGAGGTTGGAAGGACCACAGTGGCTCCTCTGGTCCCATCTCCCTGCTCAAGCAAGGGCATCCCAGAGCACAGGGCACAGGATTGTGTCCAGACTACTTTGGCATAACTCAAGAGAATGTCTGAAGGTTCTTGAATATCTGAAGGGACATTCAAGGGAAGAAGACTCAACAACCTGAGGAAAATTTCCCTGGACTGCCAGGCACCCTATCTTCCTCCAGAGCCCACTGAGCATTCTCTGCAGGTGTATTCTGCCTGGGAATGCTGCTCTGCTCTCTGCTCTGCTGGGGTGGTGGCAGGACCAAGGGCTCTGTGAGAGGTCAGGGTGATCCAGGATCCCCAAAGCCCATCCTGCATGGGGCAGAGGTGGCTGTGAGGCTCTGGACCCCCATGCCTTGGCTTCCCCTCTGCCTCTGAGGCTCCTGGGGTTCCTCATGGGCACTGTGGGGCTGCAGTCCTTGTCCTTCCAGCCCAAAGGGACTACTTTTCCAAGGATGTCCAAGGCTGCTGATCCTGCTCATGACTTCTCCCTGACCCTTGGGGAGCTTTAAAACCACCCGTGACAGCAAAATGACTCAAAGGAGTGTTTCTGCCTCCTGCCTCGCCAGGGTTTGCAGGGATTGCAGATGAATTGCTTTGGAAAAACACATTAGCAAAGCAAAAGTTTATTCTAGGAAGTAGGAGGTGGGAGAATTGGCAGTAATTCTCCCTAGTATCCAAGGTATTATTAGAGGCTTATCCCTGCTCTGCACAGTAATCACATTGGAAATTTTTGATTAGAAAACAAAATCTAAATGAGAATTATGAATATTCATTAGGTGTTGGGATTAATATGCATAATTATGCAAATTAGACAGCAATTAAACACCAATTCTCTGGGGAAATGATTAACACAAAGGCACAGAAATAGAAGGATGTAATTTGAAAGAAGTTTCTGGTTAAATGAACAGTGAGGGGAGCGGAGGAGACAAATCTGAGGCATGTTTGCCATAATAATCAGCTTTGCCAGGCAAAATGGGAGTGAGCCCTGACCCCCTGTGCCCATGTCCTTGCTGCCTCGCAGCTCCCTGCTCCCAAAGGGGTGTTCTGGATGTGCCACTCCTGTTGGAAGAACCAGCAGAGGATGGGTCCTCAGAGAGCCCTGGGCCCCTGGTGCTGCTGCTGGGAGAGTCTGGTGTCACTGCCTGGCCGTGAGTCCTGCTGGGGGCACGGGGTGTCCATGGCCTGGGAAGTGTCCATGGCTGGTGCCACCCTCACTCTCAGCCTTCTCAGATCTGGGATTTCTCCCTGTCCAACCCAGCAGAGTTCACAGTGTTTGTGCAGCACCTCCAAAGATGATGGATGCCCCCACCCTGCCCAGCCCCTCTCAAATCCCTGGATTTGCCCCCTTTGAACACTGACTTCTGCTCACCAGCCCCTCGTCACCCACTGGAGCAGGAGGTAGAGCATCACAGTAGGAGATCCTGCAGCTGAGTCAGGTTGAGGCTGTTTTCCAGGGAAGGTTCCTTCCCTGTGGTTGTGATATCAACTGGAACTGTGGGAGCTGTGCTGATGCAACATCCCAAGGTTTTTGTGTCATGGTGGACATTCCCAGCTCACTGAAGGGGCTCCAGGAGAGTTGGAAAGGGACAGAAGCCAGGGAATGGCTTGCACTGGCAGAGGGCAGGGCTGGCTGGGATCTTGGGCAGGAATTGTTGGCTGTGAGGGTGGGCAGGGGCTGGCCCAGGGTGCCCAGAGCAGCTGTGGCTGCCCCTGGATCCCTGGCAGTGCCCAAGGCCAGGCTGGACACTGGGGCTTGGAGCAGCCTGGGATGGTGGTAGGTGTCCCTGTCATGGCAGGGGTGGGATGAGCTTTGAGGTCCCTTCCAGCCCAAACCATTCCATGACTCTGGGACTCCCCTGGGTGCCTCCACCCCAGGAGGTGCTGCCTGCATGGACCTGGCAGGGGATGAAAGGAGCCCATTGCAAAACCTTCTGCCTGCTCCTCAGCTGTTTTGGGTTGGATCCCTTTTTGCCAAGGTTATTCTTGGGAGGGCTAAAGCTGAGAATGCTGGGGGTGTGCTCTGATGGCCCTACTTCCTCAGGGGAGCCTTGGGGGCTGGAAGAACAGCCCTGGACTGGTGGCTCTGTAACACTGGACCCCCAGCAGTTCCCACCTGAGGATTTCACCTCTGGGCACTCTCACTCTGCTCAGGTTGAACAGAGTTTGGCCCATGATCTTGCAGCACCATGGGCAAAATTCAAGTCCTGCTGGAGCATCCAAATGAATGCAATGTGGTTTTGATTTATAGTTCAGTCCCTTTCACCGTCCCTCTCTGGGGGAAGGAGGTTCGTGGGTGCTCTCTGGAATAAAGGAGTTAAAATACTTGTTTCTCCTCTTCCCACTGTCCCATGTTTTGAACCATTGCCAGGCTGTGGTGGGATTTGCTTTGAAGTTTGTGGAATAACTCCCAGCGGGAGTGGGAAGGTGAGGAGGCAGAGGGGAGGCTCGGTCACGCCAAGTGGAAGTGGTTTATTAATGAAAATATTGTTTTGTTTGTAGAAGGAAGAGTTAATTTTACGAGAACACCTTTGAGGCTTTGCTGATAAAGCAAAGAGTAACCTTTGTTCTTCCTGTTTTTCGGTAGGCTTGGATGAAAGACCGGGATCAGGTTCCTGGGGAACGGCAGATCAAAACAGCTCCACGTTTGACCAAGGCAGGGTAAGGACAAAGCACAAACACCGAGCTCCAACCAAAACAAACAGGGTCTTTCCCAGGCCTTTCAGAGCGTTGCTCTAACCCTAGAACAGCTTTTCTTGCCCCATTTTGGATGTGGGTTCTGTGAACTCTCTAGGGTTTCCCCATCTCCCCAGACTTTGCTGCCTTGACGACCCCTTGAGGTGTCTCCTCCAAAAACCTCTCCCAGATCTGCACCAGGATGGGCTCCTGTGGCTGCTTGGGCATCTCCCTCCCTGCACCCGGTGTGGGTGTGGGGAGAGGGGGCCCAGGGGTGGGACAGGTCCCCAAAGGAGACACAGGGATCTGAGTGGGTTGAGGATCTCATCTGATGGCATAGCTTCCTGAGCACCCACCCCAGGAGACTTTGGGAACCTGAGGAGGGAATCCCAGCAGTCCCCCACATTGTCTGGCCATGGCACCCTTGGCGGGGATGGAAAATTTGGGAAAGGTTTTGTAGGGAAGGAGTTGAGGCTGCAACATGTCATGACTAGGGCCTGAGTATGGGAAGAGAGAGATGCCACAAACTTCATGGAAATGGTGTCATTTTTGTTTTAATGGGTTTGTGGGATTCATTTTTGCAATGGCACCTTTCTCTTGACAGAGCTGAGGCTGTGGTGTCAACTCTCATTTGTATATTTACAATTTATATATTTATATAAGTATATCTAAAAATACACATTTATATTTATATAAAAATAAATATCTTTCCTTGCCCCTTCACACCTCTGGTTCAGAGAGGGGCTGCCTGACTCTCACCTGGTGGGTGCCAAACTGCCCAAGAGCTGCCAGCACGGGGCAAACATGGTTCCATGTCCCCAGCTACCATGTCCCCTCCCAACACCACAGCCTCTGCACTGCCCAGCTCTCCCTTAGCATGAGGATAAAATCCTTTCCATGCCCTTTTCATAAGGAGCCTTTGGCTTTTCCCCTTCCTGGGGAGTCTGGGAGTTTCAGGGCTGGGCTCAGCCTCCCCACGCTTGGCCATGACTGTGCCCTGTTGTCCCAGCAGAGCTATGGCGAAGGCCCCCACTACGGTGAGCATCGGGACCTGCCATCCCACAACAGCATCTCCTCATCACCATTCCTGGGAGCTGGACTCGTGGGTGAGTGCCTGCAGCTGCCTGCCAGCTCCCCAGGGCAGGGGACATGTGGCATTGGCTGGCCCGTGAGCGCTGGGGCTCGGAGCATTGGGACAACATTGCTGATCCCTGTGCTTGACCTGCTCCAGGTGCTCTCCAAGCTGTGGAGCAGGAGGTGGCACCCAGAGGGTTCCATCAGGGAACCTGTGCCAGCTGTTTCAGGTGTGTGGTTATTTTTCCCTTATCTATGGTAGCACCCCAAGGCAGTAGCAGGGGTCGATGCCTGCCAGGATGGGCTGAGTGTGCTCCTGGGAGCTGGGAATCAGGGCTGGGAGAGATGCTCATTGATGAGGATTTATTAAGGATTTGGGATGACCCTGCTTGAGTGGGGAGGTGGCACCAGATGATCCCACCATGGTAACTTCCAACCAGACCCTGGGTGACTGTGACTTGCAAGGGGCTGGTGGCTGTGTCACTTCCCAGAGAGCTGGGGGTGCTGCCTTTGCTGCAGTGGGGTTTGGAGGGGCCTCTCCCCATCTCCTGCAGGCTCCAGCAGCCTTGCCTGGCCCCTCCATCCCCAGCTGCAGGCAGGCAGTGTGAGGGGCTGGGAGTGCTGGGGCCGGTGATCCTGTGGGACCGGATGCGTGTGACCATTCACCCAGTCACCTCTCCCAGCTCGGGGGTGGGAGGAGAGATTAAGAGCAGAAAATATCCCTCCTGGAGGGCTTAGAGAGCTCTAATGGCATTAGGTCAGGAATTGGGGTTAGTCCTCTCCATCTTTGCCCACGCAGGGGTGGTTAAAATTCTCCAGCACATGTGGAAGGAGCGGGGCCGGGCAGGGCTTGCTCATGGTTGGAAGGGAGGGGAAAGAGAAGGGAATCATATTTGAAACAGAAAATCCCCCCAGCACAAAATTGCCCGTCTGGATGTGGTGGCAAAGGGGAAGAGCACAGCAGGGTCGTGCTAGGACAGGAGCAGCCACACGTTGGCTCCTCCTGGCCTGGGTCAGGGCTTGGGGCTCCTTGTGAGCTCTGCTCCCCCCTTTACACCCCTTGTACTGTTGGGGACAACGTTTGGGTGTCCCTTGGGGAGCCTTTTTGAGCAGCTTCCCCTGTCCCTCTGCAAGGGAGAATCTTCCTTGTCCCCCTGTGCCCCGGGAGGATATAAGTGGAGCACAGCGAAGTTTTTGAGTAGTTCAGGGGAGCCGTGCTGCAGCTCAGCTTGGGGGGGACGTGCGTGGGGGGACCCAGCCCAGCCCACACCTGGAGCCAAAGCAGCCTTGAGAGTTTCCAGCTGAGCAGGAGCTGCCTGGGGAGGAGCACGGAGGTTTCCCCTTTGATGTGTGCAGGGCAGACGCCTTTGGCTGCCTCTCAAAGCCGGGGCTCCGGGGCCTTGGCTCTCCCTGCAAGCCCGGCCGGGCCCCGGCACGTGGGGCTGGAGCCGCCCTGGGTGATTCCAGGGGCTCTGGGGCTGGGGGAGCACTGGCCCTGTGAGCAGCAGGACTGTGGCCACACTCTGGCCCCAGGCTCAAGGGGCTGTGTGGCCCCAGGGAGGTCAGGAGCTCTACCACTGAAATAGGGAACGGGCAGGAGGAAAAGGGTTCCTCGTATTTCCAAGTCCTTTTTGTTCCTGAAACTGAATGTGGTTAAAGCAGAAAGCATCGATTCTGGGAGCAGGTTCCAAAATACATGAATCAGTTTTCAGTGTAGAATCAAAGAATCATGGAGTGTCTTGGGTGGGAAAGGACCTCAAAGCCCATCCTGTGCCACCCCAGCCATGGGCAGGCGCACCTCCCACCATCCCAGGCTGCTCCAAGCCCCAGTGTCCAGCCTGGCCTTGGGCACTACCAGGGATCCAGGGGCAGCCACAGCTGCTCTGGGCACCCTGGGCCAGCCCCTGCCACCCTCCCAGGGAACAATTCCTACCCAGTATACAACCTATACCTACCTCTTTGCCCATGTGCTGGGAAGGAAGGACATAGGGAAGAGCAGGGGTGGGATTTTTTTTCTTTCTCTTTTCCAAGCTGCTTCTGAAAACTTTTAGCGTGGTAAAATGCAAAGGGAGAGGAAAGGCAGGAAAATAAAATAATGTTTCTGTAAAAGCAGAGGAAAAATGGGAGGGAAAGGGGAGTTTTGGAATGTGTCCCCTTCTCTGCCAGGCCCTGGTTGCCAGCAAGGTGCCCCTCAGGGCAGGAAGTTCATGTTAATGGGGTGGGAGAGTGGAAATAGGGAATTGTAAAATCTGAGGAGGCGGAGGGAGCAGATGGGGATGAACATGTTGTGGTAATTGATGGATGAAAGGTGTGTGAAACATCTAAGCCCTTCTCCAAGATCAGAATTTTTATCTCTTTCCCACTTCACCTCTGTTTCTTCAAGGAGGATCAGGGACTGCGGGAAGCACCATTTTGGGAGCAGCATGGATGCTCTGTGTTGGCCATGGTGGGTTGGGCCAGTAGAGAGGGAACCTGAGCTGAAAGCTTCCCACAGTCAGCACGGGGGCTCTGAGCAGTCAGGATGATGATGGCTCCTCCTGGGACCCCCATTCTTTGGCTTTTGTGTTCCTGGAGTCCATGCGTGTCCCAGGGCCAGGCTGCAGTCCCCTGTCCTCTGAGGATGGGCTTCAGGAACAGGGAGCACCTTTTCACAGCAAAAGGACACTACAGCAGGCAGCACTTGTTGGAGAAATGGTGATTTTTTGCCTCAATTTTCCACATGGAAGAGGAAGCTGTGCTCTGACCAGTCTTTGGTGGGCGGAGGAGCTCCTGCCAGCCTGACCTTTGAAGCAGTGACCACATCCCTTCCAGGGTGGAGCCCTGTCCCTGCAGGCTGGTGGCGTTTTGGGGCCCTGGAGACCCCAAGGGAGTTCCCAGGTGCAGCTGATGCTCCCCCTCCTGCACGAGCCCTGTCACCACTCGGACTACTCTGACAGGAGCAGGGAGCAAGGAGAGAGATTGGGAAGCTGCAGGGAGCAGTGGAATGTGTCCATCCAGATTTCTGCCCAGTGTGTATCTGTGCTGGGAGCTGATGTGACAAACCCCATGAGCAGCAAACTCCATGGGAAAGGCAGGGCTGGAGGGATCTGCCTGGCCCAGGAGAGAAGGAAAGCAGGTCTGAGTTTGAGGGGAACAGGGCACTGCCAGAACATTCCTGAAATCCTCACAGGCTGCATCCCTGCTCCTTGTTCCTATCCTGGTTGGGCTGTTTGGTGTCACCCCAACCCAAGCCCTCCTCCCCTGCCCAGGCTCCCCCTCCCCAGCCAGAGTCCCTTCCCAGGGGCAGTGAGGAGGGGGCTGCTCAGCCCCTGGGGTGGAGCTGGGGGTATACAAAGCTCTGATTTAATCCCTGTTGTTCCTGCAGTGGCCCCAGAGCAGGATCAGCTCAGGATCAGGAGTGACATTCACTGCTCCTCACCCCAGAACAGCCCAGTCCTGGGGTGGTGACCTTGTGGATCACAGGGTACACACCTGATCCAAAAGCAGTTGGAAAGGAAGAACACTGATTTCTGCTCAGCTGTTGAGTTTGAGCTCTTGGATGTTCTTTGGATGAACATGGGGCACGATGGGAGCTTGGCTTTGGGAGGCACCTTCAGCACAGAGCCAAGAGGGGCTGCACTGACACAGCACCTGGGGGAGGTGCTCCCCCATCCAGAGCTCCCACAGGGCTGTGGGTGATGGCCCTCCTGCTCTCATTAAAGGCACAATGTGAGGGGTGTCTTTGGTCATTGCCCTCAGCCACAGCTTCAGCTCCACAGGTGATGGGGAAAATCAGCTCTCTGCAGGATGGACTGGGCAGGGAGCTCTGGGCTGTGTTGCACTGGATGAAATAACCTAAATTTGTCAAAAGAATAAGAAAATAAATTAGAAAGTGTCTAAAGGAGGGACAGGGAGCTGGGGAAAGCTCTAAGGAGCAGCTCAGGGCACTTGGCTCGTTCAGCTGGGGCACAGGAGACTGAGGGGAGACTCCTCGGGGGCTGCAGCTCCTCCCGAGGGCAGGCACAGGGGCAGGGGCTGAGCTCTGCTCTGGGCCAGGAGCCCAGCAGGGGCTGGAGCTGTGTCAGGGCTTGGCCTGGAGCTCAGGGCAAGGTTCTTCCCCCCGAGGGTGCTGGCACTGCCCAGGCTGCCCAGGGAATGGGCCCGGCCCCGAGGCTGCCAGAGCTGCAGGAGCCTTTGGACAGCGCTGCCAGGGATGGGCAGGGGGGATTGGTGGGGGGGTCTGTGCAGGCACAGGGGCTGCACTGATGATCCCTGAGGGTCCTTCCAGCTCAGGATATTCCAGGATTCTGTGATTCTAAGTCCCTGAATGGAAATACCATCAGTGTTCTGAATGTGAAGCATCCCAGGCTGCTGGGTGGGGGGCTTTGAACCAGGTGCAGAACCTGTGTCTGAGCCCCCCATTGCTCCCTCCTCCGAGTTTTCCAGCTTTGAGCCTTTGGTGCTGCTCCTGCAGGACAGGGGACCTCCTGGGGAGTTGTGAGCTTCCCAGCCTGGGGTGGGGAGTGGTGATGGAACATCCCTGGCTGTCCTGGGGTGGTGCCAGGATACAGCACAGTGACAAACCAGCCTGTCCCAGAGGATGAGGAGGGTGAGGAGGGCTTTTCTGTGTTTGAAGTCACCAGTTTCACAATTTACCATTCATCTTTAGGGAGGACAGGCAGGGAGTGGGGTGGTTAAACATCGAGGAAACTGATAAGCCATAACAGATTTCTTTCTAGTAATTATTTCTAGTAATTAGCTGCCTTTCAGAGCAGTGTTCCTAATCGGGTGGGTATTGTCAGTGCCTGTAGATTGGGGTCTTCCTGGACAATGGGTTTAATCAGGGGGCTGTCGCTGCTCCTGGGTTTTTAACTTCTTTTTTTCCTCCTCGTTTTTAATCCCTGGCTGTGTTTTGCCTCCCCTTTTCCCCCAGGCTGGAATTCTAATGGAATTAGCAGTGTGGGGCTGGGGGAGGTGCATGATGGGTGGTGGCTGTGAGGGGCTGGGGTGATGTGGGGGCACTGGTTCTGCCAGTGGGTGCTGGAAAAACTTGTAGGCAGCATTTAAATATTTTTTCTGGGGCTGTCAAGTGCAGGGTCAGGAGCTGGACTTCAGTAATCCTTGTGGATCCCTTCCAGCTCAGGCTATTCCATGATTCTGTGGTCTGTGAGAGAAATGGCAAACCCACGAGTTTATTTAAAAGCAGTTTGCTCCAGTGGAGGTGAGATGCTGCCATAATTCAGGGTGCCAAAACCAATCCCTGATACTGCCAGAGTGGGTGAGAACCTCTGGGAAGAGCAGGTTTTATTTTTCCACCTCGACTCCAAGCTCAGGAGCTGATGTGCCTTTGGGAGGAGTTGCACAAATGGCGTGGGGGGTTCCTGTGGAAAAGCCCTGGGTGAAGGCAGGGCTGGGGGAAGCTTCCCAGAGCCCCACAGAGCCAGGTCCTGCAAGAGGGAACATGCTGGGAGAGGAGAGAGGCTGGGAAATGGCTCCTGAGGCAGGACTTGAGGCAGCACAGGCAGATGAGGGGCAGGAGAAGGAGCTGGCAGGAAGAAAGGCAGGAGGGGGATGCCAGAAAGATCTGGAAATGCTGAATGCTCTCAGCCACTGTCTGGGTGTATTGACTCAATGTGCCTCCACTGTGCTTCACCTTTCCAAAGGAAACCCCTTTCCTCTTCAAGGAATTTATTCCCACTATCTTCTCCTCCTGCTCCTCCCACAAGATCCCTTCACACCTATCTGCAGATTTCAGTAGTTCTGTTGGGAGCAAGACAGTTTGGGGACATTCCTGGTGGGTTTTTCCCAAGTTACTGGGACTTGTCTCCATCCTGGTCCTTGCTTCTTTCCCAGGGCTTTGCCACCTTTCCTGGTTGGTGCCCTGGGTTGTGGCTGCCAAGGGGTGACAGGGTGGGTCTGGATTTGTCACCTGTGCCATCTTCCTGCCCACAGAAACAGCTCTATCTGCTGGCAAGTTCAGCTTTTCCTTGCCCAGCTTGTGCACTTTTAAAATTTCAGCAGGTTTAAGTACATTCCAATCCAGAAAAGTTTGCCATTCTTTCTTCTGCTTTGTTTTCATAGACAGCTAAATGTAAAATTTCTTCTGCTGAGGTTTTTACTGCTTTCT